>CM062297.1:815148493-816348493 GCA_031216915.1 Pictodentalium vernedei
TTTTTTTTGTTTTTTTTGCATGTTATGAAGAAAATCCTCCAAAGGGCGGAGGGGGGAGGGGGGGTAGGAGTCACTTTTTTTCCTTTTTGCATGTAATAACTCCCAATACTTCAAAATGCAGCTTAGGGAAAATTGTCTAAAATGACACAGGGGGGGGGGGGGGGGGGGTCAAAGTCAGATTTCTCCTTAAAAATGCATTTTGGGGCGAAAAAAAAACCTGAATGACAGGGGGTGGTATAGGAGTCAATTTTTGTTCTGCATGTAAGAACTCCCAATCCTTCAAAATGCATTTTGGGGAAAATTGCCCAAATGACACCGGGAGAGGGGGCACAGGGCAATACCTCAGGAAGTTTTCATCAGATAACGGTGGTCATCAGATAACGGTGGTCGAGACCAGGTCCCCACCCCCCCACCCCCCTCCCCCCCCCCAAAAAAAATCCCACCTGCTCCTCCCATCCCCAAATTTGTAAAGATTATTTTTGATTTTCTGCCCACGGTACAAGTACAGTACCCTCAGTCCTGAGATTCCCTTCCCCCAACTTCACCAGCCTTAATACAGTATTCTATTATTATATAGAGTCTGCACAGTTGCCATATTCAACGCAAGGTACCATGATACCTGTTGAAATTTCTTAGAATTACGATTTTGTTTTTCGATGGAAATTTGTGGTTTTGAGCAAAATTCTTAAATTACTAAAGATTTTTAATTTTTGTCTCAAAAGCATAGCTTATGCTCCCTTATTGGAACGAGCTCAACGAGCTCGTCCCAATGAGGGATCTTAAACTATGTTTTTGATACAGAAATTGAAAACATAATAAAATCTGAATGGAGATTTTTGTACGCAGAGCTGGCCGATTTTTGTCTTTTACGTTGGGTAACAGGGCTGAGCGGTTTTGAAATTTGCATTTCCGTTCGGTTTCGGTTTTGTACAGAAACTCGGTTTTCGGTTTTTCAAAATGTATTGTAGAAATCCACATTTTAGAGGGTAATGTATATATAAAATGCGTCTGTAATTGTCATCCCCGTCATGAGGCTCATACAGAGTGCTGAGTCACCCGGGTTACTCAGTGTTCACCACTATTCTCAGCTAATGGACATATTGTGGTGGGCTACTGTACTGGGTTACAGCGGTGGAGCCATGGGGTATCTAGGGAGACCAGGTCCCCCCTCCACCCCCACCCCCCCCGCCCCCCACCCCCCCCCCAAAAAAAGAAAATCCCACTTGCTCCCCCCATCCCCAAATTTGAAAAGATTCTTTTTGATTTTCTGCCCACAGTACAAGTACAGTACCCTCAGTCTTGAGATTCCCCTCTCCCAACCCTTCACCAGCATAGTCCCCCAGGATTTCAAACCATGGCTCCACCAATGGTGGGATCTGCTTTGTTCTGTCAGAGAGATTGGGGTCTTCTCAAGATGCAAACATTTACTAGCTATATTTTAGCAAAAATCAACATTTCCTTATTTTTAAAGGAGTCGCTAAGCTCTCATCCTGGTTTTGGTTGATAATATGCAATTGTTGTGCTTATTCCGGTAATTATTAAATCGCTTCAAAATTGACTGCCCCGTTTCTTAATGGTTTCTGCTTCAAATGACAGTGGAATGAAAGGAACACAAATCATATTTCTTGTGATTTTTGTTAACTATTATTGAAGTAAGTCGTGATATACCTATCAATTTTATTGGTAACACACACACTCCAATGTTTTCACAATAACTCTCCTAATTTCGACTGTAGAGGTTAGTAGTGTGGAATGGAGTGTACGAGCCCACTAAATTTTTTGTCTCGATCGCACCTCACCAAAAACTTAGTTTTTTTTCGATCAAATCGCGTTCGTCACGATCGAATTTTATCGATTTGTTCGAGGCAACACGTTTACGTTCACATCGTCACTTTTCCCCGATTCTCACAGTGGGGGGCGGTAGACGAGGTGTCATGGTTCGACGTTCGATTTCTCTAACGGTCAACGTTGAGCTGACTAAAAGTTTCGACGGAATTTTGAAAAAATCTAAAAATTCCACCTCTTAAAAATTCACTTTTTGGTGGGCTCGTAAAATCTGACACGACCGATCTCGGGAAAACACTCCCACCTTTCGCAGAGGTAACACAGACCTGCAATTTAGGTGAATTTTTTCGACAGAATACCGCCAAAAAGATACCACCGACGCGGATGAAAGACTAGCGATCCAACGTCGATGCCCATGGGGAAAACGGAGTCCAAATTGAGGCAAATTTATCGGTGGGGGCCGAACTCTCCTGCGATGACGTGGTGAGGTTTTTGGCAAGGAGAGAGATATAGCTCGCATAGTGTAAAACGCGTGAGGTGTGACCGCTCCGGTCAGCTCCGGATATTGCAAGTTGTGAGACGGACAATAAAAAAATTGTTTTTTTAAAATATACATATAAACAACATTCAAAAATAAGAATACAAAAGATATATATAAAACAACATTCAAAAAAATAATAAGAATACAAAAAAATAACTATTTTTTATTACAAAAAAGGAGAAAAAAATAATAAAAAATAAAAATAATTTTTCTACACATCGGATATTCGAAGCGAAGGGACGAGCAGGTTCACGAATTAATACGGAGTAATGAGAATATTCAGGCGCATGACAAGCCTAGGCGATAGGGAGAGATGGGATTGACACGAGAGGCGACCAAGTTGTTCAGACCCATCACTGAGGTTCAGGAATGAGCCAGGAAAGAGATCGTCGAGGAATTGAGACACATAAAAGAAGGTTCTCTGAGGATGACCGCTTCGATTCCCGGTACTTTAGCACCGAGAACTTTCTCCGATTTAATTCCAACAGGAATTGAGACCGATTCGAGTAGCGTCGGTAGTGTTATGTCGAAACGTTTGTTCGATACCCCGGAGAGGATCGAGTCCAATGTGAGTAGCGTCAGCTCTGACGACGGTAGAGAAAAAGATGCGATTTACGGATTTCGTCAAGATGGTGATGACGATTTCGTTGGTGACGTGCAAATATGGTTTGAAGGCGACTATTTGACCGTCGGTCCGAACAGGTATGAAATGACCGACGGACTGCACACTCTGCTCTCTCACAAGAGACCTGGTAATTACACCGAGGAGGATTACTAAAATTATGGAGACATTCTGGTACAGACTCTCGCCATGAAGAAGAACAATGATCCCAAAGAGACGAGACCGAAGGATAGGAGAGGTTACAAGTGGTAACATGCGGTAGAACCCATATGGAAGGTGAACGAGTAGTTCGTGAAATAGACGACTGGAAAGGGAATGACCAACACGATATTTCTTCCACGCGATCCTGATGCCTTGTTTTCGGAGACTGAATTTGTTGATGCCAAGCAGGGAGGCTGGTAACACTGGAGTGGATAATGAGACAGTGAGCGTGTGAGACGAATTGTCAAGGCAGAAGGTCTTGACTAAGAAGGATTATCAAAAGTTGATGAATCGTTTGAAATAACAAAATAGTGAGGGAAAAGAAAAAAAAACAAAAATATTAAGTAAATAAAAAAATACATATTTAAAAAAAATAATAATAATTAAAAAAAATGTTAGTGATAAATAACAGGGGATTCCCTAGATCTTACGTCTATGGCGGACCTGGCATCGTGGTTCGATGATGCGATTTTTTAACTCATAAATTCAGCGGCGATGCCGCGAAACAGATCACATCGAGCACTCTCAAAATCGGAAAGAAAACTGCGATCGATGCGGGTAAGAAAGCTGCAAACTGAGGCGAGCAGCAGAATAGCTTCGGAAGCCGGTAAGAGAGGTGCCGATGCTTTGATTAATAAATTGATAACTCCACAATCTGCCAAACGATCGAGAATCGAACCGAAACGTTGGAGATATTTCTATGATGATGTCGTACCGATACAAGACTTGGCTAAAATGACGAAAGGATCGGGATGAGAGTGATTTATAAATAACAAAAAAACTTTTATATATATATATATATATATATATATATATATAAAATAGAAATTAAAATATAAAAAAAAAATGGAAAAAAAACATAGTTCAAAACATAGTAAAAACAAACTGGACAAAAAAATGAATATTAAAGAAGTCTTGGAATGACGCGATGACCAAGAGGTCGAACGACGAGTTCTTTCCCCAAGAGCATAAGAGGTCTAATAGTGGGAAAATCGAATTGCGGAAAGACCAATCTCTAGATGAATCTATTGTTGCGACCTGGTTGGTTGGATTACGACAGATTATTCGTTTTTGGCAAGCGTCTCTTTCAACCAGAATACAGATTGCTTTGAGAGGGCATGATGCGTAAATTAGCTAAGGATGCTACGTTGATAATTGAGACGAATTTGAAGGATACGAGACTTCAAATATATCGGAAGGATCGGCGAGAGAACTGACCAAGAGAAACTTGGAGTGTTCGAACGTGGAAAGTCAGTTTTACGAGAATGCCAATGACGATCCCGATCCTGCACAATTGAAGTCGGAGAATAAGAATCTCATGATCTTCAATGATCTACTGTTGGAGAGACAGAATCGATGCGAATCGTATTACGTTCGAGGACGTCACAGCAACATGGATTGTTTCTATTTGTCTCAGAATTATTTTCGACTACCCAGACAGATGATAAGGGAGAATGCTAATTTTCTGTGTCTCTTTAGTAAGGATCTCAAGAATCTCAATCACATCTATGGAGATCACGTGGCCAATGACATGAGTAGGGAAGAATTCAGGAGATTTTGTAAGAAGGTGGGGACAAAGGACTTCACATTTTGTGGTGATGGATTTGACTAGCGAATTTAACAACGGAAAATATCGAAGTGGATTTGACGACTTTTTTATATACCTAATAATAATAGAGAAGAAAATAAAAAAATAATATCGATAAAATATATAAATAATAATAAAAAAGTCAGAACATCATCTATTAGAACAGATAATCGGCTGCAAAATAATCCTTTCAAATCGTAGTGAGGCACGGCACAACTTGATTCATGACTAAATTCGAACCTTCCATCAAATTGAAGAAGGAAAAGAGATACGAGATGGCGTTGGTTAATCTCGAGACTTACTATTCGTTTCCAAACCTCACCGAGAAGAAAAACACATTCAAGTATTCCAACAAAGTGGAATGGTTCAAGATACGAATTCCCAAAGGAAGTTACGGCATAAACGATCAGAACCGTCACATCCAGATGAGACTGAAGACCGATGGTCACGGAAGCAAGATAAGAATTGCTCCCAATACGGGTACTCTACAGACGATATTAGACTTGGGAGATAATTTTCGAGTGGATTTTAGTGCAGAAGATTCAATCGGTAAGATGTTGGGATTCGATCGAAAGATGTATCAAGGTCATGCTGCATCCGAAAATATGGTTGACATTCTCACTGTCAATAGCATTTTAGTGAATGTCAATGTGATCCAGGGAAGTTACTTCGATGGTAGCGCTCAGCCTATGATCTACTCGTTACTTCCGGACGTTTCTCCAGGTTACAAGATCATGGAGCGACCTAGAAATACCGTCTATCTACCCGTGATCCTGGGCACGTTGTATAGTATCGAAATCACATTGACAGATCAGAATGGAAATTTGTTAGATCTTCGCGGAGAGAGAGTGATTATACAATTTCACATCAGAGAGATATGAAAAAAAGTAACAAAAAATAAAATAAATATAATTTTAAAAAAAAATAAAATAAATATAATTTAAAAAAAAAAAAAAAAAAAAAAATTTTATTTCACCAAAAATTTTTTTTCATTTTTTAATATATTTATATAAGAAATAAAAAAAAATTAAAAGAAACTTATAATATTTATAATAATTAAAAAAAATCACTAACTTGTAATATTTCTAATTAAAAAAAAATTATAATCCAGTGAAAAAAACTACAACAAATATGAGTAGTAGTCGATACGTCATTAAAAATGTGAACATTTCCAAAGGACAGAAAGCTAAACGTCACAGAGCTTTCAGCCATCGAGGCCAGGCCATTAGATTTAAATTCAGTTACGAAGATCTGGTGAGTAGCGGTAGTGATTGGATCGCCTGGACTAAAACTCAAATCAAAAGGATGGAGAAAGTGATTCGTAATCAAACGGGAATGGCGGTGAGATTGAGTCCCACCCAATTGAGATACAATCTGAGAATGAAAGGCAGTTTCTTACCGCTATTGGCAGGACTCGCTGCCAAAGCATTACCCATTCTCACGAAGATGGTGTTACCAGCTCTGAGCGTGGGGGCTCTCTCGGGACTCGTTAGTTCGGGAGTCGACAAAATAATGGGTAGAGGATTGTTTCTGTAGAAGAAAGGAAACAGACTATTTTTTAAGAAGGGAGGAGCCGTGTGTCACGTAGACGTCGAAGGTAAAGGATTGTATCTAGGACCCATGAGAAAAGGCGGCAATGCTTTCCCCCTTAGACGGCGGTCTCTATCTGAAGACCGGAGAGAATGTGGAACCAATTGGTAAAGGTTTACTGTTTGGTCAGAATTCGCCATTTAAGAATATACCCATTTTGGATATGTTTATATAAAAGAAAAAAAATTACGATTATAAAAAAACAACAAGAGACCCCAGGGGACCGGAGGGCGCTCACTTGACAAGATTGACAAGATAGACTAAATATCAACCCAGGGAATTGATTTCAACAAGTTGCATTAGCCCCTCCTAAGAAAAGCTTATACTAAATATCCAAAGATTCTGACCAGTGGATCTAAAAAAAAAGATTTTTAAAGAATATTCCTCATATTGAACTAAGTTATAATTTGAGCTCCCATAGGGAGCCCAAATATGAACCCAGGGACTTGGCTTTAACAAACTTGAATTTCACCCTCACCACCCCCCCCCCCCCCCCCCCCCCCCCCCCCCCCAAGGATTCTGCACACCAAATATCAAAACATTCCGACTGCTGGATCTGAAGAAGATTTTTTTAGAAAAGTCCTCATTTTGAACTAAGTTACAATTCGGGCTCCCACCGTGAGCCCAAATATGGACCTGGGGACATGGCTTGAACTAACTTGAATCTTAACCCCCCCCCCCCCCCCACAAGGATGCTGCATACCAAAGATCAAAAGCTTTCTGACTGCTGGATCTGAAGAAGAAGATTTTTAAAGAAAATTCCTCATTCCAAGTTATCATTCAGGCTTCCGCAGGAAGCCCAAATATGAACCCAGGGACTTGGCTTGAACAAACTTGAATCTCACCCCCTAAGGATGCTGCATGCCAAATATCAAAACATTCCAACTGCTGAATCGGAAGAAGAAGATTTTCAAATAAAAATTTCTCATATAGAACTAAGTTATAATTCGGGCTCCCACAGGAAGCCCAAATATGAATGCAGGGGCTTGGCTTTAACAAACTTGAATCTCACCCCCTTAAAGATGCTGCACACCAAATATCAAAACATTCCGACTGCTGGATCTGAAGAAGATTTTTAAAGAAAATTCCTCATTTTGAACTAAGTTATAATTCGAGCCCCCACAGTGAGCCCAAATATGGACCTGGGGACATGGCTTGAACAAACTTGAATCTTACCCCCCTAAGGATGCTGCATACCAAATATCAAAAGCATTCTGATTGCTGGATCTGAAGAAGATTTTTAAAGAAAATTCCTCATTTTGAACTAAGTTATCATTCAGGCTTCCACAGTGAGCCCAAATATGAACCCAGGGACTTGGCTTGAACAAACTTGAATCCCTCCCCCTCCCTAAGGATGCTGCTTGCCAAATATCAAAACATTCTGACTACTGAATTGGAAGAAGACTTTTAAAGAAAAATTTCTCATATTGAACTATATTATAATTGGCTTTAACAAACTTGAACCTCACCCCCCTTAGGATGCTACAAACCAAATATCAAAACATTCTGACTGCTGGATCTGAAGAAGAAGATTTTTCAAGAAAATTCCTCATTTTGAACTAAGTTACAATTCGAGCCCCCACAGTGAGCCCCATATATGGAACTAGGGACATGGCTTGAACAAAGGACCTGGGGACATGGCTTGAACAAACTTGAGTCTCACCCCTCTAAGGATGTTGCATACCAAATATCAAAACATTCCAACTGCTGGATCTGAAGAAGAAGATTTTTAAAGAAAAATCCTCATTTTGAACTAAGTTATAATTCGGGCTCCCACAGTGAGCCCAAATATGAACCCAGGGACTTGGCTTAAACAAACTTGAATCTCACCCCCTCAGCATATTGCATACCCAATATCGAAAGATTCTGCATGCTGGATCTTGTGGAGAAGATTTTTAAAGAAATTTGCCTGAAATTCACCAAGTTCAAACTCGGGCTCTTATACTGAGACCAAATATGAACCCAGGGGACCGATTTGAACAAACTTGAATCAGATCCACCTCACAATGTTGCACCCCAAAAATCAAAAGATTCTGCCTGCTGGATCTGGAGAAGAAGAGTTTTTAAGACATTTGCCTGAAATGCAATAAGTTCGAATTCGGGCTTCTATAGTGAGCCCAAATATGAATCCAGGGGGCCGATTTGAACAAACGTGAATCAGATCCACTCCATAATGCTGTATACCAAATTTCAAATGATTCTCCCCACCTGTGCTGGAGAAGAAGACTTTTTAGTAAGTTCTCTAATATACATAGGGTGCTGTCAGAGTTATGCCCCCTATGGAGCCCCAAGTGGGCATGTCCATTTCATTTGAAGAAACGTGAATTGACATATGGTAATGAACATCCATACCAAGTTTCGAGCAAATCGACCTAGCGGTTTCAGAGGAGAAGTCGTTTGAAAAATGTTCACAATGCCAGGCGGAGGACAGGCGACGGACAACGCCGGACAGCAAGTGATAAGTTTAGCTCCCTTCGGTGAGCTAAAAATATAAAAAAGATGAAACAAAAGGAGAGAAAACGACTTCCAACAGAGTGAACAGACCTGTGAAAAGCTTTTAGATTTTTCACAATCTTTGCACGAGTATGCATTAGAAACAATTCAATCGGAACAAATCATACTCGATACATGTTAATCTGGTGTGGAACTTTGTTTTTTTTAATATTGTTATTCATATTCCCAAATCGAAGCTATTTCAAAAATATCCAAAACGATGAAGTGTAAAGAAAATGTGTCTTACCAAGATTATGACATGATTATAGATGTTCTAGATTGTTTAAAATACAATGTGACACTTGTAGAATGTTATAATTATGGGAAATATCGTTATATAATTTTTATGCGAAAAACATACGTAACGTATTCGATCGTGGTGGTGATGAAAATATTGAGATATCTATTCGCAAATGTATCAGATTTATTCATAGATTATGCTCGTTCACATTAAATAGATCGTGGATCGAATTTGCTGAAGGGTTAAAAATCATTATAGATTATTTCCCCTATCAATCTGATGACGACGATTAAAAAATGATGGTTTTATCAAAATACGAGAGGCATAAACTCCAACTTTTGAGAAAAAAAAATGTCATCTCTTTCCAATAATAATAAGCACAATCGTAATAGATGAGAAGTATTCGTTCATTCATTTGATGATGAGGAGAATAGATGTGTTAATTATTTATTTATTTATTTAGTGGTGTTTAAGGTCACATTTCTGCACAATGGCTAATCATGACCACGACAGTTTTACGGGTGGAGGAAGCCGGAGTACCCGGAGAGAACCACCAAGCAATGGCGAGCAAATGTCAGCTCCCCAACATACTAACTCCACATAAGCAGGGTTAGCATTGGTTGAAGACAGGTGCAACATTGACGTGCTGTACGTCTTAGTACACAGCATCGCCGTGCCCCCACATGTGCAGTGGGAGTGAAGTGCCTTGCCCAAAGACACAACGCGGTTGCCGCAAGTGGGATTCGAACCAAGGACCTCTCGGCTTGCAGCCTGCACCTCTACCAACTGAGCCACCGCGCCCCCAGATGTGTTATTATTTTTAAAAAAAGCGTAATAGATATAAGAAAGAAAAAAAATATAACAAAAAAATAATACTGAAAACAAAATAATAGAAAAAAAATAAATAATAAGAATAGAAAAAGGTTTTTTTATATAATAATAAAAATTATGTGTAACGATTCCATGGAATTTAGAGCTTGGTTTCTTCAAAGAGTGTTGTGCAGAGCTTACGCAATCTGCGTGAAAGAACAATTTCCTCACATCATGCGTGAAAGATGTCTCGGATGTCGAGAGGAGAAAAAATTTAATTGCATTGATCATTCGTGTCTCATGATGGAATGGAAAGACATCATCACCATGTATTTCATGCCAACATTGGAATATGTCTAATGCGATGACGTGATCAAATGTTGGAATCAATTAGTGTTTGGATTTGGAAAAAAACAAGCCCACTAGATAGGAAGAGTTGAAGTTAGCACATCAAAGTCTCACCAACGAAGATAGAAAATGCATTTTTGAATATTTGTCGAAAAGGGAATACCACAAATTTTCCGACAGGAATCGCATTTTTTATGAATTCCTTGTTTAAGGGAAGAAAACTTTAAAAAAAAAAAAAAGAAATAAAAAAAACTAAAATAAAAACTTATAATATTCATAATAATAAAAAAACTTATAATATAATAAGAATAGAATTTTTTTATATAATAATAATAATAATTATGACGAACAATTCCATGGAATCGAGAGCTTGGTTTCTTCAAACCCATCACGTGTAAATTTAGAAGGAGAAGGGTATTCATAAAAGGGTCTGGATCAGATGTGGTTGGCTGATCTGGTCGACATGAAATCGCATTCGAAACGGAACAAGGGCATTAAGTATATACTGATGGTCATCGACGTGTTTTCGAAATACGGATACAGATAGATGAGACCTCTGAAGAATAAATCGGGAGCTTGCATGGCTAAGGCTCTGAAGAGCATATTTGCATCATCTTCTAGAAAACCGGATAAATTGTGGATGGAGAAAGAGGGAAGGAATTTTACAACAGTCACATTCATCCACTGGTCGACGACCTCTATTCCGTCAAAAACAAAGGGAAAGCTAACATGATCAAACGTTGGAATAGAACCATGAAGGAAAAAATGTACAAGTATTTCACGGCTAATAAGACCAAGAAATATATCGATGTTCTAGATGAACTGTTTGAAGAATACAACAACACGCAACTTAGATCAATCAAGATGACTCTTTGCTAATCTCTATCCCGAAAGGATCAAGATCAAGAAGGAGTCCAAATCACTGAAATTTGCAGTCAGCGATCGACTAAGAATCACTTCTTATAAGTCACTCTTCGCAAAAGGTTACACTCTTCAATGGATTGAAGAAATCTTTAAGATCGTTAAAATATTTTACACAGATCCAGTGACTTACAAAATAGAAGCGTTAGTGGATGATGAAGATGACAGCAGAGAAATCATCGGAACATTTTATGAACAAGAATTGCAGAAGACGACAATTTGAAGAACCAACCCTTCACTTTTATTTTTTTGCATATATATAGTTAAAAAACAAGAAAAAAATGAATAAAATTAATAATTAAAAGAAAAACAATTAATAATAAAAAAAGTGAATTAACACACGCAGACAACAAAAAAACAAAAATGACGAATGTATTAGATATAACCGAAGGCATATTGAGAGATGAAAGCATTCAAGAATATGAAGTTCACGAGTACGAACCAGTGACTGGAACCAGTCTAAACAATGCCAGTGTAATAAGAATCAACGTCGAAACTCAAGATCTGTTTGTTCACCCCAGCGAAAGTTACATAGTGATACAGGGGCATCTCACCAAGGAAGACGAAAGTGATTATGCCGATGATGACGTGGTTCACTCTAGCCAATAATGGTATGATGCATCTGTTCAGTAATATAAAATACACGCTCTCAGGACAAGAGATAGAATCTATGTTTCGTCCTGGACAAGCCACCACGATGTACAGACTCTTGACGTATCCGGACGATTTTTTCGAAATCTAAAGGACTCAATCAATTTTGGGTGAAAGACACCACTGCCAACATGAGTGCAGCCAATACCAGTGCCGTCCTGAGATTCGACTACATTGTCAAGACATGGAGAACCAAAGGAACGTTTTCATTCAGGATACCTCTGAAACACATATTCGGATTCGTGGAAGATTACAATAAGATTCTCCATGGATTCAAACACAATCTGACATTGATTCGAAAAGGAAACGATGAGGCCATCATGAGACCTGCTGCGAGCAATGTGGGTAAGATACATCTGAACAAGATATTGTGGTTCGTTCCACACGTATTGCCTTCAAGTAAGTTTCTACAAGATCATAGAAACAAAGAGTAAATTACCAGTGGGATTAAGAACGAGACAGTGTGCCACGGCTAGTTTTCCACCATCTAGCAATCACTTCGATTGGAGATTGAACGTGAAATCTGCTTTGGAAAGACTGTGATTCATCGTAGTGGCATTTCAAACCTATAGGGATGGGTCTCAAGAGAAAAATCGTTCCCTATTCGATCATTGTAACTTGAGAAACATGCAGGTATTTCTAAATGCCATGAGATATCCAGCCATCGATTACAATGCCTCTTTCGATAAGAACGATTTCTGCAGACTATATGGCGACGCCGCAGATTTCAGAAAGAAATATCACTGACTGGACGAATCGATGGGTAATCCTAATATCTCTCCCACCGAATATAAATCAATGTATCCCCTGTTTGTATTCAACATTAGTAAACAGTGAGCAACTCGAGTGTAGCGTCTTAGACATTCAGATCAAGATGTAATTTGATAAGAATTTGCCGAGGAGAACCAAGGCTTTTGCTCTAGTCCTGATTGAGAGTTAGAATTCGAATCGGACCGACAAAAAATGTCTATCGTTCGAAGATATAATATATATAAAAATAGAAATTAAAATACCCCCCAAAATATCAAAATATAAAAAAAATAAATAATAAAAAACCCTAAAAAAATGAATATCAAGATAGAGAATGTTTGAGATGAAATCGAAAGCATTTGGTAGGCAACATAGATGATAGCAATTTATTAAAATATTAGATCAATTGGAAATGACAACACCCGTAATACTGACATCAGAAATGGTAGAACAAATTAAAAAAAAGGGAACAACCACGAAAGATTACGTGAGACATTTACTAGATACGTTAACATATAGAGGAGAAACAGCTTTTGAAGATTTTATTATTGCTATGTTGGATCTTGGTTTAGACACTGACGAGTGTTTTAAGAATGAAAAACCAAAACAAATAACAATTTAGGCAAGTTCGGAATGTCAAACCAAAACAAAATAAAAAGTAATGAAAAAAAAATATAACCGGATTTTGAGAGAGAGAATAAATCAATGTCTCAAAATCCAATTATATTTTTTTTTGAGTTGTCTCCCCTACATCACAAAAAAGTGATTATTTTTTTTTTTTTTTTCTGTACTCACTGTTAGTAGGTGTAAAGGGCGGATTCTGGGACACTTTTTTTCAAAAAAATGTACACATACACGTACATGTACCCATAGAGTTCAGTGTTAAAATGTACACAAAATGTACAAACGTTTTTTGTACATTTTGTCCCAGAATCCGCACAAGTAGCTTATCATGTCCTAGACAGTTCAAACAGCCGTTGGCAAACAAGTGCGAATTCAGAGGAATTCATGCAGAAGGAAAAATCTACGAAAATCAAAGAAATTGACCTAAAATCTTCTCAATGTTCACCATCATGTGTTAGACATTTTGATCGATCTTTGTCAAATGCCGGCAAACGCTTTG
The DNA here is from genome assembly GCA_031216915.1 of Pictodentalium vernedei. Classification (NCBI taxonomy): domain Eukaryota; kingdom Metazoa; phylum Mollusca; class Scaphopoda; order Dentaliida; family Dentaliidae; genus Pictodentalium; species Pictodentalium vernedei. Next base: position 815,162,158 of record CM062297.1, read on the forward strand.
CGGTTTCTAGGACAGCATCAAAATGCGTTTGCGGTTTCTAGGACACTGACGTTGGCAATCGGGTTCTAGACGGTGGTGGGTGCAATCCGGTCGGCAAAAACAATTGCAGATTCTAGGACAGGAATTTTTCTCCATCGTTCGCCAACGACTGATCGAACTGTCTAGGACGCGATGACCAACTTGTGGTCTAGACAGCAGTGCGAAGAGTGGAGGGGGAAGAGACTAAAAATAAAAATTGTTATGAGTTTTGAGGTAAAATGTAATAGAATCATGAGATTCACAAGAGGAAATAAAAAGTGATTGATATATATATATAGGAGAAAAAAAATATAAATAATTATTAAAAAATAAATATTGAATCAAATAGATAATAAAATATACCTAAATCATGAACGATTCCCAGATTATGAGGGCATCGTTTCTTATAAACGTGCTGATGAGAAAAATAAATATTGAATCAAATAGATAATAAAATATACCTAAATCATGAACGATTCCCAGATTATGAGGGCATCGTTTCTTATAAACGTGCTGATGAGAGCCTACGCATTCTGCATGAACAAACAACTAGGTCGTCTCTTGTTAGAACGATGTGTCGGGTGTCGGGATCATCTAGACTTCAATCACAAGGATCATTCGTGTCTGACGATGGAAAGGGAAGATATGGTCATCAAGTATTTCGAACCGGCATTCGAATGCATTCAAATCAATGACGTGATCAAGTTTTGGAGGAGATTAGTCTTCTGTAACGGGGGAGACAAGCCCACTGGTTCGGAAGAAATAAAATTGGCGTGTAGAAGTCTGACTTTAGAAGACACGGGATGCGTCTTGAAATTATTGCTGAAGGGAGCATACGACATGACTAAGTTTTCTTGTTGATATAAATAAGGGAGAATACAAAATAAAAATAAATACACGCGTAAATTTTATCTAATATTACAAAGAAAAAAAACACACACACAAAAAAAAATGAGAACCAGAAGTAAATTGTATCCGTTGTTAGATGACGACAAGAATGAGAAGCCAAACAAAGTTTCGTCAATGGCGCCATCGCCAGAAGAAAAAGAAAGAGGAGAGAGGTATCACATCGATCAAATCACTGTAATCCAATTGTATCTGACTCTCGAGAGAGACTCTCGTCATTCTCTCGAGAAGAAGTATTCGTGCCTCGTGAAATTCGTCAACGCGGTTGACACGATACTCATCACGATTTCCAATGGTTTACACATGGCCGCATTGTTGTCAACCGCAGCCGACCTTCTGATCATGTTGACCATAGGAGTGGCTATCACCACTGGATTGTTTAGCACGGTCAGAAACTTTTTGAGTAGGAAATTATATCTAAAGTCTAGGAAACATGAAAAGATTCGCGTCTTGGACAACTCCAAGATCGACATGATATCTGAAATGATCTTGATGGTGTTGAAAGACGGTAGGATATCGGATGGAGAATACTTCACGATATTGGGTGAGAAAACGAAATACGAGGCCATGAAAGAAGCCATGAGAATCAAGACTCATCAGATCATCAACTAAGAGATGAAGAATTCTCTCATGGAAAGGGGGAGGAAAGAGGCCACGGAGGAATTCGGTAAGTTGATTGAACTCAAGAGCAGCGATTGAAATAATATATATATATAATAAGAATAGAATTTTTTTTTAAAAAAAAAAGTATTAAATTTATATATAAAAAAAAAATAAATGCGAAATTATTTAAATAAGCCTAAAAAAAATGAATTGCGTAAAGTGTAAGACAGTTACTGAGATGAGTAATTCTCGAGAAGTACGACCTAAAAACGACTGACAGATGCTTCGTGGAATTTGCAAGGTGTGTGGTTCGATCAAGACTCAATTCGTCAAAAAAAAAATTACGAGAGGCGAAGGCATCGTGAATAAAATGATCAATAATCTACCTTTCGAAATGCATCTGCCGGGTCACAGTTTCACGGGACCCGGAACAAAATTGAACAAGAGACTCAATGCCGATCGGACTCCTAAATCTTGGAGCAAACCCGTGAATGGGGTGGACACGGCCGCGTACGATCATGATCCGTGCTATGCCAGACATCCCGACACCAAGACTCGCAATGATGTCTGCGATAAAAACATACTGCCAAAATTGAGAGACATATCGAATGCGACCAGGAGAGAGAAGTTTGAATGGTCGGTGGTCGGCAAAGTGATCAGTACGAAACGTCGATTCGGATGGGGCATTCTAAAAAAAGAGCATCTCGGAAAAGAAGAAGTGATTATTGACAAGCGAATTGGCCAAGGAGTTACACAAGCCCATTGTGTGTAAATTTTGAAAGAGAAGGGTGTTCGTGAAGGGTGTGGATGATATTTGGTCCGCCATCTTGGTCGACATGAGATCGTTTACGAGGTGGAACGAGGGTGTCAAATATCTATTGATGGTCATCTACGTGTTTTCCAAATACAGTTGGATCAGAGCCTTGAAGAATAAATCAGGCCTTGCGTCGCCGAGGCTCTGGAGAGCGTGTTCGACTCGTCTTCTCAAAAACCAAATAAATTGTGGGTGAACAAGGGGAAGGAATTCTACAACAAGGACGTTCGTCAGTTGGTCGACCTCTATTCGATTGAAAATGAAGAGAAAGCCGGCATCGTGGAATGTTGGAATCGAACGATGTAGGAAAAGATGCACAGGTACTTCACGGTGAATTCGACGAAGAAATATATATATGCTCTGAACGGTCTCGTCAAAGATTACAACAACACGCGACACAGACCGAACAAGATGACTCCCGCAGAAACTAGCGATCCTCGAAACGAAAAACGGGTCTATGCGAATCTATATCCCGACAGATCTAAGATCAGGAAGGAGTCTAGACCGCCGAAATTTGCGGTCAGCGATCAGGTGAGAATCTACGCTTATAAGAAGCACTTTCAAAAGGGTTACACTCCTCGATGGACCACAGAAATCTTCGTGATAATCAGAATATTTCACACCGATCCGGTGACTTACGAAATCGAAGCTTTGGATGGCAAAGAGATCATCGGAAAGTTTTACGAACAACAACTGCAGAAGACGAAGTTTTAATAATAATAAAAAAATATATATATTTACTCTCTTTAACATTTTCTTGTTTACACACATATATACAAAGGAAAAAAAAAATAATAATAATAAAAATAATTAAAAGCTATTTTTAGAAAAAAGCAAACGAATTAATAAAAAAACAAAACCTTCAAAAATATTAAATATACTAGATATCGCACAAGGCATACCGAAAGATGAAAGCATTGAGGAATACGAGGTTCACGAATATGAACCGATAACCGGAACGAGTTTGAACAATGCGGGAGAGATAAGAATCAATGTCAAAACCCAAGATCTATTCGTTCATCCTAGCGAGATTTACATAGTGGTGCAGGGACGTCTCACCAAGGAAGATTGGACTGAATACGCCGCCAACGCCACAGTAACTCTAGCCAATAATGGCATCATGCATCTATTCAGTAATATAAAATACTTGCTATCCGGACACGAGATGGAATCCATGTTTCATCCCGGTCAGACCACCACAATGTTCGGACTCTTGAGGTATCCGGATGATTTTTCGAAATCCAGAGGACTTAATCAGTTGTTGGTGAAAGGCACCGTCAGCCCTGCTAGCGCCGGTGCCGCCACGATATTCGACTATGTCATCAAGACGTCCAAACCCAAAGGAACATTTTCATTCAGAATACCTTTGAAACACATCTACGGATTCGCAGACGATTACAAGATAATGTACAGATTCAAACACAATCTGACGTTGATTTGACTCTCCATGACTGCCGTGGCTAAGTTAACTCTACACAAGATATCGTGGTTCATTCCGCATTTGCATCCTTCGACTGTGGAAAAAATGCGTCTCTACAAGATCATAGAATCCAAGAGTAAATTACCCATGGGATTTAGAATGAGACACTGCGACACGGCTAGCATTCTGCCCTCCACGAATCACTTCGATTGGAGATTGACAATGAAATCCGCTTCCGAGAGACCGCGTTTCATAGGGACGGGTCTCAAGAAAAGAATGCGTCGCTGTTCGATCACTGCAATTTGAGAAACATGCAAGTGTTTCTGAATGCCACGCGATATCCAGCAATCAATTACAATGTGTCGTTCGACAAGAACAATTTCTCCAGACTGTACGGTGTTGTGTGGATTTTAGAAAGAAGCATCACGGTCTGGACGAATTGATGAGCAACCCTAATATATCTCCCAGCGAATACAAGTTAATGTATCCCATGTTCGTATTCGACGTCAGTAAACAGAGCGAATGACTCAAGAGTAACGCCTTTGACATTCAGATCAAGATGCTGTTTGACAAGAACGTGCTGAGAAAAACCGAGGCCTTTACCCTGGTCCTGTCAGATAGAGAATTACAATTTGAATGGGATGGAAATAAGATGTCGACCATTCGATGAGAAATGTGTGTGTGTGAAGAAAAAAAAATTAAAAAAAAAAATATATAAATAAAAATAATAAAAAAAATAATTACAAAAATGAATGATAAAGAAAGAGAATACTTGAGAAGAAATAGACGTGGTTTGATTAAAAATATTTCGCAAGATTCACTAGTAATAATTCTAGACACTTTAGTCGGAACAGAACCTTTGATATTGACTGATTATATGAGATGCAAAATCGAAAGTAAAATCTTGATAGAAGATAAGACCAGAAAACTTTTAGACACGTTGACGTATAGAGGACCGACTGCTTTTCAAGAATTTATAAAAGCTCTCCGAAATGCTAAAATAGATGTTGATGCATGTTTCGAGATAGGTGATCCAATTTCACGAGATGAAACATTACAAGAAATAACGTATTAAAAACAAAATAAAAATAAAAAGTAATGAGATCTAGAGAGATTGAACATATTTCTAAATCTCATTACTTTTTTTTTTTTTTTTTTTCGTTTTTTGTTTTTAATAATTACTCATTATTTTTAATTAATTATTTTCACATGTTCACCGTTTGTTCAGAGGATCTAGTTCGATCAGTAGGTTCACCACGGAAGCGGCGGCTTCGGAATTATTGGTTTTCATAACAAAATTAATCCTGTCTCCAGTGTTCACTTTGAGAGGCATGCCAAACGTGCTGACGTTCGAGTGTTCATTCTCAGTCTTTTCGACGCTGTATCTCTTATCGATCTCTACTCCATTCATCATGAGATTGACAACCACTCTGTTATTCAAATCCTTGGAAACCAGATCCATTCGAATGATTTCGCTTCCCAATGGCACGGGATATCCCACCTGACTGTGTTGCAATCTGCTACCTCCGTCTCCGAAAGACCATTCGGCTTTTCCCTCCTCTAATGAACCACTCTCCTCGGCCCACACGGTGATCAATTGCATGGCGTATTTGACTTTCTCCACCACCGAAATCAGGGTGCAGGCGTCCGACATGTGCACGGGATCCGGTAGATTCATGAGCGCGTGTCTGCCCATGTTTAGTTTACCTTCCATGATGTCGCCCTTTCTACAGACCGAGTTGTCATCCACATACTACCTGCTGACCGTGCTGGAATCGTATTCGGGGTCGTGATCGAGACCAAATAAATTCTGACCATTCATGTTGATGCCGCCCTTCATAGTTCCGCCGGATTGTTTGTTCAGGTAGAGATCATCCACTTGCGATTCTATGTATTCTTGAGATAACGTCACGGCGGAATCCACGTAGCCCTTGTTGACCGTGGTGGAGTCCTCGTCTGCGTCGTCGATCTTTGACAGATTCAATATCTTGTTGAATCCCACATTCAGATCCAATTTCATTTCTCATCTGGTAGAGTTTCTCTGTTCCAGGTCTACGTAGTTTTTGGTCGCCACATCCTTTGGGATTCGTGGGAGTGGCTACGTTCGTTATCTTGTTAGAATTGGTGGTCAATTCCGATTGCATCGTTTTCTTAACGTATCTACCTCTCACGTATTCGCTGAATTGCACGTGAGAGTCGTCCGCATATTTCTTTGTCGCAGCATTGGTGGAATCTATGGGATTCGCAACGTTACCAAACGTTTGGATTTCAGATCGAGATCATCGTCATGGCTTTATACACGAAATTATCTCTCATGATTCATTCGAAATCTGCGTTCCCCCTGTTGACTTTTTTTTTGTCACCGCATCTGCGAGATCTACTGGCTCAGGAAGATTGTAGAGCTTGTTATCGTTCATGTTCTTAGGTTCCTCTCGAGGTTCGTATCTCCAAACGCAACGTTTGTCCATGTTGACATCATAACTGTCATAACCATCGCTGACTTCGAGCTTCTTCCTCTCCTTTTTAGGTCGACTTTCGTCATCACTCCTACCAAATTTATCGACTGACATGTTGTTTTGAGGTTTTTTGTTTTAAAAATATATATTTCAATACATTTTTTTTTAAAAATGAATTATATTTTCACTTATTTTATTTTTTTTATTCTATTTGATTAAGTTTTGTTTTTTTTAAAATAATTTTTACCTTTATATATTATAAAAAAAAATCTCACTCTAATGTAAATCGTTGAGAATGTCTTGAAACCGATCTCCTTCCGACCGCAAAACACTTGATCTGGCGATTGCGCTCATTCCGTGTTGTAACGAACCAGCGATTTGTCGAAATAGTTCTTTATTTCTTTCGGCAGCGAGATTGCATAGCTGTCGAAATAATAATTCTTTTTCCCGTTCTTGAACCACGCCACCCAGTGAGTGCCTTCGCCCGATAAATCGTCCAGTTTTAAAATTCCGCATTTCGATTGACATCGTCGAGGTCTTCTCTTCGGCAAGGCATCTCTGGAAAGCACGCCTCGAAAATCTTTGATTTTCAAAGCCTTCGCCGCATTTGACAGATCGATGTTGGATAGGGGTTCGTTAGGTAAGATGACACCTTCTACAGATATTCGTATTTTCTTATTCATAAATGTGTATTTTTTTATTGATTTATTATTTTATTATAATTCACTAAATGACGTAATTTTTTTTTTTTTTTCTTTCTTTTTAAACTAAATCTCTCGATGTCTCTATCGACTTCCCTAATCTTGAATTTGTCTAATTCCTCTTGATTTTCTGGAATCCTATCATCCTTAATCATATTCAAAGCCCAATGTCCAAGCGCCAAAGTGCTTATTTTATCATCTAACACGAATCTCTTATCATCGTCGGCAGTCAGCGAAATCTTGTTGACTATTTCAGTATACACGTCATGATTGTCAATTCGAATCGATTTCATAGTCTTGTACACTGGCCCACTTCCGAACAGAAATCTTTATACTCTCGGAAAGAGATGGTTTTCTTTACCACGCATGCTTTAACCCCTTTGCACTTCTTGATCTCTTCACCTTCTAGGCGATAAGCATACAGTCTGAGTCTCAAACCCATGAATTCAACGATTTGTTTACCGCCGCTCTCGTCCTTAAATTTACCCAACACCTTCTTGTTGTCATTCGATTTAATGTTGGACGAGTGATCGATGGGATAATTGCTCATGTTGAACCATGTGGCCACATCCGGAGATATATCACGGTAGACATCTTTGGTCTCTATCTCGTAAACCTAACTGTCTGTGTCGGTGAACAGTAGTTTGGCTTTCTCGCCGAATTTCTGTTTGACATAATTGTAGTGAAACTCGTACATCAATTGCTTGCTGATATCTAAAATGATCGGTCTGAGATAATAGGGTTTGTCGAACTTCAGGTGCGTTTTTTGCATGTGAACGGCCACTAGATTTTCGGCGAATATGGTTCAGTGTCTGTAATTGGGTTTCGCCAGTAATTTTTTAGCTTTTTTCTCAGACGTGACGAGTCGAATGTCGGTTCTCTTCCTGATGTTTTCCATCGATTTACCGTACACACAGTTGTTCATGAGTTTGAAGAAATCTTTTTCGAATTCGTTCTCCGAGATTCGAGTTGAGATCGATGTATTTTTTCATCCAAGGCTCCTCGTCGAATCAAATGACATGATGTATGTCGAGTAATTTCATCCCATGATCGACGTATTGTTTCAAATTCTCACAGTAGATGACTTACTTACGTCTGTTAAATAAATTAGGAATGAGTTTTTCATCGTCTCCTTTGACCGGTTCCATCCATTCGGGAGCCAGCGGATAATCGTTCTGCAGGTGGTGTAACTCTTTCGAATAGTTCAAATCGACTTCTAAAATGCAAGGATAGTCTCTCCATTTTTGCATTTCTTCCGGTTCGGTCACCCATTTGAAATTTACAATCGGTAAAGGATGACTCATGGCTCAACCATACAGTATTAGCGTTCCAATACTATATGTATTTATTCGATCATTTCAAATCGAAACCTTCTTTCATGTAGGGATTGTTGGCTTCAGAATATTTGTGGGAGATCATCGATACGCCACCTCTCGTGGCCTTTTTCGAACATGACCAACATGTCCACGTCAGATAATAATTCCAATTGGACTTCGGTGATCTTCAACAGAGCGTCCCACACCAGACCGGGTGCGGTGAAATACCAAGCCAGATCCAGATCGTAATTTCGACGACAGACATCTCGAAAATTTTCGAACACGTCTGACAGGAGCAGAAAGTCGGTCTTCAGATAGAGATCATGATAATCTCTCACGGTTTTCATATCGAATGATTTCCAGACGTTTTCGGCGTGTTTGTAATGCTCATTGGAAATGGATTCGTATAATTTCAAATAAAAATCTTCTTTCAAAGGTAGCGCGGTGTCGTTGAATCCCTTTAGATCATTCATGTAATCGTAAGGATAGACTCCTTTCCTCAACATGACGTCTACTCGTTCTCCGAAGTGTTCACTCATGATTTTAAATTTATTGTCACTCATGTTATCGACTAATTTTTCCAGACTGGTTGACATGAATTTAAAACTGTCGATGAAACGTATGGCTCTACGAATGGATTTCGTTTCTTCTTCCAACATCTCTCTGTCGATTACACTTTTTTTCTCCACGACCTTTCATTTCTTGAAGGAAATGTATTTTTCTTTGCTGTTCGCGATGCAATTTAATTCTTCGTGGGAGGTGCCAAAATTTTTCACGAAAAGATGACTGTCGTAACCCGAGAGATTGTGAAATATCACCGGATAGAAAGTGGCATCTCCATATCTTAAATTGCACTTGCTGTGCACCGGACCACGATTCACACCTGTGCAATGATCATGGTCTCTGACCTTTTCCTGCATTTTCTCGACGAACGATTGTCTGCATATGTGACATTCGGTGGCTCTGTTATTTTGGCCCTGCTGCTCTCGCGCGATGATCATTTTCCCCGGAGTTTTGAATTTGTCGTATAAAATTTGAATTTTCGATTCTAACTCTTCCATGAACCTTTGAGCAACGTCGACATCTTCGCACTGTTTCATGTAGGTGAAGGGACCCATGTCATGTTGCGAGTCGAAAGCACATTTCACGTAAATGCAATAGCCTGAAGGCATGTGTTTTTGATATCTTTCGACGTAACTTCAAAGAGAGTCGGGTTGGCAGGAACTCATTTTCACGGTGAAGCATTCGAAATCGGCATACACGACCAATGGTACTTCTAACCTTCTATTGTGATCCCGAAAGTTCACGATGGTGTTGGGTTTGGGCATTTCAATGGCAAAGCCTTGATTTTCTTTGCAATATTCCTGATGTTTCGCTAACGATTTTTCGCTGCAAACCTGTTCATGCAGTTGCAACATAAATATATCATACTTTTATGTTTATTATTCTGTGTCGACGGTAATCGGCTCGGATTTGTGACCCAACAATAATGACAATTGTCACCGTTCGAAATCAATAATAAAATAATCGTCTTTTCTCTTCCGAGATACGAAGACTGTCTGAGAGGATAGATCATTCATTTTTCCTTGTCATATCCCAAGACGTTCACCGCTACAGTGAGATTTTGTGCCTCGAAATGTCCGATGTCTTTTAACGGCGTTGGAAAAGTCACTCCGGTCCAATCAAGATTTTTACAAGCCACCTCGTAATGAGAAACTTTTTCGTGGTGGATTTTGATGTGGTATAAAGTGGAGGTGATTTCCCATTTAAAACACTGATCATCTTTATATCTCATGTTGACCACAGCGAGTTTTTAGCTAAGAAATATGGTAATTCCATGTAGGAAGACGCTTTCAACGAATCATTTTTGGTCACGTGAATTTTGAGATTCAACACCTCTTCGAACATCCAATTACTGCCTCTATGTTGATAATCTGTGAGAGACGTCAACATCTTGTTTTTCATCGTTTCGAAAACGTCCGATAAATCTGAACCTCGAAATACGAGTTGAACACCAGATCTGAAATATGCATCTCTCACGATGCTCTCGCCAGAGTTCACGTCGATTTTATTCATCATGCAATGGAGTATCATCGCAATTTTTAGTCCCACATCCATGTGTTTGCGAAACAAATCCAATACTTTTTTCTTCACCCATTCCATGATCAACAATTTCAGATCGACTTTCTTGAATGAGGGAACCACGTAGAAAGTTTTAAAAATGCCTTTGATCGCACTCTCCCGTTCTACAGGATTCGATTGGAATGCTTTCATGATGATTCATCCTACATATTCTTCTCCTTTCCCTTCGTTGATTGCTCATTGAATTTCATTCAATATATATTGTTTGTCTCGATTCTGAACCGCCTCACTCGTTTTCGTTTTTTTATTTTTTCATTTTTTTTTTTGAAACATGCAGTTCTTCAACGGCTTTTGTTTGGTCATCTTCTTATTTTTCGCAACTGGAATGGTTTTTCGCAACTGGAATGTTTTTTTTTTGACGTCGTCATTTTGATTCCCTTTGCCACCTTTTTCTTCTCATTTTTCACAACCGGGACATTTTTTGACGTCGTTGCTATCGACATTTCGTTTGACTTTTCATCGAGCAACCTACGTAACTCCTTGCGTATGATCTCTCTCTTTTTCATCACCACTACCACGTTTCGTTTTCTATCATCAGGTGCTACTGCCATCGGCTTATCTTTCACAATTCGAGTCTGTTTAAGTTTGTTCACTTTCGATCTTTCAATTTTCTTTCCATCACCCCACGAATGATATTCCTGTATGGCTTTAATTTTTTTTGATTTGGTTCTATGATTTCTGAAATTTGGAATTTTTAATTCTTTACAAATCTCGTTTAACCGACGTACGGTATACTTATCTAAATTTTCCATTTTTTTTTATTTGTTTGCTTTATTTGTAAGAATATATTTTTAATTTTTTGTTCAAATAATAATTTTTTGTAAAAAGTTTTTAAAATAGTCTTTATATATATGTTTTTTAATTCCCCTCCAAAAAAAATTTTTTTTGTGAGAAATCGATTTTTATTTTCCTTAACATGGAAAAAAATTGAATTAATATGACAAAAAAATAAAGGAAATTAAAATTTAAACTTTTTTGTATATATATATATATAGAGAAAAAAACTTTTACAAAAAATTTCACATTAAAGAAAATTAAATTTAAAAAACTTTCTGTATATATATAGAGAGAAAAAAAAACTTTTTTACAAAAATTATTATTTAACACAAAAACACAAAATTCAAAAATATATATTATTATTTGCAATAAATCATTAAACGTGGAAAAAATTGAATTAATACGACCAAAAAAATAAAGGAAATTAAAATTTAAACTTTTTTGTATATATATATAGAGAGAAAAAAACTTTTACAAAAAATTTCACATTAAAGAAAATGAAATTTAAAAAAACTTTCTGTATATATATAGAGAGAGAAAAAAAAACAACTTTTTTACAAAAATTATTATTTAACACAAAAACACAAAATTCAAAAATATATATTATTATTTGCAATAATTCATAAAACAAAAAAAAAAAATCAATCATGACAACAACACCTAAAAGATGCGAATTGAAACTGAAACAAGTCAAAACGTGCAAGAAACTTGGTTGTAAAATTTATAGATTACAACGATACGACGCCATCGAATTGAACAAGGTCAAGACAAAGGGCTTAAAACACAAATATGACAAATATAGCATGCCTTTGAAATTGGACGAAACCATGCTCGATTTGTTTTACGAGAACGAAAGCGATCTACAGAATATCATTGTCGCCGAAGACAGAGAATTCGACAAGACTGATTTGTCGTTACCCTACGAAAGTTACATATATCCAAAAATCTCTCTCGAACTTGTAAACAAATCGGGTGGTGAGAGCGCATTGCCCGAAGAAAAAAACCTTGCAAAAGTAAAGATAAACATTCAACGCATATGCGAAAAGGAGAAGGCACGACCTTAACATGCTAATAACAGACTTGGAAATATTAAAAAAACAATAGAGAACCTGATTAGTGAAGAAGGGAAAAAAAGAAAAAGTAATGAGATCTAGAGATGTTCATTCTCTCTAGATCTCATTACTTTTTTTTTTTGTTTCCTCCTTCTTCTTCACTATCGCTCATATATATTGTAATAACATTTCCCTTTTTCTCCACTTTCATTATTGATTCTTCTTGTCTTTTTTTGTGGATATATTAGGTTTTTTATAATAACACATTTCATTCCCTCTATCATATTTATGAACGAATGTGGTGCATCTCTTGGCAACACTCACATCATTATTATTCTCTTCAAAAGGTGATGGTGGTGGTGGTGGTGGTGGAAAACAACTCATTCTTCTTCTTCTTTTTAATTTCCACAATCTATCCCTATTTTTTCACTTCTTTTTCCAGTTCATTCCTGAAATATCCATCATTATCATTCAAAAAGGTCTCGTAATCCTTTTTATCCATTATTTTTTTTTATATACTTTGTATAATTTATATTTTTATACTTTATATAATTATATAATTTTTTTTTTTACTTTATAATAACATACTCAAAAGTGGTATATCCTTAAACAGCGAATCCTTACCAAACAGCAAACCCTTACCGAGTCACTTCACGCTCTGTCCTCTCTTCAGATAGAGACCCTTTCAAGCGAAAAGGTTGCCACCTCTCACGGGTTCTAGATACAATCCTTTACCGTCGTCTATGTCGATGACGCGACACACGACTCCTCCCTTCTTCAAAAACAGTCTGCCGTCACCCATTAATTTCTGAACTCCCGAAGTCGCGAGTCCCGACGCAGCTCCCACGCCGAGAGCCGGCAACAGGGTCTTCCTGAGAAAGGGCAATACTTTTCCAGCGAGTCCTGCCAATAGCGGTAGGAACCCGCCTTTCATTCTCAAATTGTATCTCAATTGAGCGGGACTCAATCTCACCGTCAACCCTCTTCCATCATAAATTGCTTTCTCCATCCTTTTGATTTGAGTTCTGGTCCAGGCGATCGAATCGCGACCGCCACTCGTCAGATTTTTGTGAGTGAATTTGAATCTCACCGCCTCGCCTAGAGTTTTTAACGCTCTCAGGAATTTCTTCCTCTGTCCTTCAGATATGTTCACATTTTTAACCATGTATTAACCCATATTTCTTTTTTCTTTTAAATATATTCTTTTCAATTGTTTTTTTTTTGTTTAATGATAATTATATATTAAATAATTTTTGTAAATTAATATTGCGTTTATTTTATTTCCTTATTTATATATATATACACAATATTTTTTTTTTGCTTTTTATATTTCTCTTATGTGAAATCATATCGTCACCCTCTCTCCACGAAGATCTAACAGTTCACCATTTTGATCAGTCAACATGGTTTTGAGACAATACGTGTCTAAAATCACGGGTAGATAAACTAAATTTCGAGGTCGTTCCACGATCTTATAACCCGGGGACACATTTTGGAAAGGAATAGATCGTCATTTGCGAACTACCATTCACATAGCTTCCAGCAATCACGTCCACCAGAATACTATTGACGGCGAGAATGTCGAACGTATTTTTGGATGCTGTGTGGCCTCGATACATCTTTCGATCGAATTCCAGCATCTTGCTGATCAAATCATCCGCGTTGAAATCCACATGAAAATTATCTTCCAAATCCAACATCGTCTGTAGGGTATTAGGGTTGGGAGCGAGTCTGATCTTGTTGCTTCCCTTTCCATCCATCTTCATTCACGTCTGAATGTAATTGTTCATATCGTCTATGTCGTAACGTCCTTTAGAAATTCGAATCTCCAACCAATCCACTCTGCCGGAATGCTTGAACGAGCTATTCTTTTCGGTGACGTTGGGAAAGGAATAATAAGTCTCCAGATTCACCAACGCCATCTCGTATCTTTTCTCCCTATTCAATTCGATGGAAGGTTCGGATTTCATAACAAATCAAGTCGCAATCACCACTCACCATGATTTGAATGGTCTGTTTTGCAGCCGTATTCTCAGCTATCCGTTCTAACAATTCTCCTTGTTCAAACATTATTTTTATTTTTAGTTTTTTATTATTTTTAAAACTAAATTATTGATGATTTATTATTATTTTTAATTTTTATTTTCGCTCTCTATTTTATTATCATCAGAAACATAAAACTTGTCGAATCCGGTCCGATATTTTCCACAATTAAATTCAAATCGATCACGACAAAATTGTGAAGTCCTCCATCCCAAACCCTCTTGCAGAATCTCCTGAATTCTTCTCTGCTCATGTCGTTTGCGATGTGATCTCAGTAGATGTGATTGAGATTCTTGAGATCCTAGCGAAAGAGACACAGGAAATTAGCGTTCTACTTTATCATCTGTCTGGGCAGTCGAAAATAATTCTGAGACAGGTAGAAACAGTCCCGTTGCTGTGATGACCTCTAACATAATATGATTCGCATTGGTTCTGTCTCTCCAAAAGCAGATCGTTGAAAATCATGAGATTCCTATTTTCCGATTTCAATTCCCTGAGATCCAGAACGTCGCTCGCATTCTCGTAAAATCGACACTCGACATTTGAAGATGCATTTCTCTTCATCAATTCCATTGCCGCACCGTCCAAAATGGTCGAAAGAGAAGCTTCGCTTTTGTCGAATTCCTCCCTACTGTAGAAAATTCTGGCTATGACGTCCTTGGGCAATCTATGATCCATGCACTCTCGAAGCAGTTTGTATTCAGGTTGAAACAGACTCTTGCCAAATATGAATAATCTGCCGTAATCCAACCAGCCGGGTTGCAACAATAGATTCATCAACAGATTGGTCTTTCCAGAATTCGATTTTCCCACTATCAAGCCTCTTATGCTCTTGGGAAAGAACTCGTTAGTCGACCTCTTGGTCGAGGTGTGGTTCCAAGACATATCTTTGATGTTCGTCTTTTTTTTTTTAATTTTTTCTTTTTTTTAGATTTTCAAACTCAATTTTTTTATGTTTTTCAAACTCGGTTTATAAATATTTATTATTATTTATTTATATTACCCCTTCGCGGGTTCTCTTTAATCCAGATCCACTCGTCATTTTGGCTAAATCTTGTATGGGTACCACAGCATCCTTAAAATCTTTCCAACTTTTCGGCAATTGCTCTAACGTAGCTCGCTTTGCCGGTGGACTGATCAACTTATCGATCAATGCATCCACCACCCTCTTGCCAGCCACCGAAGTGATCCTACCACTAGCTTCGGAAGCGGCTTTCTTACCAGCATTCAAAGCTGTCTTCTTACCGACCTCAAACGTGGTTGATGCGAGTTTTCTACCTGCATCGCTCGTGAATGCTCACATTATAGAATCAATGATACCAGAACAGCCTTGGACGTAAGTGCTGACATATCCCGTTCTTTATCACCAACATATTTTTTATTTTATAATATATTTAGTTTTTTCACTTGTAAATCGTTTTTTTTATTTAAATACTTTTATTATTTTTAGTGTAGATTTACTTTTTTTATTTATCTATTTTTTGTTTTTCCTCTCTACTTATTATATATCAATCCTTCAATTCATTCATCATCCCTTTATAATCTCGTCTATCCAAGACCTTCTGCCTCAACAATTCGTCCCATATACTCACTATCTGATTATCCACTCCCATTATTACCAGTGCGTCGACTAGCCATCAACAATTTTAATCTCTCGAACAGAGTGTCAGAATCGAGTGGAAGAAAAGTGGTTGTCACTCCCTTTCCCATCACCGATTCGATGAATTTCTTATTCATATCCCATATGGGTTTCACCACCTTCTTCCACTTGTACCCTCTGTTAGCCTTGGGTCTCGTCTCTCTGGCATTGTTATTCCTCTTCATGGCGTGGGTCTGAACCAGAATGTTGCTGTAATTGTCAAAATCCTGATCTGAGTAATCTCTAGGCTTGTTGTAAAAGGAGCAATTGGCACAGTCCATTGGTTATTTCATAACTATTCGAACCGATGATTAAATCCTCATCATCCATTTCCACTTCAGTATCGCCCCCCCGAATTTCCTACCGCTCGAATCCTCACAAATTCCATACAACAGATCTCTCTTACCACAATTGTCGGACGATGCGACGCTACTAGTGGTAATAGTTGAAGCTGTATCATTGCTCTCGCTCACATGAGTTTCGATTCTCATGGGAACGTAATCTGGTGAAGATCTTTGAAAAGAAAACTGCCTTGTAAAACTATCAGGCAACGAACCCGTTCTCAAAGAACTCTCTTTTATAGGTCTCAGTTCCTCGATGATCTCCTTCTTGCTCCGTTCCTGAACCTCCGTCACGGGTTTGAATAGTTTGGTGGTCTCTCATCTTAATTCCATCTCTCCCAATCATCTGCTTCTGTCGGCTGATCGAATGCTTTTCTTGACTCATTCATATTCGTCGAGGAGTTCATCCCTTTGGATGGAATCTTTGATGTGTAAAAACATTTTTGTTCTCTCGATTATTAATATTTCTTTTTAGAGTGTGGTAACGTCGATTATTTTATTATTCTCAAAATTAAATGTGATTATTTTTATGTTTTTAAATAAATAATATTTTATGTCTTTAATATAAATAACTAAAACCAGTTGGAAAGAAAAAGAAAACATTACAAATGAAACCTTGATAATGTGTTGCTTTAAATGCATTAAATCACATCAGCAGTTATTTTCTGACAATGAGAAACTTAGAGTTAATCTCAAATAAACATTGATAAATACACCACTTTCAAATGTGTCAAATCACATAGCCAGTCATTTTCCTCACACTGAAAAACAAACTTGAGGTCAATCTCAAAATAAAAACAATCGATAAAATGCGTTGCTTCAAACGTGTTAAAAATCACATCAGCAGTTATTCCCACAATGAGAAAAAAAAAAAAAAGTTAAAATCTCAAATAAGTATCGATAATACAACGCTTTCAAAGTCAATCTCAAAATAAAACCATCAATAAATGCGTTGCTCCAAACATGATAAAATTCATATCAGCGATTATTTTCTCACCATGGAGAAAACTCAAATAGTTAAAATCTCAAATAACATCGATAAATACATTTCAAAACACATTAAATCAGAAAGAAATTAGAGTTAATCATTTGAACTGGTTCATTTTCATTCTTGGGATGGTTTTTTCGGTTTAAACAGAATTCATGTCGTCAAAAAGCATAATACTGTTTGAAGTAATGACACAATTTCTGATTAACATATCTTCAAAAGAGCACACTTTTGCAAACAGGAAAAATGTTCTCTCGCATTTCGGTTCGAGAAACATTAACAAAACGCTTTTTGACGAGACACACTTCACTACTGTCGCCTGTTAAATCAAAACTCAGTTTACATCCTATTGACAAACGGATTTGTTTACAATATTAAACTCTCTCCACAATTTCACCATTTGATTTATTGAATGAAAAACCGTTCATTTACATATGCATCGTTAAACAACTAAGTCTAGATGAACGAAAAACTCGACAAAACTGATCTATTACAGTTTACCTCAAAACTCATAACGATTTTTATTTTTCATCTCTTTCTCCCTCCACTCTTTGCCGTTTTTTTGTCTGTGATCGATCGCACTGCCGTCTAGACCACGATTACAAACCTGGAGAGAAAATTTCCCTCCATTCTAATTTTTTGACATTTCTTAATTTTTATATTTTGCTGTCCCAGAATCCCCACAAGTTGGTCATCACGTCCTAGACGGTTCGATTGATCATTGGCGAACGTTGGGGAAATATTTTAGGATCAATTTTCCTGTCCTAGAATCCGCAATAATTTTTGCCAACTGGATCACACCCACTGCCGTCTAGAACCCAATTGCCAACGTCAGTGCCCTAGAAACCACAAATGCATTTTGATGCTGTCCTAGAAACCGCAAAGCAAATGCTGGCGTTCGCCAACGAACGAACGAAAGGTCTAACCCACGATGGTGAACGTTGAGAAGATTTTAGGTTGATTTTTTTGATTTTCGTAGATTTTTCCTTCCGCACGAATTGTGCTGAATTCGCACTCGTTTGCCAATGGCTGTTTGGACCATCTAGGACACGATAAGCTACTTGTGCAGATTCTGAGACAAAATGTACAAAAAACATTTGTACATTTTGTGTACATTTTAACTCTATGGATACATGTACGTGTACATGTACATGTGCATTTTTTCGAAAAAGTGTCCCAGAATCCGCCGTTTACACCTACTACTGTTTGTTTAGAGGGTCCAGTTCGATTAACAGAGAGACCACTGAAGTGGCAGCTTGGGGATTATTCGTTTTCGTATTGAAATTGATCCTATCCCCCATCTGCACCTTGAGAGGCGTACTGAAGACGCTAGTGTTCGACTGTTGCTCCTTCATCTTTTTGACTCGGTAACTCTTCTCACATTTCACACCATTCACCATGAGATTGACGATTGCTTTTTCGCTCAAGTCAGTAAAAGTCGGACTCATTCGAATGATATCGCCCCCCACAGGCATGGGATATCCTATCAGACTGTGCAATGGTCTGCTACCCCCATTTCCGAAAGACCATTTGGCTTTTTCCGCATCTAACGCACTGCTCTCTTCGGCCCAGATGGTTATCAATTGTCAGGCATATTTTATCTTTTGCATGACGGAGATCAGATTGCAGGCACCCGTCATGTTGGTGGGATCTGGCAGATTCGTGAGTGCGGGCCCTCTCATGTCTACTTTGCCTTCCATGATATCACCTTTTCTTCAAACCATATTTTCTTCCAAGAACTTTTTACTGACTGCACTGTAATCATATTCTGGGTCGTCATCGAGACCGAATAGTTTGTAACCGTTCGGTTGATGCCGCCCTCCATTTTTCCTCTGGATTGTTTGTTCAGATATAAGTCGTCAACTTGAGATTCCAGATAGGACTGAGAATGCTGTATGGCAGAATCCATGTAGCCTTTGTTGACTGCCATCGAGTCTTTGTCCATATTGCCGATCTGAGAGATTCAATATCTTATTGAGTCCCGCATCCAGATCTGATTTCATTTCTAGCTCATCGATGTTATTCTTTCTCAGTTCCAAGTCTATGTATTGTTTGGTTGCCGCATCAATGGGATTCATGGGATCGGGTACGTTAATTATCTTGTTAGAATTCGTGTTCAATTCAGACTGCATCACTTTAGGAATGTAGCAATCTCACAGGTGTTTACTGAATCACGCGTGAGAGTCATCCACATATCTTTTAATGGCAACATCGGTCGAATCTCTAAGATCCACTATGTTCACCACTCGTTTAGATTTCAAGTCGAGATCATCTGTCATGGCTTTATTCACGCAATTATCTCTCATCATCTGCCGAACGTTTTCGTCTTCTCTATCGACATATTTTTTAGTCGTGGCATCCGACTGATCGCTCGGTTCGGGAAGATTGTAGATTTTCTTAGTGTTTAAATTTAAAGGTTCTTGTTGAGGTTTGTATCTTTGAACGTATTGTTCGTCCAAGTTGGCAATGTTACCAACAATTTTGACTGTGGTTCTTCTTTTCTTTCTAGAGGAACCTTCATTATCATCAGTGCGACCGAATTTATCGACTGTCATGTTTTATTTTGTTTTTTTTATTATTTAAAATTATATATATTTTTTTATTATTTTAATTAATGCAACCACAACTTTTTTTTATTTATATATCTCTCTATATATATCCCAAAAAAAATTTTCTTTAATGTGAATCATTGAGAATCATTCAAGTGATCCCCTTCTGACCATCTCTTGAGAACGTAGACGCACAGGTGACCACAAAACACTCAATCCGGCACTTGCCCACGTTCGGTATTGTAAATAACTGACATTAAATAGTTCCTTATTTCTATCGGTGGTGAGATTCCATAGCTATCAAAATAATAATTTTTATTCCGATTCAAAAACTATGTGACCCAATGCCTGCCCCACCTCCGATATCATCCAGATTTAAAATTCCACATTCCGAATCATAGTCTTTTTTTTCTTGGAAAGGCATATCTAGAAAACTCACCTCGAAAATGTTTGATTTTTAAATATTTTACCACTTTCAATAGATCAAAATGTTGGAAAGGGTTCCAATGGGTAAGGCGACACCTTCTACGGATATGTGTTTTATTTTCTTATTATTCATAAAATGTTTTTTTATTTTTTTTTTTATTTATTATTTCTTTTCTATTCTTTTTTTAATTCATAAACTCATGAGTTTTGTTTTTAAACTTACGGCATTTCGATGTCTTCAGTCGTCCTCTATTCATCATCCTCTTGATTTTCTTGAAATATCACAGAATAATGTCCGAGTGTGAAAGTGTGTATTTTATCCTCGCATATAATTCTCTTATTGTCATCAGCCATCAATGCAATCTTATTGATTTCTTTGGTGTATAACTCATGCATTTCGTATCGTATCCATCATTTTATACACCGTCAAATTTTCGAAAAGACAGTCTTTATACTCTTCGAAAGCGATGCTTTTATTCGTCACACACGCTTGAATGCCTTTAAATCTCTTGATCTCCTCACCATCGATGAGATACGCTTACAAATTAGGTCTCAAATCCACCAATTCGATGATTTGTCTTCCACCGCTCTCATCTTTAAATTTACCCAACACGTTTTTATTGACATCCTTTGGAATCTTAGACGGGTGATCATTGGGATAATTACTCATGTCGAACCATTCAATCACGTCTGACGCTATGTCCTCATAAATGTCCCTAGTCTCTATTTCATAAGCTAAACTGTCTGTGTCGGTGAACAATAGTTTAGCTTTCAAATCGAATTTCACTTTGACATAATCGTAGTGAAACTCATACATCAACTGCTTGCTAATGTCTAAGATGATCGCTCCAAGATAACAGGGTTTATCGAACCTTAGATACGTCTTTTTCATGTGCACGGCCACTAGATTTTCATTGAATATGGTTCTCTGTTGATAACTAGGTTTCACGGTTAATTTTCTAGACTTCTCTTCAGACATGACGAGTTGAACGTTAGTTCTATTCCTAATGTTTCCCATAGATTTCCCAAACACGCAATTGTTCATGAGTTTGAAGAAATCTTTTTCGAAGTCACTCTCAGCCTGTATTCTTAAATTTGTGTTGAGATCGATGTATTTTTTCATTCAAGGCTCCACGTTGAGTCAAATGATTTAATGCGCGTCAATCAATGTCATCCCGCAATCGATGTAGTGTTTCAGATTTTCGCAGTAGACCACATACTTGCATCTGTGATTTAAATTGGGAACGACGAGTTTTTCGATGCCGTTCACTTCTATTCATTCGGGAGCTAGCGGATAATCGTTGTGTGGATCGTGTAACGTTTCCAGATAGTCCAAATCAACCTCTAGAATACAAGGATAGTCTCTCCATTTTTCTTTTTCTTCCAACTTTTCAACCCATTTGAAATTTCTGATCGGTAAAGGATGACTCATGGCCCAACCGTACAAAGTATTAGTGTCCCAATACTGTATGTATTTACTTAGTTTTTCCGAATCGAAATCTTTTCCCATGTGATAATTATTAGCTTTAGCATATCTAGTAGAAATCATAGAGCACCACCCCTCACAGACTTTTCAAACATCAGCAACATGTCTACGTCCGTTAATAATTCCAATCGAACCTCGGTCATTTTCAAGAGAGGGTCCCAAACAAGTCCGGGTGCAGTGAAATACCAAGCCGGATCTAGGTCGTAATGTCAAAGACACACTCGTCACAAATTTCGAACACATCAGCCAAGAGAAGCAAGTCATTTTTCAAATAGAGGTTGTGATATTCTCTCATGGATTTCATGTCAAATAATGTCCACACTTTTTGTGCATGTTCGTAATCATTGTCAGAAATGTGAGACTGGTATAATTTCAAATAAAAATCTTCTTTGGGAGGTAAAGCGATGTCGTTGAACTTTTCGAGATCACTCATGCAATCGTAAGGATAGACGCCTTTCCCCAACATAATGTCCACCAATTCTCGTCGTTCATTAAAATGTTTACTTATGATTTTAAATTTCTCCCTATTCAAACTGTTGACTATTTTTTCCATACCGGTTGACATAAATTTATAACTATTGATGAAACGTATCTCTCTATGGATGGGACTCATTTTCTCAATCAAACCATCGATGACTCTCTTTTTATTGATGCCTTTACATTTAGTGAATGAAATGTATTTTTCATCGTTTTGCACGTTACAACTCAACTCCCCCTCACTAACACCCATATTTTTCACGAACAAGTGACTGTCGTAACCTGAGAGATTGTGAAATATCGCCGGATAGAATTGAGCATCTCGAAATCTTAAATTGCATTTGTTGTGAGCAGCACTGCGAAACATACATATGTAATGATCGCGATCTCTAACTTTTTTTTTAATTATTTTGACAATTATTATCGAATAATTGTCTACAGATATGACATTCTATGGTTTTGTTGTATTCTCGCTGTTGGTCTGGCATGATGATCATGTCTGTAGGTTTTTTAAATTTGTCGTATAATATTTGAATTTTCGATTCTAACTCTACTACGATTCTTTGAGCCACATCATCATCATCTGAACGTTTGGTATAGACGAATGGACCCGACTATTCTCGATCATCAAAAGAACATTTCACATAATAACATTAGCCTGAAGGTACATGCTTCTGATATTTTTCAGCATAACTCCTATGCTCGTCAGGCTGGCAAGAATTTATTTTCGTGGTGAAACATTCAAAATTGGCATAGATGACAAATGGTGGTTCTAATCTTTTTTTGTAGTTGCGAAAATCCACCTAAGTATTAGGTTTAGGCATTTCGACGGCAACACCTTGCTTTTCGCTGCAATATTACTGATGACGCATCAACGATTCTTGACTACAGAACGAATTCATGCAGTTCAGACAGAAAAATCTCTCACCTTTATGTTTACTAATCTGCTTCGACAGTAAATAACTCATACTTTTAATCCAGCAATAATGTTGATTATCACCCTCTAAAATTAATAACAAATTAACAATCTTTTCTCTCTCTTTGTGTGAAGTCAGTCTGAGAGGATAGACTATTCCCTTTTATCATTTCCCCCATATCCCAAGACATTGACGGCCACAGTGGGATTTAGCTTTTCGAAATCTCTGGTGTCTTTCAACCACGTTGGGAAAGACAAACCCATCCAATCAAAATTTTTACAAGTCTCTGAGTACATGGAAACTCTCTGAGCATGCTTTTCTACGGGATACAAGGCCGATGCGATCACCCATTTGAAACACTCATTATCTTCATTTTTCACTTTGATCACGCCTTGTTTTTTAAATACGAAAGAAGTTAATTTTATGTAGGAAGATGCTTTCAAAGGATCGTGTCTTTCCATGTGAATCTCGATATTCAATATCTTCTTGAACGTCCAATTACTTCCCTTGTTTTGAAAAGTAGTCATAGATTCCATCATCTTGTCGTTCATCACTTTATAAACGTCAACTAATTCGTCATTTCTGAACACAATCTCATTTTTAGATCAGAAAAAGGCATCTCGTTCCAGGATCTCACCCGTTTGGACGTTGACCTTTTTCATCAGACAATACAAGATCATTCTTATTTTTAAACCCTTATCTAGATGTTTTTGAATTATGTCCAACACTCTACCTTTCACCCGTTCCATGAACTATTCAGGATCGAAAGTTTTAAACCATCCTTTGATAGCTTCCCGTTCTATCAAAATTGATGTTGATTTTTCGACGCTTCAATATGATATCCATTATAGCATCGAGATCCTTATTTTCATTCACCGCTCTCTTGACAGCATCCACCGTTTTTTTTTAATGAATCGTCATCTCAAACCGCGTCGCTTTTCATTTTTTTATTATTCTCTTTCGAAACCTTCTGCCGCTCTACCACTTTTCATTTAATGGCTATCTTCTTAGCTTTCTCAGTCGTTTGTTGACAGTGTTTTGGCGTCGCTATCATCTCATCCTTTTTTTCACAATTCGAGTTGTTTTTGTCACTACCGCAGATCTTTCGACCATTCCCTTTCCGTCGATCAAATGACTTATGCATTCGTTTTTTTTCATGTATTTGACACCTTTCAATTTCGACTGTCACACTGTGGCTTGTAATTTCACCAGTGATAGATCACAAGTCTCCTCGTGCATGGCTTCGATCAATCGTTCTTTGGTTTTATAACGGTTATCATTTTTAATTCCTAGATTTCTACAGTACTTTTTCAACTTGCATTTGGTAGAAAAATATAATTTTTTTTCCACGATATATTTTTTTGTTTTTGGTTTTTTTTATGTGTTAAACTTCTTATTTAATTTGTATATATAATATTTATTTTAATTTTTAAAAAAAATTTTTTTGTGAATTGTTTTTTTTCTTTAATGACAAAAAAAAAATTGAAAAAAAAAACAGAAAAAAAAATTCATGATAAATACTTTTATAAGCTTTTTAAGTCAAGATTTAGATCTATCTTTATAAATAAACTAACTCTCTCTTTTTATTTTCGCGTCCGTTATGAGCATGTTAACTTTAAAGCTATAGTCCCCCTCCTGATAAATCCATCAGAAAACCAGATTCACCCTCTCAAATGTCCGTTTTTCCTCAATGATCAGATTCAATTTGTCAGCTACTTCTTTAGAGACGTTCGGATATATATTACTCCCGTAGATGAACGACAGACCGTCTGCATCAAATTTTTTTTTATCTTTTCCTTGAAAATGGTTAATAAATCATCTCGGCATGCACACATTAAGTCCAAGTCGATCTCGTTCAATTTCAAAGGCAATGTATATTTCTCATATTTGTCTCTCAATCCACTCGTCTTCACGTCCTTCAATCTGATGGCATCGTGCGATTGTAGTCTATAAATTATATTACTGTTTTTTTTTTTTAAATCGCTCAACTCTCTTCAATTTTAATATGGATTGTTTAGGTACTGACGTTGTCATGACTGATTATTTTTTTTATGATAATAATTTTTAATTGTAAAAAAATTTTTTTTTCTTTTTTTTTCTACTTCTTATTATATATGTAAAAATAACAACTTTTTTTTAACAAGTTTTTGAGTGCATTTTTTTTAATGATAATTATTAATTGTAAAAAATATCTTTTATTTTTTTCTACTTATTATTAAAATATTTTTTTTGTCAAAAACTTTTTGCGATATTTAATTATTTTTTTTTGTGAATTGTTAAACTTTTATGATAATAATTATTAATTGTAAAAATACTTTGTTTCTACTTCTTATTATATATGTAAAAAATAACTTTTTTCTTTTTTTTTTCTTTAATGACAAAAACGGTTATTAAATTTTATGATGAAAATAGAATGAAGCCGATGCTGATTGATCAATAATTCTGTTATTTGTTAATCAAAACAATTTTTTATCGTCTGCTTCACAACTCGCAATATCCACATAATCACGGACCAGAGCGGGCGCTCCTAGCGCATTTTTGACTCTGCAAGCTCTATCTCTCTCCTTGCCAAAAACCTCACCATGTCATCCCTGGAGAGTTCAGACCCACCAATAAATTCGCCTCTTGATTCGGACTCCGTTTTACCCGTGGCAATAGATGTTGGATCGCTAGTCTTTCATCCGTGTCAGTGGTAACTTTTTGGCGGTATTCTGTGGAAAAAATCATCTAAATTGCAGGTTTGTGTTACCTCTGGGAAAGGTGGGAGTCTTTTCCCCGAGATCGGTCGTGTCAGATTTTATGAGCCCACCAAAAAGTGAATTTTTAAGAGGAGGAATTTTTAGATTTTTTCAAAATTCTGTCAAAATTTTTAGCCAGCCCAATGTTGACCGTTAGAGAAATCGAACATCGAACCAATAGCACCTTGTCTACCGTCACCCACTGTGAGAATCAAGGAAAAGTGACGATGTGAACGTGAACGTGTTGCATTGAACAAATCCATACAATTGGATCGTGACGAACGCGATTTGCTCGAAAAAAAATAAGTTTTTGGTGATGTGCGATGGAGACAAAAAATTTAGTGGGCTCATACACTCCATTCCACACTACTGAGGTTCGTTTTTTACTTGGATTTTGCCCAAGCATAGAAATTGGGCGAAGTGAGCGGTGCCAAGATATTGCCAACTTCACTTCACTTGGCTGATCCCTGCATTTATTTCATCTCAGTCAAGACAGGCAATTGATGTTTTTGAAGGGAGATGCCTGCATAACAGAATTTGAAAGTCTGCAATATTGCATATTGGGATTCGATGTGTACAAGAACATGTGGGAAAACACGTTTCGAGTATAACAACTGCGTATTGGGAATGCAGCATTAACTGGACACTTGACAGTTTATACAGGACAGACCTGGAGTACTGCGCGATTCCAGTAAGTTCAAACAGTATACAAACATTGACCACTAACTTTGATATCCTGGCTACGCGCCTGTTTCAGTGGCTAGAGACTTTGTGTCCTGGGCAGGGATATCGGACAGCAGCGTGTAAGGAGTTAATGTAGAAGGAGTTGCGCAAACAAGAATCTAATATACAAATCAATATGTTAAATCTCAGATTGAAAAATTTGGAAACATGTGCATGTTCACTTATTAATGCCAAGTGGTTATGTATGAGAAGTTTCATCGAATTTGGTGCATTTATTCATTTGTCCATTCGGGTTCTAACGACACTTTCAACAGGATCACAATATGGAGTTAAAACTAGAAGTCCTGTCAGGAAATGCGCACAAATAACATGTCGATCTGCGTGTCAATCTACGAGTTATGACCATAGTGAGGATATCAAATTATGTACATATGGCCTGTGCAAACGCAAAGTTTCAGCCAATGGACCTCTGGGTAACCCGGAGGTCCAGTGGCAGAAGCATTGCCTGTGTTTGCTATGAGTAACCAGGAGAACCTGCGTGCTTTGGATGCCGTTTGATATGGAAATTGCGCGCAATTCCTACGCACAATTAAAGCTAGATAAGCGCACAGTTCGTGACAGGACTTCTAGATTTAACTGTATCTGATGGTTCTACAAGTGATGGAAGCTGGAGTATCCCGACAGAACTACCAAGTACCGTCGAGCAACTGTCATGACTCAACTTACTAACGGCGTACAAGAAGGGTTAGCATTAGTTGTTCCCCACAAACAGGGTTAAAACTGCTTGAGGGCAGATGTACCATCGACGTGCAGTACAAGCTGCCACCGTGTCCCGAGAGGGCAATCGGAATTAAGTGTCCTAACCATGGATACAACGAAGTTACCGCTGGTCAGATTCAAACAGTGGACCGTTCGATTTGAAGTCAAATTCAATAACAACAGATACTCTGCGCTCCCACATCAGTACATTAATGTGGGAAGAATTGCTCACTAGAGCATCTCATTCGGAAATCCACAACAAATCTAAGTTGAATAGGGAGATAATCAGGCTCGGCAATTTCAGGAGAGCGATTTTTTAGCTCTCCTTATGCCTTCCTGAAAGAATTAAGGAGAGCGAAAAATTGCCCTCCTAAATACTTTGGTCTGGGATGATTGAGATTACATGTATTATGCTCACATTAAATTTTTGTTGTAAAGCAAAAATGTAATTTAACTTCGAAGTCACATAACATAACGTAATTTCATTTTGAAAGTGGTTTAGTGGTAAAAGGTAATGGCTGCAACCATACCCAAACACAGTTGCAATCATTTGAAGCAAAATGGGTCACAGCAATATTTTTTTTTCTGTCAGTTTCAAGTTCAACAACTGACATCACAGTTTGAGTGGTAATTATTCAAGGAATATTGACACTATAATATACTACCATTACTACTATCCTGTCACCTGAAGCACTTGCACCAGGATCTGACTGTAGATTCAAGCAGACCTGTTGTCCAAGAAAGTCATACGCCTACCACTACCACCTTCAACCCCCCAGGGGGTTGAAGGTGGTAGTGGTAGGCGTATGACTTTCTTGGACAACAGGTCTGGGTACACACACAAGTCTTGCCAAGTGTGTGTTCGGTTGTTGAGTGAGACATCTAAATGTCTAAGAGATTTCGCTTTACCTTAGTAAATTTAATAAAATCACTGATGTAGTCTGTTGGTTTCAGTTTCAATGAGTTAGTTCAACTGGATACTTAAAATGCTGTGTAAAGCTAATTGCTCTCCTAAGCTGATTGGGGAGAGCGATTTTTTGCCCTCCTGCATTTTTCAGAATGCCAGGCCTGGATAATGGGGTGATAACTTGTTAAAAATGTCGCAGATATAAAGATTTTGGAATCACGCATCTGCACTTGTCAGTCAAATGTTTGAGAAGTTTCATCGAAATCGGTTCATAAAGATAGGAGTTGGACAAACAATAATTCCGACTTACCGACGGTCGGCTCTACCGACGTACAAGGCGACGAAAATGAGCACAATGCCAATCGGCCATCTTGGTGAACGTTAGTGATTTGCAAGGTCATGTGTGTGTAAACATTTCCAACTTGAATGTTGTTCACACCAGACCGTGTCGCATCAACGCCGTTGTTTTGGGGTATACTTTCATTTAAAGTCGAAAATGAAATTAAATAAACATTTGAACAAAGAGAAACAGTAAAGGTAGACTCTAGACGATGACCGTAACATAGAACAACTTACAAAGAAAAGCTTGCTGGTTTTTCTCGCGCTTGCATGTTACTGCATGCGTGGAAACACTGTTCGCACATGGAGAGTCAACAATCCACGAAGACCTTCCATCTTGTCTGCTGTGAAATATTTACAGATCGCAGTTGATGCTAACAACAAACTTTATAGTTAATTTATAATTGGGTATTTGGGTAAAGATAATTTTTTGCAACTGACTATTTAAGAACAAAAACGGATTATTACTCCATGATTTCACAAGAACCGCCACGTACACCTCAGTTAATAATCTGCTTTTACAGATTAACAAATCTGTTTTACACATTAACTAATTAGTTTTTTACAAATTAACTAATCTGTCTTTACACATTACCTAATTTGTTATAAATACAAATTACTAACCTGTTTATACGACGCCGTACATGTCTGAAAACCTTGTACTTCCCAATCAAAAGACAACAACTTGGTTATCCAATTCTAAGTCTTTTAATCTGAGGTCTTGGGGTGGACTTTGCGTCTCATCAGTAGTTGATGCAAAGAACAGCCCCGATTAGCCGGATTTCATGTGTGGCATCATAGTCAGGTGACGCAGTGACGTCATGGGTTGTCATTATAGCCCGTGTAAGTTCACGTTTTGATGTAATCACCATGGCGACACATGGTGTCAGTGAGAGTGCACCTCGCATGTTGTTAGGGCGACAGGTGTTTGGGTCGTTCTTTCTACTTACCGTAGTCCACCAACTTGGTTTCTATGGTAGCAACTGGTTGCTATGTAAGAACTAGTTCTCTGATAGGGCGGAGTATGTGTTCTGAACTTCTGAGGGTGTTGAATGGGGAAGTACATCTAATTACCCAAACAGACCACAATGTCATTTATCTGGTTCGAATTCATCCAGAATCCTTAGTTTCTGTCTATCCAAACCACAATCTTTGGTGGCACTGGATTACTTATTTATTTTATTTAATTTATTTGTCACGTCCCAACGTACTAACTCCGCATATGTGGGGTTAGCATAGGTTAAAGGCAAGTGTCCATCAGCGTGGAGTACGTCTTATAACGCAGCGCCACCGTGCCATCATGTCGGGATTACTCCGTGTTAATTTCCCTGCCCAAGGATACGCAGCTATCCCCTAGTCAGGATCGAACCGTGGACCTCTTGGTTTGATGTCCGGTACTTTAATCACGGAGCCAATTCGCTCCAGAAAGACGAGTGATACGATCGTGATTTGAAGTTTTTTTTCAATTTTTTCAACTACTTCCTCAGAATGGCCATAGCTAATGTCACATGGTTAAAACATTATTGTGCTGAAAGCCAAATTCGTCGTTGTTTGCTCCACTGCTGTATTTTGTACCCTGAGTGGAACAAGGCAAAGGCACCATCTCCCCGAGATCATCTACAATCATTTTTAGCATTGTGGAAGCGTCTTCTTCCACTCAATGGTCGATTTCATGTTGTGGCGTTCAAGGTTTTAACCAAAATATATACTACTCAAAGTTTGCTAAGCACCAAGTATATCCAACTAACTGTTTTACGTTTTAGTTGAAATATTGTAATGAAAAGTGTATATATTTTTTATTTAATTATATCTTTAATGATTTAAGTACAGAAATTAAGATGTTATTGGTGTTTGACATTATTTTTCAGCTTATGAATACGATAACCATGGAAAATGGATATTATTGGAAAAAGAGGAAATTTTTCTATTTGCCAAAAAGTTGACGGAGCGAACTGGTATCATGGGTTCAATATCGAGTTTGAGAGCCATTACTGTTAATCACAGCTTGACAACGCCTTCTCATGCTCCCAATCAGGTTCCTGGTGGTCCTTTCTGGGATGTTGCTCCATTCTTGGACCAGCATGGTACCAAGCTCCTGGACACTTCTTGGCTGGACTGGATGGGCTGAAATTGCAAGCTAAAACTCATTCCAGACATGTTCGATTGGACTGAGGTCAGGGGATTTTGCTGGCCAATCCCCTCCCTCTGTCGGTACACCCCGACACCATGGGCAACATGAGGACGGGCATTATCGTCCATCAGAATGAATCTATCACCCACTGAACCTGCATACAATATGACGTGGACATCCAGGGTCTCATCAATATACCGCTGTGCAGTCAATGTACCATGTTCAAGGACACAGAGCTCTGTACGCCCATCCCAGCTGATGCCGCTCCACACCTAACCTGACCCTCCACAATAGCGGTCATGCTCAGCAATGTTGGCTGCATGGAATCGCTCTACTGGTCTTCCTCATACCCTAGAACGCCTATCTGTGTGGTCTAGGCAGTACCTTGACTCATCTGTAAAAAGGACAGGTCGCCAATCTTCTCTGGTCTACCCAACGTGGTCCATGGCCCATTCATAATGTGCCTGACGGTGGTTCTGGGACAGCGGAATGCGAATACATGGTCTTCTCGATCGGAGACCCGGATATCCTGCGTCGAAACATTTACCCCGGGTGCATTCAGAAGGTCACTGCGAAGCTGGGTTGCTGTGGCAAAGCGGTTCCTACGGGCCTGAATGATCAAAAACCGTTCTTCAGCTGCAGATGTTACCCTGTCTCTGCCACCACCATGCCGCCTTACTGATGTGCCATACTTCTGAAATCTTGCCCATGCTCTGGTGATCACCGTATGGTACACACCAAAGGTTTCCCCAACCTGACGATAGGTAGCACCTAGCTCCACCATCTCTACAGCCTGCTACATTTCTGCTTCAGACAAATGTCTTTTTATATTTACATTTGCCATATTCAATCATTAAATCACAAGGGTTTGTGTTGAAATGAAGATTGAATACCCTACACATGTCATGTACATGTAGACATTACACAAAAACAGCATGAAAATCATGCGGTACATGCTTTCCGTGACTATCACGAAAAGTCTGCCGGTCAAGAGCGCTAATGAAAACACTGGGGGCCATCTCAATACATTCCTCAATCATATATTCACCAAAAATATCGCAAATATGTCACAAGCAAATTTCACAATGATGTGTAAAATATTTGGTGCTTAGCAAACTTTGAGTGGTATATTAAATGGACATGAAAACAAGACGGTGCACGAGATCCATTACTGACCCAATCGGCTGATTTATTTATATTTAAGGGAAGGAGGGTTGATGACAGATGCACCCTTTTTGCCGTTTTGACAGCGGTGGGTTCCGGAGTTTCGACTCAATCTAAATGAAATTACGAATGTGGCCACTTCCTGACCGAGATAAGCCCACGTGAGACATTTGATGGCCACGAGTTCTAGAGTTATATACCGGTGTGTCTTTTTGAAGGGTTAACCAACGTTTTCTCGCCTAAAACGCCAGCCTACACCCCCGGCCTGGCTGACGAGGCATCGATGGTTGTGATTCGTTGGCCGAGATTCGCTTTGCCACCTCAAATCAATGTAGTATTAATTGCCATGAAACTACTACCTGGGATCAGTAAGATATTAGGCACAGTTGCAGAAAAATGAAGCAGTGAGCAACACGCAGGAATGGACAGAAGATTCTAACTTGTACACCAGAATGGCCAAAAGGGACTAAAATGCCCAGTTTATTAAAATGCGCACGTCCCTCTGTCTTACAAGTGTACTCCCTGACGGACAAACGCACTCGATCAATATTCAATATTTTCATAAGGGGTTTTCTCTTGTACACTCTAAAATCAGTGGAGTTAAAATCAGCTCAAATCAACTGGGTTGAGTGACTGTGAATATGAACCCAATTGGTTGGAGGTTCTCTCAAATCATTTGTGTTAATTTTTAACCAAACTGGTTTTAGAGTGTATTCAGTACTCACATATTACATACACACATAGTGGCGGATATAGGATTCTCAAATAAGGGTAGGGGCTGGGCTATATTCAGAGGGAAAAGAAGGTGGGTCTCAGCGGGGTGTCTCCTCCCCTAGAGTGGGGGTCCGAAGGCCCAACCGCGGGGAAATTTTGAAAAATCTAGTGCTCTGAAAATGAATCTGGGGTAAAATGTGCTTCCAACCGAAATTACTTATCTGTGCCAGGAAGGCAAGGGAATTGTGGTGTGGACAGATATGGTAATGACAGTATCATTCTCACGAGGAACAGATGCTCAAACAGATCTTGTGTTGGCAAAATGATTGGTGATTGTTTGAAGTTTCACAAAAATGTAAAGCTTTAGAATTACAGCCCCATGTTACCCAGGCTCCAAATGTCAAATACGGTGTCAGTAACCGTGTCACCAAATATCTGCTTGTCATGCATTAATATGTCTCATAATAATTGATTCAAGTCAGTGTGGCAATGTTTGCCGGTTTTAGAGCAAGTTTGTTCCTTTGTTAACCCAGTAGATTGAGGCAACGGTTAATCGATCAATTACTTTTTTTGATCGATCAAGACGTTGATCATTGGCTAATCGATTAATCGCCATAATAGGTTAACCGTTTCAGCTTCAATGGGCTGGGGGCCATACCCCTTACAATTTAAACTGTAGCCATGCATGTTGACACAATTACATTTTGCTATAGTGTCACCGTTACAAATTTCATATCATTTTGTTGATTGTTTCTGGATGAATTTTGAATCAAGTCAATTAGTTATCATTTCACCTCATCGTCAGCTACATTCTTCATGTTCTTTTTCATTGTTATATCATTATCATTTGTGAGTTTCTCTCATTTGATCATTCACTTTTTCACTCACACTTTCATTTAACCATTTGTTTCATCAACCATTTCTTATCAATCAATCGTAACTCACGTTGTATTTGTACGTTTTATATTTGTGGAGCAAAATACAATAATTGTTATCAATAAATTTAAATTCAAATTCATAAATGAAGGGAGATCACTCCGATTGGCGGAGTGATCGGTCAGAATGACAAATCACTCCGACAATCGGTCAGAATGACAGAATGATCGAGGCTCGGTCAGAATGACAAATTATTTGAATATGGCCGGTTTTTCAAACCACGATAACAGTCCATACTGTCTACTCTTCGGAGTCGTGTTTGTACTTTATTTCAGAAAGAACTGTAATGAACGTCCCTCAGCACTAAACACAATGTTCTTCCCCAAAATGGATAGATAGGTGAAAATAGTTTAAATGGACATTGATTTTTTTTTTTAGTTCCTTTTTTTTGGGGTGGGTGGGGGGTGGGTGGCTGGGTGGGTGGTCCGCCTGTCCCCTACCCCCCCCCCCCCCCCCGCCCCCAGCCCCGCTACTGTGCAAACATGTTGAATCAATAGTCGTTTTTGAAACGAAAGGGGGGGGGGGGGTGGATGCGTCCGGAATTATGGACAGTATACAACGCAATGGTCCGTTGTCAGTATTTTCAGAACCACATCCTTAAATAACGTCATCAATAAGGATGCGCTGTACATAAAATAAAAGTATCATCGAACTAAATTGTTTTCCCATAGGCGAGAATTATAACGTCCACGCGAAACAAAATATGATTGCATCACTTGAATTTTGGCATTCAAATATCTTTGTTAAGTATAGACCTTCAGACAACTTTTTCTGACCAGAAAACAGGAGGACATGCAACAAATAAGAGAGAAAAACTGACAGGAAAGGAAGTACCGGTCACATGCACATATTTTTCATGGAATTCCCAACAAAAACACACAAAAAGTTAATTCTATTTTTTAGGTCCAAATGTCATCAAATCACCCTGTTTATTTATCTGAAGTATTCAACAATAATGCAAAATGTCGATAGAATGTTTCAAACGTTTATCGAAACAAAATATTTTCCCAAGGCTGCTTCTTTTTAGAGATTGCATCATTCCTGATGTGCAATATTTCAAGGTGGGTAACTCTAATTCAAATATTTAGTTCTGTGATACCATAACACAACAACACACAAGTGACAAATTTCCTTTTATGTCCATACCAACCGCAAAGCATCATAACAATGATTTGATAACAACAGGCCCGTAGAGAGGTATTTATTTTAGAAGTACATGGATAGTTTTTTTTCTTGGGGAGGGAGGGGGGGGGGTGAGGAATTTTGAAAAATATGCCCAATGGTGCTTTTCGGTGACAATTTGAGGCTCGACAGAATGTCAAGCGTGGTATGTCATCCGCAATTTCACTATTCGACGCTCCATTCAGATCATAAAATTCAAAATTTGTAAGGGGCCTGGTGATCGTTTTTTTTTTTTTTTTTGGAGGGGGGGGGGGGGGTGGGGGGCTCCTCGCGCCTGCCCACGGCTACACCACTGGATTACAAAAGCGAATAGAAAATCTCAACCGGATCGCGACTGCAAGTCACCATCCAGTCGAAATTTTCTGTCTTCTTTTGTTGTCATTTGTGGTTCTAATTCATTCATGAGGCCTGTACAAAAACTCGCAGTTTTTACAGCTTTCTTGCGTGTCTAATTTAAACTTTGTTCTGATTCAGCTGAAAAACACTGATACAGGTGGCAACGTCAAATATAGCAAAAACATGACAACAAAAATGGCTGCCATTCGGCCATCTTGAATTTTTTTCAACAGATTCTGACATGCATCATCCTCCTATGATGTCTGACAAATGTTGATAATTTAAAACTAATAACTCAAAACATTTCTAAGGTACGGGTGATAACGTAACTTGAGAATGCCAAAAATGAACAAAAATAGACGTCATTCGGCCATCTTGAATTTTTTTTTCAAACAATTTTGACGTGCATCATCCTCAAAGCATCTATGAACAATGTTAAAAACCTGAAGCAAATATATCAAAACATGTCTAAGATACAGGTGGTAACATCAAATGAAGCAAAAAATGATGACAAAAATGGCCGCCAGTCGGCCATCTTGAATTTGTTTCAAAAATTTTTGACGTGCATCATCCTCCTATTATGTGTCACCAATGGTATAAAAATGAAAGTACAGCATCGACGCATATATGAGATACAGGTGGTAACATAAATGAGACAGACAGACAGACAGACAGGCAGACAGCCAGACAGCCAGCCAGACAGACAGACAGACAGACAGACAGACGGGCAGATGGACAGACTGACAGACTGACAGACGGACAGACGGAGTGCAATCCAATAGTCCCCCAAAACGGTAAAACCGCGGGGGGCTAATTAGCGCCTGTCTTTATAATCGCGCATGTCAAATTAACTTTTGAGCAGCGGTTTATTATGCGCCTTCGTTTTTGAGATCCGAATGTGAGTTTAATCAAAGACGAATTGCGAAGCCCAAAACTCTCCTTCCCAGTTTCTACATATTAAACCCTGGTGTAAGTGATGATGTGCTTGTGTGTGCGGGGAGTGGACGTATAGTCCCCCACCCCGACCCCACACTCTCACACACTTTCCTCACTCACGAGAATACCAATAATCTGCTAGGCCTACGACAGTTTTGATAAGTGACTCAGAATATATTTGCTAAAAACATTTTACTTACCTCAGCATTAACATTCATATTAAACCCTGGTGTAAGTGATGATGTGCTTGTGTGTGCGGGGAGTGGACGTGTAGTCCCCCACCCCGACTCCACACTCTCACCCACTTTCCTCACTCACGAGAATACCAATAATCTGCTAGGCCTACGACAGTTTTGATAAGTGACTCAAAATATATTTGCTAAAACATTTTACTTACCTCAGCATTAACATTAGTATTTTAGGATCCACATCTTCAACCCGAATAGTGCCCTTTTCGGTCATATGGCCAGAGAACATGGAATAAAATACACAACTTCTGCTCATCAACACATATTTGTGAGCTCCTATTTCTTTTCGGGTGTCACCGCAACCAACATCGAATATGACATCACATGAAAGTTGATGTTCTAACATGAAAGCATTACTCTCAACAAGTGACTTTGTGGATTGCCAGTCTGACTCAGACTCCAAGGATTGCCCCTCTGACTGAGGCTCTGACTCCGACTTTGATGATGTCTTGTCCGACTCCAACTCTGAGACAGACATACTGGTGAAGTGATGACTAAAAGTAAAAGATGAAAACTTCTTAAAACTGACATAATAATGTTTCACTGCGTATTGACTCTTCACATAACCAACAGTATCTTTGTCCATGTTTTCAGAGACATGGGGCGCCAAACCATGAAAATCATATTCTGGATAGAGCTGAAACGGTTAACCGATTAATCGATTAATCAATGATCTACATCTTGTTCGATCCAAAAAGTAATTGATCGATTAACCGTTACATTTGAAATACTGTAATATATGGGTTAACAAAGAAACCAACAAACATTGTCACATTGACTTACATCAATTATATGAGACATAGTAAAGCATACAAGTTACTTGCTGACATACTTGTTTGTTTTTTTTGCCTGATCATCATACTGTGTCAGTAGCTGGAAATGGTCATTCTTAACCCTTTACCCATTGCGGGTGGCAGACGATTCTTGCAAATTAAATTCATGAATTACTAAACATTTTCAATTTTAGTCTCAAAAACAGAGTTTATGACCCCTCGTTAGAAGGAGCTCAACGAGCTCGTTTCAATGAGGGTCATAAGCTATGTTTTTGAGACAAAAATTGAAAACATAATAAATTTGAATGGAAATTTTTGTAGATAGGCCTAGTCGATTTTGTTTGTTATTTTCGGTAAAGGGTTCATGCTGTAAATCATCAGTTATTCAGATATCTATTTGCACAAGTGATTAATCGGTTAATCAAGGTTAATCCACGTGATTAATCTATCACGAAAACACCATAACCGTTTCTGCTCTTTTTCTGGGTTCATTGTTTCAAAGAAGAAAAAGTTCAATGACTTTCAATGACCTTTTCAAGCACTTTCGTTTTAGTTTCAATGCTTTTTCTGAATGACTCAATAGCCCTGAGTACGATCAGTAATCAATGTTAACATGTTTGTTTAAGAGAAAGTTTTTG
Source organism: Pictodentalium vernedei (assembly GCA_031216915.1). Lineage (NCBI taxonomy): Eukaryota > Metazoa > Mollusca > Scaphopoda > Dentaliida > Dentaliidae > Pictodentalium > Pictodentalium vernedei. Next base: position 815,199,714 of record CM062297.1, read on the forward strand.
TTTCATTACCTCGCAAGTTCGCAACTGAGTTGTCTATACAAATCAATTGTTGTGCAGTAACCCTAAACATGCTGATGTTGAAATACCGAAATTCTGAGCACCAATTTTTCGCATAATGCAACTACGAACTTACAGTTAAAACTAGAAGTCCTGTCATGAAATGCGCACATATAGCACGTCGATCTGCGCGTTAATCTACGCGTTATGACCATAGTAAGGCTATCAAGTTCTGTACATTTGGCCTGTGCACAAGCAATGTTTCAGCCAATGGACCTCCGGGTAAACCGGAGGTCCATTGGCAGAAACATTGCCTGTGTTTGCTATGAGTAACCAGGAGAACCGGCCGTGCTTTGGATGTCATTCGATATGGCAATTGCGCGCAATTCCTACGCGCACTTAAGCCTAGATCAGCGCATAGTTCGTGACAGGACTTTTAGTTTTAACTGTAATAAATTCAATCGTGTTTGACAGAGCTCATTGAGGTTTGTCAAACAAGGCTGAATTGGTTCAATTCCTAATTACATTGTTGGGAATATTTCCTGCTTGAAAGTTTGTGATCTCGACATCAGTTTGCCGTAAATTAGTTATATACAGGCCACACAATAAACCTGCACCAATTTCTAAGCTGAAATTCAAAGACTTTCAAGAAGGCTACTCAATTTCCAAGTCCTTTCAAATCTTTGAAAATGAATTTACAAATTCAAGAACTTTCAAGGTTTTCAAAGACCACGATGAACCCAGCATATGAAATATTTCTGAATTTTAAGTACGGAAAGGAAGCTCCCTCCAGTCATCGCTAATCAAATATAAAACTAGAGAATGTTGGGCACTTGGTCTTCATGTTATTTTGCTAGAAAATCCAGAATTATTTAGGCCTATCATGATTAATAGAGAAGTCGAATAATCGCTGGAAACACCCATAATCGACTACAATTTCAAAGTCGACGATTTGGGGTTTTCATCACTCCAATACCGATGAATTATTAGTTATTACCCTCTTCCCCATCGTGCCCGTAATAAGAGTCAGAGACTGAAGAATATCAAAATATATTGTATGCAATTGATATGGAAAAAGAGAATAAAGATGCAACACAAGATACCAGATCTGTCGTTCTAGAATGAATGGGAGTACAAATAATTTCCCTTGTCAGTTTTGACAAGGAGTGCAATTGCCTTCTTAAATCTCAATGCAGCTGGTATTAGACTCTTGACCACCTAAGGTCCAAACCTGAGCCTAGACTCAGGTTTTGGCCAGGAGTCTGAATTTTACTAGGAGAACAGTTGGCGTGCAGCATGCCTGCATGCTTAGATTATCTGGTCCGAGAGATAATGACCAAAAATATGGATTCTATACAGTTGTTTCTAGGGGTCACATAGTACGATTAAAATCAGCATTAATCGATTATTCTTTTATCAAAAATCGATCCTGAAATTTCATAATCGTGCCAGCTATAAAATTATTTAAACATCAAAGATGGTGGTCGGCGCGGCCATACTGGATATACTAGAATGCTGTCACTCTTGGTGAAATCTCAACTCCCCGAAATGTTCAGTGAACAACCTCTCTGCGTTCTGTCGTACATCAAAAACATATAAAAACAAGAGGCAACAAGAGGTCTTAATCGCTCACCTGACAAAGTAGTTCGAAGAAGTATTGTTGGTCACACTCAGCTTGTCTAGATTCATTCATCAACTCTGCAGACAGGGCTTATATTTGAACGAGAATCCTGGAATTAATTCACGCAAAGTTTCGTGCAACAAGACCATCGGGAATCCATGTAGAGTCTCGTAGCACCTCTGCTTGGATTTGCGTGAAAAAATTGAGTTAATTTAACCCTTTGCCTACCCTAGTTGCAGTAATTTAACCAATATGAAGCTAACATAGCCTGAATATTCTGACACTTTGTCAGTAAAATTGTAAAGTTTGGCTGTCATTGGAACGGCTCAAGAAGCCGGTTCCAATGACATCCATATTTGTAATGTTTTATTGGTAAATATTATTTATTTTTTAAAACAAAACATTCTCAAATTGAGTTTATGTTTTGCACATTAAAAAGCTGTGTTTGGTAAATGGTTAACCTGTGTTATCAGTATACAACGGGAGTTCAATCATGGTGGACTCATGGGATTGTGGGACACTCATGTCAGGTATGGATTCTCGCAACCATTTTCGCGAGAATCCAAATGGATTTCCACAAATTTAAATAAAATATGAGCCCTGGCAGAGGAATGAAGTCATGAAATTATTCATAACTCTGGTGTCCATGTCAGTTGATTATTATCATAGGTCTTCCTGGCCGCTTCCAAGTCTATCAGCTGTAGAAAAGCACTTCCAAACTTCCAAGGGTTGTTAAGTCACTGCAGTTTGAAAGGCAAATTTTATGGGAAAATCCTAAGGAATGGGCCTGAACCAACTTGTCCCTAACCAGCCTCCCCACCCCCCCCCCCCCCCCCACCATAGAGAGCCCAAATATTTAGCCCGGGACTAGATCACCCATCCATGTTATATACCAAATATGAAATGTTCTGACTGGTGGATCTGAAGAAGATTTCTAAAGAAATTCCCTCATATTGCACTAAGTTAAACTTTAGCCTCCAATATAGAGCCCGAATATTATTAACTCGGGAACCCATTTTGAACAAACTTGAATCTGCCCCCCCCCCCCCCCACACACCCACACCCCAAGAGGTGATGTACACCAAATATCAAAATATTTTCACTGGTGAATCCGATAAAGACGATTTTTAAAGAATATTCCACATGATGTACTAAGTAACACTTTGGGGTCCCATAAAAAGCCCAGAAATTAGGCAAGGGACTCGATTTGAACGAACTTGAAGAATCTGACCTCCCAACCCCACCCCTAGAGATGTTATATACAAAATATGAAAGGATTCTGACTGGTGGATCTGCAGAATATTTTAAAGACATTTCCTCACATTGCATAATGTTAAACTTTGGGCTCCATTGGAGAGCCCAGTTATTAACCCAGGAAACCGATTTGGGCAAACTTGAATCTGACCTCCTAGAGACGTTGTATACAAAACATGTAAGGATCTGGCTGGTGACTCTGGAGACGAAGATTTTTAACGAACTTTCTTCATATTGCACTAAGCTAAACTTTGGACTCCAATAGAGAGGCCAAATATTAACTCAGGGACCCATTTAGAACAAACTTCAACTTTTCCCCCTCCCCCCCCCCCCCCCCCCCCCCCCCCCGATATGTTGTATACCAAATATCAAAATATTTTCGCTGGTTAATCTGATGAAGATTTTTAAAGAATATTCATCATAGTGTACTAAGTTAATTTTGGGGCCCACAGAAAACCCAGCTATTAAGCTTTGGACTCGACTTGAACAAACTTGAATCTGACACCACTAGAAATATAACGTAACAAATATGAAAGGATTCTGGCTGGTGGATCTGAAGGAGAAGATTTTTAAAGAAATTTTATTATATTTCACTAAGTTAAACTTTTGACTCCAATAGAAAGCCTAAATATTAAACCAGGAACCATATTTTAATAGGACCCACATAGAGATGTTGTACATCAAATATGAAAGAATTCAGACGGGTGGATCTGAAGAAGAAGATAATTAAAGAAATTCCCTAATATTACATTAAGTTAAAATTCGGGCGCCCAAATATTAACCCAGTGACTCGAATTGAACAAACGAAAATCTGCACCCCTTCCCCCCAGAAATGTTGTGTACCAAATATGAAAGGATTCTGATTGAAGGATCTAAGGAAGAAGATTTTTAAAGAGAATTCCTCATATTGCATGGAGTTAAACTTTGGTTTCCAACATAGAGCCTAAATATTAACTCAGAGACCCAATTTGAACAAACGTGAATCTTAATCCTCCCCTTCCCCATTCTGGAGATGTTGCATACCAAATATGAAAGAATTCTGACTGGTGGATTTGAAGAAGATTTTTAAAGAAATTTCCTCATATTGCACTAAGTTAAAATTAGGGCTTCCATATTTTATCGCAGGGACTCTATTTGAACAAACTTGAATCTGCCCCCATTGGAGATGTTGTAAACCAAATATCAAAAGATTCTGACTGGTGGATTTTGTATTTATTTATTTATTGGTGTTTAAGGTCACATACTTATTCACAAAGGCTAATCATGACCATGACAGTTTTACGGGTGGAGGAAGCTGGAGAACCCGGAGAGAACCACCGAACAACGACGAGCAGCTCCCAGCTCCCCAACATCGTAACTCCGTACTGCAGCACAGGCAGGGTTAGATTGGTTGAAGGCTGAAGACATGCGCATCATCGACGTGCAGTAGGCCTTAGTACACGGCGTCATCGTGTAAACCGAGGGGCTTAATTTGAACACACTTTTATCCACCTTTGCCTCCTGGGGTTCCCACAAGGACAACGGATATTTTTTTGCATGAATCAAGTACTTATAATGCAATAATACCACGTACCAAATTTGGTCCAAATCGGCTCATCGGTTCAGAAAATAGAAATTCCAGGTGGGGCCCAAAAATGTACTTTTACAAAGACAAATATTGCTCCACAAACTTCATTTGAACAAACTTGATTTTACGCATCAAAGGAAAGCTGTGTATTAAATATCAAGTCATTGTACCCACTGGTTCATGAAACGAGGATATTTTTTAAAATTTGGAGCATTTTACCCCACCCCCTCCCTTTGGGGCGTGGCAACTTTATTTGAACAAACATGAATAGGCATATAAGGAACATGCATATCAAATTTGGTTCAGTGGTTCGTAAGGAGAAGTCGATAATGTAAAGTTCATGCCGGATGGACGAACGACGGACAAAAAGTGATCAAATAAGCTCTCCCTGACTTTCGTTCAGGTGAGCTAACAAGAGGAATCTGGGGGATGAGGCACTCACTTGAGAAAGATGATTCAAGAAGGAATTACGGTCACATTCAGAATCTATGACCAGTCAGCAAAACATACCCCCAGATGAGTAGAATCATGTAATTATTTTGTTGTCCTTATGAGTAGAGCTGTAGGTTAACCGAAACTGAACCGAGGTTTTTCTTTTTTTTTTAAAACCGAAACCGAAACCGTCGACATCCCGTAATCTAAGGTTTTTTCGTTTTTTATTAAAATACTCTCTTGCTGCAGAAATTCACAGAATGTAGCCATCCCAGAGTAGTGAGAGTACTCAGACACTGCCAATGGCAGTGTCTGGGTACTCTCACTACTCTGGGATGGCTACATTCTGTGAATTTCCGACATTTCAGCTTAGTTGTGTTTGCAGCTTTCCTCAAGTTGCGCGTAGGTGTCAAACCTCGAAAAATGACCAAGCACAATAAAAGTTCTGTATATTTAGGCAATTATTATATTGGCCTTCCTGATTCTTCATGTATTATAGATTATTTCGGGTATTTATTGGGTTTCATTCAATTTCACTGCCATTCAGTTATGATTCCAGACATATAGAATGAGTTTTATTGAATTTTATTTGGCCTCATGAACAAACCGAAAACCGAACCAAACGTAGGTTTTACTCAACCTGAAAAACCGAAACCGAAACGAACAAGCAATTTAAAAACCTACAGCTCTACTTATGAGGTAATTCAAATGACCGCATTTAGAGCAAAAAAAGTGGGTGGTCTGAGCCCCCCCCCCCCCCCCCCCAGCACCCTCCTCATCCTCCGGTTCCACCGCCCCTGGTGAATGTGCAACACAGCGGGAGTGACAACAAACAACTGGGGACATTTCAGTTTCGATGCCAGCGAACGGGCGTAAATGTTTATAAACGGTATTTATTCCATTTCCCGAAATTAATAAACGTAGGAAACTCCACGAATGATTACGAACATGTTATTCATGTTTACACAAAATGCCTTGTTGCGACTGCTTTAGCCGGGGACACACTAGGCGATTTTTTATCGCTGTCGACAAAGAGTTTTTACGCCGTCGATTTTTGTCCGGCAGTGAGTTCAACGATTGAGTGGACACACTTGCCGGATAACAGTACGACAGCGACGTCTCCTCTTGTCATGTGACACCTTTTTACTCTTGTCATGTTATCATAAAATGGATTTCACATCGTACAGACAAGGATGTTCTGACCAAAGGACGGCCAATTCGTCTTCTTTTTCCGAGCTCCAAACCGCAGTAGCTGTTTTGGTGGAGGCTGCCATGTTGAAATCATGTGACTTGTAGGCGTACAGTGATTGGCTGCTGTCAATATACGCATCCGATCTGCTGTCGCCGAGGTGGGCACACTGGCCGATCTCTACGCCACCCATAAAAATCCGGCCGAAATTGATCGCCAATATTCAGTATGTTGAATACGGCCGATTGGTCGGGCGTACGTGTTCGCTAGCAAAGTTCGGCGTCGCACAATCAGACACACTACACGATTACGCAAGCGAAAATGGATCGGACGTACAAAATCGCCCAGTGTGTCCCCGGCTTTATAGGATGTGTACGCACTATTGAACCGAAGGTGTCCATTTAAGGGCCTATATAAGTAATGAAATTTTGTTTATTTTGAAAATTCTCACCTCTGATATTCCTTCAATTCAAATTCAATATACACAAAATGTACATCAAAATGAAGATTGAGATGTATAGAACACGAAACACATGAGTAATCAACTCATAGAGTCGACTGTTGGCACCACTGGTTCCTGGAAGTCTGCAACCGTATTCGTACCAGATTTGATAATTTAATATTTATCGAAAACAATTTGTGGCCAAATGTGCTTTACATATCCAAGAACAAAGCTAGGGGATCAAAATTCCTCAAAACACGGCGACAGAGCTGCATGGGGGGAAATTCCAAAGCCTTTGCTTTTGTTTACGTATGAATATACTTTCGATTTCCGGTCGACGTCATCGGACGGAAAAAGCATGTAAAAACAACGCCTTCCAAAATCAAATAATGAAAAAGATCGCCTTCATACAGTATACTGTTATTAGATAGAGACTACACAGTTGCCATATTTAATGCAAGGTATCATGACACCTGTTGAAATTTCTTAGAATTTCGATTTTGTTTTTCGATAGAAATTCGTGGTATCGAGTGATTTGCGCATGTCTGTCGAGCATGGAAACCATCTTCAATAAAACATGCAGACAGTGTTATCATTTTCCAAATGCAGTCCTATCGCTGCACTCCAAAGCGTTTTGAATGCCTAGCTTTGTTATTGAATATCTGAAGCACATTCGGCAACGAGCTGTTCTTGCGAAATATTATTTTATTATCAGTTCTGGAACGTACGGTGGCTGATTTAGGACACTCAAATATTTATTTTTATCTCGTTATAACGAGATACGATCTCGTTATAGCGAGAAAACATCTCGTTATAACGAGAAAAGATCTCGTTATAACGAGAAAAGATCTCGTTATAACGAGAAAACAAGATAAAACAAGATAAAATCACGTGACTCTGATGACATGAAACATATAGCCCCCACCACCAAAACAGTTTATATATCTCGCGGGTGTTTTCAATATTCTGGATGTAATACATGGGAAAAACACCTACCCACCCCCACCCCCAAGCATCCCAACCATGCCCGTGAAATACCGCTCCTCTCCCTCGCACATGTTGATTTATTTATTTATTGGTGTTTTAAGGTCACATACTTATGCACAATGGCTAATCGTGACCGTGACAGTTTTACGGGTGGAGGAAGCCGAAGTACCCGGAGAGAACCACCGAGCAACGACGAGCAGCTGTCAGCTCTCCAACATCGGAACTCTGAACTCTGCACCGCAGCACAGGCAGGGTTAGATTGGTTGAAGACATGCGCACCATCGACGTGCAGTACGCCTCAGTACACAGCGTCATCGTGCCCCCATGTAGGCAATCGGGGTGAAGTGTCTTGCCCAAGGACACAACGCGGTTGCCGCAGGTGGGATTCGAACCGAGGACCTCTCGGCTTGCAGCCTGCACCTCTACCAACTGAGCCACCGCGCCCCTCGCACATGTTGTCAACGATAATTACGATAATTACGAGAACCTAAATTTCCGACAGAAATTTGTGATGCAACAGCATCGCTATTGACGCTAATTTCTATCGGAAACTTTATCATGCAAGGGCGCTCGAAGCAGGGGGAAAGTGGACCTACCCCTCATGCCTTGAGGGTGGGAGGGGCAGCGCGTGTCCCTTTTTTCGCCAAAGTACACTACTAGTAGAAATGACTTTACTTTCCGAGAACTGTAACCGAGGAAGTCCTGACTATTCGTTTCTAACATATAATGGAGACGGCATATCCGGTATAATGACGGAGGCTGGGTAGATATGACTGGAAAAGGCAAGCAGACACAAAGGATTGGATGAACCCATTACCCAACGCAACGGTAAAAACCGGCCACTGCTATTCACAAAAATAACCATTCAATTTTCGTAATTCTTCTCATGTGTCTCAAAAACATAGCTTATGACCCCACATTGGAACAAGCTCGTCAAACTCGTTCCAATGAGGGGTGATAAGCTAGTTTTTGACGTAAAAAAATGAAACAAAAATTGTTATTGATGAATTTTATTGGCAAGTGTCGTCTGCTTTTCGTGTTAGGTAAAGGGTTAATACAATTCACGCCAATTTAATTCATACCCAGAGTCGAGTACCCCTTTTGATACCCTTGCCCTCGGATGCCTTCGACGCCCTTGATTTTATGGTATCGACCCTCATATTTCGTGATGGCTAGTTTCATACAGACTTCTGGATTTCATGTCTTTATTAACATATTTTGCCACCTCCAATAAGATGCCACCCACCCAGATCGGTCTCACCCCTCCATTACTGCAATCCACGTTTCAATTTTATGTACATCTATCAAGTGTCTGTGGCGTAGACAGGTGGCATGGGGCTACGCTCCGCTCCCCCACCCTCCCCGACGTAAAATTTGGTCGGAAATATTTTGGCTTGTCAGCTGGGCTTGTCGGGAAATTTTTTGGCTCTTTGTTGATAAAATTCTGAAAAATGGGAGAAAGGTCTGAATTTTGCATAAATCGTCTTTGTGTGCCATACATTGGTTACCCAATCTGAAATAAGACTTGATGAGTCGAAACGATTGGTTTATCGGAAAATGTTTGGCTCCCAGTCCCAACCCCGGCGATAAAGTGCTATTTAAGCCCCTGCCATGTCCAGGCCCTAATTGTCTGAAACATTTTTCGCCAAGTGAAAAATAGTCATTCAAACCTAATGTTTCTTTTCAATTTGTACCTCCAAATAAATTAACATAGATCATAAGTCTTCACTGGAATGAGCTCCTTGAGTTGGATCCAATGAGGGTCATAAACTATGTTCAGGAAGCAAAAATCAAATAGTATTTTCACTTAGCCTATTCAAGAAAAACTACTTTGTGCATTTTGTAGGCCCCTAGGCTACAGATAATGTGAGGCCCCCAGTGATAATTAACAAAAGCATGCAAATCGAATTTCGTTTTCTTGAAATCACTTTATTCAACTTCCACAACATAATGTCAACATTTGGCCCGCATAGATGGGTGCAAGTGTAAGAAGTGTAACACAACAAAAAGAGAAGAGATATTGTGATATTAAATATCATTGCAACCCGGATTGCCAGTGCCAACGAGTTGGATGGAATAATGGGCAAGAAAAAAATTCCAGTACATTATACTGTATATTAATTGAGCCCTTTTTAAAGAGATAATTCAGCGTACTTATACTTTCATTCTGCATTTAAAATGAAGTAACTTTTCACAGTAAATTAAGTTTACTTAATTTTTGGAGCTCTCAGCTGGCGGAGGACTCTGGGCTGCAGCAAATAAAGCCCATGCCTTAATCCGGCACTGACTTTGTTTTAAACCCCTTTATCGTTCGTACAACGTTTTCCACAGAGTGCAAATGGGCGGACATTGAACTGGTGGATCAGAATTATTTATTTATTGGTGATTAACGACACTTTCCACAGCCAGGCTCACCTCGTGTCGGACAGTTTTATGGGTGGAGGAAGCCGGAGTACCCGGAGAGAACCACCGAGCAACGCCGAACAACTGTTAGACTTCCCGACGTAATAAGTTACTCCAAACAAGCAGGGTTAGCATTGGTTGAAGAGAGGTGCATCGTCGACGTGCAGTGCGCATTAGGACATAGCGCCATCGTGTCCCTACACGGACAATCGCGATTAACTTAAGTGCCTCGTCCAAGGACATAACACCTTTCCTGGCAAGGATCGAACCGGGGACCTTTCGGTTTGAAGTCCAATGCTGTAACCACTGAGCCACCGCGCAATCCTGGATCAGAATTAACCGTCAATGATCATTTTATGTTCAGATTGAATTAAACTTTGAAATACCACGTCACCAGCGTCACTAGCCGCCCCCCCCCCACCCCACCCCACCCACACACACACCTCATACCCTTACGATACATACAGTTTGAATCGTGCACAAAGTGTATGTGTGGCAATCCCTGTGAACATGCTCATCACTATGTTCCGGCCTGAACTAAAAACTCTTCAGCCCAGGAAAGCACAACTTGCTTCTCTTGTGGATTTTGATGAATCATTCGATTGCGACCTCATCTATAGGCAAACCCACACTGACAACAAAACAAAATGAATATATCGTTTTAAAACTCTTAAGCGTGCATTCCAGCTAGTGACCGCTTCAAGTGAGTTGATACATTCTCGGTCTAGTCTCTCTCCTGTGCAAGAATAAATGTCTCATAAACCACCTGTGGCATTTATCTTAGAACCAGCCATCCAAGGCCTTTCGCAGAGAGCGCCATCATCGTCAATGTCCAGTCCAATGTATTTTCTGAGTCCTGACAGTACGTAATAGTACTGTAGGCTTCCTCTTTCAACAACATATATTGTTTACGTAAATAGTGTAAAGCTCTATTCATTTGTAATATTTTAAAACTAAACTAAGCATTAAGATTTTGGGTGGGTGTTACCTGTTTCTGAAGTGAAAATTTCAATGAACACAGTTTGAAGCGGAACAAAAGTTGACATCTGATGAATGCACTTTCAGTTTCAATTCCGGCGAATGGGCGTGAATGATGTAAAGAGTGTTCACTCCAGTTAAGTAAATTGTTACACTCACCACTACGAGTCATTTTGCAAAGCATTATCCTCTCAACGGATGAAGACAAAATGAATGTGTTTATTATGTTTAACACAAGGGCCACATTGCGTGAAAGAAATCTGCTCTATTGTATCGAACGTTTGCATATAATACTATGGAAAGTCTGCAGTGACTTGAGATTTGCGTTACTCTCTTTGAAAGCAGCGAAATGCCTTTTCGACAACACTGATAGCTCTTTCTTGTGGTGGGTTGAGGCATAACTATGGGGGTGGGGGATGTACACCTCCAATAATTTTCCAGTCGAAAGTTGTCATCTTGATTTGAGTTTTTCTTATCGATTCGCTTTTGCTGGTAATTATGTACTTTCTTACGGGATAAGTTTTCCTTCTTAGACCACAGGCGTTGGACGAAGAGATCAAAAAATACGCCCAAAATCAAATATATAACACCATTATATTACCTAGGCTATATATATATTACCTAGGCATATATATTTGATTTTGGGCGTATTTTTTATTATCCAAGCGCCTAACGCCTGTGCTTAGACTTACATCAGACACGCAGTCGGTCTCATGCAAATGGCGGCCTGTGGGGATGTCGGGGCCTCAGAATAACCAATTTTAAATCCGGTAAGTGCTATTTAATAAGAAGGTGGGAGGCTCATACATCACGATTGCCGGTACAACATGTATTTATCCACAAACAAATTTCCCGAGTTTTTGAACTATTATCTCACTTGGCAAATATTCCAACTACATCATCGAGGCATGCCTTCGAGGGCCTTCTATTTCCTCAGTTGGGACTTGAGCCAAGGCAGTCGGCCATCGGGTGGGGTGAGAACATGAAAGTTCTCACAGAAAATAGAAATGCAAAGCCCCTCCGCTTTCCACCTGCTCAGGAACACACAGCATTTCTATCTTAGCCCATTAACTAACAAACGAATCGGCCACAGTAGTAGATCATGTACCCGATCGGCCCCGAATGGGGGATCTCATGGGGAATCTCATATATAACGTCATAATCACGTGACCTAGTGACGGCATGTTTGGTTGTCAATGGTAGCGCGCTTGAGCAGCCCTCTTGTGACGCCGTTACCATAGTGATACGTGGCCTTAGTGCGGATGCGCAGCGCGTGTTGTTAGGATGACACTTGTTTCCGTCGTCCATTTTGTTTACAGGATTGGTCTTTTTCCCCATTAACAGTCGCGTTCCTCGTGTATAAAAGTAGCACGTAGTGCTATAGGACCGTTCCTTTGTATAAGAGTACTTCACTAGTTCGGATTTTCCCCCACACCCTCAAATAGAATTATCCAAATAGACCCCAAAAATTGTTTTATATGGCGCGGATTTTTCGGGTTTTAGCTGCTATTCGGATTCCTTCGGAATCTTTTGCTTCTATGTATCTATGTCACAGTTTCAGTCTACCCGACCCTGTTTGTTTGTTCTGGAGTATACTCCAGTAGCGTAGAATACCCTATGATTTGGAACAGTTTTATTATTTAGCTGTTATGGCCTGTTTTGGCTAGTTATCCAGATCATCCAATCAGTTCACTTTATTGTAGCGGACTCCAGAAAACAAAATGGACGACGGAAACTAAGTGTCACCCTAACAACACGCGCTGCGCATGCGCCCTCACAAAACTAAGATGGTCGCTCACGCGGGCTATCATGACAACTAAACAATGACGTCAATAGGTCACGTGACTATGACGTCATATATGAGACCCCCCAAACCCCCCCCCCCCCCATGAGATGATCTACTTCTCGCCGTATCCGTCCGTATAATTAACAAATTGAACAGTTGAAAAACATATTAATTTTATTTTTCAAAAAATTTAACACAGCCATATTATGTGATCCCTTACTGAAACGAGCTCGACGAGCTCTTCCAATGAGGGGCAACATGATATGGTTTTATTGAATATTTTTTAAAAATTGAAAAATTTATAATTAATGTAATAATGAATGAAGTGAAAGTGGGTAAAGGGTTAAAGACGCAATTTATGCTGACTGGCAACTGCCAGTCATCTCCACCTGTTTTATTTTTTGGCCACGTCTCCGAAGACTACGCGCCTGAAACTTTCCGCCAAGCCTAAATGTCTAGATAAAATGTCCCCCTATTCAAACCCCTGCTCGGAGTGTGCTAAGCTGGTAAACGTCAGTTTCTAAGGTTGTTCCAGGGACATTTTTCGACCCTTCCCCTTCGTCCTCAAGGCTTCCAATGAGACAAAGAAAGACGTAAATTGTAGTCATGCTGTGACACTGCACCACAGAACGAGATAATTGACTCCAGTACAATCTTAGGCATATGAGTTGGGGGTGGGGTCATCTGGGTTCATTTGGAAATTTTAACAGGCCGTTTTCCAGAAATCGTGTCTACAGTTTGGGTGAAGAACGAAATAAAAATCGCACAGAGCATGGCAGATTTGGGGAAATACTGAATACTGAATTTTGAATGGGTAGGTGTCTAATTTTTTTCCACGTACTGAGAAATCGTGCGGGAGAACATGAGCAATGTTTTCAGACGAGGAATTCCAGTCGAGACGTTTTGTGCTTTCGATGGTTGCAGTGTATACGTAAAGCCTCTCATACAAGATTTTGTGCCCTTGGCCCTTGTTTTCCAGAGTACCCTATGGGACCATAAACCGGTGATGAATCGATATCAACCTTAACCTAGTAATATTAACTTCACACTCACACACTAAACTTTCGTCTTGGAGGTTGACAATCACGTGAAAATGAAAAATTTATACCAATTTTAATATTTTTAATACTTACCAATGGCCAAGACTAGCTGGTGCAACCTAATTTATTACCAGGGCCAAACACAAATTTTGAATCCCCCAAACCCCGAAAATTTGCCAAAAAACCTAAAAACGAGAAGACCAGTATGGTCCTCCATACTTTTTGCGCAATGCGCAACTTGTTGTTAAGGACAACAATAGGCTATCGCCATCTTGTCATTCTTTATTGTTGTGCCTGCTAAATGTTATTAAGAACTGTAATATAACTCAGCGGGGACGAAGGAGTGTCTACTCCAGGGAGGGCCATCCCCGTCTGGGTCATTGGTAAGTATTAAAAATATTAAAATTGGTATAAATTTCTCATATTTTTCCACTATACCAATGGCCCAGACTAGCTGAGAATAGTAAACAGGCAGGCGAGCCTAGTACTTGATATTCATTGCTCCTATTTCAGAAAAAAACAATGAAAATATAGGTGTAACTCTATTTAAGGCCTAGCATAACCCATTATGCTAATTTGATAAAGGAAGCCAAAATATAAAGAAGTTCAGAGAAATGAGACACTTTATAAATCATAAAATGTGTCCGAGTATTGTATAGTAAAGCTCGTCTTGACACATGACATATACAATAACGCTTCACATCGAGCTACACATTAAAAGCATATAATACATTGAAAATTGCTTCATATCAAGCTACACATTAAAACTCCCTCAGCACCGACCCCAGGATACTACCACTGAAGGAGGTATGTCCATACTTTTCACTATAAAGCCAGATGACTATTTGGAAATACCACCCCCCCCCCCCCCCACCCTCCTTCCCCTTGTTTTGAAAGTAACTGCACTTCAAAACGAAGAGGGTAGCAGAATGGAGACAGTGCTAGAGCAGACCAAACCGAAGGTTGAATGGAAATCCTAATTAGAATGGACGACATTCTGGGCTACCGATAACGGTCCTAAAGATCTGAGATCATCCGAAATTGATTCTAAATTTCGAAGATAAATTTTGGTAAAAGTCGTCTGTTGTGTCCAGTAAGCTGCTTGCATCAAATCCTTCAAAGAAGTACTACTAGTATAAGCCCAAGAAGAAGCTAAAGCTCTAACTTCGTGAGCTGAAATCTTATAAGCTATTCTCTGATTCACAGACAAAGCATTATAGGCTGACCGAATAGCAAACTGAATCCATCTAGATATGGAATGAACAGAAATATCATTTCTGTTAGGAAGAAGAGAAAGAAATAACCTCTTCCTACCTCTTCTAATAAAACTAGAACGCTCCTTATAAATCCTAAGCGCTCTTACTGGACACAACAGAGGTCTCTGACCATCTGAAGACGGTAATGCTTTAATAAGAATAGGGCTAGGCCGTTTGTCCGGAACCTGATTCTTAGCTAAGAATCCCACTTTCGTAGTGAGAGTAATAGAATTACCAACACTACGATAATGAGAGTCTTCAACAGACAAAACATGAAGCCCACTAACTCTTCTAGCTGACGCAAACGCTAAAAGAAAAACCGTTTTATAAGTAAGAAATTTAAACTCAACAGTATTTAACGGCTCAAAAGGTGCTTCCTGAAGTTTCAGAAGCACCCAAGCTAAATTCCACTTAGTCTTGACTAGTCTCAAGGTACGAGGTCTATTCACAGAGCAATTTCTCATTAATTTATTTAAAGATAAATCTGACCCAATGTTTAATTTCCCTTGGTGTGCATAGGTGTCAGAAAACTTAGACCGATAGCCCTTAATAGTGACTGGCTGTAGCTTAACTTCATCAAAAAGATAAATAGAAAGTTAGCTAACTGAGGAATAGTTGGGTTAAAAAAATCATTCAATTGTGATTCACACCAACGAACAAAAACCTTCCACTTCGCTTCATAATTTAACGAAGAGGATGTCCTCCTGCAGTTAGAAATTGCGTCCATTGCTCGTCTGGAAAACTGTTTTCCGTGCAGGAAGGACCGCGCAATGGAAAAACGTGAAGGTTGAGGCCTTCCGGATTGTGATGAAGCCGACGGAGTTCCCCTGTGTCAGAAGATCTCGGAGAGGTGGTAACTTCCGTGGAACGTCCCAAAGAAGTTCCCGGAGAAGATTTATCCACGGTCTGTGAGCCGACAGACTTGCAACCAGTAGAATCTTGCGAGAAGACTGTTTTATCTTTAGCAAGATCTGTTGAATGAGGAGAGCTGGAGGGTAAGCATACCCTATTATCCCGTTCCATGAAATTGACAGAGCGTCTACTGCATAGGCCTGAGGGTCCGGGCATGGAGACACAAAAGTCTGTAACTGATTGTTCAGACTCGTGACAAAAAGATCGATCATTGGACGTTCCCTCCAGAAGCAAATCTGATTGAAGACAGATTTTTTCAACATTCATGCTGAAGGTAGCAGGCGATCCTTTCTCGATAGAGAGTCTGCTGTTACATTGAGACGACCTGGAATATGACGAATCGATATCAGAATCTGATTCTCTTGAGAGAAAAGAAGATTTTTTTCGGTGAGATTCAACAGCTGGACGGAATGAGTACCTCCCTGATTCCGAATATAGGCTACTACTGTTGAATTGTCCGACAGAATTTGAACATGCGAGTTTATTACTCGACTGAGCCAATGATTTAGAGCTAACCAAATTGCCCTCATTTCTTTGTAGTTTATATGGGACACAAGAAACTGACTCTCCCATAAACCGTGACACACTTGACAGCCCGGGATCAGAGAAGCACCCCAACCCTCTTGGCTGGCGTCCGTCATGATTATAAATGACTGCTCCTGAATCTGAAGCGGTATTCCCTTGGCTAACCACTGGATATCCGCCCAAATTTGAAGATGATGTTTACTGACTGTGTTAAAACAATCGGACTGTCCAACAACTGACGTTTTACGCTCCAATTTTGAATTAGATAAATTTGAAGTGGACGAATGCGCAAACGACCAAGCGGAATTAACTCCGCGGCGGCGCCGCAAAGTCCTAACAGCCACATAAACTCTCTTGCAGTAATGACTTGTGCGTTTATGCAGTATTTTGCGTAAAGAGAGACAAATTTTGCTCTTGCGACCGGCAAACTGACCCGACTGTTGAGAGTATCGAAACTCATTCCCAGATGAACAAACGACCCCGTCGGCATTAAATCCGACTTGTCGACATTGATTATAAAACCTAGGCGTTGTAGTAGCGATATCAGACTCTGAACGTCGCTCTGAAGAACATGAAAAGTTTCGTACCTTTGAAGAATGTCGTCCAGATATGCCGACGTCATTGAAGCCGAGTGAGCTCTGAAGTGACGCATCACCGCATTCATCACCCGAGTGAACGCCCACGGAGCAAGGTTCAGGCCAAAACACATTGCTCTGAACTGGTATACCTTTCCTAGAACCGCGAAACGGAGGTATTTCCGAAAAGCCGGATGAATCAAGATGTGAAAAATACGCGTCCTTCAAATCAAAACTTGCGGCGAAATCGTTTACTCGGATGCTGCCTCTCACCTATCGAATTGTCTCCATATAAAATTTGGGAGCAATTATTAGCTTGTTTATACAACTGAGATCGATGACCGGCCTGTACGAGCCGTCTGGCTTCGGCACAAGAAAAAGATGACTGTAGAATCCCTTTGAATTGGGATTCTCTACAACCTCTACTGCCTCCTTTTGTAGGAGAGTCTACTTCTGAAATCAAAGCCTCTCTCTTTGTTATATTTTGTGGAAGGTTCACAAAACGCGGAATCCGCGTTAATGGAGGTTTTCTCCGGAACGAAAGACGTAGACCATTTTTTACAACGCCTCGAACACAAAGATCCTGAGTTATTTTGTTCCAGTTGCTTGCTAATTTTTAAGCCTTCCGCCAACCGGAGAACAGTTGAGGTCGAAATCTTTATTTGTAGGACTTACGAGGCTTATACGAGGAGAAACCTCGGGAAGCTCTCGCACCCCTCTGTGACGTCGGTGTGGGATTACGCGTTTCGTTATTATCCCACTGCGTCATCCCCTTTTTGAAATCGCTTTCCTGTTTCGAGCCACCACGCCCACGATTAGCTTTAGAAGCAGCACGGACTGAGCCTCTCTTGGAGAAAAATTTACCTCTCCGAGGAGTACCACTTGTGGAAGGCTGGGGTTGCGAAGCTGGGCGCAACAAAAGCTGACTTGTAGCTTTCTTAGAAGCACCTTCAAATACAGCTTTTAGCTTATCATTGAATAATGAAGAGCCCGAAACGGGAGCGGCCCTTAGAGAGCTCTTAACACTGTCGTCAATAAATGACGTAGATTTAAGGGCAGCATCGCGCCTGACCAACTCTAAATTCTCTACGGAAAGAGCAGAGTGGGATGTTGTATACATGATGGCGCGACAGAGCACTCTCAAAGGAGATAACAACTCCTGTAAGCTCTCAGATTCCAAATTGCCGGCCAAAGCCCTGAAAATATGATCTGCATATGACATAGCGTCCAAATTACTTCTGCCAGATTCAATGCAAGTATCTATAACAAAAGAACTGACGCTACACGATGACGGAAGAGACATACCTAAGTCCCTAGTTCCGTCATCCAATCGCAGAGGAGCTCTTGGAATCTTATTCTCGTCTTCCGTATTTAAGAAGGTATTGCCTCTAAACGGTAGGTCAAGCTTCCTTTCCGAAAGGAAAGAACTTTTTCTAGCCTGAGCCAGGTTAGCAATAGCTTCTTCACAACAATCAAACGCATCTATCGCTTGGCTGATTGAGACGGATACAGAAGGATACTTTCCTTCGACTTAATGACCTCCCTGTCTAAAGAAGACAGGCGCATGGCTCTAGAAGGCGCAGAACTCTGACCAGAAGGAATTAATTCAGGTGAAAAATCCCGCAGGAACCTCATAGTTTCCATATGCTGCTCAGCCAAAGATGTAGTGTCAGTCTCGTCTTCATCAAACTCCCTAACACTACCAGCTAGAGGTTCCTGGTCTGGTCTATCATCGGCATACTGATTATTTAAGGAAACCCTTCTTTCTGCCGATCCAGCACCGTCCGAATCATTCGAAGCGGAGATCGATGACGGCCGCATATTATTCTGCTGGGAGTCTGCAATTAGCTGGGCAATTTGCTCCAGCAATTCCGTATTCGAGGCTATGTTCACCCCCGTTCTGCGCCTTTTTGGCTCCGGAAGGTGATCTGACACAGAGCCCTGTGCCCGTCTTTTAGAAAAAGACGTTTGCCTCGAAATGCTAGCCTTAGAGAGAGCCAGATCCTGACTCTGACTCTCTACCTCTGGATCTTGCTGGCTAGCATGCGGTCTACTGTGCTGAGTCCTGGAAACGGACGAAGAAGAGGCTCTTATATCAAAATTACTGCCAGCCGCACTGGCAGAGAAAGGTACATCAGAAACAACTGGCTCCGAAGCATTTTCTACCGGACTACCAGCGGAACTGGAAATAAAAGTCGAATCTTTCTGTTTTGACCCCGAAACAGAAGAATGCGTCGCTACTGATGCACCTTTCAATTTGACTGGCCTCTTCCCCTTACGTGCCGTCGTCTGAACAGAGGACTGTCTTCCACCCTCCGTATCCTGGACCGCTGCGGATTTTCCCGGTACTGAAGCACTAATTAAAGGCTCCGTTACACCGGTCGAGCTAGTTGACCGTCTGCTTGCCCGAGGTACCGAGTATTCTGCGATCCTCGTAAGTCAACATGCTCTGTATCTGAAGACGACGGCAGCACAGAACTTGATGTTATACCATGACCATTACCATGTTCTTGTTCCTCTGAAATGGAAACTAAATTTTAATTAGTTACCTTAGGCGAAAGCACCGAAATCGGTGCTTCGCCAACACATACATAAGTTGAGAGGGAATTCCATCGCTTGGAATCCCAAGAACAGCAAGTTGCACAGGTAACATCTTTCGAGCAACGAGTGCAAGCTAAACATGAAGAATGAGAATCAAGAGAGGACTTCTTCCTCTTACATTTCGAACATGAGTACTTCATAATACACACACGTCGGAGGCCAAAATTTTAAACTGAATAGGAACCGGTAACCAAGTCCAAAACAGGCACAACAAAGGCCCAGGTCAGACAACCGGTATCCCTACCCTTAACAATAGAGACACTTCCCCAGAAGATTCCCCATAGAGAAGGGTAATGGCAAACAGACACACCCGACTAAGTCAAAAATAACCGGTACGCGACAAAGGGGGTACGAATAATCCACATTCCGTAAATTATCTAAGATTTTTAATAAGAATTTAATTAATAACAAATTTGCAAACAGCAAACAGTTCTTAAAAATCTAATGAGAGGATTCAAGGGGAAAAAGGTGAACATTGAACACACACATAATGATAAACAAAGAATGAACGAATCAGAAATTTTACAAGTTTAATATCCTCAAGGTACAGGATCTGTTTAAGTTACATGCCTTACTATTCGTATTCGATTGGCATGAAGGAAATCTACCAACACCATTCAATTCGTTCTTTGAAACCGTTGATTTCCACAGCCTTAGAATCACTCGTCAATCTGGACTTCTTCATATAAGCCGAACAAGAACTAAATCTATAGAAAACCTCCCACCGTATTTTTTTCCGAAACTGTGGAATGATCTTGATCCAGAAGTACGTGCGATAAATAATAGAAAGATCTTTAAAAAAAAGACTATCATGTATGTTTATATCATCTTATTCGAAGACAATGGAATGCAACAATCCATACTGTCCCGACTGTTCCACATAGACTTGGAATGGTCTTACGTCCCTAACAACGTTTGCGAAAACAAAATTGAAAAATCTCAAATCTGATGCATCTGATTTTCTCGTCATCCTGTGATGCTGTACGGTGCAATACAGTACAGTATAGTATAGTAAATGAGATGGTCCGAGCTAGGAGAACAGTTAAATCTCCCATTTCATCTTAGCTCCACATTTTGATACTACTAAATCCTCTGGTCCTGGCTTTGCACTGCACCCCAAATTAGCCTCGAATTCAATAGCCTATGACACTGTAACATTTCCTGCTCACCAAATCCGCATGCACAACCTTTTCTTTTTTTCATCGCAATTTTACCTCAAGGGGAAGTCGGAAGACAGCCAGTCTGGCTATGACTTCTCCTAGCAGTATGCAGACAGTCCATTTAAATGTTTCGTACATGTCATGTATTTTTCTATTCGTATGTTTGTATTTATTGTCCTTTTTCTTCAATTATTGTAATGTATACTGCTGAATAAAGTCATCATCATCATCAGGTGCATATCCCGAAAACGGGAAGAACAAGAAATATTATTTAATTTCAGTAAAGTTATAGCCCTGATGTTCAAAAACTCAATGTCTATATTCAGCTAGATTCTGCTGCAATTATTCCACCATTCCACTTCAAAATCGTGTCTGGCTACATTATACTTTAGGATTTTATAGCACAAAAGTCAAGATACGTGTTGATCTGACATGGGCCAAACAACAGAATGACAAGATGGCGGTAGCCTACTGTTGTCCTTGACAACAAATTGCGCATTGCGCAAAAACTATGAAGGACCATCTTGGTCTTCTCGTTTTTAGGTTTTTTGGCAAATTTTGGGGGTTTGGGCGATTCAAAATTTGTGTTTGGCCCTGGTAATAAATTAGGTTGCACCAGCTAGTCTGGGCCATTGGTATAGTGGAAAAATAAGAAATTCACATTTGGTAGGGAAAAATCTCCACATAAAGTCCATGCAAGCCCCAGAATATCACTGTTCGCATATAGTATTCTATGAGGTTTCTTAGGAACACCTAACGCGAGGTCAAACGTTTTTTTATAAATAAATGACACATAGTCCACCCTCTATATGTACAGAGAAAGTATTACTAAAATTTAACTACATTAATAAGGTTTATTTAAAAATAATTAAATTTTTCCAACAGAATTCACTGCAAAGGAACGAACTTATCTTGAATTTAAACAAGAGCTTCGGCGACAATTCAATCACACAGCACCAGCTCAGTGAAGGTAGTGATAATAAATTATGTTTATTTTTCCCTTGTGGATGTAACTTTCAATTTTCATCCATCCTGCATCAATCGATTTTTATGACAAAATATTTGCATACCTTTTATTAATTCTCTGAATTTTACAGCTTAAAGAGGGTTTTTTTTACATTAGAAAAATCATATAACTCTAAACGCTCACCTGGCTCAAATTGTCAAAAAAGGCGAGTACGTCAGTAAGTAATGGAGATCAAGAGCATTTTTTTTATTTGAGATGACAGAACCAAAAGCATATTTTTTTCATTCGCTTCTGCTGGTCCCACAAACACTTCTCAGGCAAAAACAAAGCTCTGATATGTTAAGTCCTAAAAGTGTACCTACGATTTTTTTGTTTTTAATTTCTGTAGTTCCCTTTACCATCCAGTATCCCCCCCCCCCCCCCATACCCCAACCAAAAGAAGAAAGATTGGAAAAAAAAACTTGAATCTGCATCATTGAAATAAGCTCCATATCAGAAATCTAAGCATCATTGTGATGGGTTTAATGAGAAGATCATTTTTAAAGCATTTTAGCCCTTTTAGGCTTTTGGAGGAGTAATCCCACCACAAGGATTATAGTAATTTTTGGAGAAAAAATTCAGACGAGTATATTCCACCAAGATGCTTTATACCAAATTAGTTTACATTTGGCCCAGCGGTTCTGAAGAAAAATACTTAGTTGAGAGAGCTCAAGAAAGATGATGACTCGGCATTTCCCATTGCCGACAGTGTTAAAATGGGCATCCTCATACGGCACCCATGACAAAACCGATAGCAGTTTTTGGGCCCACCAAAGTGAACTGATTAGAAGGAGGCTGCATACCAAGAAACCTAATATCCTGGCCCGTGCAGTTTTCGAAATATGGGCGTTTGAATTTTTTCAACTTCCAGCTTCTGGGGTTCCCACGGGGCTGCGAACAAATTTTGCCCGACAGCATTCACGTACTTATGACCCAATTATATATATGACATGCAAACTTTGGTTCAAATCAGCCCATCAGATCTTGAAACAGAAACTTTGGGTTGAACCCAACATGGGCATGTTCTCACAGAGAGCCCATATATTGACTTGAAGACTTGCCTTGAACAAACTTCACTCTTCACCACCAAAGGAAGTTTCATACCAAATGCCAAAGCATCCCCCCTGGTGGGTCGTGAGAAGAAGATTTTAAAGATTTTTAGGCTTTTGGGACATTAACCCCTCTCCGAAGATGGCGGCAGCTGAATTTGAACATAGTAGAAAGGGTATACTCCAAAGATGATCTGTGCTATGCATGTTTGAATTTAGCCCAATGTATTTAAAGAAAAACACAAGTTTCAATGTTGTTGATGGAGCACAAGAAAGATGATGATTTAGCATTTCCCATTACCAGCAGCGTTAAAATGGGTATCTTTATACGGCACCCCTTGAAAAAAAACGATAGCAATTTTGAGAATCTATCGGATTCCACTTGTCTTAAGGAAGCTGCATACCAACAGCCATAATTCTGGTCCGTGCAATTTTTAAAATAAAGACGTTTGATTTTTTTCTATTTTAGCTCCTGGGGTTCCCACGAGTCTGCGAAAAATATTTCCGGGTATTAATCAATCAATCAAGCAATCAATCAATCAATATATTTTTTTACCTTTAAACATTATACAATGTTTGTAGTCGTACATGTAATTTACAATATCCTGCCACAGTGGATTTAGACTATTTCAGCATTATGCTTATAGACTATTTTTGTTTGTGTATTTTTCTCTTTAATCAAGAACATATGACACAATTATGCTACATGCCAAATTTGGTTCAAATCAGCCCATCGGTTCTTGAAATGGAAATTTGAAGCCCAGTATTGACATACAAACTGGTCTTGAACACATTTTAATCTTCACCACCAAATAAAGTTCTATACCAAATATCAAACCATTCTCTTTGGTGGTTCATGTGAAATTTTAAAATATTTTTAGGCTTTTGGGGCATTAACACCAGCCCGAAGATGGCACCAGCTTCATTTGAACAAAGTAGAAATGGTATACAGAACTCACCGAGATAAGTACTATGCCATGTCGTTTTCGACGGAACACAGAAGTGACGTCATGTCACGTGACCTAGTGGCGCAATGCCGGGTTGTTATGGGAGCCCTCATGAGGGGCCATGCACAACGCGTGTTGTTAGGGTGATACGTGTTTCCCTAGTCCATTTTGTATATTGGGGTCGCCATCTTGGTTACTATGGTAGCACGTGGTTGCAATGGGGCCCAAACCCTTCCATGTGTTTGGTTTCAGAATCCCTTTTCGTCGTATGTGCCAATGTGCTGCATGTAATGTGTACACATTGTGACACAATGCATGCTAGCACACAAGCACATCCCACGAACCGCCAGACCCAAGTTCCGGGGAATCCCTTTCTAGTATTCGACTATACATTTAGAATCCCTTTTCATCGTATGTGTGTCTATGTGCTGGAGCACAATGTGTCCCATTGTGCATAAGCGCACAAGCACATCCAAGATGTAGCTATGTGCTACCTGTAATGTGTACACATTGTGGCACAATGTGTATTAACACGTAAGCACATCTCGTATTACCAACATACTGTTTATTATATGTAAGGTACCCAAGCGTGCACTAGGTCAAGGGAATGTAAAGATGAATACGGGCTTATATGAACGGGGCTGATTCCAGACAGGGTCACGTATAGCTAGGAAGAATGAAGTGATGTTACAAGTCAATAATGGTGGTACATCGCTATAAGGGGGGGGGGGCGATAGAAGGCTATAGCAATGAGAAAATACAATAGTATTGGATCACACGACAGATGGTGGTGACAATGGACAAGTAGGGCTTTAAAACCTATGGATGTCTTGGGGTGGCCTAGAAGACCAGGCTAAACAGGTACTAGGTGACATAATTATCTTCAAATAGATATCCTCAGATCAGTATCCCCAAAGATATCCTCAAAGGGTATCTCCAAATAGTACAATACCATGCCGTAGGTATCCTTAAATACCCAAAAGAGTCGGTCACTCGATCAAGCAATTGCTTTATAACTCATTTGCTCGATGGGATTCTAGTCGTTCGAGCAATTGCTCGATAGCTTATTTGCTCGATGGTATTCGAGTCATTCAAGCAATAACGTTTCTGTCACTGCTCGATAGCTTATTATGGGAACTTGGAACTTGGAATAGGTATGAAAAAGCTGTTCGAGCAAGCAGTGGTGGAATGGAATGATAGCGATATGAATTGGGATCCTTAGTGTTATTAACCCTTTAACCAACGAATCGCCCGTATCCACCCGCGTAATATGCAAATGCAGCAGCTGAAAAATATTATTTTCGAAAAATTTCATCAAAACCATATCATGTGACCTCTCTTTGGAACGAGCTCGACGAGCTCGTTCCAAAGAGGGGTCACATGATGTGGTTTTGTTGAAATGTTTTCAACAAAAATTTAAAAATGATATTTAAAATAATAAATTTTGAAATTGTCTGCGTTAGGTAAAGGGTTAATGTACTAAGAGTAGTAGTAGCACCACAGGTTAGTAATGGTTGAGACACAGGACAGAACAGTGGTAGCCAATATTAATAGCACAAGGTCTTAATGGTACAAGTAGAGTGCAATGCTGGTGGAACACCATACTAAAGGTGAATACAATAAAGGCTAATCAAAAACAGATAGTCCAGGACAAGGTGCAAGCCGATGGTAAGACAACTAGGAGCTATATAGGAGCTTGGAATCCCACTTACGAAATCCCACTGATGGAACCCCTTTTTACAGAATCCCTTTTTGGGAAACGTCTGAGGTTATAGAATCCCGTTTTACCGAGATGAGTCTTAAAGCAGTGTGAGAAGTCACTCGGTCGAGCAATTGCTCTATAGCGCATGTGCTCGATGGGATTCAAGTCGTTGGAGCAATGTCTTTTCGGTGACTGCTCGATTGTATTTTGGGTTTGAGAATCATAGAGTCCTTCGTTGTACACAGGAGAGATAAGCTCGTTCCAATGAGGAGTCCTATGCTTTACTTGGATACAACAATTGAACATGTAAGAAAATTTGAATGGCGGTTTTTGTGTATAACGCTGGATGCATATGATCGTTACGGCGCGTGAAGGGTACCAAAAAAGTTTTCATTTTGAAAAAAAAACGTATTGAGCAATCTGTCATTTGCGGAAAAACGATATTGTTTACAAACAAAATACCAATTTCTGCAAACACAAGTGCTCGGTACAAGGCGAGAAGTCGAAAAAAGTTATATTTGATAACATTTTATTCGACTGGATACAGAATCGACACGAAAATATTACCATGCATTTTCTCTTTTTTCTTCCTTGAGGCATCAACTATGTCTAGCTTTTGTGTGCGAAAATTTCGTCAAATGTGTCGTAAATTTCTGTCGCTGAGGGGTGAAATGCAAACTGCCCTTTCATCTGGTCATTTCTTTCTTATTGCCTGATCAATATTTCACTGGGACATTTTTGATCTGAATTCTCTTCACCCATTATAGTCGTGGGTTCACTTACTTTGTACAGATCATCTCATCTGGACGTTGCTTTTCCCATTTTTAACACACATGACTTCTTTGAGTTGTTATTCTTGCCTGTTGTTCTTGGTGGGGTCCCCGTTTTTCTATCCTTTCTAGATTCCCCTCCCCAAATTGCTTTGTGGCAATCTGTTCCCATCCATCCTGCTTACAAACTAACGCATTTCTTCCCAACTCTCTCGTACCCATTTCACTAATATGATGGTCGTTCCTATCAAACAAATGCTGGTTACAACAAAAGGACCGCCACGTGTCAACAAAAGGTATCACCAGATCCCTGTATTACCTCTCTAATTTTTCGTTAAGCCCCATACGTTTAGAATTTCGTTCACTCCCTCCGTTCATGATTGGGAGAAGACCCAACATCACAACACTCGGATTCCTACTATGTATCACGGTAATCAAATCGAGTAAAGCAAAATGGGGATAAGAGGTTTTGATTTTTAGATTACAATACGTGGCGAGTGGATTGTAACTAAAACACCAGCGGAGTGGAGTATCACCCAAAGTATCACTTTCAAATTCTGTACATTTGGACAAAAAACACAAGCAAAGTTTCAGCCAATGGACCTCCGGGTTTAACCCGGAGGTCCATTGGCTGGAACTTTGCTTGTGATGGTTATGCTTTGCAACAAATTTGCAATTATTGCTCGGGTGGAATATCCACTCTACGGGTGATTTAATGATAATACACTCTCCACGTACTGTAGGTTTCGTTTTCGGTTTGCTTTCAGGAAAAAAAAGCCTCAGTTTCAGTTCTGTTCGGTTCTCTATGAGAACAGATAGGAAACAAAGCCAACGCAAATCGTTGGCCAGTGCCCCCGACCCGTATGCAAGTTCGAAGTAGCCTTGATAGTATTGTGGGAAAGAAATAGTTTCTAAAGTGGAAAGTGTGAAAACAGAAAAAATTTCGAAGTCGAGAAATGGCCATAGCTCTGGGAAATAATATTGGACGGAACCCGTTTCTTGCGCATATCCGTTCCCCCATGCAGGTCTATCAGCATACCAAAGGATGCCCAATTTCGAGTTATGGCATTGAAATTGCAATGCAAACGTTTGCACGGGCAGACGACAGACAGACAGACAGACAGACAAAAGGAAAGACAGACGGATAGACGGACGGAGGGCTTCACTAGATATCTATGAATCCTCCTTCGGAGGTCGGGGCACCATAACACGTCAGGCTTCTTAATTTGGACAAAATGCGCAATACTTTGTACGACACCACAACAAAAGCCCAGTCTGTATTGGGTTCACCCTAACTCTCCGTAAATCATTCTTAGGGGTTCTATGGGATCAGTTGCTAAGACTATTGAGTCAGAAAAGCCTCATAAATCGGGGTAACAATTGAATAAGGTTCATCTAAACTATGTTGTGTTCTCATTGTCAAACTGTCTCCCTTGTTTACTCGTTTGGCAGATGAGCCAATAAGGAAGAAATGTGACAATCAGAACATGACATATCCGCCGAATATAAAAGCAGTCTTGGTAATTTACCCTTGTTTCCTTGGCAAAAAATGAAGTGGAAAACTGGTGCTTCTGCAGCAATTGTTGTGAAGCCTGTTCGATTACGTAAAAATCATCAGGGGGCAGGGCATAGTCTTAATTGCCATGTTTTTGTAGTACGCCGTGAAGTGAAAACTTTTAAGTAACTTTACCTTGTGAAAGTAGTTCGAGATACATGTGTATATAATCACAATCAATGTGCAGAATATTTCGCTCAGTTAGATCATGCCGATATCATGAACCATGTGAATGCTGAGAAAAAATCCTGGAAACAAGCAGGTGACTTGCTCAATATGTGTAGTATGAGTGAAAATAAGATGTAGCATTACAACAAACTAAGTATCTCGCTGCTTCTATGTCGATAATGCCAGAATCTGACATCAGTTTCTAGAAAGCTCTATAAGAGCTTTCCAGAAACAGACATCAGTTTCTGGTATTATCAACATAGAAGAAGCAGAACATATAGTTTCTAGAGGTTATGCTGCAACTTGTAAAGAAAATTGTAAGATAGGCAATACATCGTAGTGGAACCTAAATGGTTTGATTCCTTGTGTAACCTGGAAGTTGTGTAATTTCTGCCACCACAAGGCTTTCTGAAGAAGCCATCCTCGGCAGTATTTTTGCTGTGGATATTTTTTGTTTCCTCAGCATTTTCAGTCAATCAGTGAGAAAATGTCACGTGACAATGAAAACACGTCGTATTCGCACCGTTGCGGGACGGGCTAAGTGACGAGAGTCCGCAGTAGTCACTAGTCCAGTACCCTCCCACCAAGACAGTTTGATAAGTTGATACACAAACACAGTAAACTGTTGGGTCGGTCTTTGCTGATTCTTGCGTTTCAGTTTTCCGGTTTGCTGCAAAAACTGCAACCGAATCGGAAAACCGAAAACCACCCAACCTTAAAGCATAACGTGTTTATCGTTATGAATAGGCACGGCTCCACTTCCCATGGTTCCCACATGGAATAACCAATGTTGGATGTTCGCCACATGAGCTTTCCTTACAGTCGGTAAGTATGAAGTAGTTGCACCATTACTATCATCTTTATCTGTCAATGATATAGGGTGTTTCATTGTTTGCAGTTCTGGCAGGTGTTTAGAGGGCTGGCGTATGACTTTACACTTACTAAACTTTGCAGAATTGACAACAGATGTCATTTCATGTACGGTAGGATATTTTTTCCGTGCTTTGATCTAATGAAATTGTTTTTTAGGATCAAGTAAGCCTGAAGATAAAATAATTTGTAGATATCTCGGTGTCGTTATCATATTCTTCTCTTTTCTCCCGGCAAGCTGATAACCAGGTTTGTACTGTCACTTATGGCTATTTACTTTACTCCTTTAGCGTACGATTATTATATTGGTTTACCGACGGATGTTTATTTACTTCATCCATTCAGAAATACGGTTACAACACGGTTAAAACACGGTTAATCCACAATTCACAGATATGAATAACCAGAGTCAGAACATCTGGAAGTTTGATCCACAACGTAATCAATACATATCAATACAATATTAACATAAAATCAATGTACTATCTGCTGTCAAGATTTACCTTACTTGAGTCCATCATTTCCCATTTGCCATTTTGCTGTTTAGTCTTTATTTTTATTGTCTAGGGGACGACAGGAAGACATTCATAAGGCTACGTCATTCCCACAGTATACATTTGTACATCTGCCTTTGTTTTTGTAACCTTGTTTCTTTCCTTTGTATATGTATGCTGTGAAATAAATATTGAACTGAATTGATATCTAGAACGATGGTATCGTTGGGAGAGGTATACTATTCAGGGGCGGCGGAACCTGGGGGCTGGGGGCGGGCTTCAACCCCTCCACTTTTTTGCCGAGCCATGTTTTTTTGTATGCATATATTTTAACACAACCAATGACTGGAGAAACAAGGGGCGGATCCAGAGCCTCCCCCATATTTTCGCCAGCTATGTTTCTCTCGTACTGGTTCAGTTTTGATGGATTTCGGATCATTTTTTGCAGTATGTGTCAGCAAACGCTAAAAGGTATACACTCTGTTAATAAATCAGTTAACTGAAGTAGATCGTAATCTTACAGACAAACAAGGGTCACTAGTGAAATAGATAGTAATCTTACAGACAAACAAGATATTCCACAGACAGTATAGATAAGCTGATAAATAGACCTCACCTGTATGCTTTATCGACGTTTTTTAACGGCTCTCAAGGTGTGAAATCTTTCAAATACATTTCCTGAAAAATTTGAAAATATCCACTCAGATGCATGTAAATGGGGGTTTTGAGACCCTAGAAATTAAATGTTTCATACCGACGACCATCCATCGCCCGAACCACCCCCCCCCCCCCCTCCACACACACACACAAACACTTTGAAAATCGTTCCGCCGCCCTGCTATTTATATATTACACTTATTGTTTCGTAGAATGATGCCTGGGTTGTACATTCAAATCAAATCAGCTTCCTTATACTGTAAGACTTATTAATTATCATTATTAATTATTATCATGTACTTATTGTAAAGCCCGTGAGCACGTTCAGTGGAAACTCGGCTTTTAACCATATTATTATTATTATTAAGACAGTTTTATGCAAAACCGCGGATGGTGTTCCAAAGCGTTTGTTTCTTTAAGCTTTGATACGCCGATGCTCAATAAACTCCAGCCCAAAATTAATAAATAAACAAATACGTAAATCCCGAAATTGTGCCTCAATTAGATAGATGTAGATGTTTTATTTCACGATATATATGATATGCCGGTTTACAAATCTAGAATGAAACATGTAATTATAGAATAAAGCATATATACCGTATGGAGATGGCATAGTCAGATTGACTTCTACCTGCCCCCCCCCCCCCCACCCCCCAACAAATATTTCTATCAAAACTGCGTATACGGTGACAGATTTTTATGTGTGGCTAATATTCAATTATGGGAGATTCGTAGCTGTTATTCACAACGTTTTGTTGTGCTCATCTTGATTGATATGACTTTGCAGTTGAGACAGCATATGAAGCAGACGAGATGATCAGACAAAGTTCGAAATATAGACAGCCGTATGTTCTAATGTGCGTGAGTCTAATGAAGATTTACTGAGCACGTTGGGTGGTTTGTTAATTAGTGGGTGTTGAATTGGCACTCGGGACTGAGTGGATTATTACATTGAATAAATTCAGAGCACGGAGATAAGAATTTCAACGTTACTGTCATTTTGAAAAGGTTTCTATTTTGACTGTTTCTTATATCCTGTATGTTTTACCAAACAGATTTGACAGTCTTTCGAAACTATCTTGACTCAAAGGTTGAGTATTGCATCCACGTATAAATAAAATGACATGTTATTTCAATCCTGAAAGAATTTCCAGCAAAATAAATACCAACAACTAATGCACGATCATGCGTTTAGTTATTGATATTTACATAGGTTCCGCTCCACAGATTTTCCAGGCATTTCCAAATATGACATTCCATACACTCTCTTCAAATGCAAATATTCTGTAGCTTAGTTATCTAATTCATAACATGTATTGCATTTCCCAAATCCACAAAAAACATACAACACTATCTGACTAAGTAGAAATAAACAATCTGAATGTGGGTGGAATAATTTTATGTCAAAGGCCAGACTTCAACCTGAAAAATTGCATGAAAAAAATGCCGAAACCAGTCATTTTCAGCCACCTAGCAGCCTCAAAAGCAGAATTTTCCCACCAACCCCACATCCATGTACCCACCCCTGAAACAGAGCATCCCCTGTTTCTAAAATGCAAAAAAAAATTTATATGTTTCCGTCTCATTTTTTAGTCACCTGTCTGGTAACAAACCCGTGTAAAAATTACATTTTAAAAAATAGCCAATTTTTCGAAGCCACTGTTTCCCATAATTCATCTGGTAATTTACCCCCATTTATCAGACTCCAACTTTGGGACCAAAACTTCAAATTCTCTTGTCCAACAAAAAGCCTAATGTAATCATATATCTGATACTAAAAATATATCTCTATTTTACATGGCCTTAGTTTCAACATATGCCCTATGTTTAGAATTGTGCAGTAGTGCGAAAATGTAGAGCGGAACCGTAAAGAGAAAACAAGAGTGATCTCCCCGTGGATTTCCCTCAGGAAAAAGAATCTGGAGTCTATCCTGAGTTGAATGAACAAAAACCACAAGTCCCTGTTTTCAATCAGTAAAAAGATTCAGCATGGCCTTTCTGATTGCCGAATAGCTTTCGCCGCCAGCTTTTGCCTGATTATCACAACCACACCACACCTCAACCCTCACATTTCTCTGAGCCACTTCAGAGAGCATTTTTTGCTATTACCACCAGCCACATTGACTAACCAGGTCCTGCCAATAGCACTGTTAAATACAATCAAAATGTAAAACAATAAGCAGTGATAACCATAGCTAGGGGTGGGGGGGGGGGGGTGTTGTCCTCTAGATATGAAAGCGTAAACAGCTTGATGGACGGATGGCACACAGACATGACACCAATGACCAAAATGAAAAAGTAGACAACATGACTCTGCAAATCACTGGTCAACAATAACAACCAGGCTGTCCATAACTGCATATATTTCCCATGAATACAAGGCTCGGTGTTTAGGAAAGGCAGTGCTCTACCTTAATGTTTTCGAAATCTTGACGAAAATTCAAAACAAGTGCGAAATTAGGCTACATTAATACATTTCTCCAAATTTCCACTTATTTCCATTCACTTGTGCTGAGATATCACTTGATGAATGTTAACTACTGCTAACAACTGCACACAAACCAGAAATAATAATAAGTTTTTTGAAAAATGGTGTATTTATAACTCAAACACAAATAAGGAATTTCCTGGTTCAAGAATTGACACCGACGGCAGAATGCTCTTTAAGGTTCCGCTCCACAGATTTCCAGGCATTTCCAAATATGACATTCCATACACTCTCTTCAAATGCAAATATTCTGTAGCTTAGGTATCTAACTCATAACGTGTATTACATTTCCCAAATCCACAAAAATATATAACACTATCTGACTAAGTAGAAATAAACAATCTGAATGTGGGTGGAATAATTTTACGTCAAAGGCCAGACTTTAACCTGAAAAATTGCATGAAAAAATGCTGAAACCAGTTATTTTCAGCCACCTTGCAGCCTCAAAAGAAGAATTTTCCCACCAACCCCACCTACCCACCCCTGAAACAGAGCATCCCCTGTTTCTAAAATGCAAAAAAAAATTATATGCTTCCGTCTCATTTTTTAGTTACCTGTCTGGTAACAAACCCGTGTAAAAATTACATTTTAAAAAATAGCCAATTTTTCGAAGCCACTGTTTCCCATAATTCATCAGGTAATTTACCCCTATGTATCAGACTCCAACTTTGGGACCAAAACTTCAAATTCTCTCGTCCAACAAAAAGCCTAATGTAAACATATATCCGATACTAAAAATTTATCTATATTTTACATGGCCTTAGTTTCAACATATGCCCTATGTTTAGAATTTCACCCCTGTGCAATAGTGCGAAACTGAAGAGCGGAACAAAAGGCGGAAATCCAATTAAGACGTAAAAAGCATCACTGGCGTAGTAAAAACAGAGGCGGCGTAGAATCATCACAACACCCTTTTTCTGTGGGTTACCACCATGCTATATAGCATAGCCTGCAGATGGGTTGAGATATAAATCCTATATTTCCAGGTCTGCCGTCGCAGTTTTGGGTTATCGGTATGCGTGTATACCCTACAGGTTACATTATTACAACAGTACTTATTAAGTGATTCGCGGGGATCCCGTGCTTCACTTTATAAGAACTGTAGTAGCAATGTAACTTATGACCTCTGCACTCGAGCACCCATGTTGCCAGCAACACGCGCAAGCCGCAGAGATTTGCATGGTAATTAGGTAAAATAACAAGTAATTCGCGAAAATTATCAATGTCGACATCGGAACCCTTGTGAATGTCGACACTCCCCTCCCCCGATTCGATTCGAAGACCGACATTCCGAGTCTCAGGGCCCTACAGTGGATTCCACCAACGCTTGGTTCAGTCCATTTCTTTTACACCAAACATCTTTCAACTCGAGATAGGGCACGCCACGTCGAATATAATTACTCAAATAAAAGTAAGACGATAAGAAGGGCCGCGTTGCGTGGTATCTCTTCTTTTTTCGACCTATCCTTAAGACGTCCTACCACCAGCGGCTTTTTAACTCGAGATGGGATAATGATGCCCGTGCTTTTTTGGGTTTAATTACCACCGTCTCGTCAAGGTTCGGTCCATTATTTCTTCTTCAGTCATATTCCCTTCAGAACGCTAGCCGTCGATTTGAACGATGGATGATACACGCGGGATAACTCTAAAAGGCAATGGTCGAGAGTTAAATGGCGTTATGAAAATTCATGGATAGATTCTATCACCTCTGAGAACCAAAACATAATCGGGTTGCGATGTGTTTCATCTATCGAGAATGCCAGCTTATGATTTATATTACTGATTTATATTACTTTTGTCCCCGTGTCAAACCCAGGAAGTGAAGCAGTGCTGTGGGAAACAAGTTTTGTTTTACTGGTAAAATAGGACTCAGAAGGTAGAAGTCCTCCAAAATGGGCAACATGAGTACAAACGAGTGACTAACATGACCTTATCTACATCTTGTGTGCAGAAATAAGTGATTCTAAACACCAATAATTAAATTTATCATATGACTCGTTCGTTTTTTTCACTTTAAAACATTTGATATTTTGATTTCATATTAATTAGTGATAAAGCCTTCCGTCCATTTCATTGGTCAGTTTCAAAACTAGACAATCTGATTGGCTGAACAAAATACAACTGGGCCACATTTTTATAATTTGCATAATTAGAGTTGGGAGCTTTCATTGGTCAATTTCAAAACTGGACAATTTTATTGGCTAAACAAAATACAACTGGGTCACATTTGCATAATTTCAGTAGGGAGAATTTACGTTATCTGTCCTATTTAGGGTGGGTTATATTGCATTAATCTTTTACCAACAAGAAAAACGCCATTCATTTTTTTTTTATATTTTCACTTTTTGCTTCCAAGACATAGGTTATGACCCCCCCCCCCCCCTTGGAACGAGCTCGACGAGCTCGTTCCAATGAGGGGTCATAACCTATGTTTTGGAAGCAAAAAATGAAAATTTTTAGTTATACGTGGATGTTTTTTTCCAAGTGCTGTCTGCAGCTCGAGTCAGGTGATGGGTTAAAAAGTTATACTAAGTGGCTAATTAGTGCGTGTGTGTGTCATATGATAAATACAATATGAAATGAGTGTTTTTCTCATATAATATTGTGGCAGGTACAGGTAAAGGGGTTAATGTTATACTTTTAGTTTCAGTCAAGTCCCACAGACTCATGTAATTTATTGTACATTTTAGGTTTATGCGGAACAATCAATGTGGGATTAATTTGGTGTTCCCAGAGATTATTCCAATACATTTTCAGGTTTTAACTTCAAGCATAACTAAATGCTTGTTCCATTTACTGATAGCAGTTGATTAGGCCTTAACTGTGGAGAATGATGTCAAGTTTTATTTTAGGTCAATGAGGTTCAGAGTGTGCTTTGATTGTATATAATTTTGCTTCACTGGCAATGACACTGCATGCTTTTTCAGTTACTCTCACTGACCACTGCAGTAACATTTGTTTATTTTTAGCACTAAAACTTGTCCAAGACAATCTGATTGGATAATTGGTTTCCACTCTACTGTGTTTTACCTGCATTGAGCAGAATGTTAGGTACAGGCTGGCATACCATCAATCTTCCTTCTGAAAGCTGTGTTGTTTTGTAAATGTTTTGTATTTTATTATTTGTGAAATTACTAGTAAACAGATTGTATTGTTGATATTCTGATTCCTGACATTTCCTGTTCATAATGTGATTCTCAGGAGGAATAGGGATAAATATTTCTGGATTCCAGGTACAGTGACTTCCTTAGTTATCTTCATATTAATTTGGGTTTTTGTTGCTAAATTTTGCAGACTGGTTGATTGCTCATTCAGCCCAGTGTTTCACATTTGTGAAGCACTGGTCTGGTTGAGCTATCCACAATTCATTACGATACAGCAGTATTTTTGCTTAGTTGTGATTGCTGTAGTGTGGAGTTTCCATTCCATCAAAAGTTTGTATTTTGTAATTGCAAATTATTTTATTACAATTTGTTGCATTATTTAGTAATACGTTCGTTAGTTTGGCATAATGTGGAAATTATTTAGAACTATTGTTATCCTCAGTGCGGTGTTGTCCAATGTGTTCTGCTGCGCATAACACATTGTCCAACACACCACTGCGGATGATAGGACCAATTTTATTATGCTTTGTACTATTCCGATATTTAGTACCGTATTTATTAAGCAGGTTTGGGATCTGTGTACCCAAAGTGACTGTACCATGGAAGTGCTATAGACAGCTGGAAGGGAACAACCTTGTCACACTGATGGTATGCATTGTTAGCTAAATATACAGGTCGGGCAAAAGCGCCAATCGATCTATAATAGATCAATTGGTCATAAAGAGATCAATTGGGCTATAAGATTTGTACGGTAATCGTTTTGAGGATCAATATTTGTTGCTGCGCTAAAAATCGCACTCGAAAATAGGGTACAGTGAACGCGACTCGATATCGGCTTCATATATCAGGGCCGAAATATTCTGTTGATCGATGTATAGGTATTGAAAAACGTATAATTTGAAGTTAAAACTATGTTATTTCAGAAAACTCTCTATTCAACTCCAAATATCAAAATATTTCCAGCAAGTTTCTGAAACCTTTTTCCACAGTAGTTGCTTTGCGCAATTCTCGACAGGAAATGAACAGTCGATGACGATTTAAACCTGTTGAAAGGGTACGATCTCGAGTAAACTGGTAAGTATAACCTATACATCAGATTTGTAAGGTGACCTGAATCTGCAATAACATAGAATTTTCGTGTTGCACGGGACATTGCAGTCATCCCATACTTTTACCAAAGGAATCGTGTTTTCTCAAGTTGTTCATGCACAGGGATCTCGTGTTCCTAACTTTTGGCATGACAGATCACTTCTGAAAGGTATTTAAGTGGGAGAAAGAAACTTGTATACCATGAATTACCTGTCAAGAAGACAAGAAGGAAGCTTTATAATATACACAATCAAGATGGTATGTATTATTCTTGATAATTAAATGTCCATGCTATCCTCTCCTTCCATTTCCCCTCTTTCATCAACAGAACTCTGCATGCCTGCAAAATAAACGACCAGTATATATATATAAAATATAAACAATTAATTTTGCACTCCAGCATTTCAAAAATAAATGTCGTATTATTACACAGTGGGTTTTCGGCCATGCTTCTGACAACAACACATCCCATTGTGACCTGGGCAGCACTATCAACTTGCAGTTGGCGGCGGGTATGGGTGGGGTATCAACAAGGGTAAAAATATTGTATTATAACAAGTTAGTGGCCACCAGGGTAATTACAAATCATCGAAGAGTGCCTACAGGCACTCTCCGATAATTTGTAATAAAGCAAATAATCTGTTTAAACGCATTTCTATTTTCTTGTAACTGAATATGAAACACAGGCAAAGAATATGAATACATTAGCAGCGAACCTTCAATTTTCATTAGAGCCATGGTAGTGACTTCCAGGGGTAATACTTTTTGCCGGTAAAAAGGACGGTATCCGGTAAAAAGGACGGTAAGTGTATAAAACTGTGTTTTAAAGTACTAAATGTACAGCTGAATGTGTGAAAAGTGACAATTTAATGAAGCGTACGTAATAATAAGTATATAGAAGGAAGATTAAGTATTGTTTGTTTTATTGTAGACTATTTTCAAATTATAAATGGTTTCTCTCCCAACACCTTTCTGTTAAATCCCCTCGCAGTGAACAGAAACATCTAAATGTTACACACACACGAATTAGTTACACTTAATTACACCACCATCGAGCGAGTATGATAATATTCACCCCGTCGTGCACCTCAGCGAAATCGTTGTTTTCCTTGCACAAAATGGCGTGTCGAGCAGTGTCGATGGAAAAATGATCTATTTTATCTTGAAAATAGTCTACAATAAAACAAACAATACTTAATCTTCCTTCTATATACTTATTATTGCGTACGCTTCATTAAATTGTCACTTTTCACACATTCAGCTGTACATTTAGTACTTTAAAACACAGTTTTATACACTTACCGTCCTTTTTACCGGATACCGTCCTTTTTACCGGCAAAAAGTATTACCCCTGGAAGTCACTACCATGGCTCTAATGAAAATTGAAGGTTCGCTGCTAATGTATTCATATTCTTTGCCTGTGTTTCATATTCAGTTACAAGAAAATAGAAATGCGTTTAAACAGATTATTTGCTTTATTACAAATTATCGGAGAGTGCCTGTAGGCACTCTTCGATGATTTGTAATAACCCTGGTGGCCCCTAACTTGTTATAATACAATATTTTTACCCTTGTTGATACCCCATCCACACCCGCCGCCAACTGCAAGTTGATAGTGCTGCCCAGGTCACAATGGGATGTGTTGTTGTCAGAAGCATGGCCGAACACCCACTGTGTAATAATACGACATTTATTTTTGAAATGCTGGAGTGCAAAATTAATTGTTTATATTTTATATATATATACTGGTCGTTTATTTTGCAGGCATGCAGAGTTCTGTTGATGAAAGAGGGGAAATGGAAGGAGAGGATAGCATGGACATTTAATTATCAAGAATAATACATACCATCTTGATTGTGTATATTATAAAGCTTCCTTCTTGTCTTCTTGACAGGTAATTCATGGTATACAAGTTTCTTTCTCCCACTTAAATACCTTTCAGAAGTGATCTGTCACGCCAAAAGTTAGGAACACGAGATCCCTGTGCATGAACAACTTGAGAAAACACGATTCCTTTGGTAAAAGTATGGGATGACTGCAATGTCCCGTGCAACACGACAATTCTATGTTATTGCAGATTCAGGTCACCTTACAAATCTGATGTATAGGTTATACTTACCAGTTTACTCGAGATCGTACCCTTTCAACAGGTTTAAATCGTCATCGACTGTTCATTTCCTGTCGAGAATTGCGCAAAGCAACTACTGTGGAAAAAGGTTTCAGAAACTTGCTGGAAATATTTTGATATTTGGAGTTGAATAGAGAGTTTTCTGAAATAACATAGTTTTAACTTCAAATTATACGTTTTTCAATACCTATACATCGATCAACAGAATATTTCGGCCCTGATATATGAAGCCGATATCGAGTCGCGTTCACTGTACCCTATTTTCGAGTGCGATTTTTAGCGCAGCAACAAATATTGATCCTCAAAACGATTACCGTACAAATCGTATAGCCCAATTGATCTCTTTATGACCAATTGATCTATTATAGATCGATTGGCGCTTTTGCCCGACCTGATATATATTTATATAACTGTTTCCCCATGGGAACCACAGGTAGTGAGGCTGTGCTTGTTTACTTTGGTAAACAAGCTCTGCTTTACTGGTAAAATAGGATGG
This sequence comes from Pictodentalium vernedei, assembly GCA_031216915.1. Lineage (NCBI taxonomy): Eukaryota > Metazoa > Mollusca > Scaphopoda > Dentaliida > Dentaliidae > Pictodentalium > Pictodentalium vernedei. Next base: position 815,238,962 of record CM062297.1, read on the forward strand.
GTATGAACGATTGGCTAGAATTTGGTTAATATCCATGTTGTGGTTACAGTTAGCCATTGCACATAAGTATGCGACCTGAACACTGATAAATAAAAATAACTGTAAACATACAGAGCTGTCTGGCTGCTAATTTAATAAGGCAATTTCTAGTTGTCTCATTTGGTAGATTGTGTACTTGTTTTATTTATCAGCTCAGTATGTAAATCTTGAACTTAGCTGAATTGGATTTTAACTTGTAAATATATAAAGCTTTGCCAGCTCAAAGTAACATTGATCACCAATCTGTAAAGAATTTATTCGTAAACTCACGAATTGCTTCAAGGTTATGGCTGTTGATTAAACAGCCCAGGTGGTCACAGGATAACTTGGTGATCCTTCACCAAGTTAGCCTGTGCTGTGGATGCATGCATATGCAGCTCATTCCGAGTTAGCGTAACATAGTGGATATTGTATCTGTATCTTTTGTATTTTATCTAAAGAAGTAATTCCCTGAAGCTTACCTCTCAACACTGTTGAATATATTTACATTGACATATTGTTGGATGTATATTGGACAGTGGCGCCAAGAGGCCACACATCGGTGTGCCTCACTGGAATGAGCTTATTGAGTTGCTCCAGTGTGGCTCACCTGTCTATGCCCGTTGGTTGGCACCTGCTGTGGATTTCACAGCGCTACATCCTAGGAGCTTATCATCTGATGTGCCTCAATGGAATGAGCTCTGGGAGCTTGTCCCAGTGTGGCCCATTGGCTCATATCTCCTTTATGTGAGCTTGTGTATTTATTTATAGTATACACTCAGAGGAGCTCATCGGTTGCCATGCCTCTGTGGAATAAGCTCTCAGAGCTTGTTCCACTGAGGTGTGTCAGCTTGTGAGCTCTTGGAGCTCAAGTGATTAGACAGTTTGTCTTCAATTATTTAAGACAGTGTTGATCTACTGACATGGCTGTGATAACTTTGTATTTATACTTGTGTATTTTGTTTTATTTATAGGGGTTCATGTTCATCTGTATGATAAACATTTCCTGATGTGATATTTTGACAGTAAACTGAACCCATGTGAATTTATATATATAACCGTGTTGTCATCTCTACAACAGAACCAGGTTACAATATTTATGAAACTCGTCCGAATTTTCCGTTTGGGCTCGCCAGAGGCTCGCCAAAACGGAAAATTCTTAGACTCGTTTCATAAATATTATATGAGAAAAACACTCATTTCATATCCTCTATATATTACTTTTGTGATCAACACGGGAAGTCACGTGCAAGATTTATGTTACTATGTTGTTCTTCGGGAAATGGGGTGCTTCGTGAAATAATGGGGTTTGGCGCGTTTTTGTTGGTCGGTTTGTGGTGCTTTGATCAAATAAAACTCAAATATTTTTTTTTCAGTTTGCGGTTTGAGGAGTCTCCAAAAACACAAATGGATGGAATGCCACCTTCAACAAAAACCGTTCGTTCCTCTCTGAGAACAAAATTTGTGAGGTATTAAATCTACCAACTAAACCCACAAAACAGGAATCTTTTTTTAGTTTCTTGCAAATGCCTATATTAAAATTGCGTACTTCGGAGGATGGGTTCGGTGTGGGATTAAACTTTTTTGTGTTTATGGTACACGTTGTGTGCTTCGGGAAATGAGTTTGGAGAGGGATTGAACCTTTTTATTATCTTTACAGTACCGGTACACGTTAACTCTTGTTATTTGTATGGCACCCGGAAACGTTTTGTACCATTCCAATTTCTAACTTTCTTGATCGTGACATTACTTCATAAAATGTGATTGGAATAAAAACAGTCGGTTTCCGATGTGTTTAATTCTTCGAAAAATCATGAGTCATACGTACACCGTTTTACTAATGCCAAAAAGGGCCACGCAATGCGTGGGCAACTGCCCGACCCGTAGGCATGTTCGAAGTAGCCATAAAGGTATTGTGGGACAGAAAAAAATTCTAAGTCGAAAGAGTGAAAAAGGGCCATAACTCCGGGAAAAATTATTGGGCGGAACCCGTTCCTTGTGCACATCCGCCCCCTCATGTGGGTCTATCAGTATACCAAAGGAAATCCAAATCGAACCGATGGCTTTGAAGTTACAATCCAGAACGAACGGACGGACGGACGGACGGACGGACGGACGGACGGACGGACGAACATACATTGTGTGACTATTGCATTGTGTGACTAGTTTGTAGAGTCATTGTGGGACTAAAAAAACGTGTTCTAAGAAATGATACATTGTGTGTTTTTTCTTGCGTGTCCATGAAATTGTGTGTGTTGAAACAACACAAACAATTTACAGTGTACTACATTTATTTAGTATGGGCTCTCATAGCACAAGGCGCCCCCTCGAACGGGAATTTCAGCGACCATGTTATTTTTATAGCCCATCTATTCTAGTTCCTCGATCCAGTTGTTGCATAGAAAATCTCTGGGGCAAAATATGAAATTTAACCCTTTTTCTTATGCTACCCCACTCCATTTTAATGCATTTTCCGTACTTGCTCGTGTATCATAGATCAGCCCACATTCTCAAAATTAAGAAAACGAAGCAGCTTCTCTCCCATGATTCATGAGGCAGACATTGAATTGTTATGAAAAATACTCGGAAGTTGCCCGAAAGTCGCATTACGTTTAATCTATGACGTCATTTTTTCATTCGAGTGCATAGAAAATTTTGTCGATTCAGTGAAGTTTGTCTGTGTCTTTTACATTCACTACCAATATAATACTATGCATGTCATACATTTTTGTAACCTGTAGCATATTTACGATAAACTGATACCGCTATGAAGGCTGTCGGACAATTTAGATAAGAATACCACCCAAAAACTTAACCCTACCACCAAAACGTTATTTTGCCGCATTTTGTTTTTTTTGGGAGGGGGGGGGGGGATTTAACAGAACGATCGCGTAAATTTTTAGTGTATCCCGATCAGTGCGTATGATTATCATATTTGCAAGGAAATTGTAGTATATTTCGGGCTATGCATGGCCACCTAAATCCAAGATGGCCGCCAGAAGCCCTAAACTTGCGTTTTTTCGTAATTTTTCGCCAGAGTTGTCATAAAATATCAATTTGACTGTAATTATAATGTCTTGAAGGACAATTGCGCTCAACTTGACTTTGGCCAATCAATATCAAGTTATATGCAGGCAGCAGCAATGTTAAGTTTCAAATAGCATATAATGGATGTTTCAGGATGAATGGCATCAAAATTAGCTCCAAATATGAACTTCCGTGTTCACGGTTGCTGACAAAATGGCCACATAAATTTGAAAAAAGTTTTTTTCGGCGCTTTTTGCCTTCCAATCTCAATCCATAGGAAACAAATATCCCAAATCCCAATAATTCTTGCTAAATGTTATTGGACAGCTTTTCATGACAAAATATTTTATTAAGTCATCATTATATTATGCAGGTTGTATGACAATTCAAACGAGACTGCAAACGAAACAACCCCCCACCCCCACGCCCCCCTCCCCTCCTGGCAACAGTTAGTTACTGCCAACGTCATGATACCTTCGTCTGAAAGCCGAAATTAAATAAGACGATACTATCGATGGGTGTGTTCGTATACTTGAGTGAATTTTAATTCTAAGAAAGTCACTTCTCAGGTCCTAGGACTCGTCGGAATCCTCACTCTCTGTGTCGCTTTCACTATCAGAGTAATCACTTCACATTTATCGGCGTTCTCGTCTACACACTCGATCAATATAGACGAAAAGTCTGTTGGGAATGGCGTTTCGGTCCACAGAACATTCATTTTGTCTGTCCATCCATTTGAACATGGACTAGGTGCGTTCATTATTGCGACCGTTGACAAACGTCTCACTCGAGAGACGTAATTGACTCGTTGGCATGGAGCAGGAGACATAACATGGAGGAAGCAATGGAAGAATATTTGCCGGCGTGTTTCATTCACAGCAGTTGGTCTCTTTTTCCCCTACAGCTTCGATGTATAGTCTTCGATGTCACCGTCGATAGATGGAATGCTCCAATCTGAGCCAAAGCTGGCAAATGCACTTATGTATTTGTTATTGTTCTGTAAAACTTTAAAGCATACATTCTTCCCTTTCCCAAACATTGCAGAAACATAATCGTTTCCAGTAAAAGCATGGAAACCTATCAAACAGAGTTTGACTTCTCGGGACAAAGAACAGTCTTTAATTTTGATTATCTTCCTCGAGTTCCCGTGATCATTGTCAAGGTAAATATCATGAATCAAATCGGGAAAGAATCCGATGAGAATTGCGGCGACGTCGGTATCTCCCGATGGCGAACAACAACTAGCCCAGTGTCAGATTTAAAAATGTGATCAACGTGTAAGGCTATTTTGGTGTCCGCCTCCTCGTGATCAGAACATAGTTTCTCTACGACACCAACCGAGGTTTTACTGATCACATAACAGAGAACAGAGAAGAACAGCGTTTGTCCTGCGCGGAGAAGCGTTTGATGGTTTTCTCTCCACAGCATCAATATTATGTCAATCATGCGTTCTTTGTTCGTCCCGTTAGGCAGAAACTCGTTGAAATTCCTTGGGACCTTTGACTTCGGGCCGCACTCTGACCTCTACCGGATCTTTCATCTGCTTTGATCGAAGCGCCTTTGTAGGTATCGGCAATCACATCTATCCGTTTGTATCCATTTGGGAATGTCTTGAATAAATGGAGAGCCAGTTCTTCGAACGTTGGTGGCACAGGGTGTACCATTCGCACAGTTGCCATAAGATCGATCACAAATGCCGATACACTATTCCTAACTGGCAGATCTCCAGAGTTAATGACGTTACAACTCTGAACTAATACATCTAAAAGAATACATTTTATTGCCTGTCGCCGTGTTCCGTCGGGATGTGCAAGACAGAGAGGAACAGACCCAATGCATTAAGACAGGACTCTGTCAATATCTATTACAACATTTCGCTTGTTCGAGTAAGCCAACAACTTACCATGTATATCTCTCTGTATGACAAGCTCCTTCGTTTTGCCTTTCGATGAAACTTTCATCCGTTTGTTTGCGTTTTCGAATGAAATGCGCTTGAGCCTGGTTATTGGGGTGAAAAAATTTACATTTGGACTGTCTAGCCGTTGTTCGAAGAACTTTGTCATTGCTTCCTCGCCGTGGTCAATGATACACGCAATATCGATAGCAACTTCATCGGGAACTGGAGCTCTTGGGGATAAATTGTACAGTTTCTCACTATCTAGCTCCTCGCTGAAAGGGTTGAAGAACTCCTCCTTAAGCACGCGCAATACTTCTTTCACTCTTTTCTCGGACTGAACTATGCGATGTTGCTTGCAGTCTGGTTGCCCATCGGTATTCGAAGCATCATTGTCAACAATATGAAGCAGCGCTTCTTTGAACTTGGCAACTTGTGGTCGGTTTAAACCCATTTATCAGGTAGACCTATTCCATGCAAATTCTTTAATACCTCCAGCAACTTTAGCACTCCGGTTGTACGTTTGTTTGCCAGCCTGGTCCGTTGCTTGTCTCCCGACTTTACCACGTCCCCGATGAACAGAGATTCCTTTGTTCTCGATGCTTGCCTTGGCTTCCGGGTGCTGCGAATGTTTTAAGTGTCTGCACGTACATGGAGCCATACCGACTGTAATTCTGCTTGTTGAAGGCGAAAAACAATGGTAGAGACATTTTCCAGCATTGTAACCGAAGGTGGAAGTCACTTTCTTTGGGGGAACAGTGAATCATATGTAAGATGTCCATTACATTAAAATAACGCAACCAAAATTGAGGAGTTCTACCGACGAGACCAACGCTTCCTAAAACGCTCGTACGATTCCCAGAGCTCCACCAGAGACTTGCTGTCTAGCACCACTGCCAATTCCACGGGCTGGTTGGATTTTTGCAAGTCAGAAATAATCTTCGGAATGGGTTGGTCGACTGAAAACTTCTCGAACAAAAGACGTTCCATTGCATCGGCAAAATGTCCATGCACCATCCAACACCTATTGTATTGCTTTCCCTTTAGAACACCGTTCATACTACCTGAAGGCATAGGCCAGCTCGTAATGCTACATCTTCAAAACCACTACCACTAACTAGAGTTCCCATAATACTGAACAGCTCCAACATGAGATGGAAGCACCCAGATGAATAACTACATCTGAAAAGTCCTCTCGGTAGGTCTATACTGTTTGGTGAGCCTTGGAGGCAGCCCCAACATCGAGCGTTATGTGCACACATGGCATGTTTGCTTGTCGTGCGAATGTCTGGACACGTGATAGGTACTCTACAACAGTAGAGTATTCATTTATTGAGCTATGTATAGGAGGTAGGTATGTGATGAACGTATTGCAGTCTGGCTCGCTTCTGTCAGTGGATATCAAACTTATCCAGCCACCAAAAATTGGAACAGTTTGGTTTTCGCTGTTTTTTCGCTCTCCCAATTTTCCAAATCATCAACTTTTTCCGACAGTTTACAGCTGCATCCTTGGGAATTATATCACTCGCCACAGTCCGAATCTCTGGGGGGTGGGGGGGGGGGCTCACGTTTTTGTATAATAAAGTGAAGAGTTGGTCGATACTGAGTCCAACTAGCTTGTTTTATGATGGCAAATTTGGAAGACATTGACGAAAAAAAATCACAATTTTTGGTCTTCTGGTGACCATTTTGGTATGAAGTTTGGATATAAATGGCCATATTTAGTACCTAAATGTACGATATAGAGGTTGAAAACACTATCTGATCCAGATACAATAAAAATTTACGCGATCGTTCTGTTAAATCCGGCAAAATAAAGTTTTGGGGGTAGTGTTAAGTTTTTGGGTGGTATTCTTATCTAAATTGTCCGACAGCCTTCATAGTGGCAACAGTTTATCGTAAATATGCTACAGGTTACCAAAATGTATGACATGCATAGTATTGGCTGCAATATTGGCAGTAAATGTAAACGACACAGACAAGCTTCACTGAATCGACAAAATTTTCTATGCACTCGATTGAAAAATGACGTCATAGAACAAACGTAATGCGACTTTCGGGCAACTTCTGACTATTTTTCATAACTATTCAGTGTCTGCCTCGCGAATCATGGGAGAGAAGCTGCTTCGTTTTCTTAATTTTGAGAATGTGGGCTGATCTATGATACACGAGCAAGCACGGGAAATGCATTAAAATGGAGTGGGCTAGCATATGAAAAAGGGTTAAATTTCATATTTTGCCCCAGAGATTTTCTATGCAACAACCGGACCTTGGAACTAGAACAGATAGGCTATACAAATAACATGTAATTCGCTGAAATTCCCGTTCGAGGGGGCGCCTTGTGCTATGAGAGCCCATACTGAAAATTATTCAGTTAACAGGAATATACAATTACCAGCGATTTGCTCGTTCATCCATCATATAGTCTTAAATTTGCTCTGTTGTGTCTTGTTTGACGGAGCTCGATGAGCTTTGTGGAACGAGATACTCTAGAGTAAATGCAAGATTTGGCTTTTGAAATTGAATTTTTGAAAGCTAAAAATGGCATTTAATGTGGGGAAATTATTAAGCCGTAAAGAGCAATAGGTGCCCTGCCACCTATAGCCTAACTGCTCAAAGAAAATTATTCAATTAACAGGAATCTAAAATTAACAGCAATTTGCTCATTATCTATCGTATAGTCTTAAGTTTGGTGCTTGCTCTGTTGTATCTTATTTGACAGAGCTCGATGAGCTCTGTAGGTCAAGATGCTATAGAATGAATGGAAATTGTGCTTTTTAAAGTTTGATTTTTGAAGGCTAAAAATGGCATCCAATGTGGGGAAATTATCAAGCCGTTAAGAGCAACTATACATAGAAATGAATATATTTCCAAAAATTTTTATTCGATTAAACAGGAGAGATCGCCCAAAGAATTGATGTGCCCTGCCACCTGTAGCCTAACTGCCAAAGAAAATTATACAATTAACAGGAATATACAAGTAACAAGGATTTGCTCATCGCATGGTTTTCAGTTTAGTATTTGTTCTGTTGTATCTTGTTTGAGAGAGCTCGATGAGCTCCCTCGGACACAGTGCAATAGAATGAATGCAAAATTTAGTTGCTTTTTTAAGTAAAAAAATGGCATTTAATGCGGGGAAATTATCACGTCTTAAGAGTAACTGTACATAGAAATGAAAAGTTTTCCGAAATCTTTATTCAATTAACAGGAGTTGCTTCAATAATCCATATTCAATAAACAAGTCAACTTTGTATTTCAAAGCGTGAGGCCATTTGCCATTTTCCATATTGGAGATGTGGCGGATGGTTTTGTGCTTTGAAATTATATTCAGTTAACAGGGAAAAACAATTGAAAGATTTTCAAATAAGTGGGATAGACTGTGCCTGTCTGTTTCACAGTAACCCATGTAGAATTAGCTCGCAATACTGAACCAATGATGTATATTCACACCAAAATCATACACTGATGACTTCTAGTTTGCTGGTTCTTTCACATCTTATTACTTTTGAAAGGAGTTTGTATTTATTTATTGTTGTTGTTTTTTCTTTAAATTATCTTAAACACAGGTAGCATCACTTGGATTGTGATATAGACCAACACCACACAACGATACGAATCTGAGCGCGATAATTGAGGGTATGGACTGACTAGTTAACATGACCCGAACAATGACATGCTCGATCATTTAACTACTAATAACTGGAATACCCTAAAGATTCCCTCTTTCCCCCCATCACATTTTCCTTTTATTCTTGCCTTTAATTATTCTGCCCTGGGTCAAGATGGAACATTACTTGGGGTAAGGTTCTAGTGGCAATAAATCCTCCTCTGTTTCCACTTATCTTATATTACTGATATAATTATTTTCCTGGGGAAAATGAATGATATTATAACACCCTTCAATCGACAACGTTAACACGAGTCAACATTGTAATAATGGTAGTGATGGTGAGGATAATAATAATTGGGGTAATTATTATTATTACTGTTGTTATTATTATTATTATTATTATTATTATTATTATTATTATTATTATTATTATTATTATTATTATTATTAGTTCCCATGGGAACCAGTGAATTATACTATAGTAATTTAAACTTTACGACAGATAATATCAACGTACACCTAACAATCTTTATCGAACCAATTAAATCCTTTTCTCCTTTGTCCGCGCTGGGATTATCTTCCCGCCAACTTTCGACAATTTTCGCGGCAGGAAGATCTTCCAATCTTTACTCAACAAATGATAACAGACGCCTGTGTGCGTGCTATTTAGACACGGGCTCCCACCCACCAATCCAATGAACAGCCCAGTGATGTGTATTTTATCATGAGAGGTGGCCTGTCAAAACCTTTGTTTGTACTGATCGTAACTTTGTTTTAAACTGACCTGTTCGCGCTTTTCTTGCGGTTCTGCGAAATTAGCAGTAACACTTGTATTTTTATGTTCGAGTGATTTGTTGCGAAACAAACTCCCTCTCAGATCGATGTCATATTTTTCCAATTGAAGTGGCATTTAATTGTATTCCCCCCTCCCCTCCCCCCACACACACGTACGCACGCGCGAACTACATTTTATTTACCAGTATTTTGTGCGATACCGGCGCACTTACAAAGATCCGGTAAGCCTAAGTGTTCGATAGAAGACGCCGTGTGCGTGGGTGGTGGGGTTGTGTGGGGGTGGGGGGCACAACCTGTTACTTTTGAATCTCCTTTCATCCACTATTCCCATCCGCCGCATATTGCACCCTATACGATGAGAATTCGTGCTCCTATCTCTGTTCAGGCTGAGTAGTATGCCGCTTACATGTTTATTTTGGTGGTACAAAAATTCCAAGTCGACATTAACATGAGCCACCCGACTTCATCGCATCGGACTGTATCCGATACTAAGATCCAGATGCAAATTGTGCATTTTGTACAGAATGTTATCTTTTTTGTTTTCTTCTTCTTGTTTATTTTTTCATTTCTCATGCCTCCTTGCCCACTTACATTCACTCTGGAAAATTATCGTCTGTCACCTAAAGCCTACCTGAACACGATGTGCCCCCAATACAAAATCTTGCGGTGGCTAACCAACGTTGTGACTCCCGTCCGAAAACCCTGGTTATATTACTACTTATAGATAACATAATGTGTTGCACTGAATTATATCGCGCTCGGGTCGGGTGTTACAATCTAGGAATGTTTGCACGCGACATTAAACGCAGTTTAAGAAGCGACCAGTCTATCTGTATATTAATTTCCTTGCTCTTGCGTCTTCGTGATTTAGGGTCCTATGAATGCTTTATTATAATTACGACTGTCTTCCTCTGCTTTGATAAAATCCAAAATGATAACCACTGCAGGAAATATCAACCCAAATAGGGATCTGCGAATCACAAATTTCTTTTCGAATCGAATCGTGTCTCTGATATCGACATCGAATCGAATCCCGAATCGAATCTTAAAAGACAAGTTATTTCGTATTGCATCAAACGGAAGTTACGGAACACTGTGATGACCCTTACGCGACGGAGTGAACACCTTAAACACCAATAACTAAATATTCTCTGTAGCACCGTCGCTGAAACAGCTAGGCCTATTGTCCATAGTTTTAGTTTTTGAAGGCCTAACTTGTTACTATTCACGTTCTTAAGAACGTGAATAGTAACAAGTTAAGCCTTCAAAAACCAAAACTATGGATAATGTTCTGTGCCAAATTCACGCCTTACCTGACAATTAAACATTGCCAATTACTCAAATAAATAGGAATTGAGCCTACATGAATGCATTTTCTAATGACAGTTTTATCCTATTTTTGTTGGAAATGTAACAAATTGAAGTTAGTACGAGAGATTCGAAAAAATCGAATCCTGAGACTGATTCGGGATCGATCTCGAAGCATACGTATGGTATCGATATCGAATCGAACCTCGAATATTCGCAGGACCCAAAACCCGAACCAAATAGTTTTACATTCAATGATATGCACACCCCGAAGGGCGATGTGATGTGGAAAATAATACCTACATCTATCATTATGGTCATTTTCCACTTGGTTTTAATTCTACTACTGTCCGGTGATATTGAAACGAATCCCGGGTCCAATACATGCCATTCTGATAATCCTCAGAATCACTTAAAAATTGTCCACCTCAATATCCAAAGCTTAAAACCCAAAATAGATATTATCGAATATGAATATTCAAGCAATGATATTTTGTTTTTTTCTGAGACATGGCTTAACCCTTTACCCAACGTAACGGCCAAAACCGGCCAGCGCTATTCTCAAAATTCGCCAATTAATTTTCATTATTTTTTCATTTTTTTGTCTCAAAAACATAGGTTATGACCCCTCGTTGGAACGAGCTCGTTCCAACGAGGGGTCATAACCTATGTTTTTGAGACAAAAAATGAAAAAAACTAGTTATTCAAGAATTTTTATTGCAAGTGTCGTCTGCTTTTCATGTTCTTCTGATATCTTAATTCAAGGATTCCACGAGCCATTGCGATTTGATCGATTAACGAGGGGCGGTGGAGTTGCAACTTATATTAAAGAGGGTATCCACTTCCAACCGACACCTGATCATCAGACACCCAATACTGAGTGTTTGTGGGTCGAGGTAATTACGAGTCATAAAAGACCACTATTATTAGGGGTATTTTATCGCCCACCTAATAATCCGACTGATTCATGGGAAGCTATGTCAGCCTCTACCGAAAAGGCAAAGGACACACCAGTTTCAGACGTAATCGTCACAGGTGATTTTAACGATAATCAGATGGTTTATTCAACAAGCGGTCTTTCCGACCTAATTTCCTGTTTTAATTTTAGACATCTTGTATGTGAACCGACATGTTTTACAGAAACATCAGCCTCATTGATAGATATCTTTGCTGTAAGTGATACAGTCAACGTGAAAGCATGCGAAGTCCTCGAGCCCCTCATTTCGGAAATGATCCGCTACCATTCCCCAATCTCACTAGAAGTCGAATTTCTGAAATCACCATCCCAAACTTTCAAAAGACAAATATGGTTATACTCACAAGGTAACTTTGAAGCACTAAACGCGGCTTTTAGAAACGAGGACTGGAATTCCATTTTGACAACTCGTGCCTCGACACTATAGTGTCCAATCTTACTGAAACGCTTCTTAGCACTGCATCGAAATTTATACCAAACAAACATATAACGTCGAGAAAAAACCAGCCAAATTGGTTTTACAACGAAGTTAGATTACTCATATGGCAACGAAAACGCTTGTACCGTGCAGCCAAACGTACTGGTCGTCATTATGCCTGAGAAAAATACAGACAAAAACGAAACGAAGTGGTATCGGCTGTTAAGAAAGCCAAAGCCTCATATCTCTCCAAAGTGCAATCCACTCTTGGAAGTAGTGAAACGAGTCCGTCACAGTGGTGGAAAACTCTTCGAACATATATCCGGGGCAACAAAACAACAGGAATTCCCACCTTGAATCGCTTGAATAAAGTATATAGTTCGGATGCCGAGAAAGCTGAGTTGCTCAACGAATATTTCTGTTCCATTTCTTCAGTTGATGACTCATCCGTCTCGCTTCCAGACCTTCCACCCCAGTCATCTAATAAATTGGAATAAATTGGAAGATATAACCCTACAATGTACTGAAGTATTCGAAGCAATGAAATTAATCAAGGCGTCCAAGGCGTCGGGCCCAGTCCTCATCAGTCCCCGTCTATTAAATGAATGCAAATCATCCCTCAGCGAGCCTCTTACGTTATTATTCAACATAAGTAGGTATAAAAGGCGGATTCCAGACCACTTCGTACATGTACCGTACACGTATACGTACACGGTGCGTTTACCAACGTGGGATTCAGTGTTGAATCGCCGACACGTTCGCAAAAAATGTCATTTTTTCATGGTGGTCCAGAATCCGCTGTTATTTTGAGACTCCTAGATCGCACTTTTAACGTTCAAATACCCGTTGGCGAACGTGTCGAATGTACACGTTTTTCAAAAAAGTGAAAAATGTATGAAATTGTACATTTTTCACTTTTTTTTTTACTTAAAATTTTTTGTCGACGTTCCCATCGATCCATCGTTGGTGAACGCGAGCAAAAAACGCTTTGCGGATTCTGGACCAGCATCAAAAAACGGTTTGCGGATTCTGGACCAGTGGTCTAGAATCCGCAAACGGTTTTTGAGGCTCTGAAGGTGGTCACGTGACCTGCTAATTAACCAATCATATTGCTTGATTCTCCGCTAATTAACCAATCAGATTGCTTGATTCTCATAACCTATGGCGCGAAATGGGTGTAAAGTGTAGTTAAACTAGAGCGGATTTCTAGGATGGGAACACAAAAAAAACAAATGAAAAATAGTGAGTGAATAATCGGTGATGCAATTTTTAACGCGTTCGGAGGCAAAACGCATTTATATGGGTTTTATCGTATAAAATGTTTTTTCTCAACGGGTTTTTAGTTATTATATTTAAAGACAGAAGATTTTTATTTACTTAAAACATAAAAAATAATTATACATTTAATTTTAAAAATAATAAAATAACTCACATTAGTGTAACCCATGTCTGTGTAGTTATATGTTGTATATAACTAATTTCTATTGCTGTCCACAGCATAATCTAAGGGTTAATCATTTGGTGTGCTTGAATTGAGTGAATGAATGCAACTCACTTTACACTGCACTTATCTCGCATGACGTTTTAACACCTTGGTTCTCCCGCCACATTCTTGATATAGAGTCAGGTAGCCAGAGTTTGTCCGCTATATTCCCCGTGGGAACCCCGGGAAGTAAGCAGCACTTGTTTACTGTGGTAAACCAGTTCCGCTTTACTAGTAAAATAGGACCCAGTCACCAATGCTTGGGGTGAAAGTCCTCTAAAATGGGCAACATGTTGATCAACGATTGACTAAACTTGACTTCATCTCCATGTTGTGTCACGATTAGCCATAGTGCATAAGTATGTGACGTTAACCACCAACACAGAATTGTCGCTATATCTAGTGAGATTGAAAATGTTACGCGAGTTCCATTTTCCACTAATATTGTGCTTCACTGTTATATTTGCGAGATTATATCTGATATTTTTATTGTTACATCGCAAGAATGATGGACTAATTTGTACATTTACGTTATCCAGCCTGTTTTGTTTAAATAAATATTTTTGAGCCTTAAACTTTGAGTTTGAACACTTCAACCCAAGAAAGGTTACAAATGGCACCTCCGACGAATTAGGCTCGGATGGCGATGGTGGAAGTTGTATACTTTTGATGCTGTGAGAGATATATGCACCGCAAGCTGCAGAATATTTATTACGAGTAATCGCTTTTTAAGGGAATACCAGCCAAGATGTTTCTAATATAAGAAGCTGTTTCTTCGGGCGTCGATGGGAGAAGTCTTTTGAAAGGAAATTCTATTTTCTGTAGAAATTCAGAAAGTGTACAGTGTGGAATCAGTTTCATGAAAATGCTATAGCAACACTTCCACGTTACTCGACTTCACCCAGCTACACCGGTATCGGTATAAAAATATTAACTTCATTCTAAAAAAAAAAATTCAAGGAGTGTTGGTTCACAACAGAATAAGGATTCATTTGGGACAGTGCGCAAGGAGTTTTTTTTTTCCTGTAGGCCTACACGTAAGTTGACCATCCTGTAACTACCAAACTGTAATATTAATAATTATACAGCTTACCGCGAACTGAACTGTACTGCAGTACATCGACAAAACGCAAATTCTTCAATAAACTGACCCGTATTTCCGTTCCTTAATATACTCCCGGTGAACTGTTCAACTTTTTGACATAACCCGACGGTTTGACAAATCCAGTGATTCTCGACGGTATACAAACTTTATAGACAATAACAACAAACAATTGACTTTTCTTTCAACAATTATTAATTGTATATTCAAAGAGTGACCCCATTAAACACTACATACAATGCAATTCACCATCTGTTGTGTTTAGTGTTTATTTGGTAAGTTGTTGGAAATAGTTGGCTTTATAATTAAGGGCCTATATAAGTAATGAAATTTTGTTTATTTTGAAAATTCTCACCTCCGATATTCCTTCAATTCAAATTAAATATACACAAAATGTACATCAAAATGAAGGTTGGGATGTATAGAACAAGACACACATGTGTAATCAACTCATAGAATCGACTGTAGGCACCACTGGTTCCTGGAAGTCTGCTGCCGTATTCGCATCAGAACTGATAATTTAATAATATTTCACGAAAACAACTTGTGGCCAAATGTGCTTTACATATCCAAGAACAAAGCTAGGGGATAAAAATTCTTCAAAACACGGCGACAGAGCTGCATTGGGGAAAATTCCAACGCCTTTGCTTTTGTTTACGTGTGGGTATATAGGCTTTCGATTTCCGGCGACGTCATCGGACAGAAAAAGCATGTAAAAACAACGCCGTCTAAAATCAAATAATGAAAAAGATCGCCTTCATACAGTATACTGTTATTAGATAGAGATTGCACAGTTGCCATATTCAATGCAAGATATCATGATACCTGTTGAAATTTCTTAGAATTACGATTTTGTTTTTTGATGGAAATTCGTGGTAATGAGTGATTTACGCATGTCTGTCGAACATGGAAACCATTTTCAATAAAAAATGCAGACAGTGTTGTCCTTTTCCAAAATGCAGACCTATCGCTGTATTCGAAAGTGTTTTGAATGCCTAGCTTTGTTCTTGGATATATGAAGCACATTTGGCCACAAGTTGTTCTGATGAAATATTATTTTATTATCAGTTCTGGTGCGAATACGGTAGCAGACTTCCAGGAACCAGTGGTGCCTACAGTCGACTCTACGAGTTGATTACACATGTGTTTCGTGTTCTATACATCCCAACCTTCATTTTGATGTATAATTTGTGTATATTTAATCTGAGTTTAAGGAATATGAGAGGTGAGAATTTCAAACTAAACAAAATTTCATTACTTATATAGGCCCTTAATGATGTTATCGTCTGTGTTTACTTTTCGGTGTTTCGTCTGTGTAAAGCCACAGCCGAAATATCGATAATGAAACAATGATGATGCTCTGTTTGTAAACCTTTGTAAGGTTTTTCAGTTGCGACTGTACTCGCTGTCAATACTTTTTAAACGAGTTAAAATCGTTCGAATTCACTTACGTTGGTTCAATTTATCGTACATTAATACGTCGGTACAGTTTTGTGCAAAACAATAACATTTACAAGTTACAGTGATAATTATTTGGTGCTTCATAGTACTGTGGACAAAATGCCAACAGTGTTGTGCTGTACAATTTAAATTACCTGTCAATAAACAGTGTTCTTTAAATTTATCAATGAGTTAACTGCATTTTATTTACAATTGTAATTTCTAGTGGGATACAATACAACATGTGGTGAGTTTCATTGGATTGTGGTAGCCAACAGAAATTATAAAAATCAACATATATTGAAAGATTATACTATTTACAGGATGCAGAGAGAATAGAATAGTTATCAAGTAAAGAAACACTTGAAGTATCAAGTATAATTTGTAGCAGAGCAGTGTCTGACTTCAAATTTGAGAGATGCATTGAATAATTGCTGCATGAAAATTTAATTTTTTGACATAGTCCATGCATAAATATAAATGTATCTGTCCAGTTTGATGTTTCGGAGTAGGGCTTATCACATAATCAAGTCACAGTAAAAATTTGAATTTTCTCAATTCAGTTTCCATGTAAAGTGAAATTAAAATCCTGTAGCCTTTGTTGCTTAACAGTAACACTTATCCCCCTTAAGATTCATATCAAAATCAACGCACAGTAATGTAATTATTTGAATTTGATTCTCAATTCAATTTCAACAAAAGTGACATTAAACTCTTATGACTTTTGTTGCTTAAAGTAGCCCCCCCCCCAAAAAAAAAAACAAAAAAAAAAATTTTTTTTTACATTTCTCTCTCATTAAGGCACTTTGAATATTATGCTTAGTGTATTAAAGTGATTTTTTGAACCTATTTAGGCAAAATAATTGTACCCAGTAAATTGTTTTGTAATTCAATTGTTTCAATTCATGTAGGCTTGATCGAGCTGTGTGACTGGTATGGAAAATTGTGTGATACATTGAGATTGCGTCATTCTCTGCTCTATAGCTGACACACAATTCATTCATTCCTCATGATGTAACCTCCTTTGTGGAACTTTTTCAGTCAAACATAATTTTCAGGACACAGATTGTTGTTTACATTTTGCGGTAATTATTCGGTACTACAATTTGGAATACCAGAGCTGTGTACAATTTTATATATTGTACATTTGATTATATTGTGGTGATATATTACATGCATGTATGTCATGCAATATTAACCACAAATCCTGGACTATTGTTGATAACTTAACCCTTCAGTACGACACTTAGTTTATTTAGTTTATTATTGGAGCTGATTATTTACATATATATGTGAACCGTCTCTATCGAACTTAAGATATTTTGGTGACCTACGTGGCAGATGTTAACCATGTCCCACTTGTAAATGATTTATCAGCACAGTACAATTGCACTACCGTGACACATAGCCTGTTTATTGCCGTATGTTGTGAGAGAAAGTGGTTGTTTATTTTTTCTAGTATTTGAGAATTTGCCGTGCATCATCCACTTTGAATAATTTGAAGTGTGTTGTTTTTTGTTTTCACCTTATGATTTCAGAATCAGCTGACCAACAAAATCAACAAACAATATTTCTTTCAGTTTATTGATTTTTTTTTTTTGGGTTTGCTGAAATTCGACGTGATGACTCAAGCAGCATTGATTGTTTTCTTTCACCTTGTTGAATTTTTTTTCAGGTTTGCTGGAATTTGCCGCAGAGGATTTTTTTTTTTTTTACAGCTGATTGAAATTTTTTTTTCAGATTTGTTGAAATTTGCTGATTGAGATTTTTTCAGGTTGGTTGAAAGTTGCTGCAGTGATAAAATACTCGGACAGAAAAGATTCAGTTCTGTTGGAATTTGCCTGAGCGATTTAACAGCAAAGAGCAATGATTTTCTTCGTCTGATTGAAAAATATTTAGGTTTGTTGAAATTTGCTGATTGAAATTTTTCTGGTTTCTTGAATTTTTATTCACCGCTGTGACTCAAGCAGCAATGATTGTTTTCCTTCATTGTTTTCTTTCAGCTTGTTGAAATTAACTGCAGTGATTTAACATTGCAGAATTGGCTATCATTGGTCAGTGATAGTAAATAGTTAACCCTTTGTGCTGAAATTCGGAAACTTATTTCCTTCAGCTGTATTGATATGTTAGTTGGGAATTGACTTGGAGAGTAGTATATATATATTGTATATATATAAAAAAACAACAAAAAAAAACAAAAAAAAAAAACAAACATACCTTGTCAATTCTACTTCTAATAGAACTCAGCTGGGTTGTAAAATTATTTTTGTAGCTGAGTTAAACATTACTTTCACAAGAAGTTTTAATTTATCAAAATATTTTTTTACCAAGGAGGTGTATGGAGCAATTATAGTGTACAATTTGAAAAGTTAGTACAAATATCCAAAATGACTCAATCAATGTCTGAAGAAGAGTTGATTAAAGCTTTGTCGGCAACTGGAAAATATGATGTGGTGCCAAAGAGGGAAATGATCAGTACCCCAAAACAATCAATACAGGATACATTTAGTATCGGAGGTCATGATAGAGGTATATCACCACAGTTTAATGAGACTATTAATAGATCTCTTGTGACCCCGAGTGCACAATATTTCCCTAAAATGCCACAGTTCTCGGGTGATACACCACCACAGAAAGGAGATGTAACTTATGAAGAGTGGAGATTTGAGATAACATGTATAGAATCTGATCCAGATGTCACACACAGTTTGGTCGTACAAGCAATGAGACGATCCCTTAGGGGTACGGCAAGGAAGATGTTGATCCCTCTAGGTGATAAAGCTTCTGTGGCAGGTATTTTGGACAAATTTGATGCTCTATTTGGAAATGTGTCCACCAATGAGATGGTGATGCAAGAATTTTTTAATTCACATCAGAAGCCTGGAGGATCTGTGACATCGTTTGGTTGCAGACTGGAGTCATTGCTTCAGATAGCAATTGACAATGGACATTTGGTATGCGGTGCAAAGAATGATCTTCTTCGACATAAGTTTTGGACATCGCTGAACTCTGAGCGCCTTAAAAGCCAGACACGACACAAATATGACACACTCACTAATTACAATCAACTTCTCCGGGAGATACGGATGGTTGAAAGAGAATTGGATATAAGTGCTGATGCTTTGCAAAATGATCCTGACGTGAAAAAGAAGAAAGCACACCAGCAGGCTATCCAGAGTACCACACTAGATGATCCACTAATCACTTTAGAGAATAAAATGGATAGAAAGATGGAAGCCTTGGAAAAGAAATTGAATAACAAGCTGGATGATAAATTTAAAAGCATACTGGAGAAGTTTGACAATATTAATGTTAATACCCAGCCACAGACCAATTATACTCAAGGTCAGAGGGGCAGAGGCCGTGGATATTGGAATGGATCACAAGGCTTGGATGGAAATAGAGGCAGAGGATATAACCAAAAACAAGAAACATTTGGTGGATATAGAGGGAGAGGTAAAGGAAGAGGTTATTCCAATGAGAGAAATCCACAGCCAAAAGCTTGACCGCCTCTGTTGATGGCCAGACAGTGAGCGGTGATTATCGTGGCCAAAATATACTTAATAAGTTAGTAGGTATTTGTAACACAGGCAACATTGTTTTTCACGGTGAACCTACTGAAGCACTTATTGATACGGGATCAATGGTTACATCTGTATCACAGAGTTTTTATAAATCCATGAAGCGGAAGACAGTTTTGCATTCACTCGATGAATTGGGCTTAAGAGTGTCTGTTGCTGATGGATCGAAACTGAATTATATTGGGTATATTGAATGCTCAATTCAACTCCCATTTTTAACAGATGCGGAAATTGATGTTCCAGTTCTGGTAGTTCCAGATACTGATTTTAATCAGTCATGCCCAGTACTTATTGGTACTAATGTCATCAGAGAAAGTAAACATTTACTTTCTGAGGATCAAGATAACATTCCAGTGCAATGGAAAATGGCTTTTGATAACATAAACTCCAGTTCCCAAGTAGTTCGTTCAACAAATAAGCATAAAATTGTTGTTGCACCTTTTGAGAGTGCAACTATACATGGTGTAGCAAGAAATATCAACCCTGGGGTACAACAAGTAATCACTGAGAATATGGACCATGAAGTAAACTACACCGTGTGTCCCAGAGTTATGGATCTTGATAAACAAGGAAATTGTTACAAATTCCCAGTGCGTATTTGTAATATATCAGCCAAACCTTTGACAATTAATCCTAAGACGAATATATGTCAGGTTAATGAGGTAACAGTACTGAGGAATTCATTTACAGATATCACAGATGGTTTAGAGAAAAATACTTCTCCACCAGAGGATCTTGGTGTCCAGATAGACTCCACTCATTTAACAGTGCAAGAATTAAAGGGGCTTCGGAAAGTTTTGTGGAAATGGAAAGATGTTTTTTCAACAGGTCCACTAGACATTGGAAACACAGATATTGTGAAGCACAAGATAGAGCTGTTAGATGACACACCATTTAAACTTCCTTATAGAAGAATACCGCCCAGCCTTTATGAGGAAGTGAGACAACATATAAAAGAGATGTTAGAGATTGTGCCATAAGGGAGTCAAATAGCCCTTATTCTTCCAATGTAGTCCTCGTCAGAAAGAAGCATGGTTCGTTGCGGTTCTGCCTAGACTATCGAGTGCTCAACTCCAAAACGAGGAAAGATGCCTACATGTTGCCACGATTTGATGATACTATCGATATGCTTAGTGGTTCGAAGTATTACTCAAAGCTCGACTTAAGATCTGGATACTGGCAGGTAGAGATGGAAGAATCCAATAAAGAGAAAACAGCATTTTCTGTTGGAAAGCTTGGATTTTATGAATGCAACAGAATGGGATTTGGATTAACCAATGCTCCTGGAACATTTCAGCGGCTTATGGAAAAATGTATGGGCAATATGCATCTTCGAGAATGTCTCATCTTCATCGATGATATTTTAATTTTCTCAGATACATTTGATGAGCATATCAGAAGGCTGGAAGCTGTTTTTAAGAGACTATCAGATCACAATTTGAAACTTAAGCCATCAAAATGTGACTTATGTAAGACATCTGTAACCTACTTGGGCCATGTGGTGTCTGAAAAAGGTATAGCCACTGATCCTGAGAAGACTGCTGCATTAAGAGAATGGCCAGAACCCAAGAACATTAAAGAGCTTCAACAATTTTTGGGTTTCACAGGATATTACAGACGTTTTGTAAAGAACTATGCCCAGATTGTTCATCCTCTGAATAGCCTGTTGGAAGGACATGGTAGTCTTAAGAAGAATAACAATTTAAAAAGGAAAAAGATGAAAGTAGAATGGAAATGGGAAGAATCGCAACAGGTAGCTTTTGACACTATGAAGAAATTGCGTAGTGAACCTCCCATTCTTGCATATGCAGATTATAACTTGCCTTTTAAACTCCATATAGATGCCAGTGGTTTTGGTTTAGGAGCAGTTCTGTACCAAAATCAAGGGGGAGTGGATCGAGTTATTGCATATGCAAGCCGGAACTTACGCCCCAATGAGAGGAAGTACCCTGCACACAAGTTGGAGTTTTTGGCCTTGAAATGGTCCATAACAGACAAATTTCATGACTACCTGTATGGCAACTCATTTGAGGTAATTACAGATAACAACCCATTGACTTATGTTTTGTCAACTGCGAAGCTAGATGCAACCTGTCACCGTTGGGTTGCAGCACTAGCAAACTACAATTTTACTATCACTTATCGATCTGGCAAACTTAATGCAGATGCAGATGGACTTTCTCGGAAACCACAGATTTTTAATGATGAAATTAAAGCCATATGCCAAGCTGCTATGACAGAAAACCCTTTGGTGGAGAGTGTGTCTACTGGTAATTTCCTTCATTCGGCTGGTGGGGAGGAGTTAACTTTAGATCACATTGATTGGGCTAAGAAGCAAGACGAAGATACAACATTAGCCAGGGTTATTCATCTTTTAAAAAAGAATAATCAACCGAGACAGGCAAGAATTTGTGATGAATCTGCAGAAGTACAAAAGTTCCTAAGGGAGTGGAGTCGACTGTATTTAGAAAATGGTATTTTGTACAGGTCAACACATGTTGATGGCCAGAGGATTGGGCAAATTATTATCCCACCCTCCTTTAGGAGTAGAGCTCTCAAAGGAATCCATGATTATGTTGGCCATCAAGGAAAAGAGAAGACACTATGGTTGGCACAGCAACGATTTTATTGGCCTGGACTAGTCAAAGATGTTTCTGACAAGGTGGAGAACTGTGGACGATGTATTCGCCGCAAGAAACCAGTTAAGCCAACTGCAGGCCTTGTGCCAATTCATACTTCCAGACCTATGAAATTGGTATGCATAGACTTTTTATCTCTGGAAAGGTCCAAGGGGGGGGGGGGGGGGCTTTGAGCATATACTTGTTATTACAGATCACTTCACCAGATATGCTCAGGCCATTCCTTGCCGCAACCAAACTGCCAAGACAACTGCCAAAGCATTGTATGAAAATTTCATCGTTTATTACAGTTTTCCAGAGAAATTACACAGTGATCAGGGAAGAAATTTCGAAAGCAGACTGATCAAGGAATTGTGCAAACTCGCACATATACAGAGGTCCAGGACAACCTCATATCACCCGATGGGCAATGGGTCAGTGGGGCGCTTCAACCGGACATTACTCAATATGTTAGGCACTCTACAAGATCACCAGAAAGCTGATTGGAAAGCATATGTTGCTCCTCTTGTACAGGCATACAATGCAACAAAGAGTGATGCCACTGGTTATTCACCCCATTATTTAATGTTTGGGTGGCACCCTCGTTTGTCAGTTGATGCCTTCCTCGGAATGGACAGAGAAGGAGAACCCGAGCAAGAGCCTGCAACATATATAAAGAAACTTAAAGAGAGATTGCAGCATGCATACCGAGCAGCAATGAGAGAAGCCAACAAAAATGCTGAAAGAAATAAGGAAAGATATGATAAGAAGGTAACAGAGAACAAATTAGAAGTGGGAGATATAGTTTTGGTTCGGAATGTTGGAATTCGAGGGAAACAAAAGTTAGCAGACAAGTGGGAACAAGAACCCTATTTGGTCACCAGGATTTCAAATAGTGACATTCCTGTTTTCCAAGTCAAGCCAGTTTCACGAAATGGCCCAAACCGCACACTCCATAGGAACATGCTGCTTCCATTCAATATTATCACACCAGATACATGGAACAACCCAACTACTAGTGTGAAGAATTCCACCAAATCATGAACGGGAGAGAGTAATTTACTTTGCGACATGTCCAGCACCAGTGACTCAGAAGATAATCAGTCGGATATTTATATCATACCACAAAGAAGAAAGGAACTAAATCCCAATGCTGTACCTTGGGTGCCCAGAACAAGATTTGACCAGACACATGTTCAGACTCCTGTAGTGGACGATCAGCTTTTTATATGTCTTTACCCACTACAGAATCCACCCAGGGAGTCAACAACAGAGAGGCCAGTGGTTCAGTTGATGCCTGTCGTGACCCTTTACCTGGAAGTACTGGTAATCCTAATATCCACATTAGTCATGACTCAGCAGCAAGACATATACAACCTTCGAGACCCAGACGACAAGTGAAACCTCCAGATAGGTATGGTGAATGGGTACAGCCTCAGATTGCATCAATGAATCCACATGACTATGAGGTAATTTTTGTATAAATTATATACAGATACTGTTTGCTGCTACATGTATAAGTAGCATATAGAGGTTGGTATACTTTATTTGGTTATTGTTACTGCAGTGACATAATGACAAGTTACATGATTCTTTTTGCAGCTGCTACTAATTTGACGTACCACTTTTCTTTTATTGTAGATTAAAGAATTATTTTCAGCCACTTTTTGTCAGTATATCGGGTGTAGTCGCAGCATTAATTTGTTGTTTTAATTTGTAGGTTCTTTTACAATTTATGTGCCATCTTTGATGTGAATGATCCACCACTACTCCTATTTGAATTTATAATTTTCAGATATGCCAGTATTGTTTAATGACAGGAGTCATTTCTCTGTAAGGAGGGAGATGATGTAACCCATGTCTGTGTAGTTATATGTTGTATATAACTAATTTCTATTGCTGCCCACAGCATAATCTTAGGGTTAATCATTTGGTGTGCTTGAATTGAGTGAATGAATGCAACTCACTTTACACTGCACTTATCTCGCATGACGTTTTAACACCTTGGTTCTCCCGCCACATTCTTGATATAGAGTCAGGTAGCCACAGTTTGTCCGCTATATCTAGTGAGATTGAAAATGTTACGCGAGTTCCATTTTCCACTAATATTGTGCTTCATCATTATATTTGCGAGATTATATCTGATATTTTTATTGTGCCACATCGCAAGAATGATGGACTAATTTGTACATTTACGTTATCCAGCCTGTTTTGTTTAAATAAATATTTTTGAGCCTTAAATTTTGAGTTTGAACACTTCAACCCAAGAAAGGTTACATTAGCATACTCAAAGGAAAATATTAATAATTTAAAAACGAAAAAAATGTTTTTACAGATGGATGCTAAACGCCGAGATCAGCTTTTAAAGGAATATGAACGTGCCAAGAAGAGCATTCAATCGGCTGACAGAAGCAGACGTCTTGGATGGATGGAACTCAAACACGAGGCCACAAAAATATTTAAACCCGTGACGGAGGTTCAAGAGCGAAGCAAGAAGGAGATAGTTGAAGAATTGAGACCCATAAAAGAGGGTTCTTTGAGAATGGGTTCGTTGCCCGGTAGTTTTACAAAACAGATTTCCTTTCAATCTACACCGGATTACGTTCCCATGAGAATCGAAACCGACGTGAGCGAAAGTGATGATAAAGCTTCGACTATCACCACTGATAGCATCGCGTCGTCCGAGGATGATGGTAAGAGAGATCTGTTGTTTGGAGTTCGCGAGGATTCGGACGGTAGAACTTTCATGGGTGACACCGAAGTGTCGATGGATGATGATAATTTAATCGACGGTTCGAATAAGTATAAAATAACTGATGGACTGCGCACATTGCTCCTTTCCGACAAGCCTGGAGATTACACGGAACAGGATTTCGACAATTACGGCGACATTCTGGTTCAGACCAACGCCACAATCACACAACAGTCACAATATACAATAGCGGATACATATCTTTCTCTCTACCTATAACTTTTCTAATTCAGTATTCCCAAATTTTCTTGCAACACTCTTATCAAGAAGACGCCTGGAAATGGTAGACAAAGCATAGGAGGAATTGGTGCAACCTACCTTTCTGCAACATACACAAGAAACCACCAAACATGAGGCAAGGATTGAAGCAAGCTTGTCTGGCTGGGGACGAGTGTACATTTTATATAAATAAACATTTGAATAAAGATTTAACAGCCCTTTTAAGGGCTTGAGGGTGTGTGTCTGTGAGAGGTTTTTTTTTTTTTTTTTTTTTTTTTGCGGTGGTGGTGGTGGAGGTCATTTGGAATTCCCGAAGGATAACCAGATACCTCATAATCACATACGGCATCCTATCTCCCAGAAGGCTTGATGGATGACTTTCGGTTTTTCAAAACTAAACTATTGGAGCTTTCTCCACTCCTTTTTTGTAACCGCTATGGTCATATACCGGGGCCGCTACCAAACTGGCGTTGCTGTTTGGTTTTCTTTTCTTCCCTTAAATTTGTCATCGAACAACATTATATTCTGGCTCGCCACCATGGTGGGACTCAAACCTTTACCATCGCCGAGCTGGAACCGAATAGAACCCACTCTCTAATAGTCTTAATGGCGTTGAGGGATTGAGTATTGACAATCTATCACTCCAACGTAAACTGCCAGGAATTCTAACTGCGTGCATACCCCCTCAGGCCCCATTTGAGGCAATAGGAAAGCTAGGCCTGTGTGATCCAAATGAAATAAAACAAGTGTTTGACCACCGAGGTGGTATTAGTCCCCTACGGCGCTTTTGTGACATAAGGTTTTTTTTGTCACAGAAGACACTAGAGTATATAAGCATCTTGGATTTTTAAAAAAAAATATTGAGCGTGCATAATCCCCTCACAACATCCTTATTCCATGTACCATATATGAAAAGTGCAACTTGAACCATGTTGGAGGGAGTAGTGGTAACATAAAATAGAGAAAAAAGCTTAAAAAACACAACAGAAATGGTTGCCATGGCGCCATCTTGAATTTTGGAAAAAGAATATTGAACGTGCAACATCCCATTACAACCCTCTATCCATGTGCCAGATATAAAAAGTGTAGCTTGAACCATGTTGGAGTGAGGGGTGGTAACATAAAATAGATAAAAAAAAGCTTAAAAACACAACAAAAATGGCCGCCATGCCGCCATCTTTGATTTTGAAGAAAACATATTGAACGTGCGTCATCCCCTCCCAACCCTCTATCCATGTGCCAAATATGCAAAGTGTAGCTTGAACCATGTTGGTGGGAGGGGTGGTAACATCAAAATAGAGAAAAAAAGCTTAAAAAACACAACAAAAATGGCCGCCATTCCGCCATCTTGGATTTTGAAAAAAAATTTTGAGCGTGCGTCATCCCCTCAGAACCATTTATCCATGTACCAAATATGAAAGGTGTAGCTTGAACCATGTTGGTGGGAGGGGTAGTAACTTGAAAATAGAGAAAAAAAGCTTAAAAAACACAACAAAAATGGCCGCCATTCCGCCATCTTTGATTTTGAAAAAACAATTTTGAGCGTGCATCATCCCCTCAGAACCATTTATCCATGTACCAAATATGAAAGGTGTAGCTTGAACCATGTTGGTGGGAGGGGTGGTAACATGAAAACAGAGAAAAAAAGCTTAAAAAACACAACAAAAATGGCCGCAATTCCGCCATCTTGGATTTTGAAAAGAAAATTTTGAACGTGCATCATTCCCTCAGAACCATTTATCCATGTACCAAATATGAAAGGTGTAGCGTAAAGCATGTTGGAGGGAGAGGTGGTAACATAAAAAACAGATGGACGGACGGACGGACGGACGGACGGACGGACGGACGGACGGACGGACGGACGGACGGACGGAGTGCAATCCTATAATCCCCTTACGGTTCCCATAGGGGACTAATAAGGTTAACTGGGTCACAAGGGATTTATAAATCCCACATCGTCCATGCGCGCCTTTGGCAGCGCTGAAACCTTTCATTCTTCATTCAGCCCGCAGATCAAACCTACCATCTGATTAATTGCTGGAAAGGGATGATAGAGTTTCAAGTATGTCATTAATTTTCTTAAACTTCTTTGCATACAGGCGTACACAGAGGTTCTCCATATATGGATAAAGTGGGCGTGGCAGTAAAAGGGTTAAAATACGGGGGGGGGGGGGGGGGTAAAGTGGCAAAGGTGTTTTTTTTTCAGTTGTAAATTCTCATTTACTTCAATAAGAGAATTTCATTTATATTTGCAAAATGGAAAAACGACCGTTTTAAAAATAAGTCTCTCGTTTGGAAAGAATAATTCGACGAGTTACGATGCGTACATCTATAGTCTTTGGAACGCAGCGTGGCAGACGTTTTGTGAGAACGTCAGGTGGATTATTGTTTAATATTTTGTAAGTACCATTTTGATACAACGATCTTCTTCCGGGGATTTCAAGTCGTTTTCAAGATACAAATCTAGTTAGACCTATGATAGTTCGGGCAAGGTCGCGGGGTATTCGTTTATGTTACAAAAGCAGATATTGAGGTGCAATATACCAAATAGGACTTGCATGTTCCAATATCGGTAAAACAAGTGAAGTATGTATTCGTTCTAAGATTTAGATAAGATAAGATTTATTTAGCAAATACATCAGAGCAAAAGCAGATTACTGTATACACACAAAATCAACATAAACAGAATCATAAAAAAACACTAATTCCATATGACATACATACATCATATTACAGATAGGTCCCTCTTGTGAAGGAAGAGATGGACCATGTTACAAATAACATAGCATAGCAGTGGATTATTATTCTCATTAGTCATTTTGACTTTAAATTTGTCCATTTTATCCACTAGAGGGAAGTCAATTTTTTCGTCAGAAATTGCGCGAAATAATTTTTCTCTCAATGGTGCATAAAGCGGACATTCCATTACGAAATACCAGTCCGATTCCACCTCCCCCATAGTACAAGCTTCTCATATTCTGTGTTCCATCGGACTAGGAGGTTGTAAATGCCTTCCACGTTCGCTCCAAAATTTATGGCTGCTGATACGTAATCGCGTGAAATTGTTCCTAACTTCAATGGAAGAAATGTGAATGATGTACGGTTCTATTTGATAATCTACTTTGAATAGTCGATGAGTTTTTTTGTTTTTTCCTTTTCTCTTATTGTCATTGCGTATGTCTTTTTAAATAATATAATATGGTCCAATTCAGGTTTGGACTTTAGAAGATTAGTTTTACTTTTGGAAATTTCAGTTTCATTCAAACTGTTAAGTCCAAGTCCTTTAAGCTTTTCACTTACAGAGTCAGGGAGTTTACATTTCTTAGCTTCCACAAAAGCATGATTCGGAAGAGTATCCGGGGAAGTAGGAAGCAATTTACTAGTATAATTTGCCAATCGTACTAAAGCATCTAATGTTATTGGATATCGATCAAGCTCCGCCCGTTCAGCATGGTTAGAGGAATGTTTACCTACATTTAAGATCAATGTCGCGGCAATGTCGTGAATGAGTTGGTTTCGGAAGTACGTTTGAATTATTCTTGTCTTATTTTTCATTAACTGTCTAACCTAATACAAGTAGCAGACGACATATGCAGAAAGCAATATTTTCATTATTTGTCTCGAAAACATACCTTATGCCCCCCTCATTGGAGGAACGATCTCGACGTATTCGTTCCAATGAGGAGTCATGGGGTATGTTGTTAGGCAAAAACTGGAAAAAAATAATTAAAATTTGGCTGGCGAGTTTTGTGAACAACGCTGGTCAGCTTTAGCCGTCACAATTAGCTAAAAGGTTCAATTAGACGTTATGTGATAAAAGAATCTCATTTTGACATTAAACTTCTGAACCTCGTTCACCAGCATCGATTTGAGCCTCGGTATACCTCATCTCAAGATTTTCGTGAACTTGGTATAGAAATTTCATGGAGATCTTGTAATCTGTATAAGCTGAAAAACAATATTGTATGGGAGAAGAAACCCCGAGTGAAGTTTCTTCGATTATGATGTTTTAATGAACTTCGGTAAAGAAAAAACTCTCTATTTCCCTAATCATATCAATGCAAAGCATTAGTGATATTGGTCAACAAGTTTTCTTCTTTTTGTAATCTATGACTTCTCCAAATCGTGATCGTTTGATTTTTTTGCAGGTAACGATTCAGGAATTTTAGAGATACTTGCCTCACTAAATTTATTTATTTATTTATTGGTGTTGTCTGCAAAACTAAGCTTATGACCCCTCATTTGAACGAGCTCAACGAGTTCGTTCCAATGAGGAATCACACACTAAAAACTAAAGTGTTAAAACTGACACTTTCAAGGTGTTAAACCCATTCTAACTCTTGGAGTTTGATTTTAACACCCAAAGTGCAATGCTTTAAGCACTTAGACATTACAATCGTCAGACATCTGAAAAATGAATGGATGGCACTTCCCATGTGTCTAGCATTGGTGGTTCTTCCAGAATCGTCCATAATTTGATTTGCGCTTGGTGGGTACATAATTAAAAGGACACAACGCAGATAACGCGGATCAGGCTCGAGAGTTCGAGCCTGATCCGCGTCATCTGCGTTGTTTCCTTTAAAGTGTCGCGACATTACCCTTGTCAGGTGGTATTATTGTCAATACCTGTCAAGTTCTGGGATATCTACACTTGAACAAAGTGCTAGTTCAGCACTTAGTAAGTGTTAAATACAGCACTTCAAGTGTAGTTTTTAACACTTTAGTTTTTAGCGTGCATGAGCAATGCTTTTGACACAAAAAATGTAGAAAAAACTTATTCGAGAATTTTGTTTACAAGTATCGTTTGTCTTTCGTGTAGGCATAGGGTTAACAATATAAGTGATAATTCTACCACGTCCCCGAAACCATACACAATATGGTCAGATCGGAGACGTCCCAATCAGTTTTGATCAAGTTGGTGGCGTTCACCTTGGAAAGTCATTCTGTTGTGGAAGATACGTTTGGATCGGCGGTGGCCTGTCACATCAATGATATTAAACATTAGGAATATCCACCACCACCTCACCGACGGACAAAAGGTGATGACTATCACCCAACCTCACTTTCATCCACTTGGGCTTTGAATACAAATATGAAGAATGATGTGTTGAAATCCTGGAATTTTAGGTCCTGTATTCGTGCATAGACATAGGTCGATTGCATATAGAGATATTGACACAGATACATTTGGTGCCTTACAGTTAAAACTGGAAGTCCTGTCATGAAAATGCGCACAAATAGCACGTCGATCTGCGCGTTAATCTATGCGTTATGGCCATAGTAAGGCTATCAAATTTTGTACATATGGCCTGTGCACAAGCAGTGTTTCAGCCAATGGACCTCCGGATGCCAGTCGATATGGCAATTGCGCGCGCAATTCCTATGCGCAATTAAGCCTAGATAAGCGCACATTTCATGACAGGACTTCTAGTTTTAACTGTAGGTGTTGATTACCAAAAAGTACCCGTGCACAGTTGGAGGCTAATACCACTGGGAAATGGTTATTATGGTTATGCAGCTAGGGTTATTCCTATTTGTTTATTGGAGTTTAATGACACTTTCGACAGACAGGGTCAACCGGTGTTGGACAGTTGTATGGGTGGAGGCAGCCAGAGTACCCGGAGAACCACCGTGCAGTGGCGAGCAACTGTTAGGCTCAACAAAGTACTAATTCCACACAAGCATGGTTAGCAATGGTTGAAGACAAGTGCACCATCGACGTGCAGTACCTGTCCAAACGCCAAATATTGAATAAACTCTTAAGATATGGTCCTAATGATAGTAGCATAACTGAAGAAGTTCTTTACATCCTTATCTGGAGGCTGTTTGCTTTTGACTCACACTTCTTTTACAAAAGAGAGTTTTACCTATCAAAAAGCGTTTGCCGGAGACCCACCGACTTATGTGTGCCAACAGTGGCGTAGATAGCTTTTCGCTGGCGGAGGGGCAAG
This sequence comes from Pictodentalium vernedei, assembly GCA_031216915.1. Lineage (NCBI taxonomy): Eukaryota > Metazoa > Mollusca > Scaphopoda > Dentaliida > Dentaliidae > Pictodentalium > Pictodentalium vernedei. The sequence continues at coordinate 815,270,154 of CM062297.1, forward strand.
CCCAAAATTTTCCGACAGACCGAAAATTTTCCGACAGTGTAACAACAACAAAATCCCAAACAAACAGAAAGAATCTGTTGTTTACTGCAAATGTACTGAAAATTGGTCTTTTTTACCCAAAATTTACCCCAAATGGCATGTTTTTATCCCCAAAGCCGGCATTTTAATGTTATTAGGCATAAATTCGCCTAAAAATAGTCCCAAAAAATTTCCGACAAAACTTCTGGTGGGAGGCCCCGCCCCTCCCCCCCTCCCCCTTTATCTACGCCACTGTGTGCCAAAGAGCTGACTCAGCCACTTGAAGTAAGACTGCTTTTCTACTGAGAAGTAGAGGTGATAAACAGTGGTGAAGGCAGGAATGCACCAGAAATAATCACCCTGCTACTGTAGTTGTTGGCTACTTTGAATTGAATGATCATGAAATGATATATTGTACCTGGATGTTAATATAAAGCGAGCAATCGCTTGACTGGAATAGTTACGTGAAATAATTCATAAGAGGTGAGGGACGTTGTACAAACACGAGTGCGTGGCGCACAGCTGTTTTAAAATATAGTCCCTCGCCTCGAATGAATTATTTCACGTAACCAGTCCAATCAAGCGATTACTCTGTTTATTACTTTTCATTATTAACGATAATTATAGTATTTAGACCTTTACCTGACGTAACGACCCAAACCGGCCAGAGCTATTCTCAAAAATCGCCAATTAATTTTCATTATTTTTTTCATTTTTTGTCTCTAAAACATAGGTTATGACCCCTCATTGGAGCTCGTTCCAATGACTGAGGGGGTCATAACATATGTTTTCTGAGACAAAAAATGAAATTAATAGTTATTCAAGAATTCTTTTTGCAAGTGTCGTCTGCTTTCCATGTTAGGTAAAGGGTTAAAAAAAACAACAAAAAAACAATGAAGTCCCCATTACACCCACGGCAAAGCGTCTTCGTTTGCGCGCACGGATACATGACCTCATTGTTGATTGAATAATTCACTTGTTAAGTTATCGTTTATAATCAAACCGGGAAATCCTAGTAAATCACACTTTGGAAAGTAATAAATGTACGTAATCACCACTAGGTTCCAAGCAGAGCCTTGATGATAGTCTTCCTATTACGTGTCACGACTCGTCCTAAAGGTCTAGTCGCGATACCTTATATAAAAATCTCCGCTTGATACAAGTTTCTTTATCTACACATAGTGGTGATGGTAAATTTATCTTACCATTTTAAACTCACTTGGTGGTAAAAACCAATTTATCTTACAATATTCACCTATTTCTTGGTCGCATACATTTTGACAACCATTCATCGTCTATGAATTGATTTTTTATGAATGAAGATCACGATGACGTCATGGTATTACGTTGTTGAGCTGTGCATGATGTAATCTCCATTCGTTGTTCCACTTATACTTTAACCGCTGAGGTTTATAGTAGTGTTTCAGCTGTATGTTTCTTTCTTCTATTCTTCAGCTTTAACGCTTGATAAGTCAAAATAAAAAATATCATCATGGCAAATATTTCGTCGGCTGAGTGCTAGAATGTTCTATGTCACCTATGGGACATAGAACATTCTAGCACTCAGTCGACGATTTATCTGGTCTAATGTATTTTGCTGAGTTCTTGATATATTTGTCATGTAATTACTGTTATTAGAACTGTCTAGACAAGAGTAATCAGTTTTCCATGAGTGCAGGTAAAAACTTTCTGTTTCTGAATGGAATGATCGCACATGCTCGCAGAATTTACTGTGCCTGATGCAAACCTGTATCAGTCTAGGCGCTTTAGCTTCTATGACAGGAGAATCGATAGATTGTAAGATAAATTCTATTATTTCCAAATGAAACAAAATACTGCATTTTGATTGGCTGAGAGGTACGGTGTAACTTGCAATCCACAGTGGCTTTTTTTTACACCGTGTTTAACCACGGTGTAAAAACAAGAATATACAAGAGCAAGCTATATGGCTAAAAAAGTGCACATTTTTAATTATTAATTCATACCTTCTGTTCGGTTATGTTAGAACAAAAATAAAAATACAGGAAATTTAATATTTATGTGCAATAAAATATCACAGATATGGGTGTCATTGGAACTGGCTCATTGAGCCAGTTCCAATGACATCCATATGTTCCTGGTTTTATTTAAGAAACTTGCAAAGTCCAAATTTTCTGTCAGTTTTTTCCCACAATGTAGGTTAAAGTATTAAGTACACCAAAATTCTTGGAAATAAATCCTTTATCCTTGTGTTTTCCAGGGTGTATGGGAATTTACACCGGTTTGGGAACTCAGGGTGTATGAGTTCCCAAACCGGTGTAAATTCCCATACACCCTGGAAAACACAAGGATAACTAATAATATCAACGAAGGTACAAACTGCATAGTAAATTTTCTTTTCTTGTTGTTTATAGTACACAAAAACAAAATACTTTAGCGAAATGTAGTGGAAATAAGCTGACAATTATGCACTCTATTTTCTGTTCAATTTCCAGTAATAATCCGGTTAAATTACTGACTACAGTTTTGACATAAAATTCCAATATAATGTTTTCTATTTCTTTTCAGCAAAGCCAAGGCCCCTTAGCTGCATGAAAACAAAGATTCTCAATACCATATTTTTTATACATATTTTTCTGGAATAATTTATTCAACTATCTTTTCACCTGCTACGTATCACATCTACCGATAAATAGTGTCTGGAGTGCAACGAGGCGCCATCTTGTAATACTTTAACATTGCATATGGTGCCGTGTTGCACTCGATGGACGAATTGACACGTCTCGTAACATGTGCCCCCTTTCTACAAGTTCTTTTTATTGAGATCAAAAACCTGCAACTAAGATACAAAGTGTACCTTAGACATTTATCTAAATGTTGTTATCAGAATCAATACTAGTTGAGTTTTATTTCGTTTTTCAACATCATTCAGCGCGTAGGTTGATTTTCTGTTGCGTTACCTAAATTGTTTTTTTTTTTATAAATGTCACATTGCTCGTTACTTTGGAATAAAATAACCTCAGTGTTTTCATATAAACTGTCCACATATCTCCAAACATAAACCACATTTTCAGTCATTTTCGACCACACAACCAGTACATTAAAAAATAGAAAAATAAACTAACATTATCTACATGTATTTCTCCGATGCAAGCTATGCCTCTTTTGCATTTACAGAACAGGTAAGGTATATGTCAAGTGAATTTATTTTCAAAAAGATCAAGCGGTATTCCTTTAGTAAGAACACGGCTCTACAGTTTGTAGCAAAATTAGTGATATGAAATACAGTTAAGTAATCAACAAAATTAAAGCTAATTTACAAATACAAATAACATTTCTTGAATCTCTTCTTGTCCGTGTCGAAAAGTTTATATTTTAAAAAAATGATCTATTTCGGGAGCTTCAAAAAAATATTACGCTTTCAGTTGTAGAAAAATTATCCTCTCAATTTTCAATTCTTGGGAAACATGAACTAATAAACGAAATGCTGGGTACCTGGGGGCCAATACTTTTAAGCTTTTAACAATTGTATTTTCTAGAATTGTTTTTTTCCACCTATTAGAATAACTGACTAAAATGGATCATTAGCATTTTAAAAGATGTGGCAATTTGGCAACTGGCAACTTTCCGCATCTTCAAAAATGCTAATAGTTCATTCCAACCCATTTAAAGTCGTAACTGGAAATACAATTCCAGAAAATACAATTGTAAAAGTTTAGTCTGTTTCCAGCTGTGTTGTTTCAGTTGTAGTTCTGGGGATGGCGTCTTTGCTGGTCTTTAAGCAAGTACAGTCAGCCATTTTTGGTGATCTTATGGCACGATCGCATCCCCCATTGATAGGTGTAGCCTGTCTCCGACTCGAACAGGTCAGTTAACCCTTTACCTAACATGAAAAGCAGACGACACTTGCAAAACAAATTCTTGAATAGCTTATTTTTTTCATTTTTTTCTCAAAAACATAGGTTATGACCCCTCGTTGGAACGAGCTCGACGAGCTCGTTCCAACGAGGGGTCATAACCTATGTTTTTGAGACAAAAAATGAAAAAATAATGAAAATTAATTGGCGATTTTTGAGAATAGCGCTGGCCGGTTTTGGCCGTTACGTTGGGTAAAGGGTTAAGTTTATTTTACACATCCAGCAAGCAAATGTCTCGGGAAGATGGTGCACAATGGCTGCCAAAGAATGACTCACCCATCATCGATCGAGGCTCCCAGATTAATGAAAGCCCCAGTTGGTTTCGGCTGAGCGTCAATGGAAAATTTTCACTGAACTAGGACGGGACAAGCCAACTGTGCACGGGAGGGGGGGGGGGGGGCGTTATTGGACCAGAGAGAAGAAGAAACATCAGCAGGAACACCAGTCAAGAAGTGGCCCCCGCGTTACAATCTAGCGGTTGCAAAAAGAATTGGAGAAAACGCCTGTGGTATTTTTGAAGGCCGATTGACAAGAAGGTTGAGATGCCGTATTTGAAACTTTACCACCACTGAAAAAGGATTTGAGGGATGGTAGGATCAAGTAACGATCGAGAGACACCCAGCAGCCAATGTCGGCATTGTGTGTCTGAGATCGATGTTGCGTTAAGAATATGCTGTTTACGCATTGAGTGAACACGAGCGGCACCCAATAGTTAATGTTGGCATTGTTCGGTTGGGGCGGGTGGGGGGGGGGGGGGGGTGCAGGTTATTTAGCACGTAGCTATCGTCTATCCGTATCCACTATGACATGACTGCATGTATGTGTTTGACTTTGATCTGGAGTTGATGTTGTCGGAGTGTGTGATAGCGTACGAGAGCGTGGAGTTGTGTGAAGTGTGATTCCTGTGCGCCATTCAAGGCAGGGTCAAACTACGAGCGGCACCCAGCAGTCAATGCTGCCATCTGTTCCTGGACGGTGAACAGTTTATGCAGCTCGTAGCGTTCGTCTATCCGTCCACACATGCGTGACTCCATTAGTGCAGTAACTGTGCTGGAGTCCATGTTGTCAACTGGTCAGTGTTGACACAGCTGACGTGTATATGCTTTGGAATGTTTTTTATTTTATTTATTTTTACCCTGGGACAACTTTGTCGCGATATTCATTTACTTAAAAATGAAGTCGCTATTGTTGGGTCGGTTAAGGATTTAATCGAGTATACTTTTAGTCGCTTTCCTATCATGCAGATCGCATAGAGATGAGATTGGGGTTCTGGGGGCTCGGATGGCTGCATGTAGTGCATGGTTTGGGACCCGATGAAATTCGGCAAGATTTTTAGTAATAAGTGTCCCATATTCGAGGAATGGTATGATGATTGATTGCTAAAGGTTCAGTGGGACGTTTTTGTTGGCACCACAGTCTTTGACTCTTATCATTTCAGGAACTTTATTCGTTTGATGGCTCTGGTTACGATGATGGAAATGTGGCTGTTGAGGGTTAGTTTCCAGTCGACTGCTATTCCCAAGAATTTGGCCTCATCGCATGTTTTCAGTTTGGTGATTTGAAAGGTACAGATCGGTGGAGAGCACTCGGCGTTTTTGATTGTGGCTGGTGTTTTGAGTTTTATTTCGTTTTATCTTAACGTGTCCTTTTACGCAACAGCCTTTTTGATACTAGAGAGCGTCGTGTAGTCGACGCTCGATGGTGTTCCAGGACCTACTTGCTATGTGGAGTCTAGAAATGGGCAATATACCGAAAAACCGATCCCATACCGATATCATGGGGATACCGAAAAATCGGAGCGAACCAATCATTGAATACAGATACAGATACCGTTTGAATTTTCAAATTTTCCTACATTCGCTATTTATGAGTCCCTGTTGAGGTTTGATGATAGCTGAAAGGTTCATTTTCATGAAAGTAGTGACTGATTTCCTATTTAGTTTTGTTAACCCTCAATGGACTGGGCAACTGCCCTGAGTTCTCACTACACAAGACCTGACTAAAAATCGCTGTCCAGGCGATTTCTCCATTGCGACTAGGACCTCCTAAAGATGGCACGGTCATAACACCAGCTCTGCGATCGCAAAAAGCCTGAAATAGTCTTCAAACATTAAGGTGCTTTTAGAACTAGTCACAAAATTACTGGAGATACGATATGTGGTCGTAAAAGAATGCCTTTGTTCTGCCTATGTTTGTTTTTCCTTCTTTGCAGAGATAGTTGAATCCGACCCCACACCGCCTAATTCTAAAATTAAAAGTTTGTTTTGTTATAAAGTATTGGAGAGTGCATAGCACTCTCCAATAGTTTGTAATAAAGCAAATGTGTATGTCTGTAATCAAAATATTACTCGCATTTGATTGAAAACAAAACATTGCAAGGGGGTGTTCAACGATATCAGCCTTTGTTTGTTATTCCTTCTTTGCAGAGATAGTTGAATCAGAACCCACCGCCTAATTCTAAAATTCAAAGTTTGATTTGTTACAATTTATTGGAGAGTGCTATGCACTCTCCATTAGTTTGTAATAAAGCAAATTTGTATGTGTGTATAAACAAAATATTATTTGGATTTGACTGAATACAAAACATTGCAAGGGGGTATTCAAAGATATCAATCCTTGTTTGTTATTCCCTCGTTGTAGAGATAGTTGAATCCGACCCCACCGCCTGAATCTACTATTCAAAGTTTGTTTTGTTACAAATTTTTGGAGAGTGCCATGCACTCTCAAATAATTTGTAATATAGCAAATATGTATATCTGTAAAATCAAAATATCATTCGTATTTCTCTATATAAACAAAATATGTCTGCATATACAAAATAATATTTGTACTGTGTTACTTTGATACTTGACTCAACTGATGAAGTCATAACCTTGCAGTGTTCCTTGGAAGGTCTGGCGTGAGCCTGTCGAGGACCAGTGTAAGAATTCGGTACTCGGAATACAGTTTTGGACGACATATTTTCGAAATCAGTGAGTCGTTCCCTCCCCTTTCTAATACTGACAGGCCGTTCTTAGTTATAACTGCCTTCTTTCATTCAAGCGTCCCCAGTCTGTCATGGCGCCTTCACTCTTTTCATTGAAATAGAGAAAATAAAGTAGTCCGATACATGATGAAGTATTTTACGTGATAATTTTATTGGACTCAACTGATGTCGGACCCCGACGGTGATTCTTGGAGGGTTCAATTCGAGCCCCCTGGCTATCAATGTCCGAATTCGACATTTTCCAGAATACCTGGGTCATGATTTTATATCACAGATTACGACGAAATTTTTTTAAATTATTTTTTTTCTTCATGTTTTTTTTTTTCTGTCCATCCATTTATTTAGTCAAAATATTAACTGCTTGCCTCTTGTGCACCTCAAATATTAAGGTGAAATGTTAATGCTCCTCCTAATTCGCTATGAGAATGAGTTACAGGATATTAGTGAAAAATGTATATAATTTTTCTTGTTCTTTTCCTGGTCCGTACATCAGGTTCTTCCAACACCATATTCGGCTGTTTGTATATCCAAGACATCCGTAAATAACAAACATAACAAATTCCATTCAAGTAAGTTTCAATCTGAACTCCAGTTAATGAAATCTGAATTTGTATGTTCCTCCTTTCTCGCTGAAGCCTGTCTTTCTGGGACTGTACGTTATTATTTGACCATTCGACTTGGTGGCCTGGTATTGGACGATGGCGGGTAACCCAGAACAATTTAAATTACGATTTCAAACATATAAAAAACGAAACATCATGCGAAACCTCCACTAAAACAAACTGTCCCCTTAATGTCATCCAATGTCATCCAGATTCTCCATTTTGCTTATGTAACGATGGCGTTGAGGATGCAGAACATTATTAGGCTTTTCCCTCTGGAAAAGACTATTGTTTTTCTACGGATTATTATTTTTTGGGGGTTTTTTTTTTTTTTTTTTCTTTCCACACATTTTGTCCGTACGATTCAGAAGCCATTTTCGAACCGATTTGCACAAAATTTTGCACACACATAGAGGGGCACAAAATCTAAAAATGTACCGAAGCGGAATTTTCGATTTAACCCTTATTTCGTCAGAATTGGCAAAAAACTGTCAAAATTGGGGTTTATCGGCACTTTCTCGAAACACGTCTTGTAGATTTTTTTTAAACATTCATCATTGCTAGACCTGCCTGTGATACGACCTTTGATACACACGACATATCAGGCGATGCATATGGTAACCCTCCACAGGCTGCCAAACATCGAAATTTTGATGAAATGGGCTGTTTTCGGACCCCCACTGCACCCAAACGAAACACGATAGATACACATAACTGCTTTTATTGGAAGTGGAATTCACCGAGGATCATTTTTGTAAGTAATAAGGGTGTTCACAAAACCAAGCGTGAACCCGTTTTGGGCTGGTTAAACAGCAATACCCCCAAAAAGCTCAAAACTTCATGTTTTCCGTGGATTTCTCTAGACGAGTCTTGTAGATTTTCAGGAAATATTTGTCACTCCCAGGTCTTGGTGTGACATTACAAGTTGCATGGACAAAATATTCCGGTCAGCATTAGTTAACCCTCCCCGAGCTGCTAAACGTAAAAATTGTGATAAAATGGGCTGTTTTTGGACACCAACAGCACCCAAACGGTATACCACAGAGAAAGTGGCCTTCATTTATCGGACACAAAATTGATCGGAAAATATCTTTGAAAGTGGTAAGGGTATTCAAAATTCGACGTCTTAACCCATTTTCGGCTGGTTAAAGAGAGATACTCATTAAAACCTTAAAATATCCTCTTTCTGTGGATTTCTCTAAAAACATCTCGTAGGTTTTCAAGAAAAAATCGGCTATTCGCAGGTCTTGGTGTGACATTACAAGTTGCATGGACAAAATATTCCGGTCAGCATTAGTTAACCCTCCCAGGGCTCCTCAACATCAAAATTGTGATAAAATTGGCAGTTTTTGGACACCAACAGCATCCAATGGGTACACCACAAAGAAAAGCGCCTCCTTTTATCGAGTGTACAATTTACACAGAAACATTTTTGTAAGTAGTAAGGGTATTCAAAAGTCGAAGTCTTAACCCATTTTGGGTAGGCTAAGAGAGATATCCCTTAAAAGCTTTAAATTCCCATTTTCTGTGAATTTCCCTGACAGTAACTTGTAGGGTTTCAAGAAAAATTAACTATTCGTAGGTCTTTATGTGACATTACAAGTTGTAGGGACAAAATGCTCCGGTGAGCGTTTATTAACCATCTACAAGCTGCCAAGTATCGTAATTTTGTTGACATGGGCTGTTTTCGGACACGTACAGCACCCAATGTATACACTAGAGATAAACATAATCACCTTTGTTGGAAGTGGAATTCACAGAGGACCATTTTTGTAAGTAATAAGGGTATTCAAAAAAACAAGCGTTAACCCCTGTTGGGGAGGTTAACAGGGATACTCATCGAAAGCTTAAAAATCGTTTTCCCTGGATTTCTTTACAAACATCTTGTAGGGTTTTCAAGAGAAAATGGCCGTTGATAGGTCTTGGTATCACATTACCAGTTGCATAGATAAATCATTCTGGTAGGTATTTGTTAACCCTCCATGGGCTGCTAAATGTCAAAAATTTTGAAGAAATAGTCTGTTTTTGGACACTAATAACATCAAATGGAAATGCCACAGAGAAACGTAACTTCTTTTACTGGACGCGAAACTGATAGAGAAACATTTTTGTAAGTAGTAAGGATATTCAAAAATCGAGGTCTTAACCCATTGTCGACTGGTTAAGGAGATGTACCCCTCAAAAGCTTAAAATTCCCGTTTTCTGTGGATTTCTCAAAAAAATCTAGCACGTTTTAAAGAAAAACTGACCATTTGCAGGTCTTTGAGTGACATTACAAGCTGCATGGACAAAATATTCCAGTAAGCAATTATTAACCCTCCAGAGCCTGGAAAGTATAGACATTTTGAGAAAATGGGCTGTTTTGGGGCACCCAGAACACCCAATGTGTACCTGCATGATAAGTTAACCTTCCTTATTGGAAGTGAAATTCACTGAGGATCATTTTTGTAAGTAATGAAGGTATTCACAAAACCAAGCATTAATCCGTTTTGGGCTGGTTACAGAGCGATACCCCTCAAAAGGTTAAAAATTCATATTTTCCGAGGATTTCTCTAAAAGCCTCTCGTAGGTTTTCAAGACAAATATTGGCCATTCTCATTTGAGACTACTATACTCACCTTGTATGAACTCAAAAGTAAGTGTATAGTTATTTATTATCAAGAATAACCGCCCATAAGTTCCACTCTCATCGTGTCCCGCTTCATCGGTCGCCAGTGGTCGATTTATCCAAACAAAATTACCAAGGTTACCACCTCCCCCCTGCCTCTTTCACCAACCAAACACACATTGAAAGGTACGCCTCACCTCGTATTCCATACTGCCCTGCATGATATCATTTATTATTTATTTATCGGTGTTTAAGGGCATATACTTATGCTCAATGGCTAATCTACGGGTGGAGGAAGCCGGAGTACCTGGAGAGAACCACCGAGCAACGACGAGCAGCTGCCAGCTTCCCAACATCGTAACTCCGAACTGCAGCACAGGCAGGGTTAGATTGGTTGAAGACATGCGTACCGTCGACGTGCAGTACACCTTAGTACATGGCGGCATCGTGCCCCCATATGGAGAATCAGAGTTAAGTGCCTTGCCCAAGGACACAGCATGGGAATCCGAATTGATGGCTCAGACGGCCACCCATCCAATGATTAACCAGGCTCAACGCTGCTTAACTTCGGTGATCTGAAGAGAACCGGCTTCCACAATGCCACCGCTCCGCCACTGCATGATAAGAAAGCAGTAAATAACGTTAGCTACAATGGGATCAGTTACTTATAATATCAAATAGTGTTGACACTATAGCGTTTCCCCGACAGTGGGTCCAGGTATATAATAGTCTGTAAAACGGCTATACAGAGCCCCTCCTCCGCCCCAGAGTGGCGACGTGGCAGTATATATCCATCTTACTGACGCTATGTTGTGCCTAAGGAACCTTACAATAAAAGGTGGGGATCCCCAACATGGGAAGGGGGGGGGGGCAGGTATATTTACTACTCTGTAGGTTATCAAATGCAGTGGTGCATGGCGCCAACATTCCCCCGGCAGTGGGACTAGATATATACTAGTTTGTAAGACGGTTATACTCCCCTTCTCCGTCCCAGGGTATATTTTATCTACACATATGTACAAACAACACTTCCTATTTTCGTATGTAATTATTGTAGTTTATAACTTAATGTTTGTCGTTGAATGTATGGATATCTTCATTGTAATAAATAAAACTAATCCTACGGGGAAAAACCAATTGGAGGGAAATTTACTTCTGCTATTAACAGACAGGTGATAGGTGAGCTCTGCAAGGTGTGAAAAAATGACATAATCATGCATAACAACTGTGGTCTAATAGGAGATAATTGATACAGGGACTATACATGAAATGCTCAAGAATTTAAAGTTCACATTTTCTGCGGATATCTTCAACTGGTTCTTACAGATTTTTAAGAACAAATAAACCCTGGAGAAGAAGTATTCTCGCAAGCCTTCATTAACCCTCCACAAACCGTCAGCTATCGAAATTTTAGGTAAATTTGAGATACAATGGGCTATTTACATTAGACGCTGATTCTCAGACGCTGATATTAATATTAACCCTCTCCACAAACAATGATGATTTAACCAAAACGTTCTTTTATCACACTGGGTCATTTGAGACTATTATACCCACTTTTCTCAAGACATCAATAAAAATACTTTAATGATACAATTAAAAACAATTCTTCAGGCACTCCAGGGTCATAAAAAATCATGGATCTTTATTAACCCTCCACAGACTGCCAAGCATCGTAATTTTGTTGAAATGGTCTGTTTTCAGACACGCGCAACACCCAACGTGTACCTGGGAATTACCCATAATCTCCTTTGTTGGAAGTGGAATTCACCGAGGACCATTTTTGTAAGTAATAAGGGTATTCAAAAAACCAAGCGTTAACCCCTTTTGTGGTTGTTAATAGTGATACCCATCAAAGGCTTAAAAATTCATGTTTTCCCTGGATTTCTTTACAAACATCTGGTAGCGTTTTCAAGAGAAAATGGCCATTGATAGGTCATGGTGTCACATTACCAGGTGATTGGATAAATTATTCCGGTAAGCATTTGTTAACCCTCCATGGGCTGCTAAATGTCAAAATTTTGAAAAATAGCCTGTGTTTGAACAACAACAACATCAAAAGGGAATGCAACAGAGAAACGTAACTTCTTTTACCGGAAGCAAAACTGACAGGGAAACATTTTTGTAAGTAGTAAATGGATTCAAAAATCGAGGTCTGAACCCATTTTTGACTGGTTAAGGAGATATACCCCTTAAAAGCTTAAAATTCCAGTTTTCTATGGATTTCTCAACAAAAAAAAATTCAAGAACAATTGACCATTCGCAGGTCTTCGAGTGACATTACAAGCATGAACAAAATGTTTCGGTAAACATTTGTTAACCCTCCAGAGGCTGCCAAGCATAGAATATTTGGAGAAAATGGGCTGTTCTTGGGCAACCATAACACCAAATGTGTACATACGAGATAAACATAACCTCCTTCATTGGAAGTGGAATTCACCGTCGATCATTTTTGTAAGTAATGAAGGTATTCACAAAACCAAGCATTAACCCTTTAGAGCTGGTTACAGGGAGATACCCCTCAAAAGGTTAAACATTTGTCTTATCTGAGGATTTCTTTAAAAACATGCCGTAGATTTTCAAGAAAAAATGGCCATTCTCTGATCTTAGTGTGACATTACAAGTTGCATGTACAAAATATTCCTGTAAGCATTTGTTAACCCTATGCAGGTTCTCAAACATCAAAATGTTGATAAAATGGGCTGTGTTTGCGTACCCACAGCACCCAAAGTTGGGAGGAGAGATCAAAATAAGTGGAAGTAGAATTCACTGAGAATTATTTTTGGAAGTAATAAGAGTATTTAAAAAACAACACTTAACCCGTTTTGGGCTGGATAAACAATGATACCCATCAAAAGCTTAAAATTCATGTTCTCCCTGGATTTCTCTGAAAACATCTTGTAGATTTTAAAGAAAAAAATGGCCATTCGCAGTTCTTGGTGTGACATTACAAGTTGCATGAATAAATATTCCTGTTAGCACTTGTTAACCCTCTACAAGCTGCCAGACATCAATATTTGGGATACATTTGAGATAAAATGAACCATTTTAAAATTGACACAGCACTCAGTGGGTATGTGTCAAACAAACATAACTCCTTTTGTCGGCCATTGACTTGTTGGAAGACGATATTGACATTAAACCAGTCCACCGTTAATGATGGTTTTTGCCTAAACAATTTTTTATCAGACTCTGTCATTTGAGATTACTATCTTCACCTTTTTCATAACATCAATGAAGGGACTTCAGTGAGACAGTTAAAAACAACAAGACACTGTGGGGTCATGAAAAATCATGGAATCTCATCGGGAAAAGCCATGATTCTCCAGAATCATAAAGTCTAGTTTCTTCCTGTGTTCTTTAAATTCTGATATTCGCTGTATCCTCATAGATGATTTGTCGAAACTTACGCCCAACTGGAATTCATTGGATTTAATTTTATATGGAAGCCCGTCATTACCCGAAAGCAGCAATGTATTAGTTTTCTTATCTGTTCAAAAATCTATTCGTGACTCGCATAGATTTGATGTACAGTTGCTGAATTAGTTGCGCCTCTCAGCAAGTCTGAGTGTCCCAAGGTTATACAGGTGATCTAACTTCCACTGTGGGTGTCCTCTCGCAGTGGGACCCGACAATCAATCTGTGTGAGGACAACACGGTGGATGTTAGGTTAGTACGGACGTGGAGTGAGCACGCAAAGATTAACTGTCTCAACAATGTTCTGTGAACGTTCCTTAGCGGCATTAAACTAAATTTAGAATTGAATAAATTGTGGGTGTGGGGGGGGGGGGGGGGGTCAGCATCACTGGAATTTCTATTGTATACTGTTCTTTTTTTCTTTTTTTTTCTTTTTTTTTTTGATTTCAATCTGCTTTTACCCGTTTCTCTCTCTCTCTCTCTCTCTCTCTCTCTCTCTCTCTCTCTCTCTCTCTCTCTCTCTCTCTCTCTCTATCTATCTATCTATCTATCTCTGTCTCTCTGTCTCTCTATTCCCTCTTTCTTTATATCTCTTTCTCTTTTGAGTTAACTTCTTTTGTGTATAATGTTTACATATTGTTATATTTTATTCTGCCTTTTGTAATGTATTAGTCTTTGTACAGGAGCGGAGGGTTTTCTAAGTGGTCAGCACTTGTCCTCCAATCCTGATTTGCATTGTTGAATGGCAAATAAAAATATGTTTAATAAAAAAAAATGTCATCCAAAACGATTGTAAATATTACTTGCCCAAAGAAATTCCATTGAAACTTAAAAACTATCATGTACAATTTTCTATTTTACATTTGAACTGTCAAAGTCTAAAGCCTCGTTGGAAACCACTAACTACACACTAAAAACTAAAGTGTTAAAACTTACACTTTCAAGGTGTTAAACCCATTCTAACTCTTGGGGTTTGATTTTAACACTCAAAGTGCAATGCTTTAAGTACTTAGACATTACAATCGTCAGATATCTGAAACTTGAATGGATGGCACTTCCCATGTGTCTCGCATTGGTGGTTCTTCCAGAATCGTCCATAATTTGATTTGCGCTTGGTGGGTACATAATTAAAAGGACACAACGTAGATGACGCGGATCAGGCTCGAGAGTTCGAGCCTGATCCGCGTCATCTGCGTTGTTTCCTTTTAAGTGTCGCGACATTACACTTGTCAAGTGGTATTATTGTCAACACCTGTCAAGTTCTGGGATATCTACGCCTGAACAAAGTGCTAGTTCAGCACTTAGTTAGTGTTAAATACAGCACTTCAAGTGTAGTTTTTAACACTTTAGTGTTTTGCGTGTAAGTTATTGTAGGAAACACAAAGCACCAAAAATCTTTTTGACAGTATAGGCCTTACTGAGATATTCAAAATTTCTCCAAATTGTTCTTATACTCTGAATGGTTAGCAACCCCCTTATTGAAAATACGAGGCCCGATGGAGATGATGGACATGGTGGGGGTTGGAATGTACATCGGAGAAGACATAGCTTACAAAATACGTAATGATCTATCTGTGTTTATTCCACGTGTTATTGAGTCTCTCTTCGTTGAAATTAAAAGTATGAGTCCACTAAATTCCTTGGGGTACTCTACAGCACAAATTCTCAACTGAAAGCAGATATTGATCTATTCGTATCTAGATTAAGTGAAATAACTTAGAATATAAATTGTGAAAAACAAAATATCACACATAATGGGCGACTTTAATATTGATCTGTTGAAAACTGGTCTCCACGCAAAAACTGCCTAATATATAGATATACTGACTAATGGGAGTTTCTTCCCGTTTATCACTAAACCGACAAGAGTAAGTCCTCACTCGGCCACCCTTAATTGATCAATTTCTTTTTCAAACCATATCCAATCTTCATCAGTATCGGGTATACTTATTACAGATGTCTCGGACCATTTCAGTACTTTCCAAATAGAAACAGGCTGCTCTATGAAAGATGACAGACCGATTCAGCTCAAGCATAAAATTTGTCCAGATAATATTGCACTTTTTAAAACGTACCTTTCTCAGTAATTTTTCTCCCCGTTTTTGAAAGCAATTGCTCAAACTTGGCATACAGCACTTTTCTCAACATTTACATGTCTGCCAACGAAACGGCTTTTCCACTCACAAATAGCCGACCACGGAAAAAGTTTCTGAAGAAGAAACCTTGGGTGACGAAGGGATTTATCATTATAATCTCGTCAAACAATACAATCTAGATTGTATAATAAAAAAAATAAGATTCCCATCAGAACAAAATATTAAAAAACCACAAAGGTTACAGCAGGATCTTTAAAACAAGAGCACCGCCTCGCGGGGGCAACATACGCCCCGTCAAAATTGGAACATGCACAAGTTTCTCTAGGGAAAAGTTTGAAATTGTTGTTGACCTCGACTATGTCTGTCTCCCCCCCCCCCCCCCCCTCCCATTCAATCATTGCCCATCTCCACTGCCCTGCCTGAGGTAAAGGGTAATTCACCTGTTTTTCACATTTTCATATTAATCGATCTGAGGTCTTCACAAAAATAAAAACAAGGCTGCTGTAGAAGATTTTCCTCACCGTTGGTAGCGTCCATTCATTGACAGGTTAACTTCATTGATAACGATTGACGATAGGTGGCGCCAAGGAAAAGGACATTTTGAGGATCATAATAGCTATAAACGGCGAGTGTTACGACCCGTAATGTAATAAATGCCCATAATGTAATACCTACCCATAATGTAATACAAAAACGACCCATAATGTAATACGAACCCATAATGTAATAAAAAACGACCCATAATGTAATAAATGTAATAACGTGTAATAAATGTTAGGTACCCATAATGTAATTAAATTTTTTAAAAATTAGATACAAATTACACTTTTCCAGGCCCGTAATGTAATAAAATTCTAAGTTTGATTTTTGTTTTTTCCCTTTACTCCAGCAGTGCGTTCGGCTACTTATGACACATCCTACGCCTTCATCAATGCTGCGAATGGCCCCTATGCCGTACACAGCCAACATGTGTGGGTGTGTTGGGATTATGATGGAGAGTATTCCGGGACCTGGGGCGGGTATACTCTGCTCTGAATGGCAGGCATTATCCCTCTTCTATTTGTACCACCCGCGCAGACGTCTTCCTCAATAGCCTCTACTGCCCTGCCACAACCATATAGGTCTACCTTACCAGACATTCAGTAATTTTGATTCCAGGATGGTCATTTATAACTGCAATCATCATATTCGACCGGCTGTTCACTTGCACAAATGCAATGTGGGTAGCAGGTTCCTACTGTTAATAAATGCAAGTAACTCTGGCCAAAGTTGCTGGGGCAAAGGGTGGAGTGGGTGCCGTGGGATTTGGGGTGCACCAAGACTGGATAGTGGCGGGGGGGGGGGGGGGAGTAGTGTGGGATACAAGGAAAAGATGGAACAGAAGCAAGACGTTGAGTCAAGCGGCGCAGAGGAATATCGGGAGGCGGTATGGTAGGGTGTACTGGTATTGGGATAGGGGATATCCTATAGCTCGATGGGATTTGGATTAGGCTACTTTCCTCCAAATTAAGCGTACGATCTATCCTCTGTCTCTCCAGTTTTCACTACCTGAACAAATTAGTCATTTCCCTGTACTGTACTACTATAAGTTTATGTCACACCCCACCGCACCTGGAAACCAATGAGCCCGATCCCAGGATGACACTTAATAACGACCACATCATATTCCCGATCCTATGATAACATAAGTCAAGTAATATTATTAGTCCACCACACGGCCTTCCATTTAAACTACCTACAGTCATGGCAGTTCCTGGCGGTTGGCAGGGACTTCCTGCCAACCGCCTACTCTATCACATCGACTATTCGCGTGTTCATCTCCGCTATTGTGCCATCTTCTCCTAAGTTACACTCAAACAACATACATGGCTAGACACGAGGAGTAACATGGGTTTATCCGTTTGACCGGGTGTGTGACCTTGACTATCAAACCGGAAACCTTGAACCTGTGTATCGGCTCCTGCTGGGCGATTGTCCTGAAACTTGGTGTGTGGTTCGGGCGCCCAACAATTTCGCTACACCCGATGCCCGTCATGTGTGACCTTGATATTCAAACCGTTGACCTTGAACCTGTATCTCGGTTCATGCTGGGCCGATTTTCGTGAAACTTGGTATGTGGGAGTAGTTCAGGACGCTCAATATATATATATATATATATATATATATATATATATATAGAGAGAGAGAGAGAGAGAGAGAGAGAGAGAGAGAGAGAGCCCCGAACTACCCCCACATAACAAGTTTCACGCAAATCGGCCCAACATGAGCCGAGATATAGGTTCAAGGTCAACGGTGTGAATATCAATCAAGGTCACACATGACGGGCATCGGGTGTCGCAAAATTGTTGGGCGCCCGAACCACACACCAAGTTTCATAAAAAATCGGCCCATACACAGGTTCAAGGTCACCGGACTGATGGTCAAGGTCACACCTCACGGTCAAACGGATATGCCCATGTTACACCTGGTGTTTAGCTACGTATGTTGTTTGAGTGTAGCCTAGGAGAAGATGGCACAATAGCGGGGATGAACACGCGAATAGTCGATGTGATAGAGTATGCGGTTGGCAGGAAGTTCCTGCCAACCGCCAGGAACTGTCAGGAAATGTAGGTGGTTTAAGTGGTAGTCCCCACAGCTCAGAAAATGCTGTGGAATGCTTTTCCAATCAACATAATCTCAAGAACCACCAAAACTACTCTCTATTATAGATCTGCATTCGTCCTGTGCATACTATGAGTGATGCCACACCACTGGTGAAATTTATTTGAGAATGCAATCCCCTGAGCTCAATACAAAGAGGCTGCTTTGTACAACCAAGTGATGTGCACATTAACTCGACTCAGTTACTGGTCACAGCCACATGTGAACATGACATACTCTTAACCAATCTTCTCGCAAAGGTGGCCTGCGTGGATGATAGCAGTCTACAAGGCGTTTAACTTGCTTCGGTTCATATCAATTGAGGGTGTTCAATCTGTGGTGTGTTGAGGTTTTAGAAAAATAACACTGAGAGGAGTTGAAACCATTTCACTCAGGGCTGTCACTATTGAAACTGATACAATTTTTATTGAAAATGTAAGGTCTTTCTTGCATGTGCGAAGTGCAAACTATTTGACTGTAAAGCATTTGATAATATTACTTGACACATGTGATCACAGGACCGGGAATATGATGTGGTCGTTATCAAGTGTGGTCCTGGGCTCGGGCTCATTGGTTTCAAGGTGCGGAGGGTGCGAGAAGAACTTATAGTAGTACAGTACACGGAAATTACTAATTTGTTTAGGTAGTGAAAATTGGAGAGACAGAGGATAGATTGTACGCTTAATTTGGAGCAAAGTAGCCTAATCCAAATCCCATCGAGCTATAGGATATCCCCCATTCCAATACCAATACACTCACCATATCGCCTCCCGATATTCCTCTGCGCCGGTTGACTCAACGTCTTGCTTCTGTCTATCTTTTCCTTGTATCCCACACTACACGCCCCCCCCCCCACCCCCACTATCCGGTTATTGTGCACCCAAACCCCACTGCACCTCACTACACCCTCTGCCTCAGCAACTTTGGCCAGAATTGCTTGCACTTATTAACAGTATAGGAACCTGCTACCCGCATTGCTTTTATGCAAGTAAACAGCCGGTCGAATATGATGATTGCAGTTATAAATGACCATCCTGGAATCAAAATTATTGAATGTCTTGTAAGGTAGACCTATATGATTGTGGCAGGGCAGTAGAGGCTATCGAGGAAGTCGTTTGCGTGGGTGGTACAAATGGAAGAGGGATAATAATGCCTGTCACTCATAGCAGAGTATACCCGCCCCAGGTCCCGGAATACTCTCTATCGTAATCCCAACACACCCACACATGTTGGCTGTGTACGGCATAGGGGCCATTGGCAGCATTGATGAAGGCGCAGGATGTGTCACAAGTAGCCGAACGCACTGCTGGCGTAAAGAGAAAAAACAAAAATCAAGCTTAGAATTTTATTACATTACGGGCCTGGAAAAGTGTAATTTGTATCTATTTTTTTTAAATTTTTATTACATTATGGGTACCTAACATTTATTACACGTTATTACATTTATTACATTATGGGTCGTTTTTTATTACATTATGGGTTCGCATTACATTATGGGTCGTTTTTGTATTACATTATGGGTAGGTATTACATTATGGGCATTTATTACATTACGGGTCGTAACAGGCGAGGATTCTCGTCGTTTAAAAATAAAAGTGTGTTATCTGCTCCTGTACAGGCACAACAACTGATGATCAACATGGGTGCAAAGTTTGAACGGTAAAGCAGTAAAATGTTGGAGTAGGCGACACAATAGTGCAATGTTTCAAGTACTAAAAGGGGGCATAACTCTTGAAATACAAACCAGAGTTACCTGCTCTTATCACATGCACAACGGCAGTTGGTGATCAACATGTGTGGAAAGTTTTAACAATATAGCATGTAAAATGTTGAAGAAGAAGGCGACACAATACTGTAATGTTTCAAGTACCAAAATGGGCATAAGTCAGGAAATACAAAATGGAGTTACCTGTTCTTGCCACATGCACAAAGGCAATTGGTGATCACCATGTGGGCAAAGTTTGAACAATATAGCATGTAAAATGTTGAAGGAGAAGGCGACACAATACTGTAATGTTTTAAGTACCAAAATGGGCATAAGTCAGGAAATACAAAATGGAGTTACCTGCTCTTGTCACATGCACAAAGGCAATTGGTGGTCAACAGGTGGGCAAAGTTTGAACAATATAGAATGTAAAATGCTGAAGGAGTAGGCGACACAATACTGTAATGTTTTAAGTACTAAAAGGGAGCATAACTCTGGAAAAACGAAACAGAGTTACCTGCTCTTGTCACATACACAACGGCAATTGATGATCACCATGTGTGCAAAGTTTGAACAATATAGCATGTAAAATGTTGAAGGAGAAGGCGACACAATACTGTAATGTTTTAAGCACTAAAAGGGGCATAACTCTGGAAATACAAAATGGAGTTACCTGCTCTTGTCACACGCACAACGGCAACTGGTGACCACCATGTGTGCAAAGTTTGAACAATATAGCATGTAAAATGTTGAAGGATTAGGTGACACAATCCTGTAATGTATTAAGTACTAAAAGGGGGCATACCTCTGGAAATGCAAAACAGAGTTACCTGCTCTTGTCACATGCACAACGGCAATTACTGATCAACAAGTGTGCAAAATTTGAATAATGTAGCATAAAAATGTAGCATGTAAAATGTTGAAAGACTAGGCGACACAATAGTGTAATGTTTCAAGTATTAAAAGGGGCATAACTCTGGAAATACAAAACAGAGTTACCTGCCCTTGTCACATGCACAACGGCAATTGGTGATCAACAGGTGTGCAAAGTTTGAACAGTATAGCATGTAAAATGTAAAAATACTGAAAGGAGCATAACTCTGGAAATACAAAATTGAGTTATCTGCCCTTGACACATGCACAAGGGCAATTGGTGATCACCATGTGTGGAAAGTTTGAACAATAGAGCATGTAAAATGTTGAAGGAGTAGGCGACACAATACTGTAATAATTTAAGTACTAAAAGGGGGCATTACTCTGGAAATACAAAAGATAGTTACTTGCTCGTCACATGCACAATGGCAATTGATGGTCAACATGTGTGCAAAGTTTGAACAATATAGCATGTAAAATGTTGAAGGAGTTGGCGACACAATACTGTAATGTTTTAAATACTAAAAGGGGACATAACTCTGGAAACACAAAATGGAGTTACCTGCACTTGTCGCATGCACAACAGCATTTACTGATCAAAATGTGTACAAAGTTTGAACAACGTAGCATGTAAACTTTTGTAGTAGGCGACACAAAAATTGTTTATGGACAGACAGACAGACAGACAGACAGACAGACAGACAGACAGACAGGCAGACAGACAGACAGAGGGAAAACGCCATAACATAATACGTCCGTCAAATGACGGGCGTATAAAAAATTAAAAAACAAAGCAAAGCAACGCATTATAAAAATATACTATTAGAAAATAAAAAGGATATGGGTGAAACTTGGCAAATCTTAAATGAATCTATAAATAGGACTAAACGTTCTACCACTTTGCCAGAGTTTTTTTTTAATAGACAACGAAAAAGAAATTAACAACCCGTTTGAAATAGCCCCGGAATTTAATGCATTATTTGCCAATATAGGTAAATGTACTAGTGAAGAAAATAAACAAAATCCAGAAACATTTTCTAGACAACCTGGACAATAATTCATTACACAACTTTTTTATCAGCCCAACAACCGAGTAAGAAATAATTACCGTTTCTAATTTATTGAAGCCTAAAAAAGTGAGGATTGCGACGGTATTACCACCAATATCCTTAAGCAAACTGTAAACATTATAGCCCCACCGTTGACCCCTATCATCAACAACTCATTTGTTCATGTCATGGTCCTAGATGAAATGAAGATAGTTAAAGTGACACCTATTTCCAAAGCAGTAGATGAACACAGCTTCAATAACTATAGGCCGATAAGCATATTGCCAATTTTTTCAAAAGAATTAGAAAAGCTTATGTGCAACAGAGTAATTAAATATTTAGACACGATTGACATACTATATTATCATCAATACGGGTTTAGAAAAAATCACCCACAAAACATCCAGTGATGCAACTTCCCACAGCTGCAGGACTGGAGTATAATAAGGATAGTAGAAATATTACCATGGCTACGTCTCTGGACCTCTCCAAAGCCTTCGACACGATAAACCATGATATTTTATTGAGTAGACTTGAGAAATATGACTTCAGGGGAATCAGCAATAACTGGTTAGAAGTTAACTCTATGTCAAATATGGCGCAGTCAGATCCGACACAGCCACCATGACCTGTGGTGTTCCACGAGGTTCTATCTTCGGGACCGTGTTATTCTTGTTATATATAAATGACACTAGTTGATCTACCTCCTTAACTCTACTCTCGTTTGCGGATGGCACATCTGTGTACGACTCGGCTCCTTGTGAAACTCACATAGTCACACGTTTCAATCACGAACTTATTAAACTGTATGGTTGGTGTTCGGCAAACCAGCTTGCCCTGAATGCCAGCAAAACAAAATGTATTGTCATTAAGCCAACTCGCAATAGAAATTGTGGAACCCATCTAATTATATCCATAAATAATCAGACAATTAAACGAGCAGGAACTCACGAAGAAGTAAACTCCTGAAGTTTTTTTAGGAATAAAAATATCGATGAAAACCTATCAGTATCACATATCGAAAATATGTTCCAGGATTCGTTGGGCAAACTATGTACTTAATAAAGCCAAAACATCCTACCCCATGCAGTCATGGAAACGCTTTATTATGTACTCGTGCATTGTCATCTGCTGTACGGTATCCGAATGTGAGGAAACGCAAGAGGGGTTAATAAGCTTTTAAAAGTACAAAAATGCTCCCTTCGAATCATAAACAACAGAAAGTTTATCTCGCATACAGATCCACTGTTTGCAAAGGATAAAATACTTGGCTTGTATAAAATGCAGGTCTGCCTTTTTACGTTCGACTGGAAAAATGGTGCACTTCCTCGGTCCATTGAACATTTCTTCAGTGTATCAAATGACTCGCGACACACGAATACATGGCAATCGGGGCTTCTACGTGCAGATAGAAACAGAACTAACCCCCTAGACAGGTTACCCTTTTAGTGATCTCTAAAATTTGGAACAATTTAGACCAAGCCGCGTATCAAGAAAGAATTCAATGCAATAACCCCTTCTGTGCTGATTGTCAGAGTTAGTAAGTGCGGGAAATCAATTTATATGAGTTCTAATGCCTCCCATGTTGTCGGGTTCAGGTTATATGAGAGAGTCAACCAATGCCGTGGAGAATTTTGCGAATATCTGGAATTTTAACTCAACATTTTTAACTTACTTAGAATATTCTACTCTCCTTTCTTTGTTAACCTGCTATATTACCTTTGAATAACTTCTGGTAATCTCGTCATCCACAAAACATATGTATTAAATCACTAAGCCTTTCAATCGAGTCTGTTGTTTGAGTCTACAATTTATAGTCTATCGTCTGCGGTCTGTAGTTTTTAAATATCGAACCATCTTAATGGAGGTTGTCTTCGATATTACGGTGTTGAAGTGAAAAGCCATGGAGGATTACAGGTAGACAGCCAATCTGGCTATGTTATCTCCCTACGGTGTAAACAGGTTGTTATTAGTTCTATTCTATTTTTTCTTTTACTCAATGTATCTACATTTGATGTTTATACCGTTAAATAAAGAATATCTATATAACACCCCCCCCCCCCCCCAAAAAAAAAAAAAAAAATACCAAAACCGATACTGAACTCAAATATTCCAATACCGCCCATCTCTAGTAAAGTCCCTCGTACAGTTAAAAGTAGAAGTCATGTCACGACCTGTGCGCTTATCTATGCCTACTTGCGCGTAGGAATTGCGAGCAATTGCCATTTCGAATGGTATCCAAAGCACGGCAGGTTCTCCTTTTTACTCATAGCAAGCACAGGCAATGTTTCTGCCAATGTACATCCGGGTTACCCGGAGGTCCATTGGCTGAAACATTGCTTGTGCACAGGCTATATGTACAGAATTTGATAGCCTTACCATGGCCATAACGCGTAGATTAACGCACAGGTCGACGTGCTATTTAAGCGCACTTCATGACAGGACTTCTAGTTTTAACTGTAGTCTGCTAACTGGGAGATTTCGACCTGATTTTCACCCACTTTCTGGAGGTCATTTACATAAATAATAAAAAGAAATAGACTGAGGATCGAGCCCTGGGGCATGCCACTTCTGGTGTTAACAACGATGTCTATCAGATCACACGTCAACATGGCATAGTCATTTATCCCATTACACACACATTTTTTTTTTTTTACTTTTAGTTCCGATTGATTCTTTAATGATTTGTCGGGCCGGATTAAAAATTATAAATGCAGACAACGCAAGACATTAGAAAATTCAAGTCCCAAAAGACTACAATTTATCACCTGGGAGTGACATCAAAGGGTCTAACATCTTATGTCTGGGAAAGCGTCATATAAAAAGCACTGCATTACCATAAATAACTGGTCGGCTAACATTGAATTTACCATAATCACCAGTAAACCCGTACACGAAAACGCCCCTGCCACAGAACTGAACCAAACAAATGATATTCGACCTAAAAAACGACTTTAAACTTGTGATCAAATTATTAAAAACCCCAAGATACAGCAAGGTATACAAAAAACTATAATTTGAGCCAGCCGAATTTTTTTGTTGAAATTTCGCTGAAAAAATGCAAAAATGCTGATTTTCATGAAATTTTATTACACTACTGGTTAATATTATAACATTACTGTTTATTACATAACTGGATTGATCCACCGCGATGCCCAAAGAGTGTGTCATGTATATAGTTTATATAGTTTACGCAAGTAAGCCCATTACTAACCATTTTTTTACAAAAAAAAACCATATCACTTCAACAAACCTTTTTGTCGGAAATTCAAGGAAGCTTTTCTCTTCGAACAAGTGTCCACTCGATCAAATGTTCATTCCATGAAATATCCATTCGCTCATGCAAGGATAGGGATTTCTGTGATGCGGGGGGGGGGGGGGGGGGAGGCGGGGTTGGGGGGGGGGGGGGTAATAGCCCACGGACCCACTGGACCGATCATGGTTCGACCCTGTAGGAGGACTGTTTGTTTCAATTGAGAAAAAGTTGCAATGTCTGTGACTCTTGAGGCTTCGAGAAGCTCAAAATGACACAAACACAAAAAAATTAAGAACTAAGGTATTAAAACCAGATGGCATGGCGATTCTCCATAACACCTGTTTTTGATACCCTAGTTCCACAGGCCATAAATTTATTAAGTAGACCTACGATATACATCACAACAAAGACTAGATGTGTGTCGACCAGTAATTGTGTAGAAAGTTTCTGGTACGGACTAAAATAGAACTAGACTTTATGATTCTGGAGAATCATGGCTTTTCCAGATGAGATTCCATGATTTTTCAAGACCCCAGAGTGTCTGATGAATTGTTTTTAAGTGTCTCAATGAAGTTCCTTTATTGATGTTATGAGAAAGGTGGGTATAGTAGTCTCAAATGACTCAGTTTGAAAAAGAAATGTTGAGGTAAAAATCATCATTAATGGTGGAGAGGGTTAATATAAACATCGTCGTCCGAAAAGTTAATGAACGGCAAAGCTGTTATGTTTGTTTGACGCATACCGACTGAGTGTTGTGGCTATTTGAAAATGGTCCATTTTATCTCAACTGTATCCAACATATTGATGTCTGGCAGTTTGTAGAGGGTCAAAAACTGAGAATGGCCATTTTATCTTTAAAATCTTCCAAGATGTTTCCCGAGAAATCCAGGGAGAACTTGAATTTTAAGAAATTGATGGGATCATTGTTTATCCAGCCCAAAACGGGTTAAGGGTTGTTTTTGAATATCCTATAACTTACAAAAATAATTGTCAGTGAATTCTACTTCCACTTATGTTGATCTCTCCTCTTAACTTTGGGTGCTGTGGGTACGCAAACACAGCACATTTTATCAAAATTTTGATGTTTGACAACCTGCATAGGGTTAACAAATGCTTACTGGAATATTTTGTACATGCAACTGGGAATGTCGCACTAAGATCTGAGAATGGCCAATTTTTCTTGAAAATCTACGAGATGGTTCTGGAGAAATCCTCGGATAACATGAATTTTTAACCTTTTGAGGGGTATCGCTCTGTAACCAGCCCTAAACGGGTTAATGCTTGGTTTTGTGAACACCTTCATTACTTACAAAAATGACCCTCGGTGAATTCCACTTCCAATGAAGGAGGCCATGTTTATGTTGCAGGTACACATTGGGTGTTATGGGTGCCCAAGGCCAGCCCATATTCTCAAAATGTCTATGCTTGACGGCCGCCGGAGGGTTAACAAATGCATACATGGATATTTTGTCCATGCAACTTGTAATGTCACTCCAAGACCTGCGAATGGTCATTTCTTCTTGAAAACTTACTAGATTCTTTTGAGAATTCCACAGAAAACGGGTATTTTAAGCTTTTAAGGGGTATATCTCTTTTTCGCAGGTCTTGGAGTGACATTACAAGTTTCATTTGAGACTACTATACCCACCTTTCTCATAACATCAATAAAGGAACTTCAGTTCTTCTTGAAAACTTACTAGATTCTTTAGAGAATTCCACAGAAAAGGGTATTTTAAGCTTTTAAGGGGTATATCTCCTTAACCAGTCGAAAATGGGTTACGACCTCGATTTTTGAATACCCTTACGACTTACAAAATTTTTTCCCTATCAGTTTAAGGTCCGGTAAAAGAAGTTACGTTTCTTTGTGGCATTCCCATTTGATGTTGTTGGTGTCCAATAACAGACTATTTTTTCAAAATGATTACATTTAGCAGCCCATGGAGGGTTAACAAATGCTTACCTGAATATTTTATCCATGCAGCTGGTAATGTGACACCAAAAACTATCAATGACAGTAGGTAATAAATGCGGGTTCGGTATCACTTGTACACGATTTTGTACATGTACACGTACATGGATGTACACCTCCATAGGATTCAGTGTTAAAATCGTGTACAAGTACACAAAATGTCGTTTTTTATGGTGATACAGAATCCGCAATTTGTTTTGAGACTCACAGATCGCACTTTTAAGGTTCAAATACCCGTTGGCGAACGCGTACATTCGACACGTCGCTCAAGAGTGAAAAAAATGTACGAAAGTAGGTGAAATTTTAAGAAAATATAATTAAAAATTTGTTCTCCACGTTCCCATCGCGGATTAGACCTTCGATCCATCGTGATGAACGCGAGCAAAAAACGTTTTGCGGATTCTGTATCCGCATCAAAAAGTTGGTTTGCGGATTCTGTATCACCTTGTATCACCTAAGTAGGTATACGTTCACCAACGAATGTTCGAACGGTTAAAGTGCGATCCGATCGGGGAAACCCATTTGCGGATTCTTGATTAGGAAATCGACCTCTGTACGGTACATGGAAAAAAGGTGATAGTGAACCCGAAACCACTGCCACGTTTCCCGATCGTGTTTGGGACGGTATAGGGTGCGATTTGATGGTGAAAAACGATTTGAGTTTTGTGAGGTGAATCGCGTTTAATAACGTGGATATAATGGCTAGAGCAATGTATACCAAAAACCAAAAGCTTGAAGAGCTTGAAATAAGTAATCACCCAATCATTTCACGTTCCTAATGCTAATTAACCAATCAGATTGCTTGATTCTCATAAACTTAATCATACAAAGTTATCTCCCCTCGTCGTGGGGGTGGGGGTCACGCCCGTCATAAAAATCGAAAGTTTCGAGAAGGTGGTCACGTGACCTATCAAATTGAAGGTCTCTAGGAGTGGATTAAGAAGATCGTAATTTTAACCCTCTTCGTGGGATGGGGTCACGACCAGAGCCGAAAAATGTCTTCCTTTTTACAAATCCAGGCATGTGAGGTATTAATATGAAGAGCTCGATGAAGACATTACAGAAATGACGTTTTTCATTTTATGTGGGAGTGGGGGTCACGCCCATCAGAAAAATCGAAAGTTTCGAGAAGGTGGTCACGTGACCTATCAAATTGAAGGTCTCTACGAGTGGATTAAGAAGATCGTAATTTTAACCCTCGTCGTGGGATGGGGTCACGACCAGAGCCGAAAAACGTCTTCCTTTTTACAAATCCAGGCATGTGAGGTATTAATATGAAGGGCTCGATGAATACATTACAGAAATGACGTTTTTCATTTTATGTGGAGGTGGCGGTCACGCCCATCAGAAAAATCGAAAGTTTCGAGAAGGTGGTCACGTGACCTATCAAATTGAAGGTCTCGACGAGTGGATTAAGAAGATCGTAATTTTAACCCTCGACGTGGGGTGGGGTCACGACAAGAGTCGAAAAACGTCTTCCTTTTTACAAATCCAGGCATGCGAGGTATTAATATGAAGGGCTCGATGAATACATTACAGAAATGACGTTTTTCATTTTATGTGGAGGGAGGGGTCACGCCCATCAGAAAATCGAAAGTTTCGAGAAGGTGGTCACGTGACCTATCAAATTGAAGGTCTCGATGAGTGGATTAAGAAGATCGTAATTTTAACCCTCGTCGTGGGATGGGGTCACGACCAGAGCCGAAAAACGTCTTCCTTTTTACAAATCCAGGCATGTGAGGTATTAATATGAAGGGCTCGATGAATACATTGCAGAAATGACGTTTTTCATTTTATGTGGGGGTGGGGATCACGCCCATCAGAAAAATCGAAAGTTTCGAGAAGGTGGTCACGTGACCTATCAAATTGAAGGTCTCGACGAGTGGATTAAGAAGATCCTAATTTTAACCCTCGTCGTGGGGTGGGGGCACGACCAGAGCCGAAAAACGTCGTTCTTTATACAAAGCCAGGCATGTGAGGTACTGATATGAAGGCTCGATAAATACATTACGAAAATGACATTTTTCATTTTATGTGGGGGGTGGCGTCTTCCTTTTTACAAATCCAAGCATGTGAGGTACTGATATGAAGGGCTTGATAAATACATTACAAAAATGACATTTTCCACCATCGCCGTGGGGATGGGGTTGACATCGATCAGAAAATCAAAAGTTTCGAGAAGATAGTCGTGTGACCTATCAAATTAAAGCTATCGACAAGGATATTATGAAAATCATAATCTTTCCCTTCTTATAACGGTGGAGTTGGGACCATCTTGAAATCGAAAGTATTAAGAAAAGGTAGTTATGGAACATATTAAATTGAAAAAACAACAAGTTGAATCTGATGCATCATTCATTTTTGATATCTGTGTTAAAACGTGAAGTATGTTTTCAAAAAATATATGATTGTTATGCAAATTAGAGATGCACTCGCGTTTTAACAAGTCACGCCTTAAGATGTTTCCTTCAATAATAAATCTGTTAACTGAACCATAGATTTGTCAATAAAAATTATAAGTTGATCTTCTAATTTTCTACATATTGAGGATAGCCTATTTCACCATTTCCGAAAAAGGGTCAATCCAAACTATTTATTTTTTGGGAAACAATGCCCACGTCGAGAAGACATTACAAAACTAAACGAATATAACCTTGATTAAATTCAAATAAAACCATTTGTCACGTGTTAGAAAAGATTTGTAAACAGTCTAAACGCACGTGTGGAAAAGTTGTTTTGTTTTGTTTTTTACAACAGGAGTTAAAATATTTTAAGATAGGTGGGGTTATATATACAGCAACAACAAAAAACAGTGTTTACAGTGTGTCAGCGTATGACTGAATGAAAATGAGAAAAAAGCTCTTTTTCTAACCACCTGATAGCGAAGCATTACATCAATAGTCGCGATATTGATGTCATCCAACAGCAGCCAAGACATTAAGCTTTTTACGTCGACATACCACTTGTCCAAAACAATTCTCTTTTAACGCTATAAAACGGATGAAATACATCTCGGTAACGACTCCCTTTTTTTCTTGATCAGACACAGTTGTTGGTGGAAAGTTGACGGGAGGGTCGTTCAAAACAATTGATCAAATATATCGAACGAAAACGACTCATTTTCTAACTATGATTGTCGCCGTATTCTAACGTTACCACACTAATCATACAATACGATATTGGAACTGCACTACCTCTTGAATATTACAAATTTACGATTTGTATTGTCTTCAACACAAATCGTAAATTCCTTCCCGCATCACCATACTTATACTATACCGCATCGAATTTGACATCGTCATCATCCCCTTGCTAGATAAACTTGAACTCGTCATCCGAATGGTATTGCGAATGAGCCTATAGGGGTTAATTAAGCTCGCAAGCTCGAGCTCTTGAAGTTTTATTTTGAAGATTCAGTGGACTCATGTTTATTCAATGAGCCTGAAATCGTTTGGTAAGGAAACACAAAATTCCAGAGCTGGTGAGACCTCACAGAACTGCTAGTTATCACAACGTTTATAGTCCGATCTTACGATCTCTGATCGATAAATTTTCCATAACATTCCGTAACAATGGTCGATAATAGAAATTAGTATAGAAAATCGTGTGAATTGCTCTCTGAAAATTGCATTCGCTTGTGCAGTATTTCTGATTTTTTACAGATTGCGTTCAGGGTTTAGTTTTAAAAAAAAACCTTGTCAAATGGTTAGGTTCAAGGAAAGTAACTCTGCTCGATTCAAAGGAAGTAACTCTGTCATCCGTAGGTAGTGGTTTATTATGAGGTCATAACAGGTCATAATACAGGTTTGGTTCATGGAAGTAACTCCGTTCATCCGTAGGTAGAGGTTTATTATGAGATCATCAAGGGTCGTGATACAGGTTAGGTTCAAGGGAAGTAACTCGGTAACAACCCATCCCAAAGTAGAGGTTTATTATGAGTATATCAGAGGTGATGATACAGGTTAGGTAAAAGGGAAGTAACTTCGTAACAACTCATCTGTCAAACGGTTATGTTCGAGGGAAGTAACTCCGTAACACCTCGTCCATAGGTAGAGGTTTATTATGAGGTCCTCAGGAGTCATGATACAGGTTAGGTTCATCAAATGATTAGGTTCGAGGGAAGTAACTATGTAACAACTCATTCATCCAAACAAAATTAAAATTCCAGGCACCATACTAAGAAGTGCTTGAAAAAAAAAACATTTTTAGGTTAGGTTCGAGGGAAGTAACTCTAACAACTCATCCGTTCAAACAAAAATTAAAATTCGATTCACCATATTAAGAAGTGCTTGAAAAAACCTCCAGGTTTTAGGTTATGTTCAAGGAAGTAACTCTTTAACAACTCATACGTTCAAATGGTTAGGTTCGAGGGAAGTAACTCTATATAACAACTCATCCGAGGTTTATTATGAGGTCATCAGGGGTTATGATACGGGTTAAGTTCAAGGGAGGTAACTCTGTCATCCACAGATTCAAGGAAGTAACACTATAACACCAAGGTATATTATTAGGTCATCAGGAGTCATGATACAGGTGAGGTTTAAGGGAAGTAACGCTATCATCCATAGATTCGGGGAAGTAACAATCAACTCACCCGTCAAATGATTAGGTTCGAGGGAAGCTACTCTGTAACAACTCATCCGTAGGTTCGAGAGAAGTAACTCTGTAACACCATAGGTAGAGGTTTATTATGCGGTCATCAGAGGTCATGATATGGGTTAAGTTCAAGGGAAGTAACTCTTGTCATCCGTCAAAATAATTCGGTTCAAGTGAAGTAACCGTAGGTAGAGGTGAATTATGAGTATAGCAAAGGTCATGATGAGTACATTAGAGACCACGTTGAGACCATCAGGGGCCAAGATACCGGTTAGGTTCAAGGAAGTAACAACTCATCTGTAGGTTCAAGGAAGTAACTCTGTAACACGATAGGTAGAGGTTTATTATGAGGTCATCAGGGGGTCATGATACAGGTTAGGTTCAAGGGAAGTAACTCTATCATTCGTAGGTTCAAGGGAAGTAACACTGTAACACCTAGGTTATTATTAGGTCATCAGGAGTCGTGATACAGGTGAGGTTTAAGTGAAGTAACTCTATCATCCATAGGTTCGAGAAAAGTAGCTTTGTATCACCAAGGTTTACTATGAAGTCGTCAGGATAGGTTCGAGGGAAGTAATAACTCATCCCAGGTTTATTATGAGGTCATCAGGGGTTACGATACGGGTTAGGTTCGAGGACAAAGTAACAGGTTCGAGGGAAGTAACTCTGTAACACCAAGGTTTATTATGAAGTCATTAGGGTAGATTCGAGGGAAGTAACTCTGTATAACAACCCATCTGAGGTTTATGATGAGATCATCAAGGGTTACGATACGGGTTAGGTTCGAGGAAAAAGTAACTCTGAACAAAACAAATAAATATTATAAAGTATAATTCGTTGCAGTTTTTGTTCCTTTTCCATAAAGAAAAATTATATATATTAAAAATCGATAATAGAAAAAATTAATAAGACCATACAAAGTTCTCTCTCTGAATACTACTATGGAAAACTATGATTATAACCCTCAACTAAATTGTCCAACACAAAAAAAAATATATATATTTCCTATACACCTCCCTAGCCGGCCCCCACCCATCCCCTCCCTTCTCTAACCCCTTCCCCTTCCCTAATTCCCCTCCCTCCCCGCCCCTCCCCTTCATCCCCTTCCCATATCCCCCGTTTATCCTTCCCTATCCCCTCCTTCCCTATCCCCGCCCCCTCCCCTTCCCTAATCCCCTCCATTCCAATGCCCTAATCCCTCCACTCTCCTCCCCTCCCCTAATCCCCTTTCCCCTCCCCTTCCCTAATCCCCCTCCATTCTACAACCCCCTCCCTTATCCCCTCCCCTCCCCAATCCCCCTCCCCCTCCCTGGGGGGCCGGCTAGGGAGGTGAGTAGGTGATAATTGAGAATACGAGCTCACCTGTACATGTACGTGTACATCTCCATAGGATTTAGTTTTAAAATCGTGTACGTGTACAAGATTTTAACGGTTTTTTAGGGTGAGCTCGAATTTTTTTAACACTGAATTGTATCCTAGACGCGCATAGTTTTACGTACACGTACATGTACCGTTTTGATTGAAATCTGCAGATGAGTTTTCCCCATTGGATTCAGTGTTAAATTGCGAGCAAAAAAACGTTTTGAGAATTCGAACTCATCGTCTTGCCGATTCTAACAATCCGCGTCCGTACACGATTTTAACACTGAAACCCTATGGAGAGTGTTAAACTGCGAGCAAAAAAACGTTTTGAGAATTCGAACTCATCGTCTTGCCGATTCTAACAATCCGCGTCCGCACACGATTTTAACACTTAAACCCTATGTAGGCATACACAGAGATCCGCTTGCAGACTTTAGGTCAGAAATCGACTCGCGTGAAGAGGTGATGTTTGAATCCGCAAACCCACTGTAGCATTTCTCGAAGTGAGACTGGCGCACGTTATTGCGAGGTGATCTCAACGAGCACTTGATGGAAATGTTTTGAACGAAGAGTGTTGTCGTCGGTGTGTTAGAAATTCACGAGCCCGCTGTCACGTTTTTGATTGATATATATATAGGGGAGAAAAAAAATATAAATAAATAGTTATTTAAAAAAAATAAATATATCAAATCTAATAGATAATAAAAACGTAAATCATGAGCAATTCTCAGGATATTAGAGTGAGGTTTATTTTAAAAATGCTGATGAGGGCCTACGCATTCTGCGTGAACGAACAACTAGGTCGTCTCTTGTTAGAACGATGCGTCGGATGTCGGGATCACCTAGACTTCGATCACGAGAATCATTCGTGTCTGTGGATGGAAAGGGAAGATATGGTCGTCAAGTATTTCGCGTTTCGTGACATTTGTCAATGCGATCGACACGACACTCATCACGATTTCCATGGGTTTACACGCGGCCGGCATCGGATTGTTGTCAACCGTGGTCGCCATTCCGATCGTGTTGACCGTAGAAGGAGTGGCCCTCGCCGCCGGATTGTCTAGCACGCTCGGAAACTTTTTGAGTAGGAAATTATATCTCAAGGCGAGGAAACACGACAAGATTCGCGTCTTGGCCGACTCCAAGATCGACACGATATCCGAAATGATCTCTATGGCGTTGAAAGACATTAGGATATCGGACGGAGAATACTTCGCGATATTGAGCGAGAAAACGAAATACGATGCCATGAAAGAAGCCGTGAGAATCAAGACTCGTCAGATCATCAAGGAAGAGATGAAGGATTCTCTCGTGGAAAAGGGGAGGAAAG
This sequence comes from Pictodentalium vernedei, assembly GCA_031216915.1. Lineage (NCBI taxonomy): Eukaryota > Metazoa > Mollusca > Scaphopoda > Dentaliida > Dentaliidae > Pictodentalium > Pictodentalium vernedei. The sequence continues at coordinate 815,304,557 of CM062297.1, forward strand.
AGGCCAGGGAGGAATTCAGTAAGATGATAGAACTCAAGAGCAGCGATTGAAAAAAATATATAAATAATAAGAACAGAATTTTAAAAAAAAAAAATTAAATTTATATATAAAATAAAAAACGAAATTAATTTAAATAACTCTTAAAAATGTATTGCGTAAAGTGTAAGAGAGTTACCGAGACGAGTAATTCTAGAGAAGTGCGAACTAAAAACGACAGACAGATGCTTCGTGGAATTTGCAACGTGTGTGGTTCTGTCAAGACACGATTCATCAAAAAAAAGAACACGAGCAAAGGTAAAGGCATCGTGAATAAAATGATCAATAATCTACCTTTCGAAATGCATCTACCCGGTCACAGTTTCACGGGACCGGGAACGAAATTGAACAAGAGACTCAACGCCGATCTAACGACCAAATCTTGGAGCAAACCTGTGAATAGGGTGGACGCGGCCGCGTATGATCACGATCTGTGCTACGCCGGACATCCCGACACCAAGACTCGCAACGACGTCTGTGACAAAAGCATGTTGGGGAAATTGAGAGGCATATCGAATCCGACCAGGAGAGAGAAGATGGAACGTTCGCTGGTCGGCAATCTGATCGGTGCGAAACATCGATTCGGATGGGGCGTTAAAAAAAAAAGCGCATCTGAAAAGAAGAAGAAACGATTATTGATGAGTGAATTGGCCGAGGAGTTACACAAACCCATAGTGCGTAAATTTCGAAAGAGAAGGGTGTTCGTGAAGGGTCTGGATGATATTTGGTCTGCTGACTTGGTCGACATGAGATCGTTTTCGAGGTGGAACGAGGGCATCAAATATCTATTGACGGTCATCGACGTGTTTTCCAAATACGGTTGGATCAGAGCTTTGAAGGATAAATCGGGACCTTGCGTCGCCGAGGCTCTGAAGAGCGTGTTTGACTCATCTTCTCGAAAACCGAGTAAATTGTGGGTGGATAAGGGAAAGGAATTTTACAACAAGCACGTTCGTCGATTGGTAGACCTCTACTCGATCGAAAACAAAGAGAAAGCCAGTGTGGTGGAACGTTGGAATCGAACGATGAAGAAAAAGATGCAAAGATACTTCACGGCGAATTCGACCAAGAAATACATATACGCTCTGAACGGTCTGGTCAAAGATTACAACAACACATGACACAGATCGATCAAGATGACTCCCGCGGAAGCTAGCGATCCTCGAAACGAAAAACGGGTCTACGCGAATCTATATCCTGAGAGATCTAAGATCAGGAAGAAGTCTAGAACGCCGAAATTTGCGGTCGGTGATCGAGTGAGAATTTACGCTTATAAGAAGCACTTTGAAAAGGGTTATACTCCTCGATGGACCTCGGAAATCTTCGTGATAAGCAAAATATTTCACACCGATCCGGTGACTTACGAAATCGAAGCTTTGGATGGAGAAGAGATCATCGGAAAGTTTTACGAACAACAATTACAGAAGACGAAGTTTTGATGAAGAAAACAAATTTTTTTTTATTTACTCTCTTTAACATTTTCTTGTTTACACACATATATACAAGAGAGAAAAAAATAATAATAAAAAATAATTAAAAACTATTTTTAGATAAAGAAAGCAAGTTAATTAATAAACAAAAAACTAAAAATCCTTTAAAATGACAAATATACTAGATATAGCACAATGCATAGTGAAAGATGAAAGTATTCAAGAATATGAGGTTCACGAATACGAACCGGTAACCGGAACGAGTTTGAACAATGCGGGAGAGATAAAAATCAACGTCGAAACTCAAGATCTATTCGTACATCCTAGCGAGAGTTACATAGTGGTGCAGGGACGTCTCACCAAGGAAGATGGGAGCGACTACGACGACGACGACACGGTTACTCTTGCCAATAATGGCATCATGCATCTATTCAGTAACATAAAATACATGCTATCCGGACAAGAGATAGAATCTGTGTTTCATCCCAGTCAGGCCACCACGATGTTCGGACTCTTGACGTATCCTGATGATTTTTCGAAATCCAGAGGACTTAATCAGCTGTGGGTGAAAGACACTGTAGGCACTGCTAGCGCAGGCGCCGCCTTGATATTCGACTACGTCGTCAAGACGTCCAGACCTACAGGAACGTTTTCGTTCAGGATACCTTTGAAACACATCTTCGGATTTGCGGATGATTACAACAAGATCATGTACGGATTCAAACACAATCTGACGTTGATTCGAAAAGGAAACGATGATGCAATAGTGAGACTCACTGCGACCAATGCGGGTAAGATAACTCTACACAAGATATCGTGGTTCGTTCTGCACGTGGAGCCTGCGATCGTGGAGAAAGCGCGTCTCTACAAGATCATAGAATCCAAGAGTAAATTACCTGTGGGATTTAGAATGAGACAGTGTGACACAACTAGCATTCCTCCCTCCAAGAATCACTTCGATTGGAGATTGACGGTGAAATCCGCTTCCGGGAGACCGCGTTTCATCGTGGTTGCATTTCAGACCGTTAGGGACGGGTCTCAGGAAAGGAATGCATCGCTGTTCGATCACTGCCATTTGAGAAACATGCAAGTGTTTCTGAACGCCACGAGATATCCAGCAATCGATTACAATGCGTCATTCGACAAGAACGATTTCTGCAGACTGTACGGCGACGCCGCTGATTTTAGAAAGAAGTATCACGGTCTAGACGAATTGATGAGCAATCCTAACATGTCTCCCGGCGAATACAAGTCGATGTATCCCATGTTCGTATTCGACGTCAGTAAACAGAGTGTACGACTCAAGAGTAGCGTGTTAGACATTCAGATCAAGATGCAATTCGATAGGAACGTGCCGAGAAAAACCGAAGCCATCGCCCTGGTCCTGTCGGACAGAGAATTACAATTCGAATCGGACGGAAATAAGATGTCGATCATTCGATGAGAGACGAGTGTGAAAAAAAATAAAAAACAAAAAAAAAATAAAAAGTAATGAGTAATTATTAAAAACAAAAAAAAAATAAATAAATAAATAAAGTAATGTGATTTAGAGAGATTGAACATCTTTCTAAATCTCATTACTTTTTTTTTTTGTTTTTAATAATCACACATTATTTTTTTTTTAATTCATTATTTTCCACGCGTTCACTGTTTGTTCAAAGGAACTAGTTCGATCAGTAGACTCACTACGGAAGTGGTGGCTTCGGGATTATTGGTTTTCATAACGAAATTAATCCTGTCTCCGGAGTTCACTTTGAGAGGCGTGCCGAACGTGCTAACATTCGCGTGTTGATTCTCAGTCTTTTCAACGCTGTATCTCTTATCGCTCTCTACACCATTCACCATGAGATTGACGACCGCTCTGTTATTCAAATCCGAGGAAGCCAGACTCATTCGAAGGATTTCACCTCCCAGCGGCATGGGATATCCCACCTGACCATGTTTCGATCCGCTACCTCCATTTCCGAAAGACCACTCAGCTTTTCCTTCATCTAAGGTGCCGGCCTCTTCGGCCCACACAGTGATCAATTGTCTAGCATATTTGACTTTCTCCACTACTGAAATCAGGGTGCAGGCATCCGTCATGTTCACGGGATCCGGTAGATTCGTGAGTGCGTGTCCACCCATGTGTCCTTTACCATCCATGATGTCACCCTTTCTCCAGACCGAGTTGTCATCCACGTACTTTCTGCTGACCGTGCTGGAATCGAATTCGGGATCGTGACTGAGTCCGAATAAATTGTGACCGTTCGTGTCGATGCCACCCTCCATGGTTCCGCCAGATTGTTTGTTCAGGTAGAGATCGTCCACTTGCGATTCTAGGTATTCTTGTGATTGTATCACGGCATAATCTACGTAGCCCTTGTTGACCGCGGTTGAGTCCACATCCATGTTGTCAATCTTCGACAGACTCAATATCTTGTTGAATCCCACATTCAGATCCGATTTCATTTCTCGTCTGTCAGACTTTCTCTGTTCCAGATCTACGTAGTGTTTGGTCGCCACGTCCTTGGGATTCGTGGGAGTGGCCACGTTCGTTATCTTGTTAGAATTAGCGTTCAATTCTGAGTGCATCATTTTCTGAACGTATCTATTTCTCAGGTGTTCGCTGAATCTCGCGTGAGAGTCGTCCGCGTATTTCTTGGTCGCGGCATCAGTGGGATTTACGGGATTCACGACGTTCACCAAACGTTTGGATTTCAGATCCAGATCGTCAGTCATGGTTTTATCCACATAATTATCTAGCAGGATTCGTTCCAAATCGGCGTTCCCCCTGTCGACATATTTTTTAGTCGCAGCATCTGCGAGATCTATCGGCTCGGGAAGATTGTAGAGCTTCTTATCATTCATGTTCAAAGGTTCTTCTCGAGGTTCGTATCTCCGAACGTAATATTTGTCCAAGTTGGCAACGTCGTAACCATCGTCGACTTTGAATGTCTTCCTCTTCTTTCTTGGGTTGACTTTTTCGTCGTCACTTCTACCAAATTTATCGACTGGCATGTTGTTGTGGGATTTTTTGTTTTTTAGAAAAATATGTTCAAACGCAGTTTATTAAAAATGAACTATGTTATTTCATTTTTCATTTTTATTCGATTAAAATTTTTTTTTAAATATTTTTTTATCTTTATATACTATAAAAAAAAATCTCTCTCTAATGTAAATCATTGAGAATGTCTTGAAATCGATCTCCTTCAGACCATCTCTTGAGAATGTAGAGACACAGGTGACCGCAAAACACTTGATGTGGTGATTGCACTTGTTCCGTGTTGTAACGAACCATCGATTTGTTGAAATAGTTCTTTATTTCTTTTGGCGGCGAGATTCCGTAGCTGTCAAAATAATAATTTTTCTTCTTCCCGTTCTTCATCCATGCCACCCAGTGAGTGCCTTCACCCGATGAATCGTCTAGATTTAAAATTCCGCATTCCGATTGTCGAGGTCTTCTCTTCAGTAAGGCATCTCTGGAAAACACTCCTGGAAAATCTTTGATTTTCAAATCTTTTGCCGCATTCAACAGATCGATGTTGGATAGGGGTTCGTTAGGTAAGACGACACCTTCTACGGATATCTTTATTTTCTTATACATAATGCGTATATATTTTTTTTATTTATTTTATTATAATTCACTAAAAAATGACGTTTTTTTTTTTTGTTTTTTTCTCTTTTTTTTTAAACTAACATTCTCGATGTCTCTATCGTTTTCTATAATTTTGATTCCATCTAATTCTTCTTGATTTTCTGAACTCTCGATGTCACTATCGATTTCCATAATATTGAATCCGTCTAATTCCTCTTGATTTTCTGGACACTCGATGTTACTATCGATTTCTATAATTTTGAATCCGTCTAATTCGTCTTGATTTTCTGGACACTTGATGTTACTATCGATTTTTATAATTTTGAATCCATCTAATTCCTCTTGATTTTCTGGAATCCTATCATCCACAATCATATCTAGAATCCAATCATCCATATTCATATCGTCTATAGTTAGATCCGCAGTCCAATATCCGAGTGCCAAAGTGCTTATTTTATCGTCTAACACGAATCTCTTATCGTCGTCGGCCGTCAGCGAAATCTTGTTGACTATTTCGGTATACAAGTCGTGATTTTCGCTTCGAATCAATTTCATAGTCTTATACACCGGACCACTTCCTAACAGTCAATCTTTATACTCTTGGAAAGAGATGTTTTTCTTCACCACGCACGCTTTAACTCCTTTGCACTTCTTGATCTCTTCATCATCTTCTAGACGATAAGCATACAGTTTGGGTCTCAAGCCCACGAATTCGACGATTTGTTTACCGCCGCTCTCGTCCTTAAATTTACCCAACACCTTCTTGTTGTCGTTCGATTGAATGTTGGACGGGTGATCGACGGGATAATTGCTCATGTCGAACCACTCGACCATGTCTTGAGATATATCTCAGTAGACGTCTTTCATCTCTATCTTGTAAACTAAACTGTCCGTGTCGGTGAACAGTAGTTTGGCTTTATCACCAAATTTTCGTTTGACGTAATCGTAGTGAAACTTGTACATCAATCGCTTGCTGATATCTAAGATGATCGGTCCAAGATAATACGATTTGTCAAACTTCAGGTGCGTCTTTTGCATGTGAACGGCCACTAGATTTTCATCGAATATGGTTTGGTGTTTGTAATTGGGTTTCGCCACTAATGTTTTAGCTCTTTTCTCAGACGTGACGAGTCGAACGTCGGTTCTCTTCCTGATGTTTTCCATCGATTTACTGTACACGCAGTTGTTCATGAGTTTGAAGAAATCTTTTTCGAAATCGTTCTCGGCTCGAGTTCTGAGATTCGTGTTGAGATCGATGTATTTTTTCATCCAAGGCTCTTCGTCGAATCGAATGATGCGATGTATGTTGACTAATTCCATCCTGTAATCGACGTACTGTTTCAAATTCTCGCTGTAGACGACGTAGTTACGTTTGTTAAATAAATTGGGAATGAGTTTTTCCTCGTCTCCCTCGTTCGGTTCCATTCGTTTGGGAGCCAGCGGATAATCGTTGTGTAGATCATGTAATTCTTTCGGATAGTTCAAATCGACTTCTAAAATGCAAGGATAGTCTCTCCATTTTTGCATCTCTTCCGGTTCCTTCACCCATTCGAAATTTCCAATCGGTAAAGGATGACTCATAGCCCAACTGTACAGATTATTAGCGTACCAATACTGTATGTATTTAGTCGACCGTTTTGAATCGAAACCTTCTTTCATGTAGGGATTGTTAGCCTCAGAATGTCTGTGGGAGATCATCGAAACGCCACCTCTCGCAGCCCTTTCGAACATGAGCAACATGTCCACATCGGATAATAATTCCAATTGGACTTCGGTGGTCTTCACGCCAAACCGGGTGCGGTGAAATACCAAGCGGGATCCAGATCGTAATTTCGGCAACAGACGTCTCGAAAATTTTCGAACACGTCTGCCAAGAGTAGAACGTCGGTCTTCAGATAGAGATCGTGATAATCTCTCATGGTTTTCATATCGAATGATTTCCACACATTTTTAGCGTGTTTGTAATTCTCGTCGGAAATGTCTGATTCATATAATTTCGAATAAAAATCTTCTTTCGAAGGTAGTGCGGTGTCTTCGAATCTCTTTAGATCGTTCATGTAATCGTAAGGATAGACTCCTTTCCTCAACATGACATCTACTCGTTCTTCGAAATGTTCGCTCATGATTTTAAATTTATCCTTGCTCATGTTATCGACTAATTTTTCCAGAGCGGTCGACATGAATTTAAAACTGTCGATGAAACGTATGGCTCTACGAATGAATTTCGTTTTTTCTTCCAACGTCTCTCCATTGATTACTCTTTTCTCCTCCATGAGCTTCCATTTCGTGAAGGAAATGTATCTTTCTTCGCTGTTCGTGATGCAATTTAATTCTTCGTGTGAGATGCCGCGATTTTTCACGAACAGATGACTGTCATAACCCGAGAGATTGTGAAACATCACCGGATAGAAAACGGCGTCTCGATATTTTAAATTACACTTGCTGTGAGCCGGACCGCGATACAGACCCGTGTAATGATCGTGGTCTCTGACCTTCCTATTTTCCTTCGAATTCTCGTCGAACGATTGTTTGCATGTGACATTCGGTGGCTCTGTTATTTTCGTCCTGCTGCTCTCGCGTGATGATCATTTCTGCCGGAGTTTTGAATTTGTCGTATAACATTTGAAGTTTCCATTCTAACTCTTCCACAAACCTTTGAGCCACGTCGTCGTCTTCATACTGTTTCGTGTAGGTGAAGGGACGCATGTCGTGTTGCGAGTCGACAGTGCATTTCACGTAAATGCAATAGCCCGAAGGTATGTGGTTTTGATATCTTTCGACGTAACTTTGAAAAGCGTTGGTTTGACAGGAACTCATTTTCGAGGTGAAACATTCGAAATCGGCGTACACGACGAATGGTACTTTTAACCTTCTATTGTGATTTTCAAACTTCACGATGGTGTTGGGTTTGGGCATTTCGATGGCGACACCTTGATTTTCGTTGCAATATTCCTGATGTTTCGCCAACGAGACTTCGCTGTGAAACACGTTCATGCAATTGTAACATAAAGATACCTTTCCGTTATGATTATTATTTTGTTTCGACAGTAATCGACTTGGATGTTTAACCCAACAATAATGACGATTGTCACCATTCGAAATCAATAATAAAATAATCGTCTTTTCTCTTCCGAGATATGAAGTCAGTCTGAGAGGATGGATCTTTCGTTTTTCGTCGTTGTATCCCAAGACGTTCACCGCAACGGTGGGATTTTGAGCCTCAAAACCTTCGATGTGTTTTAACTGCGTTGGAAAAGTCACTCCGGTCCAATCGAGATTTTTAGAAGTTTCCTCGTACTGAGAAACTCTATCAGAGTTTATTTTGACAGGGTATAAAGCGGATGTGACTGCCCATTTAAACCACTGATCATCGTTATTTTTCACGGTGATCACGGCGTATTTCTTAGCGAGGAAATACGGTAATTTCACGTAGGAAGACCCTTTCAACAAATCGTTTTTAGTTATGTGAATTTCGAGTTTCAACACCTCAATGAACGTCCAATTACTACCTTCATGTTGATAATTCGCGAGAGATGTCAACATCTTGTCTTTCATCTTTTCGAAAACGTCTGATAAATCTGAACCTCGAAATACGGGTTTGACATTAGATCTGAAATATGCATTTTTCACGATGCTCTCGCCAGACTTCACGTCGATTTTATTCATCACGCAATGGAGTATCATCTTAATTTTTAGTCCCACGTTCATGTATTTGCGAAACAAATCCAATACCTTTTTCTTCACCTGTTCCATGAACAATTTTGGATCGATTTTCTTCAACGAGGGAACCACGTCGAAAGTTTTAAAAATGCCTTTGATCGCACTTTCCCGTTCCACGGACTTCGATTGAAATAGTTCTGCGGCGAGTCGCGCTAGATATTCTTCTCCTTTCCCTTCGTCTATTGCTCGTCGAAGTTCGTTCGATATATCTCATTTGCCTAGAATCTTATGTGCATCACTCGTTTTCGTTTTAGTTTTTCTTTTCTTTTCTTTGGAAACTTGAAGTTCTTCAACGGCTTTTCGTTTAGCCGTCTTCTTATTTTTCACAATCGAAACGTTTTCGTTTTTTTTCGACGTCGGCATTTCGATTCCTTTTACTATCTTTTTCTTCTTCTCATTTTTCACAACCGATGCATTTTTTGACATCGTTGCTATCGGCATTTCGATTCCTTTTACTATCTTTTTCTTCTTCTCATTTTTCACAACCGATGCATTTTTTGACGTCGTTGCTATCGGCATTTCGTTTGCCTTTCCATCGTTTCGCAAATGTTTCTGTATGATTTCAATCTTTTTTGATTTAGTTCTATGATTTCTGAAATGTGAAATTTTTAATAGTTTACAAATCTCGTTTAACTGAGGTATGGTTTTTTCATTTAAATTTTCCAATTATTTTTTATCTGTTTGTTTCATTTTGTAAGAATATATTTTTTTCCGAATTTTGTATTTAAATAATTTGTTTAAAAAGTTTTGTTTTTTTAATGTGAAAAAAAAAAAAAATTTTTGATGAAATTAATCGATTTTTTTATGTTCCTTAATGTTAAAATAAAAACGAGAAAAAAAGGATGTTAAAAATTTAACTTAATATATATTATTTGCAAGAATTCATAAAACAAAAAAAACCCAAATAATCGATCATGACGACAACATCCATGATGGAATCTCGACATAAACGTCGATGTTGTTTAATAAATCGTTATTCTCCAAAAAACCAAGAAGAAAAAAATTGTAATTTATATTTACGCATTTCGAAAGAAAACGATATGATTTGCGATAGAAAATCGAATCGTAATACTATTAGCGAACAAAAATTAATCGACAATCTCGTTCGAACTATTAAAAAAGGAGGTTCAAGACAAATAGAACTCTTACGACTTTTACGCGAAGTCTCGCACAAGGTTCAAAACAAATTTCCGCGAAGCAGACGCGTGTTCATGTCACCCGATTCCTTCTCAATAGATGATGATAACTGCAAGATGCGAAGGCTAATTTTTAAACGTTCGATGTCTTGCCCGTTCTAAAAACTCGTGAAAAAAAAATTAAATTAATACGAAAAAAAGGATGTTAAAATTTAACTTTTATATATATTTAAAGAGAAAAAAAAACTTTTTAAACAAATTATTTAAATAGAAAAATTTAAAATATACATTATTTGCAAGAATTCGTAAAACAAAAAAAACAAATAATCGATCATGACAGCAACACCTAAAAGATGCGAATTGAAATTGAAACAAGTCGAAGCGTGTACGAAATTAGGTTTTAAAATCTATACATTACAACAACACGATCCCATCGAATTGAACGAGGTCGAGACGATGGGCTTAGAGCGCTACTACGACAAATATCATATGTGTTCGAAATTGGATGAAGCCATGCTCGATTTGTTTTGCGAGTACCAAAGCGATCTGGTGAATAATATCATCGTCGCCGAAGACAGAAAATTCGACAAGGACGATCTGTTGTTGTTCTTTAGAAATTACATATATCCAATAATCTCACTCGAACTCTTGGACAAATCGGGTGGTGAGAGCGCGTTCACCGATGTAAAAAAACTTAAAAGAGTAAAGATAAACATTACAAGACATTTTCGTAAGTGAGAAAATGACGCATGTCAACATGCTAATAACGGACTTGGAAATATAAACAATAGAGAGATTGATTTTAGCAAAGAAGAAGGAAAAAAAAGTAATGAGATCTAAAAGTGATCTCATTACTTTTTACAAAACAATTTTTCACAATAAAGAAATTAAAATTAAAAACAACTTTTTTTTATATATATATATAAAAAGCAAAAAAACAAAACTTTTTTTAAACAAATTATTAAAATACAAAATTTAAAATATACATTATTTGCAAGAATTTGTAAAACCAAAAAAACAAATAATCGATCATGAGGACAACAACACCTAAAAGATGCGAACTGAAATTGAAACGAGTCGAAACGAATAAGAAATTCGGTCATAAAATCTATAGATTACAACGACACGATCCCATCGAAATGAACGAGGTCGAGATGAAGGGCTTAGAGCACAAATACGACAAATATTAGATGCCTTTGAAATTGGACGAAGCCGCGCTCGATTTGATTTACGAGTACCAAAGCGATCTGCAGAACATCGTCATCGCCGAAGATAAAGAATTTGACAACGACGATTTGTCTTTGCCCTATGGAAATTACATATTTCCAAACATCTCATTCGAACTCGTGGAGAAATTGGGTGGTGAGAGCGAGTTGACCGATGTAAAAAAAACTCAAAAGAGTAAAGATAAACATTCAACACGTTTTCGAAAAAGGAGAAGACACGAGTGTCAACATGCTAATAATGGACTTGGAAATATAAACAATAGAGTGATTGATTTTTAGCGAAGAAAAATGAAAAAAAAAAAGTAATAAGATCATCTTTAGATCTCATTACTTTTTTTTTTTTTCCTTCTTCTTCACTATCACCATATATTATAACATTTCCTTTTCTCTCAATTTTCAGCGTCGATTCTTCTTCTTTTTCTTTTTTTCTTTTTCTTTGTGATATGATACGTTTATAACAACATTTTTGTTTATCCGAATCATAATTATGAACGAATGTTGTGCATCTCTTGGTAACACTCACATCATTACCATTCTCTTCAGAAGGTAGTGGTGACGGTGGAAAGCGTCTCATTCTCAACCGATTATCCCGCGCTTTATCTATCTCTTTCATTACTTCTTTCCTTAGATATCCATCATTAGCGTCTAACCATTTTTTTATTTTTTTGCTCTCTGTCTTGCGATGTTCGTCATTATGGTCAAATTGTTTCTCCACCTTTTCATCCAGGTGATAAATTTGTTTCTCCACCTTTTTACCCATTTTAAATATATTATTTTATACTTTCTATGATTTATATTTTATATAATTTTATATTATAATAACATATTCAAAATCGGTATATTCTTAAACGGCGAATTCTCACCGAGCAACAAACCCTTGCCGAGTCGCTCAACGTTCTGTCCACTCTTCAGATAGAGACCGTCCTCTCAGAGTTGCCACCTCTAATGGGTTCTAGATACAATCCTTTACCGCTGTCGTCTACGTGGATGCGACACACGGCTCCTCCCTTCTTCAAAAACAGTCTGCTGCCACCCATTGATTTCTCAACTGCCGAACTAGCGAGTCCCGTGAGAGCCCCCACGCCGAGAGTCTTTCCGAGAAAGGGTAGTGCCTTTGTGGCGAAGGGTAATGCTTTTGTGGCTATTCCTGCCAATAGCGGTAGGAAACCACCTTTCATTCTCAAATTGTATCTCAATTGAGCGGGACTCATTCTCACCGTCAACCCTCTTCCATCGTGAATCGCTTTCTCCATCCTTTTGATTTGACTTCTGGTCCGGGCGATCGAATCCTGACCGCCTCTCGTCAGATCTTTGTGAGTGAATTTGAATCTCACCGCCTCGCCTCGAGTTGTTAACGCTCTCTTAAGTTTCTTCCTCTGTCCTGCGGATATGTTCACGTTTTTAACCACGTATTCTGTCATAATTCTGTTTTTTAAAATATATTTACTTCAATTGTTTCTTGTTTAATAATTATATTAAAATAATTTTGTAAAATTAATATTGCGTTTATTTTATTTTTGTTATCTATATATATACACAATTTTTTTGCTTTTGTATTTCTCTTATGTGAAATCGTATCATCACTCTCTCTCCGCGAAGATCTAACAGTTCACCATTTTGATCCGTCAACGTGGTTTTGAGACTATACAACGTGTCTAAAATCACTGGTAGATAAACTAAATTTCGAGGTCGCTCCATGATCTTATACCCCGGCGACACGTTTGGAAAGAAGGAATAGATCATCGGTTGAGCGCTACCATTCACGTAGTTTCCAGCAATCACGTCCACATTCACCAGAATGCTATTGACTGCGAGAATGTCGACCGTATTTTCAGATGCTGCGTGGCCTCGATACACCTTCCCAACATCTTGCCTATAGAATCGTCCATGTTGAAATCCACTCGAAAATTATCTTCCAAATCCAACATCGTCTGTAAGGTATTAGGATTGGGAGCGAGTCTGATCTTGTTGCTTCCCTTTCCATCCGTCTTCATTCGCGTCTGAATGTAATTGTTCAAATCGTCTATGTCGTAACTCCCTTTGGGAATTTGAATCTCCAACCAATCCACTCCGTCGGAATACTTGAACGAGTTATTCTTTTCGGTGACGTTGGCAAAGGAATAATAAGTCTCCAGATTCACCAACGCCATCTCGTATCTTTTCTCTCTATTCAATTCGATGGAAGGTTCGAATTTTGTAGCGAATCGAGTTGAATCGCCACTCACCACGATTTGAATGGATTGTTTTGCAGCCGTATTCTCGGCTATTCGTTCTAACAATTCTCCATGTTCGAACATTATATTTAATTTAATTTTTTTTATTCAAAACTAATTATTTGAAGATTTATTATTTTCTAAATTTTATTTTCACGATCTATCTTATTATTATCATCAGAAACATAAAACTTGTCGAATCCGCACCGATATTTTCCGCGATTAAATTCGCTTGTCAAATCGATCACGACGAAATTGTAAAGTCCACCATCCCAAACCCTCTTGCAGAATCTCCTGAATTCCGCCGCGCTCATGTCGTTTGCGACGTGATCGCCGTAGATGTGATTGAGATTCTTGAGATGTTAGCAAAAGAGGCATAGAAAATTAGCGTTCTCCCTTATCGTCTGTCTGGGCAATCGAAAATAATTCGGCAACAGGTAGAAACAGTCCACGTTGCTGTGTCGACCCCTAACGTAATACGATTCGCATCGGTTCTGTCTCTCCAAAAGCAGATCGTCGAAAATCATGAGATTCTTATCTTCCGATTTCAGTTCTCTAGGATCCGGAACGTCGCTAGCGTTCTCATAAAATCGACACTCGACGTTCGAAGATGCATTTCTCTTCATCAGTTCCGTCGCTGCACCTTCCAAAATGTTCAAAAGTGGAGCTTCGCTCTTGTCGAATTCCTCCCTACTGTCAAAGATTCTGGCTATGACGTCCTTGGGCAATCTACGATCCATGCACTCTCGAAGCAATCTGTATTCGGGTTGAAACAAGCTCTTGCCAAACACGAACAATCTGTCATTATCCAACCAGTCAGGTTGGGACAACAGATTCATCAACAGATTGGTCTTTCCACAATTCGATTTTCCCACTATCAAACCTCTTATGCTTTTGGGAAAGAACTCGTTATTCGACCTCTTGGCCGCGGCGTCGTTCCAAGACATATCTTCAATGTTCATCTTTGTTTTATTTTTTTTGTTTGTTATTTTAGATTCTTTTCAAACGCAAATTTTTTGTTTTTCAAACTCTGTTTTTAATGTTATTATTTATTTATATCACACCGTCGCGAGTTCTCTTCAATCCGGATCCACTCGTCATTTTGGCTAAATCTTGTATGGGTACCACAGCATCCTTAAAATCTTTCCAACTTTTCTGCGTTCGCTCTAACCCAGCTCGCTTCGCCGGCAGACTGATCAACTTGTCGATCAATGCGTCGGCTGCCCTCTTGCCAGCCACAGAAGCTATCCTACCAATGGCTTCGGAAGCGGCTTTCTTACCAGCATCCAAGGCCATCTTCTTACCGACCTCAAACGCGGTCGATGCGAGTTTTCTACCTGCATCGCCCGTGAACGCTCGCATTATAGAATCGACGATGCCAGAACCGCCTTGAACGTAAGTCCTGACATATCCCCTGTTCTTTATCACCAACATATTTTATTTTTATGATATATTTTTGTTTTTTTCACTGGTAAATCGTTTTGTTGTTTTTAAATACTTTTATTATTCTAGTGTAAAAATTTACTGTTTTATTTTTGTTTGTTTGTTTGTTTGTTTCTCTCTACTTATTATATACACATCAATCCTTCAATTCGTTCATCAGCCTTTTATAGTGGTTTTTATTCAAAACCTTCTGTCTTAACAATTCGTCAGATATAGCAACTATCTGATTATCTAATCCTGTGTTACCAGCCCGTCTGCTCGCCATCAACAAACTCAATCTCTGCGACAGAGCGTCAGAATCGCTCAGAAGAAAAGTGGTTTTCACCCCTTTGCCAGTCACCGATTCGACGAACTTCTTGTTCATATCCCATATGGGTTTCACCACTTTTGTCCACTTGTAACCTCTGTTGGCTTTGGGTCTCGTCTCTCTGGCATCGTTATTTCTCTTCATGGCGTGGGTCTGAACCAGAATGTTGCCGTAATTGTTGAAATCCTGATCCGTGTAACCGCTAGGCTTGCCGTAAAGGAGCAATCTGCGCAGACCATCAGTCAATTCGTATTTGTTCGAACCCACAATCAATTCATCATCGTCAATTTCTACTTCTGTGTCTCCTACACAAATCCTTCCCTCCGAATCATTATAAAATCCATACGACTGATCTCTCTTACCGCCATCATCGGACGATGCGATGCTACTAGTGGTGATAGTCGAAGCTGTATCGTCGCTCTCGCCCAAATCTGTTTGAATTCCCGTGGGAACGTAATCCGGTGTAGATTGAATGGAATACCGACTTCCAAAACTAGGAGGCAACGAACCCATTCTCAAAGAACTCTCCTTTATGGGTCTCAATACTTCGACTATCTCCTTCCTGCTTCGCTCTTGACCCTCCGTCACAGGTTTAAATATTTTTGTGGCTTCGCGTTTGAGTTCCATCTCAACAAGACATCTGCTCCTATCAGCTGACTGAATCCCCTTCTTACCACGTTCATACTCGCCTAAAATTAGATCTCGATGTCTAGGATCCATCTGTAAAAACATCTTTCATTTTAATTGTTTTATTATTTTCATAATTAAATGTTTAATTATATTTTTATGTTTTTAAGTAATAAAAATCTTTCCATCTTTAATATAATAAACTGACTGTTAATTGAATTGGTGAAGTTTAAGAATACGTTTAAACAGTACATGACAAACCGGTTTCTGATTTAACGCATTTTGACAGTAGTTTTTACATTTTGTCAAAAGATCTCCATTCACACATCAAACAACCATTCACTCAGTTTCGAATTAAGAGAGAATCCCTTTGATGACTGTTAAACAGTTTCAACACACAAAAGAAGACTAATTTTAACGCTGAGAACTTATTCATCTCTCTGATTGCTATCATGAATATATTAAAAATTTACCACTCAAAAACCTAATTGAGCGGAAAATGCGTTTTAAACATTCCACTAAGTGTTTGACTCTTTCGAACAATATCCTCAAAACTCAATTTCTATTCGTCTCATTCAAGACAAAACACAAATATCTATTACAGATCGACTCTTTCAAACAATATCCTCCAAAACTCAATTTCTATTCATCTCATCAAGACAAAACACGAATGTCTATAATACAGACCATATTCATAATCGACTCTTTTTGAACAAAAACCTCATTCAGTCATAACGATAACATGTGTTAGTTTTACTTCAGGAAGACGTGACAGCGGGTTCGAGAATTTCTAACACACTGACAACACTCTTCGTTCAAAACATTTCCATCAAGTGCTCGTTGAGATGACCTCACAATAACGTGTGCCAGTCTCACTTCGAGAAACGCTACAGTGGGTTTGCGAATTCAAACATCACCTCTTCACGCGAGTCGATTTCCGACCTAAAATCTGCAAGCGGATCTCCGTGTACGCCTCCATAGGGTTTCAGTGTTAAAATCGTGTGCGGACGCGGATTGTTAGAATCGGCAAGACGATGAGTTCGAATTCTCAAAACGTTTTTTTGCTCGCAGTTTAACACTCTCCATAGGGTTTCAGTGTTAAAATCGTGTACAGACGCGGATTGTGAGAATCGGCAAGACGATGAGTTCGAATTCTCAAAACGTTTTTTTGCTCGCAATTTAACACTGAATCCAATGGGGAAAACTAATCTGCAGATTTCAATCAAAACGGTACATGTACGTGTACATAAAACTACGCGCGTCTAGGATACAATTCAGTGTTAAAAAAATTTGAGCTCACCCTAAAAAACTGTTAAAATCTTGTACACGTACACGATTTTAACACTAAATCCTATGGAGATGTACATGTACACGTACACGTACATGTACAGGTGAGCTCGTATTCTCAATTATCACCTACTGAGGTGTATAGGAAATATATATATATTTTTTTGTGTTGGACAATTTAGTTGAGGGTTGTAATCATAGTTTTCCATAGTAGTATTCAGAGAGAGAACTCCCGTTTCAGTATCATTAGAACATGAAGTGGCAGTATCTCAACTTGAGCGTTTTATCTCTGGTAAAATCTGCCAGAGTCTCAGAGATTAGGTCTTATTACTCTACTGTGTAAAAAGATAGGGATAATGTAGAGAATTTGAAATTCTAGGGGGCCCCTACCTCTACCTAATGTAGGTTATAAAATCCTTACAAAAAGCAGCATTGTCCTTACGATAGCGCGATGTGTTACAGTATATTGCTCGCCTGGATCGGACCTGGAAATGATCAATGGGTTTTCGTGAGCAAAAGAGGAGAATTCGAAGTTCCTCTGGAGGGTAAAAAAAAAGATGAAAAAATCGTTCGATCCGTTTACCAAACACATATTCGATTTTCAAGACAGACTGGTCAAAAGCAAACGATTCTTACAACTCGAAAACGTGAGAAGCAAGAAAGATGAACTGCGTTTGATATCGTGTTTCGCATCTTATGAAGGAGAAAACCTAAAAGACGTTTCTAGGTTCAACAAACTCTTAGTCATTATTTTTATGTAAAAATTTAGCAAACAGCAAGAGAAATGTATATTTCGTGAAGTTATAAACCGTTTCCAAATCTCGATGAGGTTAACACCTCTTGAATTAAATTAAAAAAAGAAGTCTTCACGCAAAGGGACTCG
Organism: Pictodentalium vernedei; assembly: GCA_031216915.1. Classification (NCBI taxonomy): domain Eukaryota; kingdom Metazoa; phylum Mollusca; class Scaphopoda; order Dentaliida; family Dentaliidae; genus Pictodentalium; species Pictodentalium vernedei. The sequence continues at coordinate 815,322,442 of CM062297.1, forward strand.
AGTGAGGGAATGGAATAGAGCTGTCCACCTTGATGTACTCGTAATAAAAACCCTAACCTATCAGTCATAACAACAACACTACTATCAGTTAAAAACTGATTTTTTAAAAAAAAATATTGATGTATTATTAATTACATTAGACGAGAAAAAAGAATCTCTATATTTTTCGGCCCGTGCGCTTGGTCATTTTTGCTGCGGATGCAACCTTTTTATGTCATCAAAAAATCTTTAAAAAAAACATGAGATATTGTGCTCATTTCGGTAAATCGATATCGATGAGTTGACGAATTCTTTTTTTTAAATTAACACTACAAGCTTTTTCTACATCATACTTTAATAAAGTGGGTGGGTTTCAGCAATATTCACGACAGAAAGTGTTTTATTTTGTAAAAGGTAAGTCATAATGAGAGCAAGAAGGAAGGTGTCTTTCAGTCTGACAACAAACAGTCACAAAGGGGAGTGGTTGATTCGCACCACGTTTGATTTGCACCAACCTTCAGAAAAGTCTGCAAAGTCAGGTTCTATGTTGAATGGAACACAGTCTCCTGGCATTTATTTTAGTAACATTTGTATTGTAAATGACTGTGATTGGGAATTTGTGTCCTGTTATTTGAAACCGTTACGAGTTTCCCAGTTAATTTAAATAAATGCATTTGAGAAGCAGGATAATTGGATAACTAATAGTAACCGTTGCTTGATATAAAAGTAACAGACATAGTTGAAAATAAATCGCATATAGGCAGGTATGTGCGGTCGAATTGGTTAATAAAAACACGCAAACGTTCGTTTTGTATTTCATTTTCAGATTTCGAAAAGTATGATTTATGGATGAACTACCCGTTCAAATGGGTTGTGATAATTTTGAATATAATGAGGGAAAAATTGTGATTCACGATTTTATTAGGCAGGTTGTGAAAGGATTTTTTTTATTATTGGTAAAATAAATCTGTGAAAGTTGGTGCTTCGACATTTGATTTGTCCCAGAGACGTTTCATCCTGAGACGTTTTCACCCACGAGGCGTTTCGTCCTGAGTCATAATTTTCATGTTTCACTTAAAAACAAACATTCAAACCTCACTTCATTTCTGACCCAACACCCCTACGGTGAATAACCAATATATTTGGGAAATTTTGCATGATCCACCAGGTGTTTGGGTGGGGGTTGTATTACCATAAACAACCTCGCAGGGAGGAAAAAAAAAAAGACCGCCCGCCCGAATGCTTATTTGGAAAAAAATGGTTTGAGAAACAGACAATCAACTTTGTATGGTCTTATTAATTTTTTTTATTATCGATTTTTAATATATATAATTTTTCTTTATGGAAAAGGAACAAAAACTGCAACGAATTATACTTTATAATATTTATTTGTTTTGTTCAGAGTTACTTTTTCCTCGAACCTAACCCGTATCGTAACTCTTGATGATCTCATCATAAACCTCAGATGGGTTGTTATACAGAGTTACTTCCCTCGAATCTACCCTAATGACTTCATAATAAACCTTGGTTTTACAGAGTTACTTCCCTCGAACCTGTTACTTTGTTCTCGAACCTAACCCGTATCGTAACCCCTGATGACCTCATAATAAACCTGGTTTGAGTTATTACTTCCCTTGAACCTATCCTGACGACTTCATAGTAAACCTTGGTGCTACAAAGCTACTTCTCTCGAACCTATGGATGATAGAGTTACTTCACTTAAACCTCACCTGTATCACGACTCCTGATGACCTAATAATAACCTAGGTGTTACAGTGTTACTTCCCTTGAACCTACGAATGATAGAGTTACTTCCCTTGAACCTAACCTGTATCATGACCCCTGATGACCTCATAATAAACCTCTACCTATGGTGTTACAGAGTTACTTCCTTGAACCTACAGATGAGTTGTTACTTCCTTGAACCTAACCGGTATCTTGGCCCCTGATGGTCTCAACGTGATCTCTAATGTACTCATCATGACCTTTGCTATACTCATAATTCACCTCTACCTACGGCGTTACAAAGTTACTTCACTTGAACCGAATTATTATGACGGATGACAAGAGTTACTTACCTTGAACTTAACCCATATCATGACCTCTGATGACCGCATAATAAACCTCTACCTATGGTGTTACAGAGTTACTTCTCTCGAACCTATGGATGAGTTGTTACAGAGTAGCTTCCCTCGAACCTAATCATTTGACGGGTGAGTTGATTGTTACTTCCCCGAATCTACGGATGATAGCGTTACTTCCCTTAAACCTCACCTGTATCATGACTCCTGATGACTTAATAATATGCCTTGGTGTTATAGTGTTACTTCCTTGAATCTATGACAGAGTTACCTCCCTTGAACTTAACCCGTATTATAACCCCTGATGACCTCATAATAAACCTCGGATGAGTTGTTATACAGAGTTACTTCCCTCGAACCTAACCATTTGAACGTATGAGTTGTTAAAGAGTTACTTCCTTGAACATAACCTAAAACCTGGAGGTTTTTTCAAGCACTTCTTAATATGGTGAATCGAATTTTAATTTTTGTTTGAACGGATGAGTTGTTAGAGTTACTTCTCTCGAACCTAACCTAAAAAATTTTTTTTTTCAAGCACTTCTTAGTATGGTGCATCGAATTTTAATTTTGTTTGGATGAATGAGTTGTTACACAGTTACTTCCCTCGAACCTAATCATTTGATGAACCTAACCTGTATCATGACTCCTGAGGACCTCATAATAAACCTCTACCTATGGACGAGGTGTTACAGAGTTACTTCCCTCGAACATAACCGTTTGACGGATGAGTTGTTACGAAGTTACCTCCCTTGAACCTAACCTGTATCCTCACCTCTGATATACTCATAATAAACCTCTACTTTGGGATGGGTTGTTACCGAGTTACTTCCCTTGAACCTAACCTGTATCACGACCCTTGATGATCTCATAATAAACCTCTACCTACGGATGAACGGAGTTACTTCCATGAACCAAACCTGTATTATGACCTCTGATGACCTCATAATAAACCTCTACCTATGGATGACAGAGTTACTTCCTGTGAACCTAGCAGAGTTCTTGAACCTAACCATTTGACAAGGTTTTTTTTTTTTAAACTAAACCCTGAACGCAATCTGTAAAAAATCAGAAATACTGCACAAGCGAATGCAATTTTCAGAGAACAATTCACACGATTTTCTATACTAATTTCTATTATCGACCATTGTTACGGAATGTTATGGAAAATTTATCGATCAGAGATCGTAAGATCGGACTATAAACGTTGTGATAACTAGCAGTTCTGTGAGGTCTCACGAGCTCTGGAATTTTGTGTTTCCTTACCAAACGATATCAGGCTCATTGAATAAACATGAGTCCACTGAATCCTCAAAATAAAACCTCAAGCTCTTACCGAGCTTGCGAGCTTAATTAACCCCTATAGGCTCATTCGCAATACCATTCGGATGACGAGTTCAAGTTTATCTAGCAAGGGGATGATGACGATGTCAAATTCGATGCGGTATATTATATATATGGTGATGCGGGAAGGAATTTACGATTTGTGTTGAAGACAATACAAATCGTAAATTTGTAATATTCAAGAGGTAGTGCAGTTCCAATATAGTATTGTATGATTAGTGTGGTGACGTTAGAATACGGCGACAATCATAGTTAGAAAATGATTTCGTTCGATATATTTGATCAATTGTTTTGAACGACCCTCCCGTCAACTTTCTACCAACAACTGTGTCTGATCAAGAAAAAAAGGGAGTCGTTACCAAGATGTATTTCACCCGTTTTATAGCGTTAAAAGAGAATTGTTTTGGACAAGTGGTATGTCGACGTAAAAAGCTTAATGTCTTGGCTGCTGTTGGATGACATCAATATCGCGACTACTGATGTAATGCTTCGCTATCAGGTGGTTAGAAAAAGAACTTTTTTCTCATTTTCATTCAGTCATACGCTGACACACTGTAAACACTGTTTTTTGTTGTTGCTGTATTTATATAACGCCACCTATCTTAAAATATTTTAACTCCTGTTGTAAAAAACAAAACAAAACAACTTTTCCACACGTGCGTTTAGACTGTTTACAAATCTTTTCTAACACGTGACAAATGGTTTTATTTGAATTTAATCAAGGTTATATTCGTTTAGTTTTGTAATGTCTTCTAGACGTGGGCATTGTTTCCTAAAAAATAAATAGTTTGGATTGACCCTTTTTCGGAAATGGTGAAATAGGCTATCCTCAATATGTAGAAAATTAGAAGATCAACTTATAATTTTTATTGACAAATCTATGATTCAGTAAACAGAGTTATTATTGAAGGAAACATCTTAAGGCGTGACTTGTTAAAACGCGAGTGCATCTCTAATTTGCATAACAATCATATATTTTTTGAAAACATACTTCACGTTTTAACACAGATATCAAAAATGAATGATGCATCAGATTCAACTTGTTGTTTTTTTCAATTTAACATGTTCCATAACTACCTTTTCTTAATACTTTCGATTTCAAGATGGTCCCAACTCCACCGTTATAAGAAGGGAAAGATTATGATTTTCATAATATCCTTGTCGATAGCTTTAATTTGATAGGTCACACGACTATCTTCTCGAAACTTTTGATTTTCTGATCGGTATCAACCCCATCCCCACGGCGATGGTGGAAAATGACATTTTTGTAATGTATTCATCAAGCCCTTCATATCAGTACCACACATGATTGGATTTGTAAAAAGGAAGACGTTTTTCGGCTCTGGTCGTGACCCCACCCCCACATAAAATGAAAAATGTTATTTTCGTAATGTATTCATCGAGCCTTCATATCAGTACCTCACATGCCTGGATTTGTATAAAGAACGACGTTTTTTGGCTCTGGTCGTGACCCCACCCCACGACGAGGGTTAAAATTAGGATCTTCTTAATCCACTCGTCGAGACCTTCAATTTGATAGGTCACGTGACCACCTTCTCGAAACTTTCGATTTTTCTGTTGGGCGTGACCCCCACCCCCACATAAAATGAAAAACGTCATTTCTGTAATGTATTCATCGAGCCCTTCATATTCATACCTCACATGCCTGGATTTGTAAAAAGGAAGACGTTTTTTCGGCTCTGGTCGTGACCCCATCCCACGACGAGGGTTAAAATTACGATCTTCTTAATCCACTCGTAGAGACCTTCAATTTGATCGGTCACGTGACCACCTTCTCGAAACTTTCGATTTTTATGACGGGCGTGACCCCACCCCCACATAAAATGAAAAACGTCATTTCTGTAATGTATTCATCGAGCCCTTCATATTAATACCTCACATGCCTGGATTTGTAAAAAGGAAGACGTTTTTCGGCTCTGGTCGTGACCCCATGCCACGACGAGGGTTAAAATTACGATCTTCTTAATCCACTCGTAGAGACCTTCAATTTGATAGGTCACGTGACCACCTTCTCGAAACTTTCGATTTTTATGACGGGCGTGACCTCCACGACGAGGGGAGATAACTTTGTATGATTAAGTTTATGAGAATCAAGCAATCTGATTGGTTAATTAGCGTTAGGAACGTGAAATGATTGGGTGATTACTTATTTCAAGCTCTTCAAGCTTTTGGTTTTTGGTATACATTGCTCTAGCCATTATATCCACGTTATTAAACGCGATTCACCTCACAAAACTCAAGAGATGAATCGGCAAATCGTTTTCCACCGATCAAATCGCACCATATACCGTCCCAAACACGATCGGGAAACGTGGCAGTGGTTTGCGGGTTCAGTATCACCTTTTTTCCATGTACCGTACAGAGGTCGATTTCCTGATCTAGAATCCGCAAATGGGTTTCCCCGATCGGATCGCACTTTAACCGTTCGAACATTCGTTGGTGAACGTATACCTACTTAGGTGATACAAGGTGATACAGAATCCGCAAACCAACTTTTTGATGCGGATACAGAATCCGCAAAACGTTTTTTGCTCGCGTTCACCAACGATGGATCGATGGTCTAATCCGCGATGGGAACGTAGAGAACAAATTTTTAATTATATTTTCTTAAAATTTCACCTACTTTCGTACATTGTTTTCACTCTTGACTGACGTGTCGAATGTACGCGTTCGCCAACGGGTATTTGAACGTTAAAAGTGCGATCTGTGAGCCTCAAAACCAATTGCGGATTCTGTGTCACATTAAAAAACGACATTTTGTGTACTTGTACACGATTTTAACACTGAATCCTATGGAGGTGTACATCCATGTACGAGTACGTGTACAAAATCGTGTACAAGTGATACCGAATCCGCATTTATTACCTACTAATGACCATTTTATCTTGAAAACCTTTAAGATGTTTGTAAAGAAATCCAGGAAAAACATGATTTTTTTAAGCTTTTGATGGGTATCACTGTTAACCACCCCAGCAGGGGTTAACGCCTGGTTTTTAGAATACTCTTATTACTTACAAAAATGGTCCTCGGTGAATTCCACTTCCAACAAAGGAGATTATGTTTATCTCTCGGGTATGCATTGGGTGCAGTGCGTGAAGGAAAACAGTCCATTTCAACAAAATTACGATGCTTGGCAGCAAGTAGAGGGTTAATAAACGCTCACCGGAATATTTTGTCCATGCAACTTGTAATGTCACACAAAGACCTGCGAACAGAAAATTTTTCTTGAAAACGTACGTGTTGCTCTTAGAGAAATCTACAGAAAATGAGAATTTTAAGCTTTTAAGGGGTATCTCTGTTTAGCCTGTCCAAAATGGGTTAAAACTTCAACTTTTGAATACCTTTACTACTTACAAAAATGTTTCCGTATGAAGTTTACGCTCAATAAAAGAAGGCGCTTTTCTTTGTGGCGTACCCGTTGGTTGCTGTTGGTGTCCAAAACAGCCCATTTTATCACATTTCTTTACTCTTAGCAGCCAGCCCATGGAGGGTTAACAAAGGCTCACTGGAGTATTTTGTCCATGCAACTTGTATTGTCTCACCAAGACCTGCGCGTGGAGAATTTTTCTTGAACATCTACAAGACTCGTTAAGAGAAATCCACAGAAAACATGAATTTTTGAGCTTTTCAGGGGTATTGCAGTTTAACCAACCCAAAACGGGTTAAGGCTTGGTTTTTTGAATACCCTTATTACTTACAAAAATGATCCATGATCAATCTTACTTTCAATAAATGAAGTTATGTTTATCTCTCATGTATCGTTTGGGTGCTGGGGGGGGGGGGAGGGGGCCGAAAACAGCCCATTTCATCAAAATTTCGATGTTTGACAGTCTGTGGAGGGTTACCATATGCAGTGCTGAAAATCTCTTGTATATGACTGGACCTGTCACAGACAGGTCTAACAATGATGAATGTTTAAAAAAAAGTCTACAAGACGCGTTTCGTGAAAGTGCCTATAAACCCTAATTTTGAGTTTTTTGCCAATTCTGGCGAATTAGGGTTAAATCGAAAATTCCGCTTTGGTACATTTGTAGATTTTGAGCCTCACTATGAGTGTGCAAAACTTTGTCAAAATCGGTTCGAAAATGGCTTCTGAATCGTACGGACAAAATGTGTGGACCCCCCCCCCCCCCCCCCCCCCCCAATCCCATAAAAAAAAAAAAATCCGTAGAAAAACAATAGTCTTTTTCCCAGAGGGAAAAGCCTAACTATCGCAATGTAATTAAGTGATTATATCCACAATGAGTTATTCCTATTGTGCACGTGTATCGGTCCTAATTTTATCTCCCCAACCAATTTTACCGACTTGCCCGACGGGGGTGGGGTAACCGTCCCCACGGAGGTGGAGGGGGCGCTATAGACCCCTTGATATCCCGGCGCAAGTCTTTCGCTCATGAATCTTTTGAAGAAGAATAAGTGTGATGTAGCCTTTCCATTCCTGCACTATAGCCTATGTGAATTTCGAATTAGATTAAAGATGATCCACCTTTTCATGGCATATTTTAATTTGATGTCAAACACTGTTTATTTAGTTTTGTGTTTGTAAGTTTTCCCTTTGAAAACAAGTTCAAGGAAATGAACAAAGCAGACAAGGAATCTGCCCCGTGATAGGTGAGGTGCCGTTGGTGTCCCTTTTGGTACTCAGGAATATAAATCTAGCATCCTGAAACGCAACCTCAAAATTCGTCTTGCCATCTGTGCTATTATTACTGCTGTAGTACGATGCTCCCCCGTCAATTCTCAGTTCAATGGTGTATTTCATCCAACCTTTAAGTTTGATAACAGTGGGTAAATTAACGATATATGACTGATCGGATGTTGTGGTTTCCACTTCTTGTGTTCCGTTAGTCAGCAGGTGGTCTTTATCGTCAACAGTACAATACAATGCAAATGACACTTTATATTCGTACACACTGTCGTCTCTACCCCAGATGCGGAAGCCATGAAGTGTTATGTTTCGGGACGTACAAAATGCAATGGCATCAACGTTCACACCGTCGTAATACCTGAAAAGGTACACGTTTGTACAATATCTTCTTCCTACATACTGAGACGCTCCCATTACAGCTTGTTGTGGCGTCCTCCATACTTCTACAGGCTTGCCTTTCGTCTTTCTAAAATTGTTATTGAATAGCTGTTTTTCTCTACCAGGGAATATATAGTGCTCAAGAATCTCATTCCTCTCAATCAAATTCAAAATGCCAAGACCAAGTACGTTCTCTTTAAAATACGTAGACGACATCAACGGAAATCTAATGAGATAAAGCAAATCGCCCAATGCCTCTCTCAGTGTTAAATTTTCATTCCTAGCACTTTTCTGTGTCGCCCAAACCTTCATCGCCTCGTATACAGTCTCCTCGCTTGTAACTCGGAGATCATCCGAAGAAACGACCTTCTGCACACAGTTTTCACACAAATCCGAAAAGCAGCCGCTCTTTAATATGTCGTCGCCATCATCAGTTATTAGCTTGAATGCCTTTTCAAATAACTCTGGTTCATCCGCTACATGTGCATGCTCGAGTACGCTACATGCGTTGGTGGACTTGAGATTCTCTAAAATGAAGTTAGTACATTCAAGGACCAGGCCAGTAACAAAATACTTCTTAGCAGCGTACAATAGTTCAAATACCGATTCGGATTGCATATCCGTATGGTCCGTATACATATATCTGTAATAAAACGAAAATTCAAAGATGAAGTCAGTGGTCACGGGGTGGGGAGGAAGTTACAAAAAATGAATGGCAGGTCTTAAGAGGTCCGCTTTCTTCCTAACTCGGTTAGAGAGGCATTTGTGTCATTTCCCAGAGTAAGTCAGGATTAATCGCCAGGAATGTTCTGTACGTGCTAAAATGTCCTCCAACTGTTGGAGACTTCGATATTGAACTGTTTGAAGATTTAATGGTAGAAGGGTTAATGGTATGCCACACAGAAAAACTCACTCTGTCCCCATTACATCGGATAAAACATTACCCCGGGTGACAATTTAAAATGAAAGAGTGTTGTAGTTAAAAGGTTAAATCGAGATGAACACAATTGGGACCATCTAATTCCCTTTCTTGGTCAAATTACCTCTCCTTGTCTAATCACCCTGGGGGATTAGACAAGGAGAGGTAATTTGACCATGCCACGGCGGTTTCTAGATATAAATTTGGAACTTATGAGTGACCCATTAGTACCAAATATATATCTAGAACCGCCATGGCATGGTGGAGTCGAACAATGCGCGGCATAGCACGTTTTAGGGTTATGTGACGTTGGGCGCAATTGAGACCTCACCCATGTCCCTTTCTTGGTCAAATTAGCCACGGGCGCTAAAGTTGACCTTTATTGGTACATAATAATGTAAGTTTGCTGCGGTTAAAGGTTAACGTACAGTCATTTGCTACCGGGGCCCATTTAATCATCTAATGTCCCTTTCTTGGTCAAACTACCTTTCATGAACAAATTTATACCTAGATCGGCGGAATCGAACAATGACCGGAATGGCACGCTTGAAGGGTTGCCGCAGCGGTGATCGTATTCGAGACTCCTGTCCCTTATCCCGGGGCATTAAATTCCGTGGACTGGTCAAAGCGTAGCAGTGTCAATATACTGGCTGAAGAATTAATGAGACGTCGAGTACCATTCGGAGCTCATCGCATGCCACATTCCTAGTGAAATTACCTCAAGGTGGCACATGTTACCCCGATGGCACAGCGGAGCTATAAAGTTGAAGAGACAATTGCAAGCCTTAAAGGTTTTACGCGCTGTCAGAGGCATGGCAAAGTCGAACTCTGCAGGACGTTGTACTGGTTGACGGGTTAATGCGACGTCTGGGCCCATGTTACAGGCCTGGCATTCTGACATATGCAGGAGGGCAAAAAATCGCTCTCCTCAATCAGCTTAGGAGAGCAATTAGCTTTACACAACATTTTAAGTATCCAGTTGAATGAACTCATTGAAACTGAAACCAACAGACTACATCAGTGACTTTATTAACTTTACTAAGGTAAAGCGAAATCTCTTAGACATCTAGATGTCTCACTCAACAACCGAACACACACTTGACAAGACCTGTGTGTGTACCCAGACCTGTTGTCCAAGAAAGTCATACGCCTACCACTACCACCTTCAACCCCCTAAGGGTTAACGTACAGTCATTTGAGCTCCGAAAAGTCATACGCCTACCTCTACCACCTTCAACCCCCCTAAGGGGGGTTGAAGGTGGTAGTGGTAAGCGTATGACTTTCTTGGACAACAGGTCTGCTTGAATCTACAGTCACATCCTGGTGCAAGTGCTTCAAGTGACAGGATAGAAGTAATGGTAGTATATTATAGTGTCAATATTCCTTGAATAATTACCCCTCAAACTGTGATGTCAGTTGTTGAACTTGAAACTGACAGAAAAAAAAATATTGCTGTGACCCATTTTGCTTCAAATGATTGCAACTGTGTTTGGGTATGGTTGCAGCCATTACCTTTTACCACTAAACCACTTTCAAAATGAAATTACGTGATGTTATGTGACTTCGAAGTTAAATTACATTTTTGCTTTACAACAAAAATTTAATGTGAGCATAATACATGTTATCTCAATCATCCCAGACCAAAATATTTAGGAGGGCAATTTTTCGCTCTCCTTAATTCTTTCAGGAGGGCAGTAAGGAGAGCTAAAAAATCGCTCTCCTGAAATTGCCAAGCCTGATGTTATGGCAGTTTTCTTGTCAAATTACCCCTAGTTGTTTAGGACTGTTAAAGGTTTATGTGGTAAATATACTTCAAAAACAGCGACAGTCTGGACAAAATGATTGAAGGGAAAATGTGATCAACAGTGGAAGAAGTAACTTTGAAAGTAAAACCAGATAAAAAAATTGCGGGAACAGGATATGTCTATGTTCGAACTGCCCAGGAAATGATCGTTTTAAATAGCCTAACAAAATGTATGATGCCAACATTTTATTAATTAATATCTCTAATTTTGCTCCACTTGGAAAACAGATAAATTTCTTCGGAAAATTAACATCGTTTATTTTTTTTAAAAATTACCAAATTCAGTTTTTATTTTAAAAATTAAAAAGCTGTGTTGGGCAAAGGACTAACATGTGTTATCAGTATATAACTGGGACATTCATAGTCGTACCCACTAAGCCACCGCGCTCCCATGTTACGATCTTGATATTTTAAAAGTGAATTATTAGAGGGGTTATATTTCGACTAAAATTCGAGAATCCATTCACGCAAAGATTCGCACAAAAAAGCCAGCAGCAAGGCACGAAGATTCTCCCTGCACCTCTGCTAGGATTCGCGTGAAAAGAATTTGAGTTAATTTAATCTTTTACCTAACATAGCAGCAGCAAATTAACCAATACAAGACTAACATGACATGAAATATCCTGACACTCTGTCACTATCATTGTACAAATATGGCTGCCATTGGAACCGGCTCAATGAGCAATGAGCCGGTTCCAATGGCATCCATATTTATATGATTTTTTGGATAAATATTGTTTATCTTTTATATTTATTTATTTATTTATTGGTGTTTGAGGTCACATACTTATGCACAATGGCTAATCACGACCGTGACAGTTTTACGGGTGGAGGAAGCCGGGGTACCCGGAGAGAACCACTGAGCATCGACAAGCAACTGTCAGCTCAACATTTTATCTCTGGTCAAGCTCCGCTCAAGCAGGGTTACAGCGCCATCGTGCCTCCATGTAGGCAACCAGGATAAAGTTCCTTGCCCAAGGACACAACGCGGTTCGTCCAGGCTGGGGATCGAACTCGGGACCTCTAGCACAGAAGTCCAACAGTCTATCACTGAGCTACCGGGCTCCCATTATTAATCTTTAAAAAAAAAACACTGTTAAATTCAATTTATGTTTTAAAAATTAGTAAGCTGTGTTTGGGTAAAGGACTAACATGTGTTATCAATATACAACAGAGGTTCAACCATGGTGACCTGATGTGATTCTAGGACATTCATAACGAGCATGGGTTCTCTAAACCAGTTTCGCGAGAATTCAATTGGATTATAAATGCTGAGTGGTATATCCATAGCTCTGGCAGGAAATACTTGTGTATCTTTGTATAAGTAAAGGCACATAACATTATATCAACGGTCATACACTGCAAAAAATATAGGTTCTCTTTAGAACCAAAACTGATTCTAATCTTGTCCCTGAGATGGAACCAGTTTTGTTTAAACAATATTTATTTCAAATCAAATAAATTTATAAAGATTAACATTAAATATTAACAGAATTAAACATAAATTGAGAGGGGTTCAGCCGTAAGTTTAGAGCTCATACGAGGTTGTCTCACATCATTATTAAGCAAAGCACATATGAACAGTTGGCATATCGAACCAGCTTTGGTTCTCTTCAGAACCAAAGCTGGTTCGATATGCCAACTGTTCATATCTCCTTTGTTTCAAAATGTTTGGCGACTGCGTTGAATACGCTCCAAGTTTACTGCTGAATCTACTTCAGTTTATGTATTAGTCTGTTAAAACTGAATGCTAATCTTGATAAATTTATTTGATTTGAAATAAATACTGTTTAAACAGAACTGGTTCCATCTCAGGGACAAGATAAGAACCAGTTTTGGTTCTAAAGAGAACCTATATTTTTGGCAGTGTATGCGCACTAATTCCCTCACAAAATGGGTAAACAAACAGACCATAACCTCGTGGAAATTCGAACAGAATAAGTTTAGTCGACTGAGAGCTTCATGCGATCGTTCACTTGCTGTTTGATCATGTTTGAGACGTTTCATCAGTAGCCTACATTAAAGTGCACAAGAAACTTCATAATAATTCTAAGTTCAGGAAGTGTGGGTAGGTGGGCTTAACTTGGTTAAAATTAGGGTTTAATCCCGGGAACGGAAATTTTACAGTTGTGGTGTTTGAGAGTCAGCCACGATACCGGATTTACCGGTTCTCATTTCTAAATATCTGTCCAGATACTCGGAAACCAAAGCGCTCCGCAACTATTGATTCCCGATCATAGTCTATGAATTTCCCGGGCATTAGGACTGTTTTTCAGAACCGGTTACCGGGAAATTCCCGTTCGCCAGATTAAACCTTAGCTCTAACGGCGAAGGTAGTCTCGGTAGAAGTTGATATTCTCCATAATCTCATAAACTATACACCTGGAACTTAATTAAGCATCCCCCTGTGTTTTTCGCAGTGGTGCTAATAGAAACTGTCAGTACTTTCATGCTATCTTTCAGATGGCCAAAAGTTACTGTTTGCGGAAAGAATGGTCTATTGATAAATGAAAGACAACACAATGATGAAAATATGCAGTATTTTAATGGCGCCAATTACACATATCTGTCACTAATGTTCTCTCGACAAGTATGACGCTGGAACGGTCCATGATGAAACAATGTCGGTAATTACTGACAAAAAATTAACTTGTGATCTCCTGAACACAATAACAGCGTATGACGGCAGTAGCAAGTGTATCCACCACGTGCCCGGATGACAGCCTGAACCCTCCTCCTAATGCTACCAGTGAGTGAGCCTTCTGATACGGTCCAGGGGCAACTGATGCCACTCATCATGCACTGCAGCTTACAAATCGGCCAAATTCTGTACAGGGGGATCAGTTGCTTACATATCCAAGAAAGTCCCAGTTGTGTTCTAAGGGATTCAAATCGGGGCTCATTGTAGACCAAAGCAGTGTGGTAATAGCGTTGTTCTAAAATGAGTCAACACAACCGGATTCAGAATGTCCCGGATGTACTGATGACCACTGAGGTTCCCACGTACAGTCGCCATATCAAGTTTACAATCACGAGAGAAGCACCCCCCCCCCCCCCCCCCCCCCCCACAAAAAAAACAAACATTACTGCTCCTCCACCATAAGGAACAATAGGTCTGATGTTCCTGGGCACGTAAGCAGTATTTCTATGCCCCCACACTCTCATGCGACCATTTGTGACGTGAATAGGGCTGTCACAATTAATCTATCAATCGACTGTTGATCGATCACGGCGAAATCGATTAGTATTTTTCGTTGTCGAATAATCGGTAAATTGTATCCCGTTCTAGACGTTTAATAATTAAAAGAAAATTTGATGAAAAAACTATTGTTTCTGAAGGTAAAGAGTTCAGAACATCGATGTTAAACCCCAAGATGCTGTTGGAAGCAATAGTCTTCCAGGTACATTCATCAAAGCTTTGATGTTCTGAACTTTTGAACCGTCAGTGTAATAATCAAGACCGGTCGGCAGTTGCGAAGTTCGCAACTGTCGACCGGTCTTGATTATTACACTGACGGTTCAAAAGTTCAGAACATCAAAGCTTTGAATGCACCTAAAAAGGATCGTCTTCGTTGTTTCCTTGAGGTAGGTCAACTGACTTGAACTTCATTTTTATCGACTTCAAAGAGAGGGAGAGGAGGGGGGGGGGGGGGGGTCATTTAGGTACGATTAATCGTCGATTATTTGCGACGATTAATCGATTCCTAAATTAAAAAATCGTGACAGCCCTAGACAAGAGGAGGAACCTACTCTCGTCTGACAATGGACTCTCCTCCATGTCCTGAGATTCCAGTGTTGTCGTGTTATACACCACTCCAAACGTCGTCTTAGTTGCTGATCGAACAGAGCTGGACGCTTGATGACCCTTCTGGACCTCATACCCAGTGCTTTGAGACGATATCGGACAGTTTTGTTGCACAAACGCCTGTTGGGGAGCCAAAGGCGTTTCAAAACCCACTTGAAGCAAAGGGTTCACGTTTAACGAGGCATGTCCGACTCCGATCTTCCCGAGGAAAGGTCGTTCGGGGTTGGCCAGGCCTTGGTCGGTCCCCAGCATGGTTGGTTTGTTGATGTTTTCGGAAAAATCGCTGCTGATGACAGAATGACTAGACAAGTTGCATTCCAATTGCTTTGAATGACATGCATGTTGCATGCATGCCAACGGTTTGCCATTTTAGTGCCGCAGACAGTCTCCTCCTTGCCATGTCAATATTTAGTGACACATTTTCTTGTTTTATACCCAGATATTGCATGTGAATGAAAGTGTTTTGTGACATTCGTGGGTAGCATGCTCCACGAGGACGTGGGGATGTGTTTGGGGTACGCTATCAACCAGAAACATCATGTTTTTCACAAGATGAAATGTATTGCAAGACATAGTAATCATTAAAACGTAATAATCAGTAACAGCAACTTCACTGTCTTGAAATATTTCAGGGGTGCTTAATGAAATTCCAGGTGTATTTTATACGCAATCAATGACACGGTGGTCTATGAATTTAGTATTTACGGGGTACCGTGATTGACTTTCAGAAACCGGAGTTCTTGAATCGTAAAATTCCCTTCCTCGGAATAACTCTTTGTTAAAATCGCAGACTGAATATTCTGAAATATAAACATATTCAATGCTTAGGTTTCATGTTTGAGAAGTTTATACAATTCGATTCATAAATTTAGGCGGAGTTTCGCACACAAAATGTCGAACAAATTTGCAGTATTAAGTCTTCTATCATGAAGGGAGATAATTTGATTAAAATAGACGCAGTTCGCAAATTCTGGAATATGCGCATGTTCTCTTGTCGGTGGTCAGATTTGGAAACTTTCATCGAAAATAGTTCATTAACTCTTAACCCGCGGAGTATTATCAAGTTATTTTTCATCGAATCTTAACTCAAGAATTCATTGGTTTAAAAGTATATTCACTTTACAAGATGGAGATTGGGTTAAATGTGCCCAAGTTATTCGTATTTCAGTGCAGTGGCGTAGCCAGGGGCGGCAGAGGATGGGCTGATGCCCCCCCTCCCCCCAAAACAATTATGCCCACAAATTTGAGTCCTGCCCCTCCACCCCTCCCCCTCCCCGTTCACCCATATAGGGAACATCAGGGAAGAAATTTTAATATCTAGCAATTTACTTGATTCCGAGTCAGTTTGTGTCCATAATTTATATGTTGTGAAAGGCCTCAATCATCGTGTCTTAATTATTGATGTCTTTCACAACTTGTATAGTCCACACTGTGGCCTAATTATTGATGCCTTTCATATCTTATAAATTATGGACACAAACGGACTCAAGAGTCAAGGAAATTGTGGGTTTTTTTCTCGGATTTCAAAATTTTTCGCTCCCACCCCCACCCCCCCCCCCACCCCCAATTAGAGGAGAAACCCTTTTGTGTTCGCCGCCATCTTGCTGCTGAAGCTGGTTATCCAACCCCAAGTCTTTAATCTGAGGTCTTGGGGTGGATTTTGCGACTCATCAGTAGTTGATGTGGAGACCTTCCCCGATTAGCCGGATCTCAAATGTGGCGTCATAGTCACGTGACGCAGAGACGTCATGGGTTGTCATTGTAGCCCGTGTAAGTTCACGTTGTGGCGTATTCACCAAGGTGAGACATAGTGTCAGTGAGCATGCACATCGCGTGTTGTTAGGGCAACGGGTGTTTGCGTCGTCCTTTCTGTTTACGGGAGTCCACAAACTTGGTTTCTATGGTAGCATGTAGTTGCTATGTAAGAACGAGTTCTCTAATAGGGCGGGGTGTGTTCTGAACTTCTGAGGGTGTTGACTGGGGGAGTACATCTATTTACGCAAATAGACCACAATGCCATTTATCTGATTCGAATTCATCCAGAATCCTTAGTTTCTGTCTATCCAGACCGCAATCTTTGTGGCACTCTGTTACTTATTTTATTTTATTTATTTAATTTATTTGTCACTCCCCAACGTACTAACTCCGCTAATGCAGGATTAGCATAGGTTAAAGGCAAGTGTACCATCGGCGTGGAGTACGCCTTATAACGCGGCGCCACCGTGCCACCATGTCGGGATTAACTTCCCTGACCAAGGATACGCAGTTACCCTTAGTCAGGATCGAACCGTGGACGTCTCGGTTTGAAGTCCGGTACTCTAACCACTGACCCACTTCGCTCCCGAAAGACGATTGATACGATTGTGATCTGAAGTTTTTTTCAAATTTGTTTTAACTACTTCTTCAGAATGGCCATAGCTATAATGTCACATGGTTAACATTCTTGCGCTGAAAGCCAAATTCGTCTTGTTTGCTCCCCTGCTGTATTTTGTACTTTCAGAGAACAAGGCAAAGGCACCATCTCCCCGTGATCATATACAATCATTTTTAGCACTGTGGAAGCGTCTTCTTCCATTCAATGGTCGATTTCATGTTGTGGCGTTCAAAGTCTTAACCAAAATCTACTACTCAAAGTTTGCTTAGCACCAAATATTTGACACATCATTGTAAAACTTGCTTGTGACATATTTGCGATATTTTTGGTGGATATGATTGAGGAATGTATTGAGATGGTCCCCAGTGTTTATATCAGCTCTCTTGACAGGCAGACTTTTCGTGACAGTCATGGAAAGCATGCACCTCTTGATTTCCATGATGTTTTCAAGTACTGTCTACATGTACATTATATGTGTAGGGTATTCAGTCTTCATTTCAACACAAATCCTTGTGATTTAATGATTGAATATGGCGAATGCAAATGTTAGAAGACATTTCTCTGATGGTGGAATAAGGGGCTACCCATCGTCAGGTTGGTGAAGCCCTTGGTGTACACCATACGGTGATCGCCAGAGCCTGGGCAAGATTTCAGCAGTATGGCACACGGCATGGGGGTGGCAGAGACAGGGCAACATCTGCAGTTGAAGACCGGTTTTTGATCATTCAGGCCCGTAGGAACCGCTTTGCCACAACAACCCAGCTTCGCAGTGACCTCGACCCTCAGAATGCATCCGGGAAAGGTTGCAGGAAGGTGGCGAAAGTGGTCTCCGATCGAGAAGACCACGTATTCGCATTCCGCTGTCCCAGAACCACCGCCAGGCACGATATGAATGGGCCATGGACAACGTTGGTGGACCAGAGAAGAATGGCGACCTGTCCTTTTTACAGATGAGTCAAGGTACTGCCTAGACCACACAGATAGCGTTCTAGGATATGGAGAAGACCAGGAGAAGACCAGGAGAGCGATTCCATGCAGCCTACATTGCTGAGCATGACCGCTATGGTGGAGGGTCAATCGTGGTCTGGGGCGGCATCAGCTTGGATGGACGTACAGAGCTCCGTGTCCTTGAACGTGGTACATTGACTCCACAACGGTATATTGATGAGATACTGGATGTCCACGTCAGACTGTATGCAGGTGAGGTGGGTGATAGATTCATTCTGATGGACTATAATGCCTGTCCTCATGTTGCCCATGCTGTCGGGGAGTACCGACAGAGGGGGGGGGGGGGGATTGAGTGTATGGACTGGCTAGCAAGATCCCCTGACCTCAATCCAATCGAACTTGTCTGGAATGAGTTGCAGCTTGCAATTTCAGCCTGTCCAGTCCAGCCGAGAAGTGTCCAGGAGCTTGGTGCCATGCTGGTCCAAGAATGGAACAACATCCCCACGAAGGACCACCAGGAACCTGATTAGGAGCATGAGAAGGCGCTGTCAAGCTGTAATTAACAGTCATGGGTCTCATACTCGATATTGAAGCCATACCAGTTCGCTCCGTCAACTTTTTGGCATATTGAAAAAATTTCTTCTTTTACTAAAAATATCCATTTTCCATGGTTATCGAATTCAAAAGCTACAAAATAATGTCAAACACCAATAAAATCTTAATTTCTGTACTTAAATAATTAAAAATATAATCAAATAAAAAGTATATACACTTTTCATAACAATATTTCAATTAAAACGTAAAACAGGTAGTAGGATGTACTTGGTGCTTAGCAAACTTTGAGTAGAATATATTAAATGGACGGGACTCATTACTTACCCAAAGGGCTGATTTATTTATTTTTAGGGGTGGGGGTGGGGTTGATGACAGATGCACCCTTTTTGCCGTTTTTACAGCTGTAGGTTCCGGAGTTTCGACTCAATCCAAATGAAATTACGAAGGTCCCCGCTTTCTGACCGAGTTGAGCCCTCATAAGACGTTTGGTGGCTACGAGTTCTTTAGTTAAATGCGGTGTATCTTTTTGTGGGGTTAACCAACGTTTTCTGACCTAAAACGCCAGTCTTTCACCTCCGGCCTGGCTGACGAGGCATCGATGGTTGTGCTTCATTGGCCGAGATTCGCTTTGCCACCTCAAATCAATGTAGTATTCATTGCTATTAAGCTACTACCTGGGATCAGTAAGATATTAGGCACAGTTGCAGAAAAATGAAGCAGTGAGCTCCACGCAGGAATGGGCAGAAGATTCTAACTTGTACACCAGAATGGCCAAAAGGGACCAAAATGCCTAGTTTATTAAAATGCGCACGTCTCTCTGTCTTACACGTGTACTCCCTGACGGACAAACACACTCGATCAATATTCATACTTTCATTACGGTTTTTCTCTTCTACACTCTAAATCAGTAGAGTTAAAATCAGCTAAAATCAACTGGGTTGAGTAACTGTGAATATGAACCCAAATGGTTGAAGGTTCACTTTGGGTTAATTTTTTAACCAAACTGATTTTAGAGTGTATTCGGTACTCACATATTACATACATATACAGTGGCAGATCAAAGATTCTCAAATAAGGGGTGTGTGTGTGTGGGGGGGGGGGGGGGGGCTGGGCTGTATTCAAAGGGCAGAGAAGGTGGTGGGTCTCAGCGGGTTGTTCCCTTCCCTAGAGTGGGAGTCCGAAGGCCCAATCGCGGAGAAATTTTGAAAAATTTTGTGCCTTGAAAGTGAATCTGGGGTAAAATGTGCTTCCAACTGAAGGTAATTATCTGTGCCAGGAAGGCAAGGAAATTGTGGTTTGGACAGATATGGTAATGACAGTTTCATTCTCACGAGGAACAGATGCTCAAACAGATCCTGTGTTGACAAAATGATTAGTGATTGTTTGAAGTTTCACAAATATCTAAAGCTTTAGAATTACAGCCCCATGTTACCCAGGCTCCAAATGTCAAATATGGTGTCAGTAACCGTGTCACCAAATATCTGCTTGTCATGCTTTAATATGTCTCATAATAACTGTTTTAGAGCAAGTTTGTTCCTTCGTTAACCCATATAATACAGTAGTTTAAGGCAACGGCTAATCGATCAATTACTTTTTTGATCGATTAAGACGTTGATCATTGGCTAATCGATTAATCGCCATAATAGGTTAACCGTTCCAGCTCTAATGGACTGGGAGCCATACCCCTTACAATTTAAACTGTAGCCATGTATGTTGATACAATTACATTTTGCTATAGTGTCACCGTTATAAATTTCATATCATTTGTGTTTATTGTTTCTGGTTGAATTTTGAATCAAGTCAATTAGAGTAGTATAGCATGTATGAATCGTGCCTTATTACCCGGAGCTTTGCCGGAGCAGCTAGTGTTATATTCCCATAGGAACCGGAGCCTTTTGCCGGAGCAACTTTTCTATGGAAAAGTACGGCTCCTTGCAGCTAGATCCGGCAAATGGTGTACCTACTGCATATATGGTATGCTATGGTATTATAGTGATATATGTACGCATGGGGCTATAGGTATATATTATGGGTAAGTGGTGGAAAGATGATGGGAAAATTGGGTTTTCTTGAAAGTTTTTCCCGCGAAACGGTTGACGTTGCTATTGACGTCGTGACGTCATGATACGCGCGCGACGTCATAGAGATGCTGACCGCTGTTATTGTCCAGTATACAATTTGACATAACGTAATTCGGGTCAGGGGGTGTCGTACTTAACGTAGGGGGGTGTGATATAGTAGTGGTGGTATATATCCGTGTTGGTATACTATTAGTCCTTGGGTCTTCATATTATGCTATGTCTGCTATAGCAAGCAGTATTGTGAGGGGCGGGGGGCGGGGGATAAGGCATGGTCGGCGAGATAGTCCTTGGTGGTTTAAATTGGACAGTATAGGATGATTGGTCTGTTGGCCAATTACCCCCTTAGTACTATTAACCTACCGAATCCTTTGTATTATCCTATGGCTGGTATTGGTAGTTCGTAATGTTAGGTCAGGCAGTACTATAATCGTTTGTTTAGAAGTGGGGTATAGGATGCATTGTATATACCGCTGTAGGTCCCGTTAGTCCCATGTGTTATTAACCAACCGATTGCTTTGTATTATTCTATGATTGGTATAGGTAGTACGTTATAGCAGGTCAAGTGGAATTTTGGAGTGGGGGTGGGGGTAATGCCTGGCAGTACAGAACAGCAGTATAGTATGGACGATATATACCTGTGTGGACCCCTGCAGGTCCCATCTTAGCCCTTAGTACTATTAATGCACCTGATGCTTCATGTTATCCTATGACTGTTATAGGTAGTATGCAATGCTAGGCATAGGGGTATTGCGGGTAGGAGTACTGCCTAGTAGTTTAGAACGGTACTATAGTATGGGCGGTATATACACCTATAGGCCCCCTGTTAGTGCTTGGTACTATTAACCAACCGATTGCTTTGTTTTATTATATGGCTGGTATATGTAGTACGTTATGGTAGATCTAGTGATTTTGTGGGGGTGGGGGTAATGCTTGGTAGTTTAGAACGGTGGTATAGCATAGGCTGTACATATCCCTGTAGGTCGCTTGCTGGCCCCTGGTACTACTGATCCACCAGGTGCTTCATATTATTGAGCGATATTCTGGGGTGGGGTCAATGCCTGGTAATACAGAACAGCAGCAGAGTATGGTTGGTATATTTCCCTGTAGGTCTCATCCTAACCGTTGATAGTATTAACCTACCAAATGCTTTGTATCATCCTGTTACTGGTAAGGTGGTACGTAATACCAGTAGTTCCTACCCTATTCCGAGTACTCTTGTTGTTTCATTTATCTAGATCATTTATATAAATTATAATTAACCAATTAGATTGCTTGATTTCCCATAGGATAATACAAAGGATTCGGTAGATTAATAGTACTAAAGGGGTAATTGGCCAACAGACCATTCATCCTATACTGTCCAATTTAAACCACCAAGGACTATCTCGCAATACCGCACTGGCCGACCATGCATTACCCCCCCCCCCCCACCCCGCCCCTCACAATACTGCTTGACCTAGCTATAGCAGACATAGCATAATATGAAGACCCAAGGACTAATAGTATACCAACATGGATATACACCACCACTACTATATCACCCCTCCCCCCCCCCCTACGTTAAGTCCGACACCCCCTGACCCGAATTACGTTATGTTAGATTGTATACTGGACAATAACAGCGGTCAGCATCTCTATGACGTCGCGCGCGTATCATGACGTCACGACGTCAATAGCAACGTCAACCGTTTCGCGAGAAAAACTTTCAAGAAAACCCAATTTTCCCATCATCCTTCCACCACTTACCCATAATATATACCTATAGCCCATGCGTACATATATCGCTATACATACCATAGCATACCATATATGCAGTAGGTACACCATTTGCCGGATCTAGCTGCAAGGAGCCGTACTTTTCCATAGAAAAGTTGCTCCGGTTCCTATGGGAATTTAACACTAGCTGCTTCGGCAAAGCTCCGGGTAATAAATAGACAATAGTTCACTGCTTGGAGTAACGTACGGTGTTTATTCTCGAGTGGGATGCGGAAGGTTATTTTCACGAGGCGCTAGCCGAGTGAAAATAATCCCCGCATCCCACGAGAGAATAAACACCGTACGTTACTCCAAGCAGTGAACTATTGTATTCATTATATTTCCATGATAATATCTGCAACACAAATACCCCTCTTGCGTCATCCAAGAGCAGTTTCCCAAGGTCGCTCAATTTGTTTTGACGGTTAGAAAAATCGGCGCATGAACACAAAAACATGAATGAATGAACTGATAATATGACGTCATCAGAAAGGAATGCAATGACGCTCGTTTTCAAATGGAAGTTCAAATGACGTGAGATATGAACGTATGAAGGAAATCAACACATTTTAAAGAAATAATTCAATCAATCACCATGAATGAGTAGTCATATTCAACTTCTTATAACTTTGTGTGGATCTGTACATAGTTATTGTTCGCTGTCAGGTGGAATATCAAGCACAATATTTGTCGAAGTGGATTGAGTGTTATCGCAGGATTTTGAGGCGGAACAACAGCAATGGTTGATCACAATGTTTATGGTTGGATTGTTTATTGTGCTCGTTCCGAATATATTCCCAAGATGTTGTTCGATCATAGAATTTGAGGTGCTCGATAGTTGGTTGGAAGTTATGGCATTCGTAGAAGATTGTGCAGTTGTACTTTTGGAACGGCTTGAAGTTGATGTCGTTGACAAACTCGATACAGTTGTTATCAGAATTTGTGGCTGAATCTGTAAATTCGATTCGCGCGAAGTTGATTCATTTGAGAGAATAGATGAGATGTTTCTTTCCTGGTGAGTATTTATTCTTGAGTAGTTGTTTATACTGTTGATATTTTTATGTCCCGATATTCGAACAATGTGGTTTGGAGGTACATCTGCGTCACCCAATTTCTGAATAAGATGCTTACGAGAACTATGATTTGTCAATCGCTTTTCAGAAGGCAACCCACCGTCAGTTTTCATATTAGACATGAACTTGTAGATTTGGTTTATGCCCAGGCGTTGGTTTTTGAACCATTTTTGTCCCTTCTCAAAATAAGAATTTTCATCGATTTGTTTCTGCGTTTCAGCCATAATTGAAATGTAAAATGGAGAGCCTGGCTCTCGCCTTCCCGATGGACGTTTCTCCCTGTACAATTCATAAATACGTACTGGATTTCTTTCCGGCACTGAAGTTTCATATGCTTTTGGTTTTATCGTTCGCGTATTTTGAGGATTTTCCCCGTTGCGGGTTTTTGTGTGTCTCTCGTCCACTACTAGATATTTTCGCCCTGTTTCGTCTTGACCAACGCTAACGTCTCCCCATACCAGATCATACTGCTCCTTCCCTCCACGCATACCACAATGCATAGTAAATGTTAGCCACAATGAGTTCAATATAGATTTCAGTGAGTACGGCCCCAAAACTTTCTTCTCATAAAGCATATCAATTTCAGTATCAGTTATTTCTTCGGCAGCATTTGGTTTATTGCCCTTCCCCAACGATTTCAACTGCTTCTGCTTTATTTTAAGGGCTTCTCTGGCCTTTGCAAATTTTGAGTCTGAAGTAATACATTTGCTGTAACTGGCATTTTTCAAGTGACGACTGATACTTGAATACAAAGCTCTAAGTGTGAAAGGTTCATACTCCCTGCCATCCTTGCGCCGTACTGATACGAGAACGTGAGAAATGTAATCGCACAAATCACTGGGGTCAATGTCCGCTATTTCTCCGGTGTAACTGTACTTTGCTTTAAGAAATTGCTGGAACAATCGGATATCCAAAAGAGTTTTCTTCATCGTATTTTTGTTTTGATTTTGAACAATGAAATCAGTCAGTTCGCTATCGTCCATCATTTCGAATCGACCAAATTCCACTGACGCGCCCTCGGTTGAAGAAATAATGTCACCACAGGTTGCTCCAATAACATCATCTTCCCCAGTGGAATAAGGTTGAAATAATTCCAAAAGAAACTCGTCATCTATCGTATCTAGAAGTTTCACATTCGATGCAAATGCAGCCATTTCTGAACCACTCGGTATGAAAACCAAGCAGACGTAAACTCGCAACAGCGTAACTTGCCGTAAGGGGAATAATCCAACATGCTGACGTCATTGATAGTAAAATAGTCCGTCATGACTGGGAGTAGGATATCGCCGTGGGAGTTGAATAACACTTTCGAGGTCGTGGGAGTAGGA
Source organism: Pictodentalium vernedei (assembly GCA_031216915.1). Classification (NCBI taxonomy): domain Eukaryota; kingdom Metazoa; phylum Mollusca; class Scaphopoda; order Dentaliida; family Dentaliidae; genus Pictodentalium; species Pictodentalium vernedei. Next base: position 815,347,532 of record CM062297.1, read on the forward strand.
TATGGTTTTTATTTACAAAGGAAAAAGCTGTAGAAATATAATAAGGCACGACTCATACGTGCTATACTACTAATTAGTTATTATTTCACCCCATCGCCAGCTTCATGCTTCATGTTCTTTTTCATTGTCATTTGTGAGTTTCTCGCATTTGATCATTCACTTTTTCACTCTCACTTTCATTTAACCATTTGCTTCATCAACCATTTCTTATCAATCAATTGTTACGAACGTTGTATTTGTACATTTTTTATTTGTGGAACAAACAATAATTGTTATGAGCTCAATAAATTCAAATTCATAAACGAAGGGAGATCACTCCAATTGTCGGCTAAATAAGGATCGAGGCTAGGTCAGACTGACAAATCATTTGCATATGGCCGGTTTTCAAAACCACAATGACCGTCCATACTGTCTTCGGAGTCGTGTTTGTAATTTATTTCAGAAAGAACTATAAAGAACGTCCCTCGGCACCAAGCGCAATGTTTTTCCACAATCTGGGTGGAACACGTGATAGATAGGTGAAAATAGTTGAAATGGACAGTGATTTGTTTTGGTTTTTTTTGTTGTTTTTTTTTTTTGGGGGGGGGGGGCTGGGTGGATGTGCCGGTCCCTACCCCCCCCCCCCCCAAAGCTCCGCCACTACGCATACATGTTGAATCAATAATCGGTTTTTAAAGGGGGGGGGGGGGGGTGTTGGATGCGTCGCAATTTATGGACTATATACAACACAATGGTCCGTTGTCAGTATTTTCAGAACCACATCTTTAAATGACGTCATCAATAATGATGCGCTGTACATAAAATATAACTACCATGGAACTAAATATTTTCCCATAGGCGAGCATTATAACGTTCAAGCGAAACAAAATATGATCGCATCACTTTAATTTTGGCATTCAAACATCTTTGTCAAGTATAGACCTTCAGACGACTTTTTCTGACCAGAAAACAGGGGGTCATGCAACAAATAAGAGAGAAAAACTGACAGGAAAGGAAGTACCGGTCACTTGCACATATTTTTCAGGGAATTCCCAACAGAAACACACAAACAGTTACTTGTACTTTTTGGGTCCAAACAGTCATCAAATCACCCTCTTTTTTATCTGGAGTGTTCAACAATAATGCAATATGTCAATGGAATGTTTCAAACCAGGGACCGACCTGGGCATGCGCCAGTGCGTATTTGGTTCTGAAACATCAGGACCTGGCTCTTAAATCTCAGAAATAGGCGTCTCAGTTGGCGCATAACTTCTCAGATCATATTTTGATATTCTTTCGATGGATAATCGAGAGAGACACTCTTACATGTATTATATATATGATTATCATTTATCATTGTTGTAGAGTGCTTAAGTTAATACTTCAAGTCTTAATTACCAAGCATTAATCTTCACTGTGGTTTTTGATCAAGTCTTGGCTGCCTAAATAGGCAGCCAAGACTTGATCAGAAACCATAGTGAAGATTAATGTTTGCTATAGTGTACTAAATGAAAATGATGAGAGCTATTACATACTTGCAGTGTGTGTTACAAACAGCAGTGTGACTCCGTAAATTGAAATCTGGCGCATGAATTGAAAAAATAGGCTCCGAGACTAGAGCGTATTTTAAATAGTCCTGATCGGTCCCTGCAAACGTTTATTGAAACAATATATCTTCCCAAGGCTGCTTATTTTTTAGAGATTGCATCAATTCCGATGTGCAGCATTTCAAGGTTGATAACTCTAATTTAAATATTTAGTTCATGATGCCAATTATCATCCCCAACTCTACCAAAGATACATTTTGGGGAGCACGGTGGCTCAGTAGGTAGAGGTGCAGGCTGCAAGCCGAGAGGTCCTCGGTTCGAATCCCACCTGCGGCAACCGCGTTGTGTCCTTGGGCAAGACACTTCATCTCCATTGTCTGCGTGGGGGCACGATGACGCCGTGTACTAAGCCGTACTGCACGTCGATGTTACGCATGTCTTCAACCAACCTAACCCTGACTGTGCTGCAGTGCGGAGTTACGATGTTGGGGAGCTGGCAGCTGCTCGTCGTTGCTCGGTGGTTCTCTCCGGGTACTCCGGCTTCCTCCACCCGTAAAACTGTCACGGTCATGGTTAGCCATTGTGCATAAATATGTGACCTTAAACACCAATAAATAAATAGATACATTTTACCACCTTCATAAGATAAAAGGACTCAATTGAATTCTGCATTCTACTGAGTCAAAAACATGGGAAATGTGCTCTTTTAAGGAAAAGTGTCCAAACTTAGTGAAATGGGCTTAACAACGGCCATTGCCTCCACAAGATTTTTCTAGCCTGATACCAAATAAAGTAGCTGAGAGGGATAAGAATTCACAGCTTTCTAACTAAAATCTGCATCACAATATTTCCTGATATTTCTGGAAAATATCTGTCTCATTTAACCATACGGCAAGCGAAACGGTGTCCCAACCCCCACGGAACAATATGAATGTCAATTTTGTTTCAATAACTGGGGTTGCAGCTATATATTTCACAAGTATAAAAGGACTGCCATTTGATCCTACCAGCTGATGTCAAATTTTCTTCTACCTACTGATGTGGTCAAACATAGCCCTAAATAGGGCCCCATGGTATGCCCCTTTTCATCCAAAACTATGAAATAATTCATAAATTAATTGATATTGACACAAAACAAACCTCTTGTGATATTAAATTTCCCATTTGTGATAGTTTTTAAATCACATTCTGGCTTCTAAAGACATTTCACGTTGTATTTGATGAATATTTTGCACTTTTTGTGAAAACAAACCCTCAGTTTTCTCAGTTAAGGCACCTAGGGTCATTGGTATGGCACTGTCTAGTGACAAAACATAAAACAGTGATTTTTTCCAACAGAATGACCAGTACCTGCCAACTGTAGTATCTCATAACACTGTTAATTTATGCCAAAAAGCATCAAATATTGATTCTACAGTGCTATGTTTGTGCTGCGACTCAGCCTGCAAGTAACCTTAAGTGCACTTTCTGAACTTTTGTTTTAATCACCACAGACACCCAGTCATTTTGACAAAAAGAGTATAATTGTAGAAATTTGCTTTCAATGAGGATTAAACAGACATCTGATCAAGAATGTATGATCTTTGATGTTTAATATATATTTGTTGTGAATGAGGGCAGGGGGGGGGGGGGGGCAGGGGGATGGAGGGTGAAAAATAGTCTGCAGCCAGTTATTGAAAATGTAGAGCCAGGAAAACGAAACGCAAAAAACACCTTGTCTGATGAAGAGACAGACAAACAGAAAGACAGGAAGACTTGCAGTCACACATTTAGGATGTCTACATATAAGTACTGAATGACATACAATGAAAAGACTAGTGGAAGAGCCATGACAAGGTTGTTAAATAGAGAAAATACTCAGTGGATCATGTGTGCTGCAGTCCCAAAGTGAATCATAAGAAACTGAAATTGTATAGTAACTTCAGCCTCTAAAACATGCTGTATAGTCTTTCCAAATGTTTATAATCAACAGAAAGGTTAAGTACAGGTCTGTGTGTGTGGGGGGGGGGGGGGGGGGGGGGCTTGGTTCAAGGAGAAAGCAATATTTCACAACTGTCACTGTAAATTTGTGTTGTAACATGGGAACCATGACTGCACTAGTACTAGATTACTATATTGGTAGCTATGCACAAAGCCATTCATTCACATTTGTCACTTTATTACGTTATTTTTCCCACTGTAGCCCCCTCCCGTCTCCAAATTTGTGTTCCAAAATACTCTTTCAATAAAGGAATTGTTCTCTAACATTTTGAAGAGCATAATATAGAAAAAAAAAACTTTTAAATACCAGTGAGTACAAGTGCAGTATAGGTTTTCTGGGGTTTTTTTTTAATGGTGATTTGGGAGGGAGTTGGAAGATTGGAATCCCCCATCCCTTTTACTATAAGGAGGAACCATGGGTGAAATAAATGTGTTAACAGAACAAGATAGGCTGTTAGTTAGCAGCTACCCGAGTTTATAGTGGGCTCCTGGGGAATACAATTGCTCAAGATGTGAATTTGCTTGTATTAACAGCCTTAGTTTTGGCAATATAAAGCCTTTATTGCTGACTGTGACAAAAATGTAACTTTTCAAAATAATAAAACAGTTTTGCAAGGTATGTGGTCCCCTAATAAACATTTAAATTTGAAATAATCCAAAAAAATAATAATTAAATCTGGTTTGGAGGCCCTCAAAAATATTTCCTATAGGTATCACGGAACTAAATATTTTCGATAGGCGACTATTATAACATTCAGGTGAAACAAAATATGATTGCACCACTTGAATTTTGGCATTCAAATATCTTTGTCAAGTATAGCCCTTCAGACAGCTTTTTCTGACCTGAAAACAGGGGGTCATGCAACAAATAAGAGGGAAAAACAGACAGGAATGGAAGTACTGGTCACATGCACATATTTTTCAGGAAATTCCCCCAAAAAACACACAAAAAGTGAATTGTATTTTTTAGGTCCAAATGTCATCAAATCACCCTCTTTACTTCTCTGGAGAATTCAACAATAATGCAAGATGTCAACAGAATGTTTCAAACGTTTTTTGAAACAAAATATTTTCCCAAGGCTGCTTATTTTTAGAGATTGCATCATTTCCAATGTGCAACATTTCAAGGTGGGTAACTCTAATTGAAATATTTAGTTCTGTGATACCAAAACACAACATAACACAAGTGACAAATTTCCTTTTATGTCCATACCAACCGCAAAGCATCATAACAGTGACTTGATAACAATAGGTCCGTAGACAGGTATTTATTTTAGAAGTACGTGGATCGTTTTTTTACTTTAACTTTTTTTGTGGGGGTGGGTGGGGGGCATCATCTAATCCGGGCATATCATGAAGATTGAAAATTTGAGTTAAGGAAAGGCAGGATGCGCCTTGTAGGGGGCCATGGAGTGGATGTGTTATTCTGGGTGTCCCTCTGAGAAATTTTGTAAAAATATGCCCAATACTGCTTTTCGGTGACAATCTGAGGCTCGACAGAATGTCAAGGGTGGTATGTCATCCGTAATTTCACTGTTCGACGCCCCCTTCAGATCGTAAAATTCAGAATTTTGTGGTTCTAATTCATTCATGAGGCCTGAACAAAACCCCGCAGTTTTTTACATCTTTCTTGCGTTGATAAATTGGCGCCTGTGGTCATAATCGCGCATGTCAAATTAACTATAGAGAACAGCGATTTATTATGCGCCTACGTTTTTCAGATCTGAATGTCAGTTTAATCAAAGACGAATTGCGAAGCCCAAAACTCTCCTTCCCAATTTCTACATATTAAACCCTGGTGTAAGTGATGATGTGCTTGTGTGTGCGGGGAGTGAACGTGTAACAACCAGTGAGTGGTGTAATAATCAACCAGTAGTGCAATATAAACCAGTAGTGTAATAAAAATTAACCAGTAGTGTAATAATCAACCAGTAGTGTAATACAAATCAACCAGTAGTGTAAAAAACTTAACAAGTAGTGTAATAAACATCCACGAAAACCAACAATTTTTCAACAAAATTTGAAAAAATTTTTGGGGTGGCTCAAATCATAGTTTGAGAACATCTTATCGATTTTTAATCATTTTGTCGTACGTTTAAAGGCATTTTGCAGGTCAAACATCATTTCGTAGGTTCAATACGGCGAGGAAAGGTATTTTTATGATTTTTATGTGATGTACGTTTCTTCTGGTGTTTAATGTCACTTTCTGCATTTGTGGATTTATGCAAATTCAAAGTTGGCCAATTGTTTATGATAATGTTGTACTTTTATGAGACTTCTTACCCCAGGAATAAGTTAGTCAGGTTCCATGAAAACAAGAAATTGTTACGGTAACTTACAGGTGCTGAAGTATCATATTCAAGGACGTGCCTCTGCGTGTTGTCTTCAATTATAATATTTAATACGGCGTTGACGGTTGACTAAAGGTCTCTCACGCCCCCATCTCCCCGCTTTACGCGTCTACCTTTACGGGGAGGAGGGGGGTATATTATTGTTGACATTATACGATTTTAGTTATCTTTTACCCGGTGTAAAGGAACATCGATTTCATTGGCTGGTAAGAAGTGTTAATTCTATTTGTTCTTGGTGAGACATTGTTTTTATCTTTCTATGTGGCAAATCTCAATCCAGTGATAGTTATTTATCCGCAAAGCTTCTAAAACTGAAATAGAAAGTTTGTAACTTCGTGCGCTAGCAATACATCGAGATTGCAGGATTCTCTTACGCGCGGGCCAATCACTGCACGTCAAACTTTGACGTATAGTAAAGGACCCTCACGTAACAGAATCCTGCTCTTAGGCAATTAGAGAAAATCGGCCGGACCCAATAACGACGGACTCTCGTGTCACTACACCGGACCTCCCCCTCCTGACGGCCCAGGACTGGTTCGGAAGTAATGGTAATAGTGGTAGATGTATTAGTACTAGTAGTACCAGTAGTGGTAGTTGTATTGGTACTAGTACTAGTATTGACAATGGTACTTGTAGTAGTACTAGCACTGGTAGTCGTAGTTGTACTAGTATTAGTAATGACAGGTGTACTAGTAGTAATAGCAGTAGTAGTGGTAGTTGTACCAGTAGTAGTAGTAGTATTAGTTGTTGTACTAGTGCAAGTATTGTTAGTGGTACTAGTACTAGTACTGGTAGTGATACTGGTACTAGTACTAGAATAGTATTGGTAGTGGTACTAGCACTAGTACTGTAGTGGCAGTTGAACTAGTACTATTAGTGGTGGGTGTACTAAGACTAGTAGTAATTATGGCAGTTGTAGCAGTAGTAGTACTACAATTACTGGTGGCAGTTGTACTAGTACTGTTAATGATACCTGTATGAGTAATGCAAGTGTACTAGTACTGGTAGTTGTATTAGTACTATTACCGACAGTAGTACTAGTGCTAGCACTGATAGTCGAAGTGGTACTAGTACTAGTAGTGATAGGTGGACTAGTACTACTGTTGATGGTACTAGTACTGGTAGTGGTACTAGTACTACTACTACCACTGGTAGTGTAACTAGTACTACTGCTATTAGTAGTAGTTGTAATAGATCCACTGCTAGTTCCAGTAGTTGTAGGAGTTGCACGTAGTAGTAATACTAGAAGTGGTAGTTGTACATAGTGCAAGTAGATAGCATTTGGAGTGTAGTACTAGGGGATAGTACTTCGTGGAAAGTACCCGTGAATAGTACTAATGAATAATACTAGAGAATAGTACTTGTAGATAGTACTGGAGGATAATACTAATGATAGTTAGTTCTGGTGGCTAGTGGATAGTACTGGTGGATAGTAGTAGAATGTAGTAGCAGTAGTAGATTGTAGTAGTAGTATATTTTATTAGATAGAAGTAGATAGTAGTAGCAAGAGATGTAGAAGTAGTAGTAGTAGTGGTAGTAACAAGAGATGTAGTAGTAGTAGCAGTAGTAGTATAGTAGTAGTAGTAGTAGTAGTAGTAGTAGTAGCAAGAGATGTAGTAGTAGAAGTAGTAGTAGTAGTAGTAAGAGATGTAGTAGTAGTAGCAGATAGTAGCAGTGAGGGATGTAGTAGTAGTAAGTAGTGGTAGTAGTAAGAGGTGTAGTAGTAGTAGATAGTAGTAGTAAGAGATGTAGAAGTAGTAGTAGAAGTAGTGGTTAGTAGTAGTAGTAGTAGTAGTAGTAGTAGTAGTAGTAGTAAGAGATGTAGTAGTAGTGGCAGTAGTAGTAGTAGTAGCAAGAGATGTAGTAGTAGTAGTAGTAGTAGTAGTAGTAGTAGTAGTAGTAGTAGTAGCGAGAGATGTAGTAGTAGTAGTAGTAGTAGTAGTAGTAGTAGTAGTAGCGAGAGATGTAGTAGTAGTAGTAGTGGTGGTGGTGGTTAGTAGCAGTAGTAGTAGCAAGAGATGTAGTAGTAGTATATAGTGGTGGCAAGAGAGATGTAGAAGTAGTAGTAGTGGTGGTTAGTAGTAGTAGTAGTACATGTATTAGTAGCAAGAGATGTAGTAGTAGTAGTAGACAGTAGTAGCAGGAGATGTAGAAGTAGTTGTAGTGGTGGTTAGTAGTAGTAGCAGTAGTAGTAGTAGTAGTAGTAGCAGCAAGAGATGTAGTAGTAGTGGTAGTAGCAAGAGATGTAGTGATAGTAGTAGCAAGAGATGTAGAAGTAGTAGTAGAAGTAGTGGTTAGTAGTAGTAGTGGTTAGTAGTAGCAGTAGTAGTAGTAGTAGCAGGTAGTAGTAGTAGTGGTAGTAGTTAGTAGAAGATATTAGTAGTAGGTAGTAGTCCCAGAAGACTGGTCTCCACTAGTTCCCAAAGACATGTCCCCAGTGGTCCTTATCAGTCCCCATAGACTGGCTTTTGTGATCCCCAAATACCTAGATGAGGATATGATGAATGGCAGAGTGTGCCTTAATAGGGTTTTCCACATGGTCCCCATGGCTTCGTGCGACGAAAAAGGGTGCAAAATGTCAGTCGGGTGTGTGTCATACCTAGCTAGGACTAAAGCTAATGATAAGGACATAACCAAGTACCTAATGAATGAGCTGTAGATGGTCTAAGCAGCCAAAAAGAGGTTTCTATTCAGAATTCAAGCCACATAAAGACGAGGATTCTGGAAGAATCCGTACCTAATAAAATCCTGTAACAGGGTGGAAACAAGGATTTGCCTGAAAGGCCACTCTTAGAATAAATTCTCTAGTAAGGTCACAGAGCACTACGTAGTACTCTGGGCAGGCCCGTGTCCATTAGAAACGAGGATTCTGTGAGAACCCGGGCCAGGGAAAAGCCAAGAACAAAGAAACGAGCTTTCTTCGCGAATCCGAGCCAGATAAATAGTTGTCGGTCTCTTTTGGGTATTCATTATACTCCCGTCCAATCGAATTTACCCTCAAAACATATCCTTGTTCTATTAGAGGCCATTGGGTCCATATAGCAACCACGTGCTACCGCAAAATCCAAGATGGCGGTCTCCAGTATACAGAATAGAAACACGGAAACACGTGTCACCTAATTACACGCGCTGCGCACGCGCACTTACATCACATATCCCTATGGGAATGACGTCACAACATGGCCGCTCACGTGGGCTACCATTACAAAACAACATGGCGTCCTTGGGTTCCGTGACTAGGACGCCCCTTGCGCCTCCCCCATTCTCTCCCCAAATGAGGGCCAGTTATCCACACGACACACTTCTAATATAGTATAAGGGTAGTGTTAACCCATCAAGGAATTCTGCTGAAACAATATTTTCTACATGTTGAATGAGTTCAAGCTTTTTACATTAAATGTAAATCACAACAGGATCTAAATAGCTATCTACCATTGGTAATCGGGATGACCGCAGATTTTTAGCAACTGTCAGCTCCTCAACATTCTAACTCTGTTCATTCTCCGCTCAAGCAGGGTTGCTGCGGTTGAAGACATGTGCAACGTCGACGTGCAGTACGCTTTAGTACACGGCGTCATCGTGCCCCCGTGTAGGCAACCGGGATAAAGCTCCTTGCCTACGGAAACAACGCGGGTCGTTCCGGACGGGGATCGAACTCGGGACCTCTAGCAGAGAAGTCCAACAGTCTACCACTGAGCCACCGCGCTCCCCCAACTTTGAATTTACATGAAGCCACAAATGCAGAAAGTGACATTAAACACCAGAAAATACGGACATCACCTAAAAAGCATAAAAATACCTTTCCTCGCCGTATTGAACCCACGAAATGATGTTTGACCTACAAAACGCCTTTAAATGTACGATAAAATGATTAAAAATCGATAAGATGTACCCAAACTATGATTTGAGCCACCCCAAATTCTTTTCAAATTTTGTTGAAAAATTATTGGTTTTCATGGATGTTTATTACACTTCTGTTTAAGTTTATTACACTACTGCTTATTACACTACTGGTTGATTTGTATTACACTACTGGTTGATTATTACACTACTGGTTAATTTTTATTACCCTACTGGTTTATATTACACCACTGGTTGATTATTACACTACTGGTTGTTACATCCCCCACCCCCGACGCTACACACACTTTCCTCACCCACGCGAATACCAATAACCTGCTAGGCCTACGACAGTTTTGGTTAGTGACTCTATATATGATATTTGCTAAAAACATTTAACTTACCTCAGCATTTGCATTAGTGTTTTGGTATCGATATCTTCAACCCGAATAGTGCCCCTTTCGGTCATATGACCAGAGAACATGGAATAAAATACACAACTTCTGCTCATCAACACATATTTGTGAGCTCCTATTTCTTTTCGGGCGTCACCACAACCAACATCGAATATGACATCACATGAAAGTTGATGTTCTAACATGAATGCATTACTCTCAATAAGTGACTTTGTGGATTGCCAATCTGACTCAGACTCCAAGGATTGCCCCTCTGACTGAGACTCTGACTCCGACTTTGATGATGCCTTGACCGACTCCAACTCTGAGACAGACATACTGGTGAAGTGATCACTAAAAATAAAAGATGAAAACTTCTTAAAACTGACATAATAATGTTTCACTGCTTATTGACTCTTCACATAACCATCAGAATCTCTGTCCATGTTTTCAGAGACATGGGACGCCAAGCCATGAAAATCAAATTCTGGATAGAGCTGAAACGGTTAACTGATTAATCGATTAATCAATGATCAACATCTTCATCGATCCAAAAAGTAATTACTCGATTAGCCGTTACTTTTGAACTACTGTATTTTATGGGTTAACAAAGGAACAAACTTGCTCCAAAACAGGCAAACATTGTTGCATTGACTTGCATTAATTATATGAGACAGAGTAAAGCATGCAAGTTACTTGCTGACATACTTGTTTATTTGCATGATCACCATACTGTATCAGTAACTGGAAATGGTCATTCTTAACCCTTTACCCATTGCGGGTGGCAGACGATTTTTGCAAAATAAATTCATGAATTACTCAAAATTTTCAATTTTAGTCTCAAAAACATAGCTTATGACCCCTCGTTAGAAGGAGCTCAACGAGCTCGTTCCAATGAGGGTCATAAGCTATGTTATTGAGACAAATATTGAATACATAATAAATTTGAATGGAGATTTTTGTAGATAGGCCTAGTCGATTTTGTTTGTTATTTTGGGTAAAGGGTTCATGCTGTAAATCATCAACGGTATGGCGGTTATTCCGATATCTATTTGGACAAGTGATTAATCGGTTAACCAAGGTTAATCCACGTGATTAATCGATCAAGAAAACACCTTAAGCGTTCTTTTCTAAATCCGGATTCATTGTTTCAAGGAAGAAAAAGTTCAATGATTTTTAATGACCTTTTCAAGCACTTTCATTTTAGTTTCAAGGCTTTTTCTGAATGGCTCAATAGCCCTGAGTACGATCTAGACCAGTAATCAATGTTAACAGGTTTTTTTGAGAGAAAGGTTTTGTTTCATTACCTCGCATGTTCGCAACAAAGTTGTCTAAACAAATCGATTGTTGTACAGTAACCCTCTACATGATCATGTTGAAATACCGAAATTCTGAGCATCAGGTTTTCGCATAATGTAACTACGAACCTACATAATTATGAAATAAATTCAATCGTGTTTAACATGCTCAATGAGGTCTGCCAAACAAGAGTGAATTGGTTAAATTCCTAACTACATTGTTGGGAATATTTCCTGCTTGAAAGTTTGTGATCTCGACATCAGTTTGCCGTAAATTAGTTATATACAGGCCACACAATAAACCTGCACCAATTTCTAAGCTGAAATTCAAAGACGTTCAAGAAGCCTACTCAATTTTCAAGTACTTTCAAAGCTTTGAAAATGAATTTACAAATTCAAGAACTTTCAACGTTTTCAAAGACCACAATTTCTGAATTTGAAGTACGGAAAGGAAGCTCCCGCCAATTAAACTGGAGTATGTTGGGCACTTGGTCTTCATGTTATTTTGCTAGAAAATCCAAAATTATTTAGGCCTATCATGATTAATCGAGAAGTCGAATAATCGCCGGAAACACCGATAATCAACTACAATTTCAAAGTCAACGATTCGGAGTTTTCATCACTCCAATACCGATAAATTATTAGTTATTACCCTCTTTCCCATCGTACCCGTAAGAAGCGTCAGAGGTTGAAGAATATCAAAATATATTGTATGTAATTGATATGGAAAAGGAGAATAAAGATGCAACACAAGATACCAGATCTGTCGTTCTAGAATGAATGGGAGTACAAATAATTGCCCTTCTCAGTTTTGACAAGGAGTGCAATTGCCTTCTTAAATCCCAATGCAGCTATTATTAGACTCTTGACCCCCTAAGGCCCAAACCTGAGCCTAGGCTCAGGTTTTGGCCTGAGCCAGCCAGGAGTCTGAATTGTACTAGGAGAGCAGCTGGCGAGCAGCATGCCTGCATGCTTAAAGATTATCTGGTCCGAGAGCTAATGACCAAAAATATGGGTTTCTATACAGTTGTTTCTAGAGGTCACATAGTACGATTAAAATCAACATTAATCGATTATTCTTCTTCAAAAATCGATCATGAAATTTCATAATCGTGCCAGCCATAAAATTATTTAAACATCAAAGATGGTGGTCGGCGCGGCCATACAGGATATGCTAGAATACTGTCAGTCTTGATGAAATCTCAACTCCCCGAAATGTTTAGTGAACAACATCTCTGCGTACTGTCGTACATCAAAAACATACAAAACAAGAGGCCTCAAGAGGCCTTAATCGCTCACCTGACAAAGTAGTTCGAAGAAGTCTTTTAGGTCACACTCAGCTAGTCTAGATTTATCAACACTGCAGAGGAATGAAGTAATGGAATTATTCATAACTCTGGTGTCCATGTCAGTTGATTATTTTCATAGGTCTTCCTGGCCGCTTCCATTTCTATCAGCTGTAGACAAGCACTGCCAAACTTCCAAGGGTTGTTAAGTCACTGCAGTTTGAAAGGCAAATTTTATGGATAAATACTAAGGAATGGACCTGAACCAACTTGTCCCTAACCAGCCCCCCCCCCCCCCCCCCAACCATAGAGAGTCCAAATATTCAGCCCGCGACTAGATCACTCATATATGTTATATACCAAATATGAAAGGTTGTGACTGATGCATCTGAAGAAGATTTTTAAAGAAATTTCCTCATATTGCACTAAGTTAAACTTTATCCTCCAATATAGAGATATTAACTCAGGGACCCATTTTGAACAAACTTGAATCTGCCCCGCCCACACCCCAAGAGGTGATGTACACCAAATATCAAAATAGTTTCACTGGTGAATCCGATAAAGACGATTTTTAAAGAATATTCCACATGATGTACTAAGTAACACTTTGGGGTCCCATAAAAAGCCCAAATATTAGGCAAGGGACTCGATTTGAACGAACTTGAATCTGACCTCCCAACTCCACCCCTAGAGATTTTATATACAAAATACGAAAGGATTCTGACTGGTGGATCTGCAGAATATTTTAAAGACATTTCCTCACATTGCATTATGTTAAACTATGGGCTCCATTGGAGAGCCCAGTTATTAACACAGAGAACCGATTTCAGCAAACTTGAATCTAACCTCTTAGAGATGTTGTATACCAAACATGAAAGGATCTGGCCGGTAGCTCTGGAGAAGAAGATTTTTAAAGAACTTTCTTCATATTGCTCTAATCTAAACTTTGGACTCCAATAGAGAGGCCAAATATTAACTCAGGGACCCAATTAGAACAAACTTCAACCTGTCCCTGCCACCCCCCCCCCCCTTCCAGATATGTTGTATACCAAATATCAAAATATTTTCACTGGTTAATCTGATGAAGATTTTTAATGAATATTCATCATACAGGGACCGATCAGGACTATTTAAAATACGCTCCAGCCTCGGAGCCTATTTTTTCAATTCATGCGCCAGATTTCAATTTACGGAGTCACACTGCTGTTTGTAACACACACTGCAAATGTGTAATAGCTCTCATCATTTTCATTTAGTACACTATAGCAAACATTAATCTTCACTGTGGTTACTGATCAAGTTTTGGCTGCCTATTTAGGCAGCCAAGACTTGATCAGAAACCACAGTGAAGATTAATGCTTGGTAATTAAGACTTGAAATATTAACTTAAGCAGTCTACAACAATCATAAATGATAATCATATATATAATACATGTAAGAGTATCTCTCTCGATTATCCATCGACAGAATATCAAAATATGATCTGAGAAGTTACGCGCCAACTGAGAAGCCTATTTCTGAGATTTAAGAGCCAGGTCCTGATGTTTCAGAACCAAATACGCACTGGCGCATGCCCAGGTCGGTCCCTGTCATAATGTACTTAGTTAATTTTTGGGCCCACAGAAAACCCAGATATTAAGCTTTGGACTCGACTTGAACAAACTAGAAACTGACACCACTAAAAATGTCACGTAACAAATATGAAAGGATTTCGGTTGGTGGATCTGAAGAAGATTTTTAAAGAAATTTTACTATATTTCACTAAGTTAAACTTTGGACTCCAATAGAAAGCCTAAATATTAAACCAGGGACCGGATTTTAATCTGACCCACCTAGAGATGTTGTACACCAAATATGAAACGATTCTGACTGGTGGATCTGAAGAAGAAGATATTTAAAGAAATTCCCTCATATTACACTAAGTTAAAATTCGGGCGCCCAAATATTAATCCTGTGACTCGATTTGAACAAACGAAAATCTGCACCCCTCAACCCCCCCCCCCCCCCCCCCCCCCCCACCCCGGAGATGTTGAGACCAAATATGAAAAGATTCTGATTGAAGGATCTAAGGAAGAAGATTTTTAAAGAAAATTCCTCATATTGCATTAAGTTAAACTTTGGGCTCCAATATTGAGTCTAAATATTAACTCAGGGACCCAATTTGAACAAAAATGAATCTTAATTCTCCCATTCCCCATCCTGGAGATGTTGCATACCAATATGAAAGAATTCTGACTGGTGGATCTGAAGAAGATTTTTAAAGAAATTTCCTCATATTGCACTAAGTTAAAATTAAGTCTCCCATTTTGTGAGCCCAAGTATTATCCCAGGGACTCGATTTGAACAAACTTGAATCTGCCCCCATTAGAGATGTTGTGAACCAAATATCAAAAGATTCTGACTGGTGGATCTGAAGATGATTTTAAAGATTATTCTCCATATTGTACTATTGTACTAAGTTAACATTCGGGCCCCCATAGGAATCCCAAATATTAAACGAGGGACTTTCTTTGAACAAACTTGAATCTGCCCCTCGTAATAATGATGTATATAAAATATTAAAAGATTCTGACTTGTGGTTCTGAAGGAGATTTTTAAAGCTTCTTCCCCACATTGGCCTAAGTTAAGATTCGGGCTCCTGCATTGAACCCAAATATAAACCGAGGGGCTTAATTGAACACACGTCTATCTACTTTTGGCTCCTGGGGTTCCTACAGGGACAAGGGATATTTTTTTCTAGCATGAATCAAGTACTTATGATGCAATAATACCACGTATCAAATTTGGTCCAAATCGGCTCATCAGTTCAGAAAATAGAAATTTCAGGTGGGGCCCAAAAATGTATATCTTTACAAAAACAAATATTGCTCCACGAACTTCATTTGAACAAACTTGATTCTATACCTCAAAAGGAAGCTGTGTATCAAATATCAAGTCATTGTACCCACTGACTGGTTCATGAGTCGAGGATATTTTTTTAAAATTTGGAGCATTTCCCTCCACCCCCTCTCTTTGGGACGTGGCAACTTTATTTGAACAAACATTAATAGACATATGATAAGGAACATGCATATCAAATTTGGTTCATTGGTTTGTGAGGAGAAGTCGATAATGTAAAGTTCATGCCGGATGGACGGACGACGGACAGAAAGTGACCACATAAGCTCCCCCTGACTTTCGTTCAGGTGAGCTAACAAGAGGCATCGAGGGATGAGGCGCTCACTTGAGAAAGGTGATTCAAGAAGGAATTGAGGTCACATTCAGCATCTATGACCAGTCAGCAAAACACACCCCCAGATGAGTAGCATCATGTAATTATTTTGTTGTCCTTATCAGGTGATTCATATGGCCGCATTTAGAGTAAAGCTAAAAAGGGCAGTTTTTTCAAAGCCCTCGAATTCTAAATCCGTTTTTCCAGGGCGAGCGGCAAACCCTGTGGTGCACTTGGTTATTTGGGCGACTTTAAAGGCATATTGAAATATTTAAAGTGATTTTAAGCAGAACGATCACTGATTTGACCCGGGTGTGTTGGGTGGTCAGTTGGGTGCATTTGAAATTAGTTGTGATAAAATAACCCAACACTCTTCAAATCTCTTTAAGAAAAAAAATAAAATAAGAATTGACAAAATGGACATAACACACCAACCCACTCACCCATGTTCTAGGTTAAATTTTAAACCCCTCCGAGGCATCCAAAGTCAGTCGAGCGTGCAGCCTTGAACAAAGTACAATCTATGAGTCACAGTTATGATGCTGCTGCATACTAGTCGAAAAAGGGATAACTCTGGGAAACAATGTTGGACCAAACCCCAATTTGAACATGACCTCTGGTTAATGCTGATATACCAAATTTTATTTGAATCAGTCAACAACAATAAGTTATCATCGGGAAACAGAAAAAAATGAATTTTCGAAGTCGAAAAAGTGGCATAATTCTGGAAAAATTGTCGGACCACATCCCGATTCGAAACCGACCGTATATTGATACACCTGCATACTAAATTTCATTTGATTTGGCCAACTTTAACTTGAGTTGACGTCGGGAAACCCCCCAAAATGAATTTTTGAAGCCGAAAAGGGGCATAACTCTGGCAACAATTGCTGGACCGCACCCCGATTCGAACTTGACATGTATTTTATATTGATACACCGACATACCAAATTTCATTTGATTTGGTCAACTGTAAATAATGTTATCATCGGTGAACCAACGTGGGCGGACACACGCACGGACGCATGCATGCATGGACGGACACCGGCTACTTTAATAGTCCTCCGAAAATTTTGACAGAATTATTCTGCCCAGTGCATCTGAATAAGATCTTTGAAGCATATTGCACCATGTTCACGAAAAGCTGGATCCCACAGGGAATCTGAGTCTGAAAATGCCACCCCCCCCCCCCAACCCCCAACCCTCCACCCCAACCTCACTCCATCCCCAGGGAAAAGTGAACTAAGTATCAAAAGATCAGATGGATCTGAAGAAGATTTTATAATAACTTTCCTCACATTGCACGAATTTGAAATTCGGCCTTCCACAAAGAGCTCAAATATGAGGAACATAGACTATTAGATGATTTTAAAACCAAGATTTTAAAATAACTTTCCTCACATTGCACGAATTTGAAATTCGGCCTTCCACAAGGAGCTCAAATATGAGGCCATAGACTATTAGATGATTTGAACAAACCACTCTAAGGCTGTTTTATACCAATAATTTAAAGACTTCGACAGGTAGGTCTGAAGAAATGACCAAGATAGTGGCTTCGCAATGTCCATGTCTTCAGGCAGTTCTTGGTGATTTGGGATATTTCTCAGGTTCATTTGGGTAATTAGATATACACTAGTTCCAGAGAACATACCCCTCACACTAGTTTGGGCCATGCAGCATTCCGGGCTACTCTTATTAGCCTAAGATGCAATTTTGGTTTTGGTGGGGTTTTGGGGTCATTTTGGCTTTTTGCGGGTCCATTTGGGTAAATAGATGTACACTCGCTCAATCGAACGCACCCTCCAAACACCCCAGGCCTATTAGAATTTAGAGAGTTTTGGGTCATCTAGCAACCACGTGCGGCCTACAGTTTACAAAATGGACATTCACAACGAAATAAACGTGCTGTGCAGGCGCACTGACACCGGGCATCACTATGGTAATGACGTCATAACATGGCTCTCACGTGGGTTACCACAACAATCCAACATGCCGTCGCTGGATCACGTGACATGGCGAGTCCGAGGTCCTGCACCAAGATCGTGCAGAAAGGAGGTGAAAGATGCGAGACTTCTACTCATGAGCTGCTCTCATGAAATTTTATATTACAACCACTTTAGCAAGCGTTCCTTGGACATTATCACTAATAATTTCTTAGGCATTAGAGATGCGGACCGGACCAGACCGCCAGTTGTGGTCCGGTCTAAGGGAAAGGTGGTCCATTCTGGTCCAACCCCAGGTCAGATATTCTTGCCTGGACCGGTTCCGGACCAGTCCAATCATTATAAAATACCTTAAATGAAGTGAAATGTGTTAAAAATCTTACTTTTGGTAATGACGGGCAAGCTTGGTAACCCTGGGCATGTTATATATAATACATTGTACGCATATTGTGGAAATGTGCAGTGTATTTTGAAATATTTTCTCGTATCTATCATTTTAGAGAAGTTAGAGAGCGAATAAAACGTGCTTATAACTTGTGACTGTGACTCACTGTGGAGTCTGAAGTTCACGTTTCCCTCTATCATGCACATGCTATAAGTAGCATGTCAGGTTGAGATCTGGCCTCTTTACCAGGACCCCGCGGGGTCAGACCCCGACCCCGATGTCATTGACCTCGGTGCCCAAATCCATTAGGCCTCCCCGTCCCCTCTCCCCGTCCCCTCTCCACACTAGGCCTAGTTATTTTTAGGCGTCCCCTCACCCTTCCCGCCCTGTATGTACCCTATCTTTTAGGCTATCCCTCCCCAAAGCCCATTTTAGGACCATCTAAAGGGACCTAGACTATGTATAGCCCATTTAGGCTTTCCCCACATTTTTTAAGTTTTCCCTGTATGTGGGGTCCCCCGTCCAAAAGCCCAGTCCCTCCCCACCAAAGCCCTGGACTGTTCCTCCCTCCTTCCAAAGCCTAGGCCAAAGCTGGGGGACTTTCGCACTGAGGTGTCCTTGTGAGTACTAACAAAAGAGTGCCACCATACCCTATCCCCAGCCCGGCCCCACGTAAATTTCGAGCTCTGTTGGTGTATCTAAGGTAAATGTTGTCAAGGACATGTAACGGCATACAAAATGCTTTAGACATAAAGACTATCTGGTTTTGTTTAGACATGGCATAAAGGAATTATGATAGAGAGAATCTTTGTTTATAAGAAGATATGATAGTGTCACGTTGTATAGTTACGCAAAAGGGACAACTGGTATGTTTGATTATGTCATAGATAAAGGTATTATGATAAAGGGCTCCTTTGTTTAATATAAGAAATATGATAAAGACCATATACACTGTTTGATTATGTCATAGGTAAGATGGTGTCACGTCGCAGGTGTTTGATAACCCAGTAAGATCGCGGTGCTCTCTGATTGGTCAAACAACTGCCCAATCAGATCGTGCCATGCTGCATTTTCTGCGTGGCGAATAGATGAGTGATCCGGAGTGTGACAATAAAAGGCAAGCAAGATTGGAAGTTTTTATCATTCTTTCAAAATCATTTGATCGAGTATCTTCTGAACACTTTGAGAAAAAGATGGAGTCATCAGTTAGATTTTGTTGTCAAGTTTGTGATAAAACATTCACGGATCGTCGCAATAGGAATCGCGTTACTGGATGGAAGAAGTACAATCCCTCTGGAACTCTAGTGAAAGAGGGGTCGGATATGTTAGGGCTAAAGAAATAGTGAGATGGACAAACAAACATTTCCGTCGTAATAGCCACACGGTATAATCACCCTTGAATTACAACTGCATTCTCTCTGAGCTGGTGCAGTTGTAATTCAACGGTGATTATATCTTAATAACTCGCGAGGTAAAGAATTCTGGTTTTTTTATCCTCGTTGTTTATAGAGGTGCCTGATGATAGTTTGGAAGTGGAAGCTGAAAAGGAATGAACAACTCTAAATTTTCTCTTTATTAAATTTTATTTTCACATAAAATCAGTTTTACAAGTAATCAATTGGTTTTACAATAGTCAAAATGGATTTGCAATCAGACTTACAAATTTACAAGTATTTTTTTTTTTCAAAGCGAAAATGGTTTCACAATCAATTAAAATGGATTTACAATCAGTCAAAATGGATTTTCAATAAGTTTTTACAAGTAATTTTTACAATTTCACCATAAGTAATTTCTACAATAAGTAGTTTTTTAATACTTTTACAATCATACAATAAATACTTTTAAGTAATCGGTAACTGTCTTTTGTCCCCGAAACGGGATAGTTTTTGTTGTTGTCGTTCTTCTGGGCTTTCTCTAGTTATGATCCCAAGTTGTCTGCACTTCCAGAAAACGTGTATTTTCTTAATAATGGATCAAACAAGTATTTTCGTTTCTCAATTGCGAATTTTTCAGCTTCGTTCATTCCTTAACCCTCCTCATCTCGAAGTCGCTGAGCAGTTTTTTTCTAATTTTTCCATAGACCGGATGTTTTCTGAAGTGCCTTACTCGACTCATTGCCTTAAATAATCTTCTACAGAGGAAAGCTCTCACGCTGTCTCTAAGAGCTTCCCTGGCCGCTCTGGTGGCCTCGTCTGTTTGCAAGCCATTTTCTATGTACGTCACTTTCAATCTCCGAAATTTAGCTGTATTATCTTCATATGCTCTTATGATTAAAGTGTCTATCATGTTCGTTTCACCATCTTCCTCTTCTGAATATTCACTTTCGGTGGTTGTATCACTATCGTCTGACTCTGAATATGTGCTCTCGTCAGAATCAGACAAGTTATAATCTTCGTTTGACTGTTTGCCTTCACCCATCATCCCAATCCTCCATCTTCGTGTCTATTATGTGTAAAGGCTCTTGAGAATGCTTTCCTACAGAATTTACAGTCGTGGCTCGGCATGTCTTCTCTCTTTGAACGCTCTGAGAACAAATGAGAACTGGGTGGATATCACGATTTATAAGACAGTGAAGGGTACCCTCAAATACGCGCATGCGTACATCAGTTTTACATATGGGCACATCCATTTTACATACGGGCACATCCATTTTACATACAGGCACATCCGTTTTACATACGGGCACATCCATTTTACATACGGGCACATCAGTTTTACATACGGGCACATCCATTTTACATACGGGCACATCCGTTTTACATATGGGCACATCCATTTTACATACGGGCACATCCGTTTTAAACATATACACATCGGTTTTAAACATATTCACATCGGTGTTAAACATATTCACATCGGTTTTAAACATATACACATCAGTTTTACATATGTGCACATCGGTTCTTCCCACCCTATCAATTGACGGTTGCTTCAAATCTTCCCCCAGTGCATTGTGGGAAATTACAGTGATGCAACTCTGTGGTAAAATAAGTATTTGCTCGACTTCACACTACTTGACACAGTTTACTTTAAAAAAACAAAACAAGACATAAAAGTCAGATAAATGTCAAGTCGGAGAATGACACATCTAAACTTCACACGCCAGCTTGATAACAAACTTCCGTCCATTAATGTTACAGGAATTTTCTGCTTAAATGGTTTCAAATGGTCTTAAATATTTCTCAAATGGTCTTAAATGTTTCTCAAATGGTCTCAAATGGTCTTAAATAGTTCTCAAATGGTCTTAAATGGTCTTACATGATCACTAAATGGTCTCAATGGCCTTAAATGGTCTTAAATGGTCTTACATGATCACTAAATGGTCTTAAATGGTCTTAAATGGTCTCAAATACCCTTAAATGGTCTTAAATGGTCACTACATTGTCTTAAATAGTCTTAAATGGTCACTAAATTGTCTTCAATGGTCTTAAATGGTCACTAAATGGTCTTAAATGGTCACTAAATGTCTTAAATGGTCACTAAATGTCTTAAATGGTCCCTAAATGGTCTTAAATGGTCACTAGATGGTCTTAAATGGTCACTAAATGGTCTTAAATGGTCACTAAATGGTCACCAATTTGGTGTATTTACTATATGTAAAACCGATGTGCACATATGTAAAACCACGTGCACATATGTAAAACCAATGTGCACATATGTAAAACCGATGGGCACATATGTAAAACCGATGTGCACATATGTAAAACTGATGTGCACATATGTAAAACCATGTGCACATATGTGGAATCAGTTTTACATATGTGCACATCGGTTTTACATATGTGCACATTGGTTTTACATATGTGCACATTGGTTTTACATATGTGCACATCGGTTTTACATATGTGCACATCAGTTTTACATATGTGCACATCGGTTTTACATATGTGCATGTGGTTTTACATATGTGCACATCGGTTTTTCATATGTGCACGTGGTTTTACATATGTGCACATCGGTTTTACATATAGTAAATACACCAAATTAGTGACCATTTAGTGACCATTTAAGACCATTTAGTGACCATTTAAGACCATTTAGTGACCATTTAAGAACCATTTTGTGACCATTTAGTGACCATTTAGTGACCATTCAAGACCATTTAAGACAATTTAGTGACCATTTAAGACCATTTAAGACAATTTAGTGACCATTTAAGACAATTTAGTGACCATTTAAGAGTATTTTAGACCATTTAAGACCATTTAAGACCATTGAGACCTTTTAGTGATCATGTAAGACCAATTAAGACCATTTAATGCCATTGAGACCATATAGTGATCATGTAAAACCATTTAAGACCATTTGAGAACTATTTAAGACCATTTGAGACCATTTGAGAAACATTTAAGACCATTTGAGAAATATTTAAGACCATTTGAGACCATTTAAGCAGAAAATTCCTGTAACATTAATGGACGGAAGTTTGTTATCAAGCTGGCGTGTGAAGTTTAGATGTGTCATTCTCCGACTTGGCATTTATCTGACTTTTATGTCTTGTTTTGTTTTTTTAAAGTAAACTGTGTCAAGTAGTGTGAAGTCGAGCAAATACTTATTTTACCACAGAGTTGCATCACTGTAATTTCACACAATGCACTGTGGGAGGATTTGAAGCAACCATCAATTGGTAGGGTGGGTAGAACCGATGTGCACATATGTAAAACTGATGTGTATATGTTTAAAACCAATGTGAATATGTTTAAAACCGATGTGAATATGTTTAAAACCGATGTGAATATGTTTAAAACCGATGTGTATATGTTTAAAATGGATGTGCCCGTATGTAAAATGGATGTGCCCGTATGTAAAACGGATATGCCCGTATGTAAAACGGATGTGCCCGTATGTAAAACTGATGTGCCCATATGTAAAATGGATGTGCCCGTATGTAAAACGGATGTGCCTGCATGTAAAATGGATGTGCCCCGTATGTAAAACTGATGTGCCCATATGTAAAATGGATGTGCCCGTATGTAAAATGAATGTGCCCGTATGTAAAACGGATGTGCCCGTATGTAAAATGGATGTGCCCATATGTAAAACTGATGTACACATGCGCGTATTTGAGGGTACCCTTCACTGTCTTATAAATCGTGATATCCACCCAGTTCTCATTTGTTCTCAAAGCGTTCAAAGAGAGACATGCCGAGCCACGACTGTAAATTCTGTAGGAAAGCATTCTCAAGAGCCTTTACACGCAATAGACACGAAGATGGCTACTGCCTCAAGAGGATTGGGATGATGGGTGAAGGCAAACTGTCAAACGAAGATTATAACTTGTCTGATTCTGACGAGAGTGCATATTCAGAGTCAGACGATAGTGATAAAACCACCGAAAGTGAATATTCAGAAGAGGAAGATGGCGAAACGAGCATAATAGACACTTTAATCATAAGAGCATATGAAGATAATACAGCTAAATTTCGGAGATTGAAAGTGACGTACATAGAAAATGGCTTGCAAATAGACGAGGCCACCAAAGCGGCCAGGGAAGCTCTTAGAGACAGCGTGAGAGCTTCCCTCTGTAGAAGATTATTTAAGGCAATGAGTCGAGTAAGGCACTTCAGAAAACATCCGCTCTATGGAAAAATTAGAAAAACTGCTCAGCGATTTCGAGATGAGGAGGGTTACGGAATGAGTGAAGCTGAAAAATTCGCAATTGAGAAACGAAAATACTTGTTTGATCCATTATTAAGAAAATACACGTTTTCTGGAATTGCAGACAACTTGGGATCATAACTAGAGAAAGTCCAGAAGAACGACAACAACAAAAACTATCCCGTTTCAGGGACAAAAGACAGTTACCGATTACTTAAAAGTATTTATTGTATGATTGTAAAAGTATTAAAAAACTACTTATTGTAGAAATTACTTATGGTGAAATTGTAAAAATTACTTGTAAAAACTTATTGAAAATCCATTTTGACTGATTGTAAATCCATTTTAATTGATTGTAAAACCATTTTCGCTTTGAAAAAAAAATACTTGTAAATTTGTAAGTCTGATTGTAAATCCATTTTGACTATTGTAAAACCAATTGATTACTTGTAAAACTGATTTTATGTGAAAATAAAATTTAATAAAGAGAAAATTTAGAGTTGTCCATTCCTTTTCAGCTTCCACTTCCAAACTATCATCAGGCAACTCTATAAACAACGAGGAAAAAAAACAGAATTCTTTACCTTGCGAGTTAAGATATAATCACCGTTGAATTACAACTACACCAGCTCAGAGAGAATGCAGTTGTAATTCAAGGGTGATTATACCGTGTGGCTATTACGACGGAAATGTTTGTTTGCCCATCTCACTATTTCTTTAGCCCAAACATATCCGACCCCTCTTTCGCTAGAATTCCAGAGGGATTGTACTTCTTCCATCCAGTAACGCGATTCCTATTGCGACGATCCGTGAATGTTTTATCACAAACTTGACAACAAAATCTAACTGATGACTCCATCTTTTTCTCAAAGTGTTCAGAAGATACTCGATCAAATGATTTTGAAAGAATGATAAAAACTTCCAATCTTGCTTGCCTTTTATTGTCACACTCCGGATCACTCATCTATTCGCCATGCAGAAAATACAGCATGGCACGATCTGATTGGACAGTTGTTTGACCAATCAGAGAGTGCAGCGATCTTACTGGGTTATCAAACACCTGCGACGTGACACCATCTTACCTATGACATAATCAAACAGTGTACATGGTCTTTATCATATTTCTTATAAACAAAGGAGCCCATTATCATAATACCTTTATCTATGACATAATCAAACATACCAGTTGTCCCCTTTGCATAACTATACAACGTGACACTATCATATCTTCTTATAAACAAAGATTCTCTCTATCATAATTCCTTTATGACATGTCTAAACAAAACCAGGTAGTCTTTATGCCTAAAGTATTTTGTATGCCGTTATATGTTCTTGACAACATTTACCTTAGATACACCAACATAGCTCGAAATTTACGTGGGGCAGGGCTGGGGATAGGGTATGGTGGCACTCTTTTGTTAGTACTCACAAGGACACCTCAGTGCAAAAGTCCCCCAGTTTTGGCCTAGGCTTTGGAAGGAGGGAGGAACAGTCCAGGGCTTTGGTGGGGAGGGACTGGGCTTTTGGACGGGGGACCCCACATACAGGGAAAACTTAAACAATGTGGGGAAAGCCTAAATGGGCTATACATAGTCTGGGTCCCTTTAGACGGTCCTAAAATGGGCTTTGGGGAGAGATAGCCTAAAAAATAGGGTACATACAGGGCGGGAAGGGTGAGGGGGCGCCTAAAAATAACCTAGACCTAGTGTGGGGAGGGGACGGGGAGAGGGGACGGGGAGGCCTAATGGATTTGGGCACCGAGGTCAATGACCTCGGGTCGGGGTCTGACCCCGCGGGGTCCTGGTAAAGAGGCCAGATCTCAACCTGACATACTACTGCTATATGTCATTTAGCATGTGGAGGATAGCGGAAAGGTGAACTACAGACTAAAGGTTACTACTGCTGAAAGACTTGAAGCATTTGCAATATTTATCTTTATTCTTTGAGTTCTTAACCCAATCATATACTATATGATATATAGTATATGATTGGGTTAAGAACTTAACGATAGATAGTGCAAATGCTACAAGTCTTTCAGCACTAATAACATTTCTGTTTGTTCTTAACCCAATCATATACTATATGATATATAACATGTGGCTAGGTTAAGAACTTCAAGATAGATAGTGCAAATGCTCCAAGTCTTTCCGCACAAAACCGTTGTGTTCTTTACATTGGCACCCGATATATTCCAGATAGCTTGGTCAATTTCCGATATGCAGGTATACGCACCGGATTTCGGTTTTGGATGCAGTGACTTGGAGTTAGATATTGCCAACTATAGGCTATACTGCGATTTGCAACCTATCTCCAGTACACTGAAATGTATGTGAGCCTATGAGGGTTAGTTGACAACTTGACATGGTAATTCCTAATTCACTATCTTCTCTGACATCAGTCATTGTCACTAGCAATATGTATACCATTACCCATTGGGATTACGAAACCACGTATACAACTACCATGTTCTCGACATTTTGGCCTATGCCTGAAACATTGGGTTTTACCCAAATTACCCAAAGTGTCAAATATAGGCCTAAATGAAGAGAACATGGTAATTGTACAAGTGGTTTCGTAATTTCAGACATTGTCATTTCAGAGATCAGAGGTTAAAGAGGATATCTCCGTAAAAAGCTTATTCGTTTCATCAAGGATCGTTGTTTTTGTCCTGGATGCAAGCTGTCAAGATGGCTGTATGAAGCGCGTTTTAGAAAGTGTAATACTTGCAATTGTTAACTTGTTGCATCATAATGACTGTCACACGGGAGTCACATAAACAGTAAACACAATACACATTCAGACACACGTATTCCTTGTCAGACAGGCATAAGGCATTTCATAGGTTTTCATATCCTTCTTCTTGGACAAGACGCTTGCAATTCCCGCAATTGCACAAACTACGCATCCGTAGGTATTGGGGAAGGTGGCGCTTCCCAACAGCGTCATGCAAAAATGATAACTTAGCTACCGTATCGGGTAATAGACGATTTTGTATTGAAGTAATAATGTCTCCTGTAACACTGAACAAACACTCACTTGGCACACTGGTAGCAACTACGCACATCAACTTTTTCACCAATATTTCTGTCATTGCGATGTCTGAATTGCTCGAATTTCGTGACACGTGTGCTCCAAACATAGTGCCAAGAAGACGGCCAAGTAATTTCCCTTCGCATGGTGTCAACGCTGTCGGATCCCCAACACCTGGTTCCACAAAATCGCTTCCACAGGTATCGGATGCCTGTGCTTTTATACACCTGATTAGCCCCGTAAGTTCTGATGTCACTTTTGCCTCAATAGTCGATCTCGCCCCCAACTTGTGACCGAAAGCATTGAAACGAGGGTCCACATATGACTTCATGTCCACTTGATTTTCCTCGTCCTTCATACAGAAGTATTTGTTCGTCTTTAGTTTTGCTTGCTCCTTGAATTTCTTGATTCCAGGCGGGTCGTTTACTTTCGTTTCCAAATGTTGCCCTAACATTGCTACAGCTGGTCCAACCGCAGATATGGTCACATTCGAAGACGAACTCGTCCAAACTGTCACATCATAAATTGGTTGTCGTAGTGAAATTAGCTCCGATGCGAGATTCCACACAACTTCAGTGGGGATGTGAGTGGGTTTTGGAGCATCCCTGTGTGGTAGGGTATAATCTACAACGGTGGTTACAATGTCTCTAAGTTCCAAAAGTCTTGACAACATTACATACGTTGAGTTCCATCGGGTACATACATCTTGAATGAGTCTCAGTGTCTTAAGTTTATTTTCCCGTTGTACAGAGTCCATTTTATCAAACAGAACCTTGGTCTTGTGGAAATGCATTACCAATTTCTTACACCAGTCTATGGCTTCAGTTACTCCCCGCACAATAAGTCCATCGTGTACACCTAAGTTCAAAACCTGGCCGAGACATGGAAATCGTTCAACATATAAGAAGTCGCTGCAACATTTGAAGTTCGAACTGACATTGTCGCATGTTGCCGCTACTAACCTTGTCTCTCAGCAGCCCCCATGTCCAACATTTCGAGAACTTTGTCAGCGATACTTTCCCCGGAGTATTCTCCAGGAAAGGATACAGCTCAAAGTCTACCACTGTCTAATTCCCATGAATTTGAAATGAAATGTACAGCCAAACTGATATATGAATGCATTGCCTTAGATGTCCATATATCAAAAGTGGCACAGAAGTATGTGAAGTTTTTTTCAAATAGTTTCTGCACTGTACCTTTCCTGTCGTTGTATAGTTTTGTGATCACATTGTCCATTGTGTCTCTCAAAGGAACTATGAAACTTGGATTTAATGTGTAAGAGTACTGTATAAATTCAGGGCCATTCACTATAGATACAGGCTGAATATCTGAACATATCATCTCCGTGAGACTCTGATTACATTGCGCGTATTGAAGACTATCTTTTCTTGTAGAATTCGTCTGACCCGAACTCGTATTCGCCGACTGCAGTTCCTTGTGGAAGCGGGATAGATTCGGATGATGATTCAGTTGAGGATGTCATTTTTCATAGTTCAACATGGACGTGTGTCTTTTGACTGGTGGTTCAATCACTGTATCTAAAATGTCTTTATGGTGCCTCTTAAAATGTCTTTTTAAGTTGGACTGGCCATCACCACCTTTCTTTATTTTTTCCTCACATTTTACACATCGGAAAACACCAGCTGCATCATTCTTTTCGGAATACAGATTATCGAGATACCCATATACTGGGAAAGAATATTTTGCCAGGTGCGAGTCTCGTAATGTCCTGTGTTTTGGTATTATTCCTGTACTTGTCGCCGTATTAGAATTACTGGGCGATTCACTAATTTCACTAGACTGAGTATCATTCGACTCTCTGGAAGGCTCAATTATTATTTTAAATTTTAACAACTGGTTATTCTATATTTTAAACAAACGACCGGTAGGTAGAGTTACAGAATTACAAATGATTTATTTGGAACCATCTGGCATCTGCCAACGGCCCAACACTCAAGTCAGTGAAAGTTTGCCATGTGACACCGTCGTGACTGAAGATTGTTAGTTTGTTACTATCGTTCCAATCAGGGCATTATCTGAAGTCGGAGGAATCAAAAGACAGAGGCGGTACTCGGTAGTCACTGTTGTTTGATGTTACGGTCATCAAAGAATGTATTAGACGAGCTGTTAGGAGATCTCACACCAGATGACCAGACAGTTGCGACACTGTGTATTGAGACTATTGACTGGTGATCGGAGCTTCGGATTCCCGTACCAGATAACCCCAGTGCTAACAGACATGACCAGACAGTTGCGACACTGCGTATTGAGACTATTGACTGGTGATCGGAGCTTCGGATTTTCGTACCAGATAACTCCAGTGCTAAAGCCAGACATACATCTATGTATTAAAGTCTGTGAACCGGTCCAGTGCCGGACCGCCATGTGTGGACCGGCCCAAAGCGGTCTAATGACGGTGGCCCGGTCCGGTCTGCGGTCCGGTCCTGGACCGCGGATCGTACCGGTGTTTTGCTGTCCGGTCCGCATCATTATTGGACATTAATTCGTTATTAAAGCTCAGGTTATCACGTTACGTGCTAAGCCGCTAATGGTATCTTCTTTCCAGTAGCGCCGGTGGTCCGACACGTCACGTGTGAATTACCTCCGATTCGGAATCTTCTATTTCCGCTTTGTAACTTTGGACGCCACGCGAGATAAACAAATCGCACGGCAGTTATTTGTGGTGAGTACGCAAATTTGGTTAAAATACAGTGTTTTCGTGCAAACACGCCTCTAGCGGTTTGCACCTCAATCTTTAATGGAGGATAAAGTTCCTGGAATTATCCGATTGGTGGAAAATGAACTGAGCTGATTAGTGTGAATAAAATTTGAAAGTGCATGTTTTGGAAAAGATATAAAATATTCATGACAATTGTCTTCTGAAATGTGTGAGAGAAGATTAAAATTGGGTGTGGGTAGGTAAAAATATGTCTATTCCATTCAGTGCGAAACTGGACGGGAGTACAGGAAGCTCCAAATTTAAAGGCAAAATTCACATGGCGCCCTATATTTTTTTTAATATATTTTTTTCATGAGATGATAAACTAAATGGATAGATGGTTGTTTTTGCCCAAATCAGCTTGATGAGATGGGGAGTGGAGGAAAGATTATTACTGTCGTCAATGGGAAAAACACTGTATTGTAACCATTAAAACCTATCTGGTGGAACACAGGGGAACCAAATAATGATGTAAGGTCTGTATATATTTGTATCACTGAATGATTCTGGGTTTTTTAAGTTGTCAAACTCCATCTTCGTCTTAGGCCGCTTATAAGACCTTGGGCTGTTAATAATTTTTTTTTTTTTGAAGCCTGTTGTCAGCTACGCGCAGGGATTATATTTCATCTAAATTTGGGAGAATCCATTTGGATTCTCGCGAAAATGGTTGCGGGAATCCATACCAGCTACGAGTGCCCCAGATCCCATGAGGCCACCATGGTTGAACCCCTGTTGTATACTGTTAACACATGTTAACCCTTACCCTTTACCCAACACAGCTTCTTAATTTGTAAAGCATAAACTGAATTTGATATTTTAAACCAGAGGCTCAACTGAGCCTAAAACGATTACCTGGCTCACGTTGTCAAAAGAGATGAATGTGTCAATATGTGATCGGCAGCAAGAGTTTTTTTTTTTTTTTTTTGATTTGCTATAACACAACCTATGGCCATTCATTTCTGCTGGTCCTAGAAAAGCTTCCTAGGCTAAAAATAAAACTCTGTTCTTAGAAATATTAAAAAAGTGTTCAAACGAAAAAAAATTTGGTTTTTAATTCCTGTGGTTCTCTCTACCCACCCGCAGGAGCAACCCGCCCCAGGTTTTCACGCGCCGCAGTTGTCATAATGGCCCATCATCTGACTTAATTATGATGGTATTATAAGTTATAACATATGAATAAGTCATCCCAGTATTCTTGGATTTTCTTTGCTTGCAAAGTATATCTCACTCGGGTGTCAGTTTCTAAGTTAGATAAAGGAAAAGAGATCAACGATGTGATGAATCCATATTATTAGTACAATTGAGTCATTCTGAGATGTGTTGATAGGACCAATGTGGATTATTTTCGACAAAAAAGTGAGGAAACGTTTTTTTTTTTATATAATACTATCCCCAAAAGATTTTTGTTAAAAAATCGAGACAACCCGCCCCCCGAAAATGGGACAACCCGCCCTCAAAATAGGGCCGGGGCGGGTAGTTCCCCCCCCCCCCCCAAAAAAAAAAAAAAATTCGGGCATAAATGAAGTTCTTATGACCCAGTTATAAACTACATGACAAATTTGGTTCACATCTGCCGATTGGTTCTGGAAATAGAATTTTGAGTGAAGCCCAAATTTGGGTACCCATATTTTGACCTACTGACTAACCCTTTACCCTACGTAACGGCAAAAACCGGCCAGCGCTATTCTCAAAAATCGCGAATTAATTTTCACTATTTTTTTCATTTTTTGTCTCAAAAACATAGGTTATGACCCCTCATTGGAACGAGCTGGACGAATTTTTTTTCCAAGTGTCTCCTGCTTTTCATGTTAGGTAAAGGGTTACAAAAAGTGAATCTGCATCACTAAAGTAAGTTCCATGCCAGAAATCTAACCATTGTTGCGAGTGGCTTATGAGAAAAGGATTTTTAAAGCATTTTTGGCTTATGGAGCATTAACCTCACTCCAAGGGGCATAGTGATCCAGGAAAAAATCAGAAGAGTAAACTCCACCAGCCGGAAGATGGCAGCAGCTTCATTTGAACAAAGTAGAAAGAGTATACTCTAAAGATGGTCTGTGTCATAAATGAATTAATTTGGCCCAGTGGTTTTAAAGAAGACAAGTTTCAAATTAATTGATGGAGAACAAGAAAGATAATGACTCAGCATTTTTCCATTGCTAACAGTGTTAAATGGGCATCCCTATATACGGCACCCCCATGACAAAACCGATAGCATTTTTGTTTTGGTCCCACTGATTCCACTGGACCTAAGGAAGCTGCATACCAACAAACAATATTCTCGTCCGTGCAGTTTTGAAATAATAATAATGCACCAAGTTAAATTATGGGCTCCCATAGAGAGCCCACACATATTAAGCCAAGGACTCGATTTTAACAAACTTGAACTTGACACCACTAGAGATGTCACATACCAAATATGAAAGGATTCTGACCAGTGAATCTGAAGTAGATTTTTTAAGAAATTTTCTCATATTGCACTAAGTCAAACTTTGAGCTCCAGTAAAGAGCCTAAATATTAATCCAGGGACTGGTGGATCTGAAGAAGATTTTTAAAGACATTTTCTCATATTGCACCAAGTTAAACCTTGGGCTCCAATAGAAGCCCAAATATTAACTCCAGGACCTAATTTGAACAAATTAGAATCTGAACCCCCCACCCCAAAGATGCTGTATACCAAATATGAAAGGATTGTGATTGGTGGATCTGAAAAAAAAAGATTTTTAAAGAAATTTCCTCATGTTGCACTGAGTTAAAATTTGGAGACTCTCATAGGGAGCCCAAATATTAAACCAGGGGCTCGATTTGAACAAACTTGAATCTGACCCCCTAGAGATGCAGTATGCCAAATGTCAAAAGAATCTGACTGGTGGATCGGAAGAAGATTTTTAAAGATTATTCCCCATATTGCACTAAGTTAAAACATCGCGCTCCCATTAGAGCCCAAATATTAACTCAGGGACTCAAACTTGAACCTGACACCCCTAGAGATGTCACATACCAAATATGAAAGGATTCTGACTGGTGGGTCTGAAGAAGACGATTTTTAAAGAAATTTTCTCATACTGCACCAAGTTAAAACTTGGGCTGCAATACAGAGCCCAAATATTAGCCCAGGGACCCAATTTGAACAAACTTGTATCTGACACCCCCCCCCCCCCCCCCCTCCCTAGAGATGTTGTATACCAAATATGAACGTGACTGGTGGATCGGAAATAAGAAGATTTTTTAAGAAAGTTTCTCATGTTACACCAAGAAAATTTTGGGCTTAAATAAAGAGCCCAAATATTAAACCAGGGGCCCGATTTGAACAAACTTGTATCTGACCACCCCTAGCGATACTGTATAGCAAATATCAAAAAATTCTGACTGGTGGATCTGAAGTAGATTTTTAAAGATTATTACCCATATTGTACTAAGTTAAAACAAACAATTCTGGCTTTTAACCCCCGGGACTCGATTTGAACAAATTTGAATCTGACCCCCTACAGATGTTGCATACCAAATATGAATAGATTCTGACTGGTGGATCTGAAAAAGAAGTTTTTTAAAGAAATTGTCTCATATTGCACCAAGTTAAACCTCGGGCTGCAATAAAGAGCCCAAATATTAACCCGGGAACCCAATTTGCACAAACTTAAATCTGACCACCCTAGAGATGTTGTATAACAAATATGAAAGGATTGTGACTGGTAGATCTGAAAAAGAAGATTTTTAAAGAAATTTTCTCATACTGAGCTAAGTTAAACTATGGGCTCCAATAAAAAGACCAAATATTAACCCATGGATCCAATTTGAACAAACTTGAATCTGTCTCTCCACCCCCTCCCCCCCCCCCCAGATGTTGTATACCAAATACCAAAAGAATATGATTGATGGATCTGAAGAAGATTTTTAAAGCTTATTCCCAATATTGCTCCTCCACCGAGCCCAAATATGAACCTAAGGGCTTAATTTGAACACACTTGTATCTATCCATCCTCATCCCCCCCCCCCCCCCCCCCTCCATGGATGCTGTATACCAAATATCAAAATATTCTGATCAGTGATTCTGGAGAAGAATATTTTTTTAATTTTTGTTTCTGCATTGAACCCAAATATAAACCGAGGGGCTTAATTTGAACATACTTCTACCTGACCCTCCACTCCCTCCCCCATCCCACCCCTCATCCCTATGGATGTTGTGTACTAAATCTTAAAAGATTCTGATCAGTGGTTCTGGGGAAGAATTTTTTTTTAATTTTTGCAAATATGCTGATTCAGCATTTTTTCGATGCCCCCTACAGAACACACGGACACAACCGATGGCATTTATTTTACCATTCTCTACCGGTCCTGAGGATGCTTCATACCAAATAACAGTTCTCTGTTCTCTGTTTAGGAAATATGAGCGTTGGAATTTTTCTATGTTTAGCTCCTGGGGTTCCCACGGGGCTGTGAAAAAAAATAGGGTTTCAATCATTGACTTAGGACACACTTATACTACATGCCAAATTTGGTTCAAATCGGCCCATCGTTTCTTGAAACACAAATTTTGGGTGCAGCCCAAAATGGGTATCCTCCCGCAGAAATCCCAAATATTGACCAAAAAACTTCCCTTGAACAAACTTTAATCTTCTACACTAAAGGATGTTCCATACCAAAAATCAAGGCATTCTCTCTGCTGGTTCATGAGAAGATTTTTAAGAATTTTTAGGCTTTTGGGGCATTAACCACAGCCGGAAGATGGCAGCTGCTTCATTTGAACAAAATAGAAAAGGTATACTCCAAAGATGATCTGTGCAATATATGTTTGAGTTTCGTCCAGGGGTTTTGAAGAAGACAAGTTTTGAAGAAGGAGACAAGTTTTCAAAAGTTAACGGACGACGGGCGACGGACGCCAAGTGATGGCAATAGCTCACACTGATTTGAAGTGAGGTGAGCTAAACAAAATAAATAATATCTGCCAATGAAACCTTGCAAGTATGGATGTCACTGAAACCGGCTCATTGAGCCGGTTCCAATGACAGCCATATTTCAATTTGTGCAATTTTATTGACAAAGTGTCAGTATATTTCAGACCATGTTGCCCTGGTATTGGTTAATTTTCTGCCACTGTGTTAGGTGAAGGGTTAAATTGACTCAGCTCTTTTCTCACGAATCCTAACAGAGGTGCAGCGAGAATCTACATGGATTCTCGCTGGTTTTGTGGCGCGAATCTTTGCATGAATCGATTTTCTGATTCTCGTCGAAATATAAGCCCTGATGCAAGTCGTAACAAAAAATTCTTCGCGTTCTGCATAAAACAACCTTCTCCGACACGTGGTGACCCTGGCTGTCGAAAGTGTCCTTAAACTCCAATAAAAAAATAAATAAGACCACAACAATCATTTGATGTAGAATTTGTGTATATTTATTTGGAATTTATAGAATTACAGACTTGGGAATTTCGTAGTAAATTGTTTTGCTTTAAGATTGGTTTCCGTGAAATGCTGGCGTGTTGCAACAGGACGGAGGATAAATATTACCACTATTCATGCAGTTTTGTTTCCGTGTCGTCTGTAGACATGAGATGTCTTACTTCTTTATGGGTTACCCCGGTCGTGTCGTGACTGGTGTCTACCACGATAGCGCCCAGGTCTAGCAGGAAAATCCCTTGACTGGACCTTGTATTCTTTTCCTCCGTGTTCCAACTTAACCTTTCGAGCGTTGTCAATACCATCGAATGCAACAGAGCGAATCGTATACTGGAGGCTAAAAACAACCATTGTCGATAATCATTTATATGTAGTGAGAGTTGGTAAGAGTAGGATTTTCCCGGCTTTCCTGTCCCCATTCCCACCCCGACAGACTAGCGCAGAGAGGAGGCGAGGGCAACTGCCGGAATTTTTAGTTTTTTTTAAAAAGGTGTAGGCTGACCTATCGATGAGTCTGAGCTGAAAGTCGTGGGAAGGCTTTTGCCTCCGAAGCTGGTGGAGGTGGTAACATTACGAAGTTGCATTACTGACCAGGTTCCATTCATATAAAAAGCACTTGTTCCAGTTTGTCGGCTTTCCACCGGTCTTTTCTGCATCGCGGTGATGGTCACGATTATCTTTGGACAAAAAATGCACCATGCACACAGAAATATAGGTAATGAATTACCCAAATTGAAATTGTAAGGAGATAAATTAGATATTGTCAAGAAATACAGATATCTCTGTGTCCGTAACGCCCGTTCTACAGATTGCCCCTGGGCCCGTCCTCGCCCTCGTCGGCCCTGCCCCGACATACACACAAACGCAGAGTGCACGTCATAAGAGCACAATAAGTGAGCACTTGTAGTTGTTCGCCTGTGTTTATGCACGAAACTTTCAATGCAAACCGACGAAAGTTGAACTTGTGAACGGGGTGGCGGAACGATTTTGAAAGTGGCCGAGGGGAGGGGCGGCTGGATCGGGCGATGGATGGTTGTCGGTGTGACGGACCAACCATGGCTCGGCCCGCTGTACGAAAATTTTAAATTCCAGGGTCCCAAACCCCCCATTTCCATGCATCTGGGCGGATATTTTGAGATTTTCCAGAAGATGTATTTGGAAGATTTCACACTTTGGGATCCGTTAAAAAAACGTCGGTAAAGCATACAGGTGTGGTATATTTATCAGCTTTGGTCGTAACGAGACCAAAGCTGATAAAAAGACCTCACCTGTATGCTTTACCAGACGTTAACAGCAATTATAGTGTCTGTGGATTAGTTTGTCTGGGGGTAGATTTGGTACTTGTATGTCTGTAAGATTACGATCTACTTCAGTTAACCGACTTTTTAACAGACTGTATACATTCTAGCGTTTGCTGCCACTTACGGCAAAAAATGATCCGAAATCCATCGAAACTGAACAAATACGAGAGAAACATACTGAAACATAGCTGGCGAAAAAATGGGGGAGGCACTGGATCTCCCCCCCCCCCCCCCCCCCCGTTTCACCAGTCATTGGTTGTGTTAAAGTATATGCATACAAAAAACATGGCCCGGCAAAAAGTGGGTGGACTGAAGCGCCCCCCCCCCCCCCCGGTTCCGCCGCCCCTGGTGAATGTGCAACACAACGGGAGTGACAACAAACAATTGCTGTGATTCCAGCGAACGGGCGTAAATGTTTATAAGCAGTGTGTTCTCCATTTCCCGGAATTGATAAACGTAGGAAACTCCATGAATGATTACGAACGTGTTATTCGTGTTTAAAGAAAATGCCTTGTTGCCGACTGCATATCGGATATGTACGCTCTATTGATCCGAAGGTGTCCGTTTAACAAATCACGGCAATTCTGTAATGACTTTTGAATTGAGTGATCATGGTCATTATCTTTGTGAACTTCAAGATAGCTCTCTGAACATAGTGGCGGAGAGAATTCCTTCTGTTGATGGGTTGAGAATCTAAATTTCCGAATGAAATTTGTGATGCAACAGCATCGCTATTGACTCTAATTTCTATCGGAAACTTTATCATGCAAGGGTACTCGAAGCAGGAGGAAAGTGGACCTGCCCCTCACGCCTTGAGGGTTTGAGGGGCAGCGCGTGCTCCCTTTTCGCCAAAGTACACTACTGGTAGAAATGACTTTACTTTCCGAGAACTGTAACTGAAAAAGTCCCGACTATTCGTTTCTAACGTATTTTACAATGGGGACGGCATATCAGGTTAATGACGGAGGCTGGGCAGATATGACTGGAAAAAGAAAGCCGACACAAAGAATTGGATTTACCCATTACCCAACGCAACGGTAAAAAACGGCCATTGCTATTCACAAAAATAACCATTAAATTTTCGTATTTTTTTTTCATGTGTCTCAAAAACGTAGCTTATATGACCCAACATTGGAACGAGCTCGTTACGCTCGTTCTAATGAGGGGTGATAAGCTAGTTTTTGACGCAAAAAATGAAAAAAATTATTGAAGAATTTTATTTGCAAGTGTCGTCTGCTTTTCGTGTCAGGTAAAGGGTAAACACAATTCACGCCAATTTAATTCATACCCAGAGTCGAGTGCCCCTTTTGATACACCTGCTCCCCTTGCCCTCGGATGCTTCCGACGCCCTTGATTTTATGTTCTCGACCCTCATATTTCTTGATAGCTAGTTTCATATAGACTTCTGGATTTCATGTCTTTATTGACATATTTTTCCACCTCAAATAGATGCCACCCAGAGCGGTCGCACCTCTCCATTATTGCAATCTACGTCAGTTTTAAATTTATGTAGATCTAACAAGTGTCTGTGGCGTAGATAGATGGCATGGGGCTACGCTCCGCTCCCCCACCCTCCCCGACGTAAAATATGGTTGAAAACTTTTTGGCTTGCTGGGAAGTTGTTGATAAAATTCTGCAAAATGGGAGAAAAGTCTGAATTTTGCATAAATCGCCTTTGTGTGCCAAACTCTGGTTACCCAATCTCAAATAAGACTTGATGAGTCGAAACAATTAATTGGTTTATCGGAAAATGCTTGGTTCTCAGCCCCAACCCCGACGATAAAGTGCTATTTAAGCCCCTGCCATGTCTAGGCCCTAAATGTCTGAAACATTTTTCGTCAAGTGAAAAATAGTCATTCAAATCTAATTTTTCAGTTCAGTTTGTACCAGCAAATCAATTAACATAGATTATGAGTCTTCACTGGAATGAGCTCCCTGACCTCTATTCAATGAGGGTCATAAGATATGTTTAGGAAGCAAAAGCCAAAATTTTCACTTAGCATTTTCAAGAAAAACTATTCACCTCTCAGGAATTATTTCACGTAACCAGTCCAGTCAAGCGATTACTCTCTATTTAATCTCTGGAGGCCCTCAGCTGGCGGAGGCCTCTGGGTTGCAGCAAATAAAGCCCATGCCTTAATCAGGCACTGACTTTGTGTCAAACCCTTTTATCGCATCGTACAACGTTTTCCTCGGAGTGCAAATGGGCGGACATCGGACTTGTGGAATGTGGGTCAGAATTATTTATTTATTGTTGTTTAACGACACTTTCCACAACCAGTGTCACCTCGTGTCGGACAGTTTTATGGGTGGAGGAAGCCGGAGTACCCGGAGAGAAGCACCGAGCAACGGCGAGCAACTGTTAAACTTCCCGACGTAATAAGTTACTCCAAACAAGCAAGATTAGCATTGGCTGAAGACAGGTGCACCATCGACGTGCGGTGCGCCTTAGTACATAGCGCCACCGTGCCCCTACACGGGCAATCGGGATTCAGCGCCTTGTCCAAGGACACAACGCATTTATCCTTGGCAAGGATCGAACCGGGGACCTTTCGGTTTGAAGGCCAATGCTGTATTCACTGAGCCACCGCGCAACCCTGGATCAGAATTAACCGTCAATGATCATTTTATGTTCAGATTGAATTAAACTTTGACATACCACGTCACCAGCCGCCCCCCCCCCCCCTCCCACCACATACACACCTCACACCCTTACGATACATACAATAAACTTTGAATCGTGCACACAGAGCCATAAAACAAAGTGCATGTGTGGTAATCCCAGTGGCGTAGCGGACAATCTTGTGCCCCCCCCCCCCCCCCCCACCCCGCGAGATAAGAGATGGGGGCCCTTGGCCCCTTTCATAATGGTGGTTGCCTTTAAAACGGGAGCAAATTTAGTGTTGTTACCGTGCACAGCATAAAGGATTTCACGTAGTACATACGCCATAAATTAAATGAAGGTATAGCCTTTAGGTTCGATTCTAAAAGTACGACTCTGTAGATTTTTTCATTACATGTTTTAAGTTTCACCCCCACCATCCAACGATACACACATGCACGCCCAACATGTGTGACTTGAGAGGCACCATGTATGTATATTGTTCATTTCTCACCCCTATCAGTACAATAATGTCGCGTTCACTTAAACGAATAATACATAGACTACAAAGAGTACGTCGTGTGGAAGTGAGTTAGTGAGAGTTTGAAATTATGTGTATTTGGTACACTGTGGACTGTGTAACAGTCACACAGATAAACATATCAATACATACACAACCTGGCACGTATAACAGATAACCATAAGTGCTACGCGGCGTAGCACTTATGGTGTTATATGTGCCAGGTTGTGTATGTATTGATATGTTTACCTTCCAACCCCATTCCTCCTATCTATTTGTTTATTTCATTCTATCTGTCATCATTTCCTGCTATCGTTTATTTATCTCTCTTCCTCTTTTCTTTTTTACTATCTCTCTCTCGCTCTCTCTCTGTCCCTTTCCCTCTTTCTTCCAGCTTTGGGACGTCCTTCAAGACGGGCCCCCCTTCTAGTCGCCCCCCCCCCCCCGCAATGTCGGCCATGCGGGCCCATCCCTCACGCCACTGGGTAATCCCTGTGAACATGCTCATCACTATCTTCCGGTCTGTCCTCAAGACAACACTCTGAACCCAGGAAAACACAACTTGGTTCTCTTGTGGATTTTGATGAATCATTCGATTGCGACCTCATCTATGGCAAACCCACACTGACAACAAAACAAAATGAATATATCGTTTTAAAAATCCAAGCGTTCAGTAAGGGATAATGAACGAGTGGTGAATCATTCGGTGTTAGAAAACACGAGACCCGAAGGGTCGAGTGTTTTCTAACTCCGAATGATTTACCACGAGTTTATTATCCGACTTAAAACACAACATTCTGTTAAAAGACATGTGTAGTTATAATAGCCGAGTTAAATGTTTGTTCTCAATTTTCGCGTTTTAATAGTATGTTCCTCTGTAGCCATTTATTGCCGGGTTCCCTCGCAAATACCTTTTATAAACAATCGATTTTAATCATTGCCAAAACATAGCTTTTCCTCGATCATCCCCACCCCCCTCAAAATGATCGATTTGCTTCCCCCCACTAGGTCCATTTGCTTCCCCCCCCCCCCCCCCCCCCCCCAATATGTGCCTGTACACCGTGACTTTCGCCAACGGGAAACAAAAGGCTTGTCGCAAGTGTGTTTTCTGAGAACAATAACTGTGGATTATTTTACGAATCCACAGTCATTGTTCTCCGAAAACACACTTGCGTCGATCCCTTTGTTCACCTTGGCGATTCGGAGTTATAATGCACTGAGGCGGATAACGCGGCTATGTTTTAATTTCAGCTAGTGACCGCTTCAACCGAGTTGATACATTCCCGGTCTAGTCTCTCGCCTGTGCAAGAAGAAATGTCTCATAAGTGTGCTGTGGTATTTGTCTTCAGCCATCCAAGGCCTTTCGCAGAGAGCGCAATCAGCGTCAATGTCCAGCCCAATCTAGGGCAATGTATTTTTTTAGTCCTGACAGTACGTACTAGTAGGCTACCAGTTTTAACAACAGTCCTGGAAATGAGACGGGTGCGAGTGCAATTGCTCCCATCAGCACCCGTGACTTCTATTTCACTGGAGCTAAGAAATGCACACGTGGAAAAATATTGTGGATCACCAATATACTGTGACGTCATATAAAAGTATGTTGTTTTGAGAAAGCAGCAGACTGGCCAGTGACAAGTTTCTGTCATAATTCAGCAATTTCTTATACACTTAACCCTTTGGACACCAGTGGTATCTGTCATGCCAGTTCAATGGCAGCAACTAGAAGAGTCCATATACATTATTTGGAGTAGACCAATCAATATTTTCAACGTGCAGCCTCGGGGCTGCACGTTGAAAATATTGATTGTCAACCCCACACATTTATTGAACAGCTATCCTGTTAAATGACGTTATGACGCATCATGTTCCTGGCTGGAAAAGTGTCCCTTTGGGTTCAAAGGGTTAAGGTTTCTGGTGTTTGGTGACAGTTGTCCTTCGAAAATTCGTATACATTGTACTGACATTTTACGGGCGCAATTTCCTCTCGTCTCTGATTTTGCGAGGGCTCAAAACTGCACCCGTCAATTTTGTTCATTTCCAGCAATGCAACAATATATATTTTGTATGTAAATAGTATAAAGCTCTAATCATTTGTAATATTTTTAAACAAAACTAAGCATTAAGAGTTTTGGGTGGGTGTTACCTGTTCCTGAAGTGAAAATTTCAATGAAAACAGTTTGAAGCGGAACAAAAGTTGACATCTGATGAATGCACTTTCAGTTTCAAATTTCGGCGAATGGGCGTGAATAATGAAAGAGTGTTCACTCCAGTTAAATAAATTGTTACACTCGCCATTACGAGTCATTTTACACAGCATTATCCTCTCAACGGAAGAAGACAAAATGAATGCGTTTATTATGTTTAACACAAGAGCCACATTGCTCGAAAGAAATTTGCTCTGTTGATATCGAATGTGTGCATTTAATACTATGGAAAGTCTGCAGTGACTTGTGATTTGCGTTACTCTCTTTGAAAGCAGCGAAATGCCTTTTCGACAACACTGATCAATAGCTCTTTCTTGTGGTGGGTTGAGGCGTAAATATGGGAGTGGGGATGTACCTTCTCCAATAATTTTCCAGTCGAAAGTTGTCATCTGGATTTGAGTTTTCTTTATCGATTCGCTTTTGCTGGTAATTGTGTACTTTTTTTACAGGATAAGTTACAATATAGCTTAAATTGTAATTACAACTTAGCTAAATTGTAATTACAATTTAGTAAATTGTAATTACAACTTAATAAACTGTAATTACAACTTAGCTTAAATTGTAATTACAATATAGCTTAAATTGTAATTACAATATAGCTTAAATTGTAATTACAACTTAGCTAAATTGTAATTACAACTTAGGTAAATTGTAATTACAACTTAATAAATTGTAATTACAATTTAACAATTTAACACAAGTTATATTTATTTATTTATTGATGTTTAAGGTCACATATTTATGCACAATGTCTTATCATGACCGTGACAGTTTTACGGGTGGAGGAAGCCGGAGTACCCGGAGAGAACCACCGAGCAACGACGAGCAGCTGCCAGCTCCCCAACATCGTAACTCCGCACTGCAGCACAGGCAGGGTTAGATTGGTTGAAGACATGCGTACCATCGACGTGCTGTACGCCTTAGTACACGGCGTCATCGTGCCCCACGCGGGCAATGGAGATGAAGTGTCTTGCCCAAGGACACAACGCGGTTGCCGCAGGTGGGATTCGAACCGAGGACCTCTCGGCTTGCAGCCTGCACCTCTACCTACTGAGCTACCGTGCTCCCCTAACACAAGTTACGCAAAAAACGAAATGGCGCTAATACGCTGCCGTACACTAATACGCTGCCGTACGGTTACCAGTACTACATGTATTTGTCCACAAACAAATTTCCTGAGTTTTTGAACTATTATCTCACTTGGCAAATATTCCAACTACATCATCGAGGCATGCCTTCGAGGGCCTTCTATTTCCTCAGTTGGGACTTGAGCCATGGCAGTCGGGAAAACTGGGTTCCCCCCCCCCCCCCCCCCATCGGCCGTCGAGTGGGGTGAGAACATGAAAGTTCTCACAGAAAATAGAAATGCAAAGCCTCTCCGTTTTCCACCTGTTCAGGAACACGCAGCATTTCTATCTTAACCCATTACCTAACAAACGAGTCGGTCGCAGTAGTAGATCATGTACCCGATCGGCCTCGAATGGGGGATCTCATGGGGAACTTCATATATGACATCATAATCACGTGACCGAGTGACGTCATGTTTGGTTGCTAATGGTAGACCACTTGAGCGACCCTCCTGTGACGTCATTACCATAGTGATACGTGGTCTTAGTGCGCATGCGCAGTGCGTGTTGTTAGGATGACACTTGTTTTCGTCGGCCATTTTATTTACTGGAATGGGCTTTTTTCCCCGTAACAATCGCGTTCCTTTGTATAATAGTAGCACGTAGTGTTATAGGACCGTTCCTTTGTATAAGGGTACTTTACTAGTTCGAATTTTCCACCAAACCCCCAAATAGAATTACACGAATAGACCCCAACAATTGTTTTATTTGGCGCGGAGTTTTCGGTATCTTTTGCTTCTATGTATCTATGCCATTGTTTCAGTCTACCAGTTGAAAAAAATATTATTTTTCAAAAAATTTGAACAGAGACATATTGTGTGACCCCTCACTGGAACGAGCTCTACGACCTCTTCCAATGCGGGGAAACATGATATGGTTTTATTGAAATTTGTTGAAAAAAAGTGAAAAAATTATAATTAATGTAATAATGAATGAAGTGAAAGTGGGTAAAGGGTTAAAGACGCAATCTTTTTATGCTGACAGGCAACTGCCAATCATCTCCACCTGTTTTAATTGTTGGCCACGTCTCCGAAGACTACGCGCCTGAAACTTTCCGCCAAGCCTAAATGTCTAGATAAAATGTCCCCG
This sequence comes from Pictodentalium vernedei, assembly GCA_031216915.1. Taxonomy (NCBI): domain Eukaryota; kingdom Metazoa; phylum Mollusca; class Scaphopoda; order Dentaliida; family Dentaliidae; genus Pictodentalium; species Pictodentalium vernedei. The sequence continues at coordinate 815,391,331 of CM062297.1, forward strand.
TATTCACACCCCTGCCCACAGTGTGTTTATCTGGTGAACTTTAGTTTTTAGGTTGTTCCAGGGATATTATTCGACTCCCCCCCCCCCCCCTTCGTTCTCATGGCTTCTGATGAGATAAAGAAAGACGTAAATTGTAGCCATGCTGTGACACTGGGGGGGGGGGGGGGTCATCTGGGTTCATTTGAGAATTCTGACCGGCCAATTTCCAGAAATCGTGTCTACATTTTGGGTGAAGAACGAAATAAAAAACGCACAGAACATGGCAGATTTGGGAAAATACTGAATACTGCATTTTTAATGGGTACTGAGAAATCGTTCGGGAGAACATCAAAATGACCAATCTTTCAGTTGAGGAATTCCGTTCGAGACGTTTTGGGCTTTCGATGGTTGCAGTGTATACATAAGGCTCTCACACAAGATTTTGTGTTTTTGGCCCTTGTTTTCCAGAGTACCCCATAGGACCATAAACGGGTGACGAATCGACATCAACCTTCACCTAGTAATATTAACTTCGCACTCACACACGAAACTTTCGCATTGAAGGCGGACAATCACGTGAAAAAGAGATTCATATTTGGTGGGAAAAAATCGCCACATAAAGTCCATACAAGCCACAGGTACTCGGCACAAGCTGGGAAATCGAAAGAAAAATGATATTTGATACCATTTTTGAATCGATGCTTACGTGCCCCTATAATGGTATATAAATATTAACAAGGTACACAACTCGCTTTTAGAAAACGATAGCACACATCTTCTTTATACCCCCCTCAAATTTGATTCACACAACGTATCCAACAGTATCCTCTATCAGTGGAAAGGGGAATGAATTTGCTTTTCAGTGGTGTATTACACGAGTATTGGGTGTTCTCGGGTTGTTCATGATAACTGGGAGAAGTCGCTGAAAAGGCCGAAAAACATTTAGTCGGACAAGATAGTGCACAGTGAAAAGTGGATTACGAGCGATAATTATCCGATTTATTATAATAATTCGAGGTCTCATTGTCTATGGAGGGCAAATTCAAATATTAACCGTATACCTTTATCAATTACCAATCTCGGATCCACAGCTTGTGCCGAGTACCTGTGATACAAGCCCCAAAATATCACTGTTCTTAGTATTCTATGAGGTTTCTAAGCAACACCTAACGCGAGGTCAAACGTTTTATATAAATAAACGACACATAGTCCACCCTCTATATGTACAGGGAAACTATTACTAAAATTTAACTACATTAACCCTTTACACAACGTAACGAGCAAAAACCGGCCAGCGCTATTCACAAAATTCACAGTTCAATTGTTATTTTTTCATTTTTTTTTTGTCACAAAAACATAGCTTATTACCCCTCATTGGAACGATCTCAGAGAGCTCGTTCCAAAGAGGGGTCATAAGCTATTTTCTGAGGCAAAAATCAAAAATATTAGTGGTTCAAGGATTTTATTTGCAAGTGTCGTCTGCTTTTCGTGTGATGTTAAGTGTTAATAAGATTTATTTAACCCTTTACCCAACGAATCGGCCGCATCCGATTCAGCAGTTGAAAAAATATTATATACAAAAAAAATTCAACAAAACCATATCTTGTGACCTCTCGTTGGAACGAGCTGGCCGAGCTCGTTCCAACGAGGGGTCACATGATATGGTTTTGTTTAAATTTTTGAAAAAATTTTAAAAAATGATATTTAAAATACTAAATTTTGATATCGCCTGCGTTGGGTAAAGGGTTAAAAATAGTTCAACTTTTTCCAACAGCGGTATGTAACAGAATTCACGAACGAAAACGAGCAAAGGAACGAACTTATCTTGAATTTCAAAAGAGCAGAGCTTCGACGACATTCAATCACACAGCACCAGCTCAGTGAAGGAAGTGATAATAAATAAATTATTTTTATTTTTCCCTTGTGGGTGTAATTATCAGTTTTCATCCATCCTGTGTCAATCGATTTTTATGACAAAATATTTGCATATCTTTTATTTATTCTCTGAATTTTACAGCTCAAAGAGTATTTTTTTAAATTAGAAAAATCATATAACTCTAAACGCTCACCTGGCTCAAGTTGTCAAAAGAGACGAGTACATCAGTAAGTAATGGAGAGTATGGGCATTTTTTTATTTGAGAAGACACAACCAGAAGCATTTTTTCATTTGGTTCTGCTGGTCCCAGAAAAGCTTTTCAGGCTAAAACAAAGCTCTGATATGTTAAGTCCAAAAAGTGTCCCTACGATTTTTTTGTTTTTAATTCCTGTAGTTCTCTCTACCATCCCGTACTCCCCCCCCCCCCCCCACCTCCCAAACAAAAGAAGAAAAACAGAAAAAAACTTGAATCTGCATCACTGAAATAATCTCTATACCAGAGATCTAAGCATTATTGTGAGTGGTTTAATGAGAAGATTATTTTTAAAGCATTTTAGCCCTTTTCAGGCTTTTGGAGCATTAATCCCCCCCCACCCCCCCCCCCCCCACCCCCAAGGATTATAGTATTTTTTGGAGAAAATTAATTAATTTGAACATAGTGGAAAGGGTATACTCCAAAGATGATCTGTACTATGCATGTTTAGCCCAGTGGATTTAAAGAAAAACACAAATTTCAATGTTGTTAATGGAGCACAAGAAAGGTGATGATTCAGCATTTTCCATTACCAACAGTGTTAAAATAAGCATCCCTATACGGCACCCCATACAAAAACGATAGCAATTTTGAGAATCTATCGGATTCCATTGGTCTTAAGGAAGCTTCATACCATCAACCATAATTCTGGTCAATGCAATTTTTTAAATAAAGGGGTCTGATTTTTGTTTCTATTTTATCTCCTGGGGTTCCCACGAGACTACGAATAATATCACTAATGTATTATAAAAATATACTATTAGAAAATAAAAACGATATGAGTAAAACTTGGCATATCTTAAATCAATGGGAGCGCGGTGGCTCAGTGGGTAGAGGTGAAGGCTGCAAGCCGAGAGGTCCTCGGTTCGAATCCCACCTGCGGCAACCGCGTTGTGTCCTTGAGCAAGACACTTCATCTCCATTGCCCGCGTGGGGCACGATGACGCCGTGTACTAAGGCGTGCTGCACGTCGATGTTGCGCATGTCTTTAACCAATCTAACCCTGCCTGTGCTGCAGTGCGGAGTTACATTGTTGGGGAGCTGGCAGCTGCTCGCCTTTGCTCGGTGGTTCTCTCCGGGTACTCCGGCTTCCTCCGCCCGTAAAACTGTCGCGGTCATGATTAGCCATTGTTCATATAAATATGTGATCTTAAAAACACCAATAAATAAATAAATCTTAAATTAATCTATAAATAGGACTAAACGTGGTGCTACTTCGCCAGAGTTTTTCTTAATAGAAAACGAAAAGGAAATTAACAACCCGTTTGAAATAGACCAGGCGTTAAATGCTTTTTTTGCCAATATAGATTTATTTATTATTATTTATTGGTGTTTAAGGTCACATACTTATGCACAATGGCTAATCGTGACCGTGACAGTTTTACGGGTGGAGGAAGCCGGAGTACCCGGAGAGAACCACCGAGCAACGACGAGCAGCTGTCAGCTCTCCAACATCGTAACTCTGAACTCTGCACCGCAGCACAGGCAGGGTTAGATTGGTTGAAGACATGCGCACCATCGACGTGCAGTACGCCTCAGTACACAGCGTCATCGTGCCCCCATGTAGGCAATCGGGGTGAAGTGTCTTGCCCAAGGACACAACGCGGTTGCCGCAGGTGGGATTCGAACCGAGGACCTCTCGGCTTGCAGCCTGCACCTCTACCAACTGATCCACCGCGCCCCCAAAGCCAATATAGATAAATGTACTAGTGAAAAAATAATCAAACCCCAGAAAACATTTTCTAGATTACCTAGACAATAATTCTTTACACGACATTTTTATCAGCCAACAAACGAAGCAAGAAATAGTTACTGTTACTAATTTATTCAAGCCTAAAAAAGTGAGGATTGCGAGGGTATTACCACCAATATCCTTAACCCTTTACCCAACGCAGACGATATCAAAATTTATTATTTTAAATATAATTTTTTCAAATTATTCAAAAAAATTAAACAAAACCATATCATGTGACCACTCGCTGGAACGAGCTCGACGAGCTCGTTCCAACGAGGGGTCACGTGATATGGTTCTGTTGAATTTTTTTGAAAAATAATATTTTTTCAACTGCTGAATTTGCATATTACACGGGCGGGTGCGGCCGATTCGTTGGGTAAAGGGTTAAGCAAACTACAACATTATAGCCCCAGCGTTGGACCATATCATTAACAATTCATTTGTCCATGGCAGAATCCCAGATAAAATGAAGATAGCTAAAGTGACACCTATTTTCAAAGCAGGAGATGAACACAGCTTCAATAATTATAGGCCTATAAGTATATTGCCAGGTTTTTCAAAAAGTATTGAAGAAGATTATGTGCAACAGAGTAATTTCGAGGTTAGATTTTCTTGTATATATTTTTAACATTCCTCTCCTCCGTGGCGTTCCACAAGTTTCTGCTCTCGGGCCCGTGTTATTCTTGTTATATAGAAATGGCATTTGTCGATCTTCCTCCTTAAATCTACTCGCGGTTGCGGATGACACATCTGTGCACGGCCCCTAGTGAAACTCACATTGCCGCACGTTTCAATCACGAATTTAACAAAAAGTGTGATTGGTGTTCGGCAAACCAGCTTGCTCTAGATGCCCGGAAAACAAAATGTGTTGTCATTAAGCCAACTTGCAGTAGAAATCGTGGAACCCATCTAAATATTTCTATACATAATCAAACAATTAAACGAGTAAGAACTCACGAAGAAGAAAAATCCCTGAAAGTTTTAGGAATAAATATCGATGAAAACCTATTTTATGAATATCACATATTGAAAATCTGCTCCAGGATTCGTTGGGCAAACTATGTTCTTAATAAAGCCAAAACATCCTACCCCTTGCAGTCATGAAAATGTTCTACTATGCACTCTTGCATTGTCATCTGCTATATGGTATCTAAATGTGAGGAAACGCTAGAGGGGTTAATGAGCTTTTAAAAGTACAAAAATGTTCCCTTCGAATCATAAACAACACAAAGTTTAACTCACATACAGATCTGCTGTTTGCAAAGGTTAAAATACTTGACTTGTATAAAATGCAGGTCTGCCTTTTTACGATCCACGGTAAAAGTGGTGCACATCCTCTGTCCATTGAACATTTCTTCAATGCATCAAATGACTCGCGACACATGCATACAAGGCAATCGGGGCTTCTACGAGAAGATAGAACCAGAACTAACGCCCTAGACAGGTTACCCTTTTAGCGCTCCCTAATATTTGGAACAATTTAGATCAACCCACACGGGACATTGCTAACAGGAATGAATTTTGGAGGAAAGTAAGAAATAACTTGCTATCCGCGTATCAAGAGAGCACTCAATGCAATAACCACTTCTGTCCTGATTGTCAGAGTTGGTAAGTGCGGGAAATCAATTTATATGAGTTCTATGAACTCGACAACATGGCCAATCCATGTTGTCGAGTTCATGTTATATGAGACAGTCAACCAATGCCGTTGAGAATTTTGCGATTATCTCGAAATTTTAACTCAATATTTTTAACTTACTTAGTTAGAATATTCTACTCTCCTTTCTTAGTTAACCCTTTACCCAACGAATCGCCTGCACCCGCCCGCGTAATATGCAAATTCAGCGGTTGAAAAAATATTATTTTTCAAAAATTTCCAACAAAACCATATCATGTGACCCCTCGTTGGAACGAGCTCGTTGAGATTGTTGGAATTTTTTGAAAAATAAAAAAAATAATATTTAAAATAACAAATTTTGATATCGTCTGCGTTGGGTAAAGGGTTAACCTGCTGTATAACCTTTGAATAACTTCTGGTAATCTCGTCATCTACAAAACATATGTGTTAAATCACTAAGCCTTTCAATCGAGTCTGTCGTTTGAGTCTACAATTTATACAGTCAATGATCGGCGGTCAGCAGTTTTTAAATATCGAACCATCTTAATGGAGGTTGTCTTCGATATTACGGTGTTGGAGTGAAATGCCATGGAGGATTACAGGTAGACAGCCAATCTGGCTACGTTATCTCCCTACGGTGTAAACAGGTTGTTATTAGTTAATTTCTAATTTTTGTTTTATTCGATGTATCTGCATTTGATGTTTATACCGTTAAATAAAAAAATATTTACCTACCCCGCCCCCCAAAAACACTACCGATACCGAACTCAAACATTCCAATACCGTCCATCCCTAGTAAAGTCGTTCATATAGTTAAAACTAGAAGCCCTGTCACGAACTCTGCGCTTATCTAGGCTTAAATGCGCTTAGGAATTGCGCGTAATTGCCATATCGAATGGCATCCTAAGCGCGGCAGGTTCTCCTGGTTACTCATAGCAAACTCAGGCAATGTTTCGGCCAATGGACCTTCGGGTTACCCGAAGGTCCATTGGCTGAAATATTGTTTGTGCACAGGCCATATGTACAGAATGTTATAGCCTTATTATGGTCATAACGCGTAGATTAACGCGCAGATCGACGTGCTATTTGTGCGCATTTCATGACAAGACTTCCAGTTTTAACTGTAATCTGTTAACTGTGAGATTCCGATCTGATTTTCACTCACTTTCTGAATATCATTTACATAAATAATAAAAAAGTAATAGACTGAGGGCCGAGCCCCGGGGCATGCCATTTCTGGTGTTAACAGCGATGTCTATCTGATCACACGTCAACATGGCATAGTCATTCATCCCAGTACACACACATTTTTCTCATTTTTAGTTCCGACTGATTCTTTAATGATTTGTCGGGCCGTATTAAAAATTACAAATGTAGACAACGCAAGAGATTAGAAAATTCAAGTCCCAGAAGACTACAATTTTTCACCCAAGAGTAACCTGAAAACTCTTTGTGATATCAAACGGTCCGACATCTTATGTCTGGGGTAAGAGTCAAATAAAAAGCACCCCATTAAAATAAATAATTAGTCGGCTAACATTGAATTTACCATAATCACCAGGAAACCGTGCACGAAAACTTCCCCCGCCACAGAATTGAACCCAACAAATATTTGACCTCAAACACGTCTTTAGACTTGTGATCAAATTATTAAAAACCCACACAGGGTATACGAAAAACTATAATTTGAGCCAGCCGAAAACTTTTTTGAAATTTCGTTGAAAAAATGCTGATTTTCATAGAATTTTTTTTACACTACTGGTTATGATTATTACATTACTGGTTAAGATTATTACATTACCGGCTACAGGGCTTATATTTCGACGAGAATCCGAGAATCCATTCGCACAAAGATTCGCGCAATAAAACCGACGAGAATCCATGTAGATTCTCGCTGCACCTCTGCTAGGATTCGTGTGAAAAGAATTGAGTCAATTTAACCCGTTATCTAACACAGCGGCAAAAAATTAACCAATAGAAGGCTAACATGACTGAAATATCTTGACACTTTGTCAATAAAATTGCACAAATATGGCTGTCATTGGAACCGGCTCATTGAGCCGGTTCCAACGACAGCCATATTTGTAAGATTTTATTGGTAAATATTGTTCATTTATTTATTTTATCATTTATTTATTATTTATTGTTTAAAAATTATCAAATTTAGTTTTAAAAATTAAAAAGGTGTGTTGGGTAAAAGGATAACATGTGTTATCAGTATACAACAGTGGTTCAACCATGGTGGCGTCATGTAGGTAGGGATCCTCGCAACCATTTTCACGAGAATCCAAATGGATTCTCACAAATTTAGACGAAATATAAGCCCTGGGCTATTACATAACTGGATGACCTCTATTACATTACTGATTGGTTATTACACTATCGCCTGACTTTTACAGTATTGGTTAATATTACACTACTAATTCGTAATTAGGGTATAGGTTGTTACAGGAACACTTTCTTGGCTAATGGTGACACGTGAAGGGGAGGGGGGGGGGGGTGCCAAACGTTGGTTAGGCCCCGTCTGCTAGAGTAGTTCCAAAAATGAACAAGTCGGTAACACTATTTATTGGGCATCCTCTGGAGTTTTTTTTTACACGTAGCACGTACCATTTTATTGTACAACATATCCCTCAATGCTTTCGCTGCTGTGTACTTATCCCAGTAAGTCTATGTGCTACGATGATCAATATAACACAACAGGACTTTGGAGGGCATTGTGGTTTATTAACGACCCAACAGGTGTGATTAACAGTCCGACCGCTTATAAAAGGCCCGAGACGAAATCGAGGGCCGTTAATAAGCTGAAGGGCTGTTATTCACACCTCTTGGGCCGTTAATAAACCACAAGGCCCGATAAAGTCATGTTATTACTATTTTTACCACTGCGATTCTGAGAAAGTTTTGACTCTGTACTGTACATGGCAGATACAAACAGTCAATTGGTCTTCATTCAATTCGCTTGATTGAGACGTTTTTAACGTTTTCAATTTTGGCAAATGATATTATCGTCTGTTCTTAAACAAACTGGTGCCACATGATTATCACGTAATCGGCACCGGCACTCTTTCAATTGTAACGAAGTTATAAAACTAAAAAACAGACTCGATATTTACTGCCTTTAAGTCAGGAATAAAGGCTTAAAATGTCTGCAAACTTATTTACTTTCTACAGCTGCTTGTTCTTATGGGACTAACTTTGCTGGACATTTTACATATTCAATAATTTAAATAAAAATCACATTGTTTACTAGTTGAAACCATTTCTGGAAACTGTTTTCATTTTCGAGTGTACGACAGCGAGGAACAAAAGTCACTTGACGTGTCGGGCTGGGCTGTTAATGAGATGTTCAACTCATTAACGACCCGACACATCACGCGACTTTGTAAGTTGAACGTTTCGTTCTTGCAATGCCCTGTTAAACTTTGTTAATGTGCTAGGGAACGCCATATAAATTGGTCATAATACGCAATAATTAACCCTTTACCCAACGGAATGCCTACATCGGTATAATTTACCAACTGAGCAGTTAGCCCTTTACCCAACGTAACGGCCAAAATCGGCCAGCGTTATTCTCAAAAATCGCCAATTAATTTTCATTATTTTTTTCATTTTTTGTCTCAAAAACATAGGTTATGACCCCTCCTTGGAACGAGCTCGTTCCAATGAGGGGTCATAACCTATGTTTTTGAGACAAAAAATGAAAAAAATAAGTTATTCAAGAATTTTTTTTGCAGGTGTCGTCTGCTTTTCATGATAGGTAAAGGGTTAAAATAAAACATTTCTCCAAAGTTTCAACAAAACCATATCATGCGACCCCTCATTGGAACTCGCTCGTTCCAATGAGCGGTCACCTGATATCGTTTTGTTGAAATTGTTTGAAAGAAATTGATAAAAAAAAATTTAAATAACAAATTTGATATCGTGTGCAATTGTTAAACAACTTGAAACTTTAAAACATATTAGAACACTCAACCACATTTTACACGCCCTTTCGGTGGTTGAAACTTCATAGAACTTTTGTCGAATGCATATTTGGGTGAATGGATAGTTGGTCTAAACGACGGTTCATCAAATGGGCACTTTGTCGAATGGACAATTGGTCGAAATGACCTTTTGTCGTGGTGCGCACACTTTGTCTTAATTTAAAATATGAAATTTATGCAATTTCGACAAATTTGCAATTTCAGTAGTAAAAGTTAAATATCAATGGATACGTTTCTTGTGTCCACTGTCACACTGCGTCTTGGTCATGACCACACCATATCATTATTGTAATGAAAGCGACTTTTATATCGGAGCAGGCATTTCGTACATGTACACCTTAAATGCTTTAACATATTACATGCATGGCTTCAGTTCTTGGAATAATCACACAAAAATAGTCCTATAAACGATGCTAAATTTCGTAAAGGTACATTTTCACTGATGACGAAATGCATTCAGTCATAAAAAGAATTAAATTAAATGTCTATGACTTTTTTTATCTTACCCCAAAGACTATTTTGTGACCTACTGGCTATAAAAAAGTGTGTCATGTATATAGTTTACGCAAGTACGCCCATTACTAATCATTTCTTTTACAAAAAAAAACATATCACTTCAACAAACCTTTTTTGCGATGCGGAGCTGTGATTCCCGACGGGAGGGGGGGGGGGGGGGGGGGTCTAACAGTCAGCGGATCCACTGGGCCCAGTGTGAGAAATGTTTGTTTCCATTGAAAAAAGTCGCAATATCAGTGACTCTTGAGGCTTTGAAAAGGTCAAAATGAAACAATGAAACACGCACACAAAAATTTAGAACTTCGGTATCAAAATCAGGTGTCATGGCGATTCGCCACAGGCCATAAATTTAGTAAGTAGTTCCACGATATACCTCACAACAAAGACAAGGTGTGTGTCGACCGTTGCTGGGTAGAAAGTTCTGGTACGGACTAAAATAGATCCAGCGCAATGTAATCAAGTGATTATATGCACATTGAGTTAGTTATTCCTATTGTGCACGTGTATCGGTCTTCGGGAGTATTATCTTTATCTTCGTGGTGTTTGCATAATTTTATCTCACCAACCAATTTAACCGATTTGCCTTACGGAGATGGGCTAACCGTCCCGGCGGGGGTGGGGCGCTGTAGCCCCCTTGATATCCCGGCGCAATTACTGCTTTCATGAATCTTTTGAAGAAGAATAAGTGTGATGTGGCATTTCCATTCCTGCACTATAGCCTATTTGCATTTCGAATTAGATTAAAGATGATCCACCTTTTCATGGCATATTTTAATTTGATGTCAAAACACTGTTTTTTTTTAGTTTTGTTTTTATAAGTTTGCCCTTTGAAAATAAGCTCAAGGAAATGAACAAAGCAGGCAAGGAATCTGACCCGTGGCCGGCGATGTGCCGTTGGTGTCTCTTTCGGTACTCAGGAATATAAATTTAGCATCCTGAAACTCAACCTCAAAAGTCGACTTGCTACCTGTTCTTTTATTACTGCTGTAGTACGATACTCCCTTGTCAATTTTCAGTTCAATGGTGTATTTCACCCAACCTTTAAGTTTGATAACAGTGGGTAAATTAACGATATATGACTGATCGGATGCTGTTTCCACTTCTTGCGTTCCATTAGTCAACAGGTAGTCTTTATCGTCAACAGTACAATACAATGCAAATGACAGTTTATATTTGAACACAACGTCGTTCCTACCCCAGATGCGGAAACCATGAAGTGTTATGTTTCTGGACGTACAAAATGCAATGGCATCAACTTTCGCACCGTCGTAAATCTTCAAAAGGGACACAGTACTATTTATTGTTATCCCTGGAGTGCCAAAATCAAATGCTTGTTGATGCCGTGGAATCTCAAAACCAAATGTATTTTGATGTTGTTTTTCAGTTTGTTGTGGCATCCTCCAAACTTCTACAGGCTTGTCTTTCGTCTTTCTAAAATTCTTATTGAATAGCTGTTTTTCTTTATCAGGGAATATATAGTGCTCAAGAATCTCCTTCTCCTCAATCCAATTCAAAATGCCAAGACCAAGTACGTTCTCTTTAACCCTTTACCTAACATGAAAAGCAGACGACACTTGCAAAACAAATTCTTGAATAACTAAATTTTTTCATTTTTTGTCTCAAAAACATAGGTTATGACCCCTCGTTGGAACGAGCTCGACGAGCTCGTTCCAACGAGGGGTCATAACCTATGTTTTTGAGACAAAAAATGAAAATATTTTGAAAATTAATTGGCGATTTTTGAGAATAGCGCTGGCCGGTTTTGGCCGTTACGTTGGGTAAAGGGTTAAGATACACAGACGACATCAACGGAAATCTAATGAGATAAAGCAAATCGCCCAATGCCTCTCTCAGTGTTATATTTTCATTCCTCGCACGTTTCTTTGTCGCCCAAACCTTCATCGCCTCGAATACAGTCTCCTCGCTTGTAACTCGGAGATCATCTGAACTAACGACCTTCTGCACACAGTTTTCACACAGATCCGAAAAACAGCTAGACTTTAACATTTCGTCGCCGCCATCAGCTATTATCTTGAACGCCTTTTCAAAGAGCTCAGCTTCATCCACTGCATGTGCCTGCTCAAGTACGTAACATGCGTTGGTGGGATTGATGTTCTCTAAAATGTAGTTGGTACATTTAAGGACTAGGCCAGCAACAAAATACTTCTTAGCAGCATACAACAGTGCAAATACCGATTCGAAATGTACATCCGTATGCTCCGTGTACATATATCTGTAACAAAATGAAAATTCAGGTTACGTACAGTCAAAACTAGAAGTACTGGCATGAAATGCGCACAAATAGCACGTCGATCTGCGCGTTAATCTACCCGTTATGACCATGGTAAGGCTATCAACTTCTGTACATATGACCTGTGTACAAGCAGTGTTTCAGCAAATGGACCTCCGGGTAACCCGGAGGTCCATTGGCAGAAACATTGCCTGTGTTTACTATGACTAATCAGAGGAACTTGCCGTGCTTTGGATGTCATTCGATATGGCAATTGCGCGCAATTAAGCCTACATAAACGCACAGTTCGTGACAGGAATTCTAGTTTTAAATGTACATGCGGAAGAAAAAAGTCAAATAAGAAGACAATGGTCGCGGGGAAAAGACGAACTGAACGTGAATGGCGAGTGGTAAGAGGTCCCTTTCTTGCTAACACTGTCGGAGAGGCATTAGTAACAATTCCCAAAGTAATTTTGTCTGTAAGGAAGATTCGCCAGGAATGTTCTGTACGTATGTATAGGACTTATGCCCGCCAAATGTTTGGTACATGTACTTCCGATACTGCCCTGCTTGAAGATTTAATGGTTGGGGAATGAGGGTTAATGGTTTGCCACACTGAAGACTCACTCTGTCCCCATTACATCGGATAAAACATTACCCCGGGTGACAATTTAAAATGAAAGAGTGTTGTAGTTAAAAGGTTAAATCGAGATGAACACAATTGGGACCATCTAATTCCCTTTCTTGGTCAAATTACCTCTCCTTGTCTAATCACCCATAGGTCCCAAAATTATATCTAGAACCACCGGGACATGGTGGTGTAGGAACAATGTGCGTCATAGCACGCGTTAAAAGGTTATGTGTCGTTGGACGCAATTGAGACCCATCCCTTGTCCCTTTCCTGGTCAAATTATCCATGGTCGCTAAACTCCGCCTCTATTGGAACATGACAATGGAAGAGTTCTGTGGTTAAATGTTAACGTGCATACATTTGCTATCGGGCCTTATTTAATCATCTAATGTCTCTTTCTTAGTCAAACTACCTTTCATGGACAAATTTATTCTATGATCGGCGGAGGCACGGTTGAATCGAACAATATCCGGCGTGGCACGCTTGAAGGGTTACCGAAGCCTTGATCGTATTCGAGACCCATGTCTCTTTCCTGATCAAATTACCCCGGGGCATTAAATTTCGTGGACTGGTCAAAGCATAGCTGAGTCGAACTGTCATTGCATTGCACTGATTGAAGGATTAATGTGACCTCGAACACAATTCGGAGCTAATCTTATGGCACACAACCTGGTTAAATTACCCCTAGGTGGCACGTTATCTCGATAGATCGGACCGCAGCAGAGATATAAATAAATGTAAAGAGACAATCTGCCACACCTTTGACTGTTAACGCACAGTCAGAGGTGTGGCAGAGTTGAACTGTTCAGTGCGTTGCACTGGTTGACGGGTTAACCCTTTACCCAACGTAACAGCAAAAAATGGCCAGCGCTTTTCACAAAAATCCCCAATTAAGTTTCATTATTATTTTCATTTTTTGTCTCAAAATCATAGGTTATGACCCCTCTTTGAACGAGCTCGTTCCAGTGAGGGGTCATAACCTGTTTTTGAGACAAAAAATAAAAAAATAAGTTATTCAAGAATTGTGTTTGCAAGTGTCGTCTGCTTTTCATGTTAGGTAAAGGATTAATGCGACGTCGAGTGCAATCGGGGCCAATGTCGTGCCCGTTTCCTGGTCAAATTCCACCTAGATGTTTAGGATTGCTGAAGGGTTATATGGTAAATATACTTTAAAACAGAGGCAGTCCAAACAAAATGGTTGAAGGACAAATGTGATCAATGGTGGAAGTAACTTTGAAAGTAGGTCCGTGAATATCAGGTCATATATTACAGGGGCACGTCAAAGGAGGCCCATATTTTTGCGGCTGTGTGATGGTTAATTTAGAGCAAAAATACAAATACTGAGAACAGAAATCAACGCGCAAAGTAAAGGTGGTTTTACGCGAGCAATATTTCCTTCAATTTCCTGCGTGGAAATTTATTTCAACCACATATTGTATGAAATATTAACCCTTTACCCAACGAATCGGCCGCATCCGCCCGCGTAATATGCAAATTCAGCAGTTGAAAAAATATTATTTTTCCAAAAATTTCAACACAACCATATCATGTGACCCCTCGTTGGAACGAGCTCGTTCCAACGAGGGGCCACATGTACGGCAGCGTAGAACCGCCACATCATAGTATATTTCCAGGGATTCCTAATCTGTTTAAACAGATTACTAATCTGTTTTTACAGATTACTAATCTGTTTAAACAGATTACTAATCTGTTTTTACAGATTAACTAATCTGTTTTTACAGATTACTAATCTGTTTTTACAGATTACTAATCTGTTTAAACAGATTACTAATCTGTTTTTACAGATTACTAATCTGTTTAAACAGATTACTAATCTGTTTTTACAGATTAAGTAATCTGTATTTACAGATTACTAATCTGTTTAAACAGATTACTAATCTGTTTTTACAGTTTACTTAATCTGTATTTACAGATTACTAATCTGTTTAAACAGATTAACTAATCTGTATTTACAGATTACTAATCTGTTTAAACAGATTACTAATCTGTTTTTACAGATTAACTAATCTGTTTTCACAGATTACTAATCTGTTTAAACAGATTACTAATCTGTTTTTTACAGATTAACTAATCTGTATTTACAGATTACTAATCTGTTTAAGATCTCAATGAGTAAGATCTCATTGAGTAGCGAGGCAATCCCCACTGACTCCACGCAGTTTAATTCTATTGAGTAATTTTAATTTACTGTGGCTTATCTTGTTTTTCTGTTAAGGGTTCGGTGTTCGTTCAGCTTCACCACTGATTCACTATCCTGGAGTATGTAGAGGGTTTTGTTATATAGGTCTTATTAAACGCATTTCAGTCGCGCTTCGGCAGAGTTGCGAGGCAGTCCTCACAGACTCTATCTTAAAGTTCTCAATGAGTAGCGAGGCAATCCTTACTGACTACACGCAATTTAGTTATATTATATAATTTTATTTTTTTTTTTATTTTCTGGAAACTTATTTTGTTTTTCTGTTAAGGGATCGGTGTTCATCCAGCTCAACCATTAATTCACTAACTTGGAGTCTGTTGAGTACGGCAGCGTAGAACCGCCACATCATAGTATATTTCCAGGGATTCCTAATCTGTTTAAACAGATTACTAATCTGTTTTTACAGATTACTAATCTGTTTTTACAGATTACTAATCTGTTTAAACAGATTACTAATCTGTTTTTACAAATTACTAATCTGTTTAAACAGATTACTGATCTGTTTTTACAGATTAACTAATCTGTTTTTACAGATTACTAATCTGTTTTTACAGATTACTAATCTGTTGAAACAGATTACTAATCTGTTTTTACAGATTACTAATCTGTTTAAACAGATTACTAATCTGTTTTTACAGATTAAGTAATCTGTATTTACAGATTACTAATCTGTTGAATCGCGCATGCCGATGACATCGAATTTTGCTCCACTTCCTGTGTGTGGTGACTATTTATGCCATCAAATGTGAAAGAGAAAGTAGAGTCAATTTCTACCATTTTCTCTATTATAAGGGTACGGCCGCAGCGATTGTCTTCTTACATGAAAACATCGCTGAGTGTTAGACTTTACGATAACCCGAGAGAACTATATTAACCCTTTGAACAGGGGCGGCCCTTTTCCGGGTCAGGAACATGACACGTCATAACGTCATTATTTTATAGGATGGCTGTTCAGGAAATGTGTGAGGTAGACCAATCAGAATTTTCAACGTGCAGCCCCAAGGCTGCACGTTGAAAATATTGATTGGTCTACCCCAAATAATGAATATGGGCTCTTCTAATTGCTGCCATTGAACTGGCATGGAAGATTCCACTGGAATTATAAGAATTAATAATGTACATTTGATCATATTCGAGATCAAATCAGCAAAAAAATGGGCGCAAGTGGTCTGTTTTAGTACAATTTTGAACAATTTAACATTTAACGCCATTTGACACGTTAACGCAGGCATATTTAACACGTTAACGTTTTAAGGGAAATTTTAACTTCTCCCAGTCCTGCTTACGACTCTGAATCTTACTTTGCATTGGAATTTTCTGTAGAACTGTTTTCTTAATCTCGTTATCCTCCTAACCCTTCTTATTGCCATCATTAATTCATCACAGGGGGCGCAGTGGCTCAGTTGGTTGAGGCTGCAAGCCGAGATGTCCTAGGTTCGAATCCCACCTGCAACAACCTCGTTGTGTCCTTGGGCAAGACACTTCACCCCATTGCCTACGTGGGGGCACGGTGACGCTGTGCACTAAGGCGTACTGCACGTCGATGGTGCACCTGTCTTCAACCAATGCTAACCCTGCTTGTGTGGAGTTGGTATGTTGGGGAGCTGACAGTTGCTCGCCGTTGCTCGGGGGTTCTCTCCGGGTACTCCGGCTTCCTCCATCCGTAAAACTGTCACGGTCATGGTTAGCCATTGTGCAGAAATATGTGACCTTACAACACCAATAAATAAATAAATAATTCATCACTATACAAAAACACAGCTTCAGACAAGTCCATTGTGTTCTGTTCTGTTTGGTCTTTAACATTCCGGCGTTGACTTTTCGCAGCACCTCAGTATTCCTGCGTATTATCTTAGGAGAAAAATGCAACATACACAGACATACAGGTAATCAATTACCCAAATTGTAACGAAATAATTTAGTGGATATTGTCAAGAGAGTGCTTCTCCCAGCACTAATTAAAAACAAATCATTTTTGGGGGAGGATACCAAGACCCCGTGGTTGACGCTTCGCGCCTTCGGCGCTTGCAGGGCCCGTAACACCCGTTGTACTCACTGCTCTGGGGCCCGCCCTCGCTACTGGTGGTCCTGTTCTTCAGTAGTCCCACACAGCAAGCAAAATGAATTAGGAAGCATTCCATCGCCTTTGGGACAGATGTAACATGTTTGTAAGATGCAGGTAGTATCTTGACTTTCAGGACAGCTTTTCTTATATCTTCGATGTTACTTCTCACTGAAGTCCAGACATGATCTGCTTGTCCAGTTTTGATTTTTTGGATTTATGGATATATCTGGAACTTAATTAAGCCCCCCCCCCCCCCCCCCCGAAATGTTTCATGACAATGCAGTTGCTGTTACTGATTATTATGTTTTCATGATTGCTATGTTTTACAGTACATTTCATGTCGTGAGACATGATGTTTCTGGTTGACAGCATACCCCAAACACATCCCCCCGTCCACGTGAATTATTGCTGCCCACGAATGCCACAAAAACACTATCATCCACATGCACGTTTGGTATAAAATAAGAAATTTTGTCACTTCTTTTATCAGTAAATGTTAACATGGCAAGGAGGAGACTGTCAGAGGCACTAAGATGGCATATCGTTGGCATGCATGCAGCAAGCATGTCATTCAAAGCTATTGGAAGGCAACTTGGTTACAGTCATTCTGTCATCAACAAACTTGTTCGAAAAAATCAACACACCAATGATGTCAAGGACCGTCCAAGGCCTGGGCAATCCCGAAAGACCTTTTCTCCGGAACATCGGAGCCTGGCACGCCTCGCTGGGCGTGACCTCTTTACTTCAAGTGGGGTTTTGAAACGCCTTTGGCTCCCCAACAGGCGTCTGTGCAGCAGAACTGTCCGAAACTGTCCCAAAACGCTGGGTATGGGGTCCAGAAGGGTCATCGAGTGTCCAGCTCTGGCCGATCAGCATAAAAACGACGTCTGGAGTGGTGTATGGCATGACAACATTGGAATCTCAGGACATGGAGGAGTGTCCATTGGTCAGACGAGAGTAGGTTCCTGCTTCACATCACAAAGGGTCGAACGAGAGCGTGGAGGCACAGAAATACTGCATACGTGGCCTGGAACTTCAAACCTATTGTTCCTTATGGTGGAGGATCAGTAATGATCTGGGGATGCCTCTCTCATGATTGTAAATTTGATATGCTGACTGTGCGTGGGAATCTCAATGGTCATCAGTACAACCGGGACATTCTCAGTCCGGTTGTCGCCTCATTTTGACAACCAGCCGTTGGCTACTCGCCCTGTTTTCATGGACGACAATGCAAGGCTACATCGCTCCCATGCCATGAGAGCATTCCTTCAGAACAACGCTATTATAACACTACCTTGGCCTGCAATGAGCCCAGATTTGAATCCAAAAGAACACATTTGGGACTTTCTTGGACGTCGTGTGCAAGCAAGGGATCTGTCTGTACAGAATTTGGCCGATTTAGAAGCTGCATTGCATGAGGAGGGGCAGCAGTTGCCTCTGGACCGCATCAGAAGGCACACTGGTAGCACCAGGAGGGATCAAGCTGTCATCCGGACACGTGGTGGATACACTCTCTACAGACGTCAGACACTGCTATTGTTTTCAGTTCACAAGCTGCATTGTTTGTCAGTAATTACCAGCATTGTTCCATCGCGGACCGTTCCAGCACCATACTTGTCGAGAGAACATTTTTTCATCAAGAACATTAGTGACTGATATGTGTAATTAGCGCCATTAAAATACTGCATATTTTCATCATTGTGTTGTCTTTCATTTGTCAATAGACCAATCTCTCCGCAAACAATCACTTTGGGCCATCTTAACCCTTTACCTAACATGAAAAGCAGACGACACTTGCAAAAAAAATTCTTGAATAACTAATTTTTTTCATTTTTTGTCTCAAAAACATAGGTTATGACCCCTCGTTGGAACGAGCTCGACGAGCTCGTTCCAACGAGGGGTCATAACCTATGTTTTTGAGACAAAAAATGAAAATATTTTGAAAATTAATTGGCGATTTTTGAGAATAGCGCTGGCCGGTTTTGGCCGTTACGTTGGGTAAAGGGTTAAAGAAAGCATTAAAGTAATGACAGTTTCTATCTATTAACACCACTGCGAAGAAAACATAGGGTGCTTAATTAACCCTTTACACAACGCGGACAATAACAAAATTATGATTTTAAATATTATTTTTTAAAAATGTTCAAAATATTTCAACAACACCATATCATGTGAACCCTCATTGGAACGAGCTCGTTCCAATGAGGGGGGGGGGGGGGGGGGGGGGTCACATGATATAGTTTTGTTGTAATTTTGTGAACATTAATATTTTTTCAACTGCTGAATTTTCATATTACGCGGGTGGATTCGGCCGATTCGTTAGGTAAAGGGTTCAGTTCCAGTGTATATTTTAAAGTGAATTTAGTGAAAACTTCTTGTTTAATGTTATTGTCCCAATAAGAATATATTTTCCTGTTTACTGATAGCTTCCATTCCTTCTTCATTGGTGGATTATCTGGTACATCAACAGCATATGGCAAGTCGTGCTTCTACAATATTTTCCTTACTTTGATTAACAAGCCTGTTTGAGTTGAGATCTTTTATGGAGAGTTGTCTTTCAGTATTAGCATTCTTTTATTACCCCCCCCCCCCCCCCTCCCCCCACTTCGAAATGGTGGTCCGTCCGTCCATCACAAACTTTGTCCGCTTAATTCATCAGACAGTTTTTAGTGGATTTTTACGAAACTTGGACTTAAGTATCAGTATCAAATGTGGATGTGCATGTGGCCAGGAATAATCGATGCGACAAATTTTACGGGTTACGGCCCTTGAAAATAGCAAAATTTTCATCACAAAAGTCTTGTCCGCTTCACTCCTCCTACATTTTTTTATTGGATTTGTACGAAACGTGGTCTGAAGTATCGGTATCAAGTGTAGATGTGCATGTGGTCAGGGATTTTCGATCTGACTATTTTTGCGTGGTTACGGCCATTGGTAATAGATTTCCACCACAAAGGCTTGTCCGCTCAACTCCCCCTGCATTTTTCATTAGAATTTTTACGAAACTTGGTATTCAGAACGAGGATGATGTGTCCGTGTGCATATGGAAAGAAAGTTTCGATTCGAATATTTTTTTCATAAATATTGCACTAGTTCCTAAAAGTGTTAAAAAAGGTCGGCGGGGGTCATGGACATCGCTAGACTCTTGTGAATTATTATTTTCCAGTAGTAAGGTATATAATATATATAACAGCATCGGGAGGGGGGGGGGGGGGGGTCTGAAAAAAATTGCAGTACACGATGCCGGGTGGGTGGTCAAACGGCTCAAAAACACATTTTTTCCACCCCTTGCAAATATATTCCTGGTGCCATTTTATGCGAAACTAAACACTTTAATCACTAATATAGACACATTATAGTCCTATTAGGGGATTGTATGGATGGCTATTTTGAGCTAACCAATCTGGACCTCAGTGCTGGGCCCATTATTTATTTTGAACCAGCAGTCTGTTCGGCCTTGAGTGTCTCGATTTCTATAATTGCATATCCTACTTGTGTATTTAAACAGATTTAAACAGTTCTTATATTCACAGATAATCAAAGGCCTTTCAGGTTCCTCATGGCTCTTAAGAAATATATACTTTAAATATATGTAAATTATTTTTAGCATACATCAAGAATCAAGTTGAAACTAACAGTAAAACAAATGGTTCTTATAACAATTGCACCAATAGTGTTAAAAAATAATAAAATTAAGAAAGTTCTCGAGTTCAATTTGGATGAAATAGTCACAACTTAAAAGACCTACACAGGTTCACGTGTCAAACGGTGGCTTTGTATAAAACCAATCGCCTGACATTCCCTGTGCCAAAATACCTTTGTCAAATCTCGGGGTCACATTAGAAATGCCCGGAAACGCTAGAAAATGGCTCTGACAACGCAATTTTTACCACATGAATTAGCCTCGAATACTTTTTTGGTCCCACGTAAAAAACTATTTGAGCTTATTTGTGTGGTAAACAGGCTTTGCTTTATTTCACTTCAGCAACTTGGCAATACCATGACATGCCAGTTTTGACGCCGGAGGAATGACCTAGCATGTGAGTAGTTTATTGGAAAACCAGGAATAATACAGGATATTATCTGACAATCAACATGTATTTTGTCAGTATTAACTCCTCAATTGTCGTGTATCCGACCCCGTGATACAGATGTTTGTATTAGGGGATCGGATACAAGCACGTTAGTAGTAGTTGGGGGTGCCACTATAGACCCAAGCATTTTTAACACGGCGTTTTCCCTAGGCCCCATAGGGTTAGTGTTAAATTGTGTAACTTATAGACCCAAGATTTTTAACACTGAATTTCGCATAGACTCCATAGGGTTAGTGTTAAATTGTGAAACTTATAGACCCAAGAACTTATAGGGACAAACCTGAATGCGCTGGTGGCGCAGAGAGAGAGAGAGAGAGAGAGAGAGAGAGAGAGAGAGAGAGAGAGAGAGAGAGAGAGAGAGAGACTGTGTACCAAATACACATTTCAAACTCTCACTTCCACGCGACGTACTGTTTGTAGTCTATGTATTATTCTTTTAACCCTTTACCTAACGTAACGGCCAAAACCGGCCAGCGCTATTCTCAAATATCGCCAATTAATTTTCATTTTTTGTCTAAAAAAAATAGGTTATGACGAGCTCGTTCCAACGAGGGGTCATAACCTATGTTTTTAAGACAAAAAATGAACAAAATAGTTATTCAAGAATTATTTTTGCAAGTGTCGTCTGATTTTCAGATTAGGTAAAGGGTTAAGTGAACGCTACATCATTGTATGTGATTAGGGTGAGAAATGAACAATATACATACATGATGCCTCTCAAGTCACACATGTTGGGCGTGCATGTGTGTATCGTTCGATGGTGGGGGTGAAACTTAAAACATGTAATGAAAAAATCTAGAGTCGTAATTTTAGAATTGATTCAAAAGGCTATACCTTCATTTAATTTATGGCGTACACTACGTGAAATCATGTCTCCTGTGCACGGTAACAACACTAAATTTGCTCCCGTTTTAAAGGCAACCACCATTATGAATGGGCCCCAGTCTCTATCTCGCGGAGGGGGGGGGGGGGGGGGGCACGAGATTTTTCGCTACGAAACTGATTCCAGTCTCCAGAAGGGTTACCAGACGATTCGCCCCTGGACGATTCGCCTTCATGGACTATTCGACCCAGATTTTTTTTTATAATTATGTGGAAATAATATAGAAATATAAAAATGTTTAAATATATGTTTTGAATTTTTTTTGAAAAAGAATAAATAAAATTCAAAATAAATTTGTCAAAATGTCAATTTGTAGTAATTTACCTTGAAGCACTGAGCCTCGTGCTTTTCAATAAATTACTGCAAAATAATATCAAGCTGTGGCACGAGTGATAAGTCTTTTCAGTGCTTAACTTTTAGTGTAAATCACGATCATTTTTCAGTTCGATATTATTTTGTAGTAATTTACTGTGAAGCACTGAACCCTGCTTTCCAATAAATTACTGCAAAATAATATCAATCTAGGGCTTGAGTGATGATCAGTGTTTTCAGTGCTTAATTTTTCGACTAAATTGACCGGTAGGTCTAAAATGAGTCCGCAGGTACTTTCTGGTCCATTAACAGCCCCAGGAACTGACTAAGGCCATTCGGCCTATTATGTTATTGTTTTAGTATTAATTCACAATCATTTTTCAGTTCGATTCCGATCACATATACAACGTCGAACTTTGTATGCGTTTGTATGTTGATCTTGTTTGTTTTAGAAATGTATTTGTTTGTTTTGGGTGATGAAATAAAAAAACTGATTCTTTTGTTATTTTTATTAAAAATAAAATGGGGGGGGGGGGGGCGAATCGTCTTGTTCCCTCCAGAAGTGGTGTTTGTTGTAAAGCGAGGTTCACATTCAGAGGAATCACACCATTCAGCAATTGCAAATGGGCTGCCAATTTTGTCACTTTATCGCAACGATCGGAACGCTCACAGTGTAAATGCCCACGACGCGCAGCCTCATCTCTATGTTGAGGGAGCACAGGAAGCTTTTGGGCGGGCCCAACATTTATGCTATAGGAATATCACGAAATTTTGAACGAGTCCCTCAGGGTTATATTTTTTTTAAATTAGAAATATGCCCCAAATGGTGCTATGTGGAGACATTTTGAGGCTCGAAAGAATGTCAGTTTTCACCAAACGTGGAAAGTCATTTGTAATTTCATTAGCGAACGCCCCGACACGTATGTTAGGAGCCAGTGCGGATTTTGTTGGAGGGGGAAGGCTCCACACACAAATATTCACACATGGCTACTCCAGTGAAATGAACTTCATTACTTTCCACGGTACTTTTTCCGATGCAAGGCAACTCATTGAACAATAACCCAATTTCCCAGAAGGTTGTGAGATCAAGTTAATTCAAAGTGCAAACTAGAAGTAGACGTTTGTGCGCGGGGGGTGGGGTGAAAAATTAGGCAATTTCCAAACAGTATGATGTGTGGGACATGTGCTGTGCTTTAACCCTTTACCCAAAGTAACGGCCAAATCCGACCAGCGCTATTCTCAAATATCGCCAATTAATTTTCATTTTTTGTGACCCCCTCATTGGAACGAGCTCGTTCTTATGAGGGGTCATAACCTATGTTTTTGAGACAAAAAATGAAAATGAAAGTTAATGACACTGTAGCTCAACTTGTCAAGACATGTACATGTATAGTATGTGACACAGCAATGACAAACATCAAGGTAATGACCTGATAACAAAGGTATATATAAAGTATTGTAACGGTCTGTACATAAATACTGGCCGTAGCCTGTAACAAATGTATAGGTAAAGTATTGTAAAGGTGGGCGACAGTCAGATGCTAAACTAGAAAATAAATCTTCGAGTCCCAGAGTGGGTCTGACTGAACCCCAAAATATTTGTTCTCATAGCACAGTGATAAAAAAGGCACCCCAAAACACACACATTCCTGTCCCAAGGTGAAAACAAAGGTACCGAAGAAGTTTAGTGAAGATCAGTTCATAAATACGAGCTGTATAGAAGTTGTGACAAAAAACTGAATGGACCTAATTTCGGTACAAAATGGCCACTGGCAGCCATCTTGAATTTTGGACCGCACTCAGAAACACTCGTTCTCGTCCCAAGGTGATAACAAAGGTACCCAAGAAGTTTCGTGAAGATCGGTTGATAAATACAGCCTCTAGCCCGGGCCGTATTGACATGTGCACTTACAGTGTATAAGTAGCACTAAATAAATCAAAATTCATCTAATTTGCATAATTTCTGCACAAGAAAAAACCCGTACTATATGTGATGTATTCCATGTTACTAAACATTCATACAAAAATTTATTCAAATCAGAACTTTCATACAGAAGTTCTGTACAAAAGACTGATTGCACTAATTTTGGTAGAAAATGGCTGCTGGTGGCCATCTTGAATTTCGGACCACACCCAAAAACACTCGTTCTCATCCCACGGTGATAACAAAGGTACCCAAGAAGTTTCGTAAAGATCGGTTCATAAATACGGCCTCTAGCCTGGGCCGTATTGAATTGTTGACGGCTTGACGGACGACTGGACATGGCATAAGCTCAAAGATCGGTTTATAAATACGGCCTCTAGCCCGAGCCGTATTGGCATTTGCACTTACAGTGCTGAAAGTAACACTAAATACATCAAAGTTAGTCTAATTTGCATAATTTACGTACCAACTTGAATTTCGGATCGGACCCCAAAACACTCGTTCTCGCCCCACAGTCATAACAAAGGTACCCAAGAAGTTTCGTAAAGATCGGTTCATAAATACGGCCCCTAGCCCGAGCCGTATTGAATTGTTGACGGACAGACGGCCAGATGGACGACTGGCCATGGCATAAGCTCTCTAAAAATGAGTTATTCAAGAATTTTGTTTGCAAGTGTCGTCCGCTTTTCATGTTAGGTAAAGGGTCTTATTTTACCAGTAAAACAGCTGAAAATTATCTGCAGTTAAGTTATAATACTGTAATTCAATAAAGAGATGGGAGCGTGGTGGCTCTGGATCAGTGGTTATGGAATTGGACTTCAAACCGAAAGGTCCACGGATCGATTCCCACCAGGGATAACTGCGTTGTGTCCTTGGGCAAGGCCCTTCATCCCGATTGCCCACGTGGGGGCACATGGGCATTGTGTACTAAGGTGTACTGCACGATGGTGCACTTGTCTTCAACCAATGTTAAACCTGCATGTGTGGAGTTGGTATGTTGGGGAGTATGGCAGTTGCTCACCATTGCACAGTGGTTCTCTCTGGGTACTCCCCCTTCCTTCACCCGTAAAACTGCCTGACACGAGGTGACCCTGGCTGTCAATGTGCCATTAATCCTTTAACCCAATGCAACGGTCAAAACCGGCCAGCACTATTAACAAAAACCGCCAACTAATTTTCATTTTTTGTCTCAAATGAGCTCGATGAGATCGTTTCATTGAGGGGTCATAACCTATGTTTCTGAGACAAAAAAATGAAAGAGATTAGTTATTCGAGAATTTTTTTTATAAAGTGTCGTTGCTTTTCATGTCAGGTGAAGGGTTAAACACAGTAAATAAATAATTAACAATAAATTGATATCAATTAAGTGAGCTCTAGTGTATAGTGGTGGGTAATCAATCATATGGATTTTTATGGGGCCTGAACTCACAATAAAACCACTGAAAACAGAATAAAAAACCAGAATAACCATACACCAAATTGTTGTATCATTTAATATCATCAATAATGATGAAAAAAAGACACAAAAATGAATTCAACGCATGAACATGAATGTATTTTTATTTGTTCAGCAATATGAGCATGCATCTATGTGACAAAAATCATTCATCGGTGTTTTCCATCATGATTGATACGATTGAAGGAAATCCTGTTTTTCATGAAATTTATTACAGAAAAGCCTACAAAAAAACTGTTCTGTTGGTTAAGTATTATCCTCTTACAAATGCCAGGTTATTGTCTAATTGTTGCAATCTGACAGTAATAAGGTAATAATACAGCGCTGTGAAGATATAGACAAAACTACATGTATGTTTCAATAAGTCGTTTTGTATTCAATGAGTCAGATGTGCGTAGGAAGAAAACGTCGAGACCGAAGGTCGAGACGTTTTCTTTCTACGCACATCTGACGAAACATACATGTGGTTTTGTATTTATTACATGACCCAAGCACCCACTGACCTAATTTTCTTTTCTATCAACGGTGGTAAACACCATGCACTTTATGCAGTCGCATTGCCACATTGGCGTGAACAGGTTGGAACAGGTTGGTGAGCAATACGGAATTCCGTATTGCACAGCCGTATTGCATAAGAGAGACTGCATGGGCATGTAATAAAATTATTTATTACATGCCCATGCAGTCTCTCTTATGCAATACGGCGTGCAATACGGCTGTGCAATACGGAATTCCGTATTGCACACCAACCTGTTCCAACCTGTTCACGCCATGTGGCAATGCGACTGCATAAAGTGCATAAAGTGCATGGTGTTTACCACCGTTGATAGAAAAGAAAATTAGGTCAGTAGGTGCTTGGGTCATGTAATAAATACAAAACCACATGTATGTTTCAATGAGTCGTTTTGTATTCAATTCGTCAGATGTGCGTCTCGACGTTTTCTTCCTACAACATCTAACTCATTGAATACAAAACGACTCATTGAAACATACATGTAGTTTTGTCTATTTATTTATTGGTGTTAAGGTTACATATTTCTGCACAATGGCTATGTCATGACTGCAATATGAGGGAAAAGTCAAGTTTAGTCAGTTGTTTGTATCCATGTTGCCTATTTTAGAGGACTTCCACCTTATGCACTGGTGAGTTGGTACTATTTTACCAGCAAAACAGAACTCGCAGTAAAACAGAACTCACAGGGTTCCCATGAGGTGTGAAGATAAAAATTAATTTGCAGAACTTGGTTTTCCATAAATATCTTATGCTTCAAAATCTAATCAACTGTCATTTCCTTTTTTGCAAGTATTTAACCCTTTTGTGCTTGGATAATTGTCCTGAATTCACACCTGACCACAGTCTCTACAATGCCTGTGGCTTAACTGTGACAGGCAGCCAAGACTTGACCAAAAGGCTCTGCCTATGTCATTGGTTGTCAGCAGGATCTACACATGGTGGCATGTTAAGGGCTCCTGTTCTGAGGTCGTCAAAGTTAGAAATGGGCCTTTAAGGGTTAAGAAAATTTTTATTTGTTATTGCTTATTAAATTTGATTTTCTTTCCCAGAATTGCCCATTATGAAGCCCGGCAGATATGACTTCAAACTTGGAAGATATGATACAAATCCCTGGCTGATAGGAACCAAGCTAGGGTTGTCTGCCGTGATTTGTTACTAGGTACAGCCTGTTGTCTGGAAATCTTTTCATGCTTTCACCATTTTCGCCGAACGCAGTCTATTTATTTCTATTTAATGGAGTTTAAGGTCACATACTTATGCACAATGACTAATCGTGACCAGGAGAGTTTTACGGGTGGAGGAAACCGGAGAATCACCAAGCATCGACGAGCAACTGTCAGCTCCTCAACATTCTAACTCTGTTCAAGCTCTGCTCAAGCAGGGTTACAGCGGTTGAAGACACGTGCGCCATCGACGTGCAGTATGCCTTAGTACAAGGCGT
This sequence comes from Pictodentalium vernedei, assembly GCA_031216915.1. Classification (NCBI taxonomy): domain Eukaryota; kingdom Metazoa; phylum Mollusca; class Scaphopoda; order Dentaliida; family Dentaliidae; genus Pictodentalium; species Pictodentalium vernedei. The sequence goes on from CM062297.1 coordinate 815,419,062, forward strand.
CATCACGCCCTCATGTAGGCAACCAGGATAGTGACTTGCCCAAGGACACAACACGGGTCGTCCTGGACGGGGATCGAACTCGGTACCTCCAGCATAGAAGTCCAACAGTATACCACTGAGCCACCGCGGCCCCACAGAACGCAGTCAGTAAACGTGGAGTGTCCAAGCAGAAGTGAGTAACCTGAAGCAAAGTTTTTGGATGATGAGGAATTAAAGATGGCAAGAAATAAGAATTGGAGGAAGAAGAGAAAAAAGTTGTACAGAAAATTCTATGCAACCTGAGATTCATAGTCATGTGCAGGGATTTGTCGAAGTGGGAGAAAAGATAGTTCAGCTATCCAAAGATCACAGCTTCCCCAGGGGAGAAGCAGAGACGGTCGAATAGCAAGCCAGAAAATAAGCAGCCTGTCATCTGTAAAATGAGGTCTCCAGAGGGTGAATTTAGTGATGCTACCCTGCACAGCAGGGTAGCATCACTAAATTTACCCTCGGTGAATCTCAATTTGAATGAGGGTCTCAAACCTAAACAGAAAGAGGTACCCAGAGGATAAATTGGCCCACTGTATGGGATAGCATCACCAAATTCACCATTTCGGGACCTCATTCTGCAAATGTCAGACTGCTTATTTTCAGACCTGTCAGATAGCTGAACTAGAAGAGAAAACTTCGGACTTTGTGAGAAGAATGAAAAGCAATAACACTACCAGAAAACTGGAACAGATCCAAGAACATTCTGTACTTATTTGTTTTGGTTTAATAAATAAAGTGTTATTTATTTATTTATGTATTGGTGTTTAAGGTCACATATTATAAAGTGTTATTACTGGGTTAATTTAATTTTGGCTGGAAATATCAGCCCTTGGTCTCAGGCTGTTATGAAAGGTGCCTCAGCTTCATATCTCAGCTGATAAGAAACTAACCAAGTAATAAGCTCTAGATATCGCCACACTGTGGAAACTATATGGCAATAATGTGGTGCTAGTAAGACAATAATTATACTCCCACTTTCGAAAAAATGGGGATATTCTGGATTAAATTTTGATATCATCTGCGTTGGGTAAAGGGTTAATCTCTAGACTATTTGGATAGTGCAGAGTAGGAAAAATGAAGCGGCTTCAGAAGTTGTTTCTAGTCAAATGTCAACTGCTGAAACAGAGACAACACTTGACTAGAAACAAACACCCGGACACACATGTACATTTTGATACTTTCAGATGCTCAAGATCCCCCATAATTTAATCCAACAGCCCAAAAGACTATTTGGATTGTGGAGAGCAGGAAAAATTAAACAGCCTCAGCGATTGTTTCGAGTCAAGAGTTGACTACACAAACAGGCAGATGACACTTGGCGAGAAACAGTTGGACCACACATATACGTCTTGATACTTTTGGATGCTCCAGATTACCCCCTCACAACTATGTTTAAAGAACACACAGCATTGGACCCTTAAAAAGATGGAATAAACAATTGACTACACTTGTCTTTATCTCCATGTTGCGGTCACAGTTAGCGACTGTGCACAAATATGTGACTTTAAATTCAAATAAATAAATAAATAAATAAATAAATAGATAATTAACCTCAATGTTAAAAGAGCTAATACTTTCCTGTGCTAATCAAGGAAAGCAGTTATTATCCCTCCTGTATTTTTTTGTTGTTGAAAATCAGACCTGTTATAAGAGAAAAATGGGTTAAATGTCCATCAAATGAACACAACTCAAGAGATCTCTTGATCAAAAGTTTGATGCAATAAACTTAGTTAACCTTATAAAATCTATCAAATGGCAGAGTGCCGATTTATTTTTAGTTTGCAAAATTTGTTCACATACCTTTGCCTTGTTACAATTTATGGGAGTGTGCCTATATGCACTCTCCAATGAATTGTAACATGGAACGTCCACAGACTGAATAATTTGACTTCAAAAAATAATTTGAAGAATTTTAAACCTTCGAGTTGCAGTACCTGCACTTTACAGTAAAGCCCAGACATGAACTTACTGCACTCAACCAGTTAATTATATCTACTGTTTCTAAGTGGGTACCAGAATTCACACATGAGAGGGTATGAGCAACTCAACATTTTCACCAGCAGTGTTTTAACAAACCAATGAATAAATCTGGTATCCAGCCAAAAATTTAGATTTTCCTTTAACTATTGTCTTGACAGACTGTTGTCTATTAAAACTGAACAGTGAGAGTGTTAACATGAACAAAGCCATTTTGAGTCTGATTATGCAAAGCTGCAGGGAAATATAACTTGAGTCAATAAAATATTAAAAATACTTTTTTATGGGTTTTTTTTGTATTTTATAATAAGACTTCTGTCGCGTAATATGTGATGGGCAATATTTCCTTACTGCTAAAGATAAAGAGGGCTGATTTGAGGTTTAGCAATTATTATATCAGAAAGAGCAGAGTTGACCATCCTTCAAACACAGCCATGAACACATGCAATATTTATTTTCAGTAACTAAAAATTTTCATTTCTTTTGTCTGAAAAACATAGCTTATGCCCCTCTATTGGATCAAGTTTGATGTGCACAAGCCAATTAGAGGTCATATGCGAGGTTTGTGAGGAAAATATTGAAAAAAAATATTACAATTCAAATGATGATTTTTGTGAACAGCACTGGCAGCTTTTGGCTGTTAATATGATCTAAAGCATTAATTGGCAGCTTTGACCTATGAACATGGCTGTACTGACTCTATATACAACAAAATAAATATTAACAACTTATAATTTACAATACAGCATTGTCTTAAATTAATTAAATACCACAACTGTGTCAGGTGCAGACAAACAAGTGCCACCAAGCATTAGTGTCACCATTGCAAGCCAGAGGATTTCAATTAATGCTTTGGTACTGTTTTCGTATACCTTCTTTAACATTTTAAACTCGATTTATTTATTTATTTTGTCGATTTATTTATTTATTTGTGTTAAACTCTCTGAACCCCAGAAGCCGCTTTTCCGGCCAATGAACATGATACGTCATAACTTCATTAAGTACAATGGCTTCAAAGCAAATATGTGGAGTAGACCAATCAATATTTTCAACATTGAAAATATTAATTGGTCAGCCCCCAAATAATGAATATGGACTATTCCATTTGCTGCTACTGAACTGACTTTGCACTAGGGTGCAAAGGGTTAAGATCACAAATTTCTGCACAATGGCCACACATGACCACAATATGAATATAAAGTAAAGGTCAGCCAATTGATAATATTGTCCATTTTTGTAGACTTCCACCCGTGGCATTGGTTGCCTGGTCTAACTTAGTTACCAGATCCCACAGTAAGCATTACTTCATGTCCCAGAAGAGGGAAGGGGGGGGGGGGGGGGGGCACGAGGAATACTGATGTCAAAATACTGAAATATCAAGTAGCAATTTGTTTCTATCTTGCAACTAGAAATTTTGCCAGTTCAGTGTTCTTTGACCAAGCTCAAGCTCTGTCAAACAAGTCAGAATTGATTAAATTTCTATCTGCTTTGTAAAAAAAAAAAATCGTGACATCGACGCCGTAGCTGCGACAGGTGGTGCAATCTGCAAGTCCAAAAAATAATCTCAGGGGCAATTTACAGGTGATGGTGAAAAAACAAGTAGTTTGAAAGTTATTCTTTTAGAAACGCGTTGGTCACAAAATTCTAAGTTCATCAAGGGCCATAACTCCAAGAAAAATATTTGGAACAACACATGCATTGAATAGTGGCTAGACATCAATAAGATACACTTACCTGCCAAATATAAAGTCATTCCATCAATTATTTCAAAAGTTATTGAGTTTTGAAACTCTTTGGTCACAGACAAACTCGTTGGTCACAGATAGACCGACCGACCGACAGACAGACTACCAGACAGACCGACATTGCCACTTATAGAGCTGCTAGTTGCAGCTAAAAATTTGCTTCTTAAAATTTTGATATTTCAGAGGGTTAATGTAGAAACATTTTAACTTCTTATCATTAACCTCAATGTCCCTGAAATTGCATTAATCTACCAATGAACAACATTCAGGTTTTGTCAGATTCCAAAGAATATAACAATGGAACCCAGCACTGGGCCTTAGCACTAGTAATCTGAAAACAGAATGAACACAATAGCATATATATATAAGTTCTTACTAATATTTTCTACAAAAACCTTTCAAACTAAGACTGTGATAAGCACTATCACGAATATGTTTTCTTCTCAGTGCATTCGCAATTAACAAAAACAGTTACAAAGGAAATTTCATAATTCTGAGAACATCACAACGGCAAGAATTAAATTATAGTGCTTCCAAACCGCACCATTCACATGAGGTAGATCAAAAAATTATTCAATGCTGACATCAAATGAATAAATATTGAAAAAGATATGTAATAAAATTCAAGATACAAAAGAGATCAAAAAGGGTAGATTTCACTATGCAACACATACCAGTATTACACTTTCAGCAGCCAGGGTCATATCCTCTCTATTTTAAACAAGGACATGTACAAAACCTCATCGAAAGTATAAATCCTGATATATAGAGATTATTACCATTATGTGGATGTACAAAATATGTATCCGAGTCGAGCTCCGGGTTCTGAGGGCAGATCACGACGAGTCGTGATCTACCCTTAGAACCCAGAGCTCGACATGGATAATATTTTGTACATCCACGTAATAGTAATAATCATTTTATCTTACAATATATTGGGGATTATTATAATCCCTGATGGGTACGGGTGTGGGATGGGAAAATCTCACCCGAGGGCAAGATATTTGGGCCAGACACGAGGCTTGCCGAGTGTCTGGACCAAATATCTTGTCCCGAGATTTTCCCATCCCATACCCGTACCCATCAGGGATTATTTTTCTCCCACCACCATACAGCGGTTACGTTAGCCAGAGGTAATCGGCGGTCACGTACTGATATAATCAACTCATTTGGTATTCGTTGTTTTGAAAAACTAATGACACCATCGGAAAGAGCATGCAAAAGTTATGTATATACCAAAGGTATATACCACAAAATCAATTAGGAACGGTGGCATCTTGGGGTTTAAAGAGTTTTAGAGCATCAAACTTTGAACACATGGCATTCTGATGACGTCAATATGAATTAGTTGGTAGCCAAAAACTATGCATAGCGTCATAATAACGTTATAAATGTATAACATCACGTGGGTAGGGTGGGATACATCTGTCTCTCCCTGCTATCTCACCCTGGACACACGTATGTTACACATGCAGTGGGGGGAGAAAAGTCAAGAATGTAGACGAATATATAACAAACTATTTATTCGTACGGATGAACAAAAAGAAAAAAAATGGAACTCACGTGAAAGGAACGTGCTTGTATCCGACCCCCTGATACAAACATATGTATCAAAGGGTCAGATACATGATAGTTGGGGAGTTAATACAGACAAAATACATGTTGACTGTAGGATAAAATCTTCGGAACAGAAACTTGGATAGACACAAAGATTACTGACAACCAAATACTTCCTTCAGACTTTAACATCTTTTGGAATTATCAAAACTCTGGAGTAGGTGGTGTCTCAGTTGCTGTGAAAGATAAATACATCACAACATCTGTCAATACACACAGATTATGAAAATGTCGGGGGTAAACTAGAGATAGCTGGACACAGCGCTGTATACTTAAGATCATACTACAACCCTAAAACATCAAATGATAAGGGAAACTTAGAATATGGGAAAAGCACAAACAGAACCAGCAAAATAAACATCATTGCAGTGGGTGAATTTAATTTACCTGGCTGGGAGAGGCAGACCATATCACTGAAAGCAAACACCAAGTATGTTAACTGTTACGAGAATTGTATGATATTTGCTGGTCCAAGTTAATCGGTACCAGTGTTAAGGGTCTGCTTGTCCGGTACTTCCAGAAGCTGTTGTTTTGTTTACGAATCAAAATAAATGACTGAATTTGATCGCTGATCTTTTCATTAATCAATCAATTAATCCAGCATGGATAGCACACCAAACATTAACATACATAAAAAATTTGCAGAAATTTTGGATGACCAAGGACTGGTGCAAACTAAAAGAAACAACAGGAGTATCTTACACACTGGATCTTACAATACCAAATTACCCAAACTGCTTTAACTGGTAAAGAGCGGAGTTTTTTTTCAAAGGCGATTTGAAACAAATAATTTTTTTAATGATACAGTGCTACCAGCAGGGGGAACCTTAGTATAGCATGACTTTGATCATAAAAAATTGATTTGTTACAATTTATTGGAGTGCCAATCGGCTAATAAATTATAGCAAAACAATTTTATACCAATATTTTTCTTCTGCTGCAAAAACAACAAGCTGATGCATTCAGTGTAAAGCCACAAAAGTGGCTTCCAGCAATTTTCAGTAGAGCCATGACAGTGGCTTCTAGCACTCAAATCAGTTAACAGAGTAGAAACAATGCCTGGACTATCTGATCATGACATTGTCCCTGGGGAACTCAACACCATACCAACAAAACATACTCAGAAACCCAGGCAGATACTGCTCTACAAAAAAAGGCAAAATAGGAAAATACCAAAGAAAAACTGAAAGTCAAAGGAAGAAATAACAAGAGCACTGCCTAGTGGGGCAACATATGCCCGTCAAAATTGGAACATGCACAAGTTTCTCTGGGGTGAAGTTTGAAATTTTTGTTGACTCAACTATGTCTGTCCCCTCCTCCAATCATTGCCCATTCCCCTGCCCTGTCTGGGGTAAAGGGTTTCAAATTGTATGCTTGTGTGCACACATTTCAAATTGTTTTTGTGAAATTTTAGTATGCAGAATGGAAATGCAAACAATCTTTAGGTGTAGAAGATTTTCCTCACCGTTTACAATGGTAGCGTCCATTCACTGACAGGTTAACTTTATTGATAACAATTGACAATAGGTGGCACCAAGGAAAAGGACATTTTGAGGATCATAACAGCTATAAAGGGCAAGGATTCTCGTCATTTAAAAATAAGAGTTATCTTCTCCTGTCACATGCCCAACAACAATTGATGATCAACATGGGTGCAAAATTTGAACAATAAAGCAAGTAAAATGTTGAAAGAGTTGGCGACACAATAGTGTAATGTTTCAAGTACTAAAAGGGGGAGCATAATTCTGGAAATACAAAACAGGGTTACCTGCTCTTGTCACATGCACAACGGCAATTGGTGATCAACATGTGTGCAAAGTTTGAACAATATAGCATGTAAAATGTTGAAGGAGTTGGCGACACAATACTGTAATGTTTTAAGTACTAAAAGGGGGGACACAACTCTGGAAATCCAAAACAGAGTTACCTGCTCTTGTCACATTGGTGATCAACATGTCGTCCCCTGAGTTCCAGGTTGTCCTATGTGCCTACTGGCACATAGGGCAACCTGGAACTCAGGGGACGGTGTGTGCAAAGTTTGAACAATATAGCATGTAAAATGTTGAAGGAGTAGGCGACACAATACTGTAATGTTTTAAGTACAAAAAGGGGGCATAACTCTGGATATACAAAACAGAGTTACCTGCTCTTGTCACATGCACAACGGCAATTACTGATCAACATGTTTGTAAAGTTTGAACAATATAGCATGTAAACCTTTAGAGGAGAAGGAGACACAAAAATTGTTTACAGACAGACAGACAGACAATGCTATAACCTGTCCGTCAAAAAATGACAGGCGTATAAAAATGAAACAACAAGGTTGCAGTACACAAGATCTCTGGGACTACTTTAAAGATGAACTTTGAAAGTAGCATACATGAAAACACACCGCAAAAAAAACAAACAACTAAAACAAAAGATAGAAACCCTTGGATTACAACTGACATAAAATGTATAATCCACAAACGGGACAAATATTTATTTATTTATTGGTGTTTAAGGTCACATACTTCTGCACAATGGCTGATTGTGACCCCAAAATGGAGATACAGTCAAGTCCTGCCAATCTTTTATATCCATGTTGCCCATTTTAAAGGACTTCCACCCCAAGCATTGGTGACTGGGTCCTAGTTTACCAGTAAAACAGAGCTTGTTCACCACAATAAACAAGCACTGCTTCACTACCCGGGGTTCCCATGGGGAGGGACATATATTACAAAAAAGAAGTCTGCTGACCCAGGTGATACAGGGAACTACAGGGATAAAAAGACTGGTAGAGAGAGAAATAAGGCGGGCATACTGGAAGTACATAGAGAACATTGTAACACCAGACCTCATCGACAAAAAACAGCCTCACTGCATGAAGTGTTTCTGGACGTTCGTGAAACATGAAAGATCAGATGGAAATGAAATACCCCCGCTCCAAAGTGAAGTGAAGGGCAACTACATCCTAACCAGGTGGATAAGGCAAATACCTCTATGGTTAATATCACCTACCACATAGTGCTGGACCTATATATCACAGAGTATGGATAGCAAAGCTTCTCACAAACCTAAACACACACAGTACTGCTGGTCCAGACAGTATCATATCAAGAGTACTCAAAGAATATTCTTCAGACGTTAGACCTATCTTAACAACCATTTCCAGATAATCCCACAAAACAGGTGACCTACCCAATATACAGAAAACAGCAAATGTAAGATCCATCTTAAACAAGAAGGACGCCAACGCCCTATAGCTCACTAACATTCCTCTTTGATAGTAACTTTAGCAAACACAAGAACTGTATCAAACAGGCTCATAGAATGATAATGAGGCACATGCATGATGAATATAAGTGCCATGGGAAGAGAAGGAGCACAGCAGCTGACCTAAACACTAAGTTAAACATGAAATTCCGAGCTAAACAGGAAACTAAATGCAACTAAAAATGTCAAGAAAAATGTTTAAAATGTAGGGTATGAGGGGTTAATCATGGAACAATGATACTGAGGAACATGTATAATGGAATATAAGCACCATGGGAAGAGAAGGAAAACAGCAGTTGACCTTAACACAAACTTAAACATGAAATTCTGAGGTAAACAGAAAAGTAAACATAACTAAAAATGGTAAGAAAAAGGTTTAAAACACACTGGTTGAGGATTAAATAGTGGCAGAATAATAAGCATTATAAAGGCCATGGGATGAAAAGGGAGTCAGCAGTCAAAAAATTTAGCCTGCTGAAAATGTCGAAGTGTGAGCTAAACAGAAAACTAAACGTTCAAAATTGGGAGAAAAATGTTAAGAAATTCACTGGACAAGGGTTAAACCATGGTAGAATGATAATGAAGAAGATGTATGATGAATATAAGCACCATGGGAAGAGAAGGAACACAGCAGGTGAGCTAAACACTAAGTTAAACATGAAATTCTGAGCTAAACAGAAAACTAAACGCAACTAAAAATGTCAAGAAAAATGTTTAAAATGCAGGGTATGAGGGGTTAATCATGGAACAATGATACTGAGGAACATGTATGATGAATAGAAGTGCCATGGGAAGAGAAGGAGCACAGCAGCTGATCTAAACACTAAGTTAAACATGAAATTCTGAGCTAAACACAAAACTAAACGCAACTAAAAATGTCAAGAAAAATGTTTAAAATGCAGAGTATGAGGGGTTAATCATGGAACAATGATACTGAGGAACATGTATGATGAATATAAGTGCCATAGGAAGAGAAGGAGCACAGTAGCTGATCTAAACACTAAGTTAAACATGAAATTCTGAGCTAAACAGAAAACTGAACGCAAGTAAAAGTGTCAAGAAAAATGTTTAAAATGCAGAGTATGAGGGTTAATCATGGAACAATGATACTGAGGAACATGAATGATGAATATAAGTGCCATAGGAAGAGAAGGAGCACAGCAGCTGACCTAAACGCTAAGTTAAACATGAAATTCTGTGCAAAACAGAAAAGTAAACGTAACTAAACAATGTTAAGAGAAACATTTCAAACATGAAAAAATTAAAGTAATTTATATATTTTTTATACTTACCAATGGCCCAGACTTAGCTGGTGCTAACTCAAAATTATCTAGGGCCAAACACAAATTTTGTCCCCAATCCCCCAAATTTGCATGCAAAACCAAAAATTAGAATTCCTGTCTGGCCCACCATACATTTACTCTCTGTGCATGGCAGATGCCAGGAAGTCACCGAAACTGGCGCCAACATCATTCTTTGTAAAAAAGATTATAAAATAATAATTCAGCGGGGAGGTATGAGTGTCCAGTACTGCCCACTCATGGGAGGGCTATTCCCGTCTGGGCCATTGGTAAGTATAAAAAATATATAAATTACTTTAAATTTTTTCATATTTTTATACTATAACCAATGGCCCAGACTTGGCTGAATCTTAAAAAGGTGGAGGGCCTAGAACTTCCAAAATAGTTGATCAACATAGATCAAATCCTTCAATCCATGATGAAGGAATTTAGAATAATTAGAATTTTCATGTATGTCTCTCTATACCATAATAGAGGAGACATATCCTAATATGGATCCCAATAATGTAAATCCTAAATCTGAGCATGAAACCGTGCTAATTAGGATGTAATGAGTTCCCAATTTTTAAGGCTCGTCTGGACTAAGCCCCAGAAATTAGGATGGCATATTTGAGAATGCGAGAAAATTGCCCATAAACCTACGCCATACAATAACACTACAGCTGTATGCAGAATATAGTTATAGATAAAACAGCTTCCTTCATAGTTACATACTCATTAACCCTTTACCCAATGCGGACGATATCAAAATTTATTATTTTAAATATTTTTTCAAATTTTTCAAAAAATTTCAACAAAACCATATAATGTGACACCTTGTTGGAACGAGCTCGCTCCGAGGGGTCACAGAAATTTTGGAAAAATAATATTTTTTCAACTGCTGAATTTGCATTTTACGCGGGCAGATGCGGCCGATTCGTTGGGTAAAGGGTAAAGCCTGAGAAGGGGTGAAAATGACCCCCACCCTTTTTTTTAACACAACCCAAATGCATAGTATGTATGTATTTATTCATTTATTGGTGTTTAAGGTCACATATTTCTGCACAATGGCTAACCATGACCACGACAGTTTCACAGGTGGAGGAAGTCGGAGTACCCAGAGAGAACCACTGAGCAACGGCGAGCAACTGTCAGCTCCCCAACATACTAACTCCACACAAGCAGGGTTAGGATTGGTTGAAGACAAGTGCACAATCAACGTCTTAGTACACAACATCACCATGCCCCCACATGGGCAATGGGGGTGAAGTGTCTTGCCCAAGGATACAACGCGGTTGCCGCAGGTGGGATTCAAACCAAGGACCCCTTGGCTTGCAGCCTGCACCTCTACCTACTGAGCCACTGTGCCCCCAAGTATGTATTAAGATATATATACAAGACAGAGTGTGGGGGGGGGGGGGGTGGAATTCAAAGTCATGTCGAAACCTCCTCACCCATATTACTTAATCATTGCTGGTCCAGACAGCAAAAATATAGGAACCCCAAAGGCTCCATCACGTTTAACTGACTCCCTTATGCCACTATGGACGGAGAATGATGTGAAGAACAAAACTTTCTCTGAAGAAGAAGGCCCTCTGATGGAGGAAGCTTCTGGCAAATGTTCAATAACAGGCACTTGAGAAAACTGATAGGATATTGTGATGACAGATATGTTATTAGTAGGAATCACACTGAGATTGTTAAATCTGAACGTAATCTACTGAATCAAATAAACTGAAGGACACATGTATTCTACCATTCATTCCCAAGAATGCGGCTGAGCATCAACTGTATGCGCTCAAATGTCTTACACTGGCGACACAAATGATGGAAATTATTGTTCCTGTGCGTCGCAAACTTAACTATCCTGGAGCGAACACACATGCATGTTCGCTAATAATATAAATCCAATGATGTAGTGTAAACAATAAGACATCATTTCTGATGAATATGTGATCTCCAAGAACTGAGGGTACCAAGAACCCAATTTATGAACTCACGTCCGTCATAATTGAGAAAACCGAATCTGGCGGCTGTAAAATCATTAAATATCTGCCCAAACTTGACCTTATGTTAATTCGATCCGCTAAAACAAAACAGGTCTAGAGCGAAAAATGTCTTCCCACTCCAGTTAAGAATAACTGGAGGGTACGTGTGCTTATGTGATCCATCGAAATAACATTTGTAGCCGCTCCGCACAATCCCATCCGACGCATAAAATCTTTCGCTGTTAACGTGTCTGATAGAAGACAAAAGCAAGCCTAACAACTGGCTAATTCGCTCTATGAAACAACAAACGAACCAGCTTGTAGAAAATGAATTGTAGGATACGTGTATCCTATCATTCATCCCATGAGACATTATCTTGTTCATTCTTCAAGTGATCTTAAGAACTATAATTGCCGCACAGTCGATCATTCAAACGCTCGCTTTTTCGACTGAATGATTATCCTAAATAACCTTTTAGAGCCATGATAAACACGTTATCCAGTTCCAGATAATTATCGATCAGACCAAGCTCTAGGAGAGCCACCGGCTCAGGGGTGTCTGATCAGTAAACTTGAACAGACCTAAATCCCCTATCCAAGTGGGTGTATAGTCGATCCCTAAAGTAATTATAGGAGGGATACCTATACCTTCGCTATGAGTCCTTATAGACGATCTGAGTCTAGGACATCTTCTACTCTTTTCTGCTGTTGTTAGTCGATTAGACCCCAACTTAAAGAGCAGAGTATTGATGCTTTCTTGTAGCTTAATCCTACATTAATGAAAGCTTACCGTCAAAGACTTTGTGTCTGGAAAACTAGAGCGACCTGTAGAGAGTTTTCCACCTTGTCATATATTAAAGATGCAAAGCTTCGTCACATCAGAATAACTCCCACTTAACAACTGTTAAGACAGAGATATATGTGATAAATAGGCCTGGAAAGAATTTTTAAAGAGGTACAAACGTTCACAAAATTCCTTTCCATATAGACGTTGCGTAACAGTACTTAAAAGTGTGAAGTACACAAGACCGTGAGTCTAAATTTGCTCTGAATAAGAAATTATCTTCTCAATTGTGTCTGAGAGAACAGCGAAATGATGCAGGTATGGTCACAACAAAGACCTTAGCCTGCTCATTCAAACACAGAGAAACTCTCAACACATCTTATCAGGTCATTTTTTAAATGTTCAAAAAATGGTTAAAAGTACAGAAGACGATAAGAAACCGTATCCCTTTCATCATCCGTCTAAATCAGTTTTAGAATCACGGTCAACGGCATCTGAACACGCAGATGACTGGACCGATCAAGCACCATCCGACAGCTCAAGTTTTGAGGCAGACTTTGAGTGCTTCTGCATTTGCAGGAATACTGTGATGAACTGCGCAATCTGCGACAGCAAGTCCGTTACGGAGGCCTGAGGAGCAGTGGTCATGTATTGCTTGTCCGCCGGCTGCTCCTGGGACAGTGTCTCTGAGATGGCTCTTAACTGCGGACGTCCCGATGAATGAGGCCTCTCTCCTTGGCTACTAGATGGTGCGACTTCCTTGACAAAGAGTGAACCTACTGACGATGCAGACTAGATATCCGAAGTCACATAGCCAAGGTGCGGTTGTGAATGCTTAGTAGATGCTGAAGAAGGCGAACTGTAGCCAACCAGGGCTGAGAATTAAATGGAGCGTCCAAGACAGTAGGCATGTACGTAAGCTCCGAAAGATACAAGTTCCTATCAACAGCATCTGGCCCCAGATGTTGTTAAAAGAGAGAGGGGTCTTCCTCTTGCTCGCGGTCCTGGGAGACCTAGCCAAGGATACCTCAGAACTTGCCAGCTTCCTCCTTTCCTTCGTCGCAGGGTGAGCATGATTGGATTTTTTAGTACTCAGTACACCCTTGTTTCTCTCCTTGACCGCTATGGACATACCCGGCATCACACTACCCATATTCTGAGTAACGATCTGCCGGTTGAGTTAGCTGGAGACAAGGTAGTAAACCCTATATTCTAAGGTCTAGGCCCTTGTCTTATATCATTGAGCACTTCTGCCGCTAGCACCGATTTACTATGTAAATGCAACACACCTGGTGTCACGGTCCTCGTATTTAAGAGTAACCGCTTCACCGGCGACAGGGAACTTAAACCACTCACAGCGGTTTATAGCCCTGTGCAATATAAAGAGCACTTTAGCCGTTATGTAGAGGAAGCCGTAAGATTAGCCGACCCCGGCTGCCTATTAGACGGGACGTTCCGGACAAGAGGCATGGACGTATACTCCGACTGACGCAAGTTCCTACCAACAACATCTGGCCCCGGATGATGCTGTAAGAGAGAGAGACCTCTCTCTTGCTCGCGGTCCTGCCAGACATGGACGAGCATACCTCAGAACTTGCCGGCTTCCTCCTTCCGTCATCGCTGGGTGAGCATGATTGTATATTATAGTACTCGCTCCACCCTTGTTCTGTTCTATCCTCAACCGCTACGGACATACCCGGCGTCACACTACCCATATTCTGAGTAACGATCCACCGGTTGAGCTAGCTGGCGACAAGGAGCGTCCTGGAGCGTCCCCCAGTGTCCCCTCACCGCGAAAGGACCAGTGCCTCAAACAACAAACCATGACACCCGTCTCCAACGTTGACTAAATCTGACACATGTTGTGTAAGAATTAGAGGTAGTATATCGACTACAAGCAAGACAATGACCATGAAAACAGAGGAAAGGTTTCCTCTTATCTGCCCTGCTATTTGAGAAATAATATTACATAAAAGCAAAAATAGGTTGATTGTACTACCACCAAATCTACATAAATATAAGATAACATTAAAATATTATATAATCGATGAAATAATTACACCCAGAAGAAAAAATATTTAAAAAAAAAAAAAAATTTGGGAAATTTTTTTTTTTATATAAGAGCCCAAGTTCCCAAAGAGAACGATGAGCCCAAAAGAGCCTAAGTGTGGACAAAATTATAATAATATCCCAAAAAATAATTGCCACACTACCAGAATATTTTATGTTATTTACAACCGTTGTTTCCCTAAAAATAATAGGAAACTACCTATATAAATAAAGGGTGATTCTTCAGAAACATCAACCACTAGGGCAAACAATAAAAAACACTTTCACTGAAATTTAAATTGATATTATTCTTGACAAAGCCCTGAATCATTCATTTTTACAAGATGTTTCTTGGTGAAGTATGTGAGTTTTGGTTTATAGGTCCTTGAACCTATGGTTAAAAGCAAATTGTTTTTTTCTTGAAATAACCTAGATCTATTACAACACTCTATAATCATTAACTGAAGCAGTATTTTGTCATTAGATTTGATTTAAGGAAAGTATATCTATATATATCAGAAAGGCCGAATGTATTTTTTGAGTGTTGAACAATTAAGTGTCAAAAAAATTGTTTGTCATCCACTATTTTGTGTAACGTATGTAACGGATATATACCTCTGAGAATATTCATGGATGTATAGAATTATCATCAATTGATATAAACTCCATTTGCAAAGCAAGACGAAGCATGCCATCCATAATCCAAGGACTTTTATCCAGTTCAACTTCATAAAATGATGAAGTCACGTATTAAAAGTTTGTAATGCACGTAACATTACGTGCGTTACATTTCATGTATTTCCAATAGGAGTCATACTAGTATGACTGTATTGGGTTCGATGATGAAGTTTCAGTAGAAAATAAGAACAAATCATCATGTGCATTGATAATCTCCTGATGCAGCTGAATGAGAGCTGTATTGCCATCCTGATGACTGGAAAAAAGAGACCCTACTACTTGGAACATGGCTTTATTTCCTCCCTTGATAAAGGTTGCAACACAGGTATAAATGATTGTCTAAACTTGAATTATATCTGTGTTGCGGTCATAATAAGCCATTGTGCACTACCGCAGAAATATATGATCTCATACACTAATAAATAAATATATAAATATCTCCCTTGAATCACCATGTATGGAAAATGACCCAAATCTCAACAAAAAGTCCATGGTTTTCAACTTTCCATGAATGAACAATTGAGTCAGAGATGCCAGGTCCCATATGAACTGTACAATGTAGCAGTGTCACTTCACTTGGGTTTCTTCACATTCTGACAATCTGTTGCACACATCTTGTACACATTGTTGCAATGTCAGGTACTGACAGATTTACTAGGCACCCTACTAAACTTGTAAAACTGAATTGAAGAGCTGAGGCTGATAAATATGATATCTGGCCAGCAGTTTAAATTATAGTAATTTATCACCAGGCTGTGTGTTGGGGTTTTACAGCAGGTCAGAAATGAGTGAGAAACAAGAGAAAAATTCTAGTGCTGAAAGAGTTAGAAAGTTTCGTTTGAAAAAGAAGAATGATGAAGAATATTGGAAGCGAGAAAATGAAAGGATAAGGCAGTATCGCCAAAAGCAAAGAAATGAAATGAATGCATTGCAGCTTGAAGCTCGGCGAAAAGCCACAGCTGAGCGTGTAAAAAAAATACCTTGCCAAGAAGGCAGAAAAGACAGCTAAGTGTAAAGGGAAGAATAAGTTGATTGTGAAGATGCCATACAGGAGTCCCCAAGCATTTGGAAAGGCAATAAGCAAAACCAAAAGAGTTCTGCCTTGTTCACCATCAAAGCGACTAGCTGTTGTAAGTGGTCTTGCGAAAGAGGTTGGATTGGAAATGTCAAAGTCAATGCATGAAGATCTGGAAGATTGTCAAGGTGGAATGAGTAAGGACTTGATCGATCTTGTGAAAAATTTCTACTTCAGGACAGACATAGTGTGCACAATGCCAGGTCTGAAGGACGAAATGATGGTCTGGAAAGATGGGAAGAAAAATAAATATCGGAAACACTATCTCACCATGTTTCTGTGTGAAGTTTATTCTCTGTTTAAAGAATGTAACCCCAATGAACTCATATCATTCTCTCAGTTTGCTAAGCTGAGGCCATGCAATGTTTTGCTTCTTGGACACAGTCCTCGTGATCAATGCAAATGTAGGTTACATGAGAATTTCCGCCTCTCACTTAAAGCGCTAAAGATTAACTATGAAGGAGCATGGTGGGGCAATTTTCTGTGTCATTTTGAAGATTATAACTCTGAGTGCTGGAAGGGGGAATGTGCAGTTTGTGGTGGGGGAAAGCTGTTTAAACCTAAAGCATTCAACAACATCAAACCGGATCAGAATGTGTACTGGTATAAATGGGAGAAAGATAATGAAGGTAGACTGAGAAAGAATGTTGCTCATGGAAAAGCAAGTGAATTGGTGGATTCAATCATTGCGTTCATACCAGAAAATCAAGAGCATATTCGAGTCAAACATATTCAAAGTGATGCTTTTGAATATGACAAAATGCAAAAACGAGTGTTACAGGTAGACTTTGCCATGGCATACAACTGTGAAGCCCAAAAGGAAGTACAGTCGGCCCTTTGGTCAAAGGAATCAGTTCAGCTCTTCACTGGTGCATTGTCTTTCAAAGGTGATTGTCAAACATTTCTCATATGTTCAGATACGAAAAGATAAGGGTAATGAAAGAGTCAATGACTCTGTAGCTCAACTTGGATATGACAGGAATTAGTACTTGCTGTGACCAAGACAACTGAATAATGAATATGACAGGAATTAGTATTTGTTTTGGCCCAGTCAACAATAATAAAAGAATTACAAGGTGACTGTAATGGACTACAGATTAAGACCAATCATTGTAGATTATTATATGGACTTCTCCAAAGCATTTGACTAAGTCAGCCACAGTCTGTTTACACGCAAATTAAATCACTGTGGCATCAGTGGAAAGAAAAACAAGTGGATTAAAAATTTCTTCTGATGAAGTAAATTAATGATAGGCCAAGTACTAAATTACTGCACTCCCATCAGACCTGTTAACAGTAGAATATGACTGGCAATGAGATTTGGATGAGATTTCCCTGCTTGTCAGAAAGATGTGAACATACAGCCACTACATCAATAATTTGCTTCCCACTCCCATCCTATTATATTTAATTTTATATGAATGTGTCAGTAAAAGCACAAAAATAATATATGGATACCACTAGATCCAGATCTCTGAGCTTGTCCTAACGACATGCATATTAAAATGTTTGTCTTTACAAACTTCTGAAATATTCCTGGTTTTCTGAGACCTGTATCTGTTTTGTTCACATGTTTGAATTTGGGATTCAATCGGGCAATTTTAGGTACTTAACAGTTGTGCCCGGTAATTTGATATCCCCAACAACAAATTAAATACTCAATGATGGATGATTAAAAGGAGGTAGATGAGCATGAATGAAGAGGAATGGAGATGATTTCATTTGTCATTTGAACAGGAAAATTTTATCACAAGACAAAATGCCTCAGGCCAGACAGGGCAACAAAAACATCCAAGTGTCGAAGATGGTGTAGTTTATTTATTGAAATGCCAACTTTCAAAGATTTATTTCACAAAAAATACAATTTCTTTTACAACCTATGTTATAAGATTTTAAGATTTTTTGCCCAATTTTTCCAAATTACCTAATTCATTAGAACCAGTATTTCATCTGCAAATATTATTTTTTCTAAATGAGAAAACTGACTGAAATGTTTGTGTTTTTTATTGCAGACTTCGACTGCACATAATTGAAAAGCGGTTGTATCATCAAATACCACTGTTACTTTGATATGACATATAGTTCAATCACGTTGGGAGCTGCTTGTTTCAAGATAAAATACCAAAAAATAGCAGTCATTTACAGGATGTTGAATTTCAGCAGAAATTGACGTCAGGTATGATATTTTACCTAAACTTCTCTAATCTCGAGCACACCATGTGATTTTAGAATTTGTAAACAGAAAAATGTGATAGTACTGAATAACTATTTTAAAAAGTGTCGAAGTTGGAGAAAATAGGATGCTACCATGATGTTGGGAGATTGGGCTTCAAACCGGGAGTCTGCCAGCAAAATCTAGAGAGTTAATTGATCTGGTCTCCAAGGGATTCTAGCAATTTAATTTTGGCATAAAATATATTTTACCTTGAAACAAGTCACCTTGTGAATATGAAATTTCAAGTCTCCCAGTCAAGCCAATGTTAACAAAAATTCAAGAAATAAAAAACTTCTACACAATGGCTTAATTCAATTTTAATGTGACAGAACTTTGAAAACCAAAATCTACCTTTTGGCTTTAAACAAGGTATAACCTTCTGATACAAGAATCAGAAAGTCAAGAAATATCCTTCCAAAAATCAACTTCTCAAACAAAGCCTATTGCCTCCACATCACATTGGAGTGAGGACAGAAAGCTTAGCTTGTCTTAATGTGCCCCAATGGAACAGAGAATACCTCATGCATTCCACATGAAGTTGGTTGCAAAAATACTTGAAGTTGAAAAAAGGCAATAACTCTGCCCAAATCTCAAAATCACAGGAGCACAGGTGGTCATGCTGGTTAAATCTTAAACTGCTGAGTATTTTCAAAATATTTTTCATCAAATCAAGTCATGGCTGCTTGGAAGCAGCCATGACTAGATTTGATGTAAACGTTGGCTGAATTTAACTCTTGAAATAACTGGTCAAGAAGTCAATTCAGTTTAAGCAATATTTATTTCCAAAGTTTAAAGAAAGTTATAGAAATCAGATATGATAAGGATACAAGTATCAGCGGGCAAAAAACATTAATGAAAATGGATTCAGCTACAAGCTGGAAGAAGTCAATTCGATTTACCAGGGGGAAATATAGTTAAATGTGCTCAGATTATACTAATTTTTGTGGCAGGTGATATCCCGACCTGGGCAGAAAAATCTGCCAGCAGCATGGAAGAAGTTAATCTCTGTGCCTAATTTTTAAAAACGTGACCGAACAAGTACAAACGAAATAATGAAGATTGCAAAAATACTTTAAAGTTTAAAATGGACAATAACTCCACTTCACAGGTGCAGAATTTTACATCTCGATAATCTCAAAACCAAGTTTTAAAACAACTGACTGAAAAATGAAGGAATACAAGCTTAGACAAAGGTGTGGCCATGGAAGACAAATTCTATTCAAAAGGGGCAAGAACTCCCCAATGACATGTCTGATCGATCTCAAAGTTGTGGGGGCAAAGGTTACCATGGCAGTTAACACATGTGCCAAGTTTAAATTAGAGGTGTGACTCTTCCTGTGCGGGCCCATCATTACCTACCCCCCCCCCCCCACCCCAAGTTTTGAGGACAATGGTACATAAATGTCCTAGAAAATATCCAGACAAAAATATGTCTGTGGACAAAAATATGTCTATGGACAGATGGATGGACAAGATGATTCCAGTGTACCCCCCCCCCCCCCCCCCCCACCCCCAACAACAACTCGTTGAGAGGGTAAATAAAAAAATTGACTTTTAAATAACCAAAAAAGGCACAAGACAAAATTTGGTCACATTGGTGTTTTTATTTTTTTTTATCAATATCTGTGATTTATCACAACTGACTGTGAGGAAATTGAAAATATAAAGCGACGATCAAAAGATGAAATCCAATCAGAGATTTCATTGTGAGATCGATGCAGAGATCCTAAGTGAAATGCAGCAAAGAAATCCTTTAAAATAAATGAAATAAGAATGGAGTCTGGATAGAAGTGTAATCTTTTTTTCACTGTATTGTTTAGGACACATTTCATGTCTTCTTCTGGCAAACCATTTATATCACATTCCAGATATATTAATTTGAATGAATGCATTGAAACCTAGATGTGGAAAGAATTGCATTCTTTGATGAAATAGGAGTGAACATTTGACTGTCATGTCCAACTTATGTGACAAACAGCCTCCCTCACACCGCCGCCATCCCCCCTCCCCCACCAACCCCAGATTCAGTCAATCTTACATATGTTGCCAGGTCACCTTGCATCTAGTTTGGGCAAGTTGAACAGCATAAACCATCAAGGGACCGAACAATTGTCCTGAATTCTCACCAGATCACAGGCACTTCTTGTCCAGTTGCTCAGCAATCTTAAGGCAGCTGAGAAACCAGTGCCTGGGTTATTTGTTTAAGGTCAGAAGGACCTCCTTATGATGGCATGTTCAAGGTACCTGTTGTAAAAGT
The DNA here is from genome assembly GCA_031216915.1 of Pictodentalium vernedei. Lineage (NCBI taxonomy): Eukaryota > Metazoa > Mollusca > Scaphopoda > Dentaliida > Dentaliidae > Pictodentalium > Pictodentalium vernedei. Next base: position 815,440,012 of record CM062297.1, read on the forward strand.
CGGAAACAGAGACTTTAAGGGTGGGGGGTGGGGTGGAGGGGGTTGAGGTTAACTCAGAGAATCATTGTTTATTTTTCTTAATATTTTTTTCAAAACATATCTTTTTCTCAATTTGTTTCAAACATTAATACTGTTATAAATCACAATAATTACACTAATTTCAAAAAGAGTTGTTCAAATACAGTGCTACCACTATATCAATGATATCAAAGCAATGAAGAAAAGAAAAAAAAGAAGGTAAACCTTACCTCCATAACAGATTTAACCCTTTACCTAACGAATCGCCCGCATCAGCCGGCGTAATATGCAAATTGAGCAGTTGAAAAAAAAAAAAATTTTTCAAAATATTTCAACAAAACCATATCATGTGACCCCTCATTGGAACGAGCTCATTCCAATGAGGGGTCACATGATATGGTTTTGTTGAAATTTGTTTGAAAAAATTAAAAAAATGATATTTAAAATAATAAATTTTGATATCGTCTGCAATGGGTAAAGGGTTAAAAACAAAATTGCCCAACAATCACTAATTTTTTTTGAAAAAGTGAATGTGGCCTTAAATTGTCAGAAAAAACGCTGGAAATGGGGAGAAAAATGTTTTTGTCAGTTTAAATTCAGCAGCTGGCTAGATTTAATATTTCTTTTCCAAAGAAGAATGCATAAACTGCAGGAGCCCATTATTCTGTTAATGATAAAAAGTGTAAAATTTGTTTTCTTTTATTTATGTTTTATTTCAGTTCACACCGCCTATGGGTATTACATATTCATTTAAAGATGGCTCATGGCAAAGCGAACATATTTCTGAAATTTCCCCAACTAATTCAGTGACAGTAACTGGACAAGAAATAAAAGATTTAATTAGATGTACCACACCCAGTATTGTTTTTGGGACACTTGAAGAAATCTATGTTATAATAAATTATTGGTATGCCAAATTAGCATATTTCGGCCAAAACCAGTACTTTCGTTTTTAACGATTTCCCTGTAGCTTTGCCTTGACCCTTCTAATCTAAAACTCGGTCAAGATGCACAAAAAGTGCAGCGAAATTAGGCATACACAGTTTCGATGAGGGACCTCATGTTGTAAATTATTACCCACTAATGGATGTATTAATTGTGCGGACGTAGTTTTTACTACATTTGGATATCTGTGGAAATTAATCATTAACGTACGATTGCAGCCGCCTTCGCACATGTGCTCAAACATTTTATTTCTGACCCAGTGCATTTTTGCAGACAAATTTTCTCACAATCGAAGCTGTGTATCGGTCAAAAACACAATTTGTACGAAACGTCATTTTGTCATACCTATTGATACTAAATCATAAAATCAAGTCATGTCCTTTTCATGGCGTTTCGATACTTTATTATCGCGGAACTTAGAAAAGACTTTTGCGAAAAATACTGTGTATTTCCTCAGCATCTTCACCCTTGCGCAATTTGTTGCCGTGTTGATATCACGTGGCACTTCCATATTTGGAAAATCTATATTGCATTCCAGATTAATCATTTCGCAAGAACAAAAGCACATTAGGTAACCCTCCTATGGCAGTATTTTAGTGAAATTGTTGTGTGAAACATTTTATTTAAGTAAATTCAGTATTTTCACAATCAGTACGTTGTTAAATGCAACTTTTGTTATGCAATTGGGGATTCTTTTTAAAGCCTTCTTGCAAAGCTTTGGTGTGTAAGTACACAGTATTGTGCTATTTCCAGATGACCACTTCAAGTTTTAAAGTCACTTTCTTTAAAAGCTAATTGTAAGTTAAGTACTATAAAGTCTTCCAAAGGTACTTTATAATAATTGGCCATTTGTAAAGCAAAGTTAAAAGCAGATTTTATGCTTGTTTTAACCTGTTCAGTGGCTTTGGGTACCAGTCACCGGATTCCTTGGAGATTCCAATGGATTCCTGACGGATCTCACAGGAAAACGGCCTCCGGTACATAACGCCATTGGGTAAGGTACATCACATGGTACAGTCCCAAAACCTATAAATTCGACGCCGGCAGCGTTTTTTGGCATTCTGGTCTTGACCGTCAGAGTGTACGTTATAAGAAAAGGAGCCTCCTAAATCCAACTAGGGACCAGAATCACACTTCCAATTAGGGCCATGGTTATGAAAACTTCTTGAAAGCCCATTCCCCATCCTTTCCAATTAGGTACCATGGACAAGTCCTCGGGACATAACCACAAGGCACAATGTAAAGCATATGTGTGCACTAGAGTAGGCTAAAAAGACTGTTAATTTATTGTTGTTATCAGTACCTGTTATGACTGATGTAAAATGTCGTTAAAATGAAAAGCCAATAAAAGGCTATTGTTTGTACATAACTTCCCCATGTACTGAAATAAAATAACAGAAAAAGAAAGCATCTCTTCAGTTATAGTTATTGCACAGAATTAACCCACAGCCAGCCCTGGATATCCTGATATTGACCATTATCCAGCTACCAACCTCCAGGTATTAACCCACAGTCAGCCATCAGCATCCAGACATTAACCACCACGATGCCATACTGTTACAATATCTGTGCTGCCCACTTTGAGGACAGCCACTGGGTCATACTATAGCGGTAAAACATAACTCATTTAGCACAGCAGATAAGGATTAACTGGTTGATGTCGAGAAGCCACTATCAGGGCTCTTGAAAAGTGCTGAAAGCCACATTAGTGGCTTTTCACTGTTTGCACAACCTTGTTATTTGAGCAGCAGTAGAAAAAAAAAATATTCATATAAAATTGTTTTGCTACCATTTATTGGAGAAGGCCAACAGGCACTCTCCAAGAAACAATGTTCCAATAATACTAAAATCCTCCTCCTCTGATTGGACGAGAGCTTGCTTAGTATATTCTATGTTTACGGCTGAAGTGGCAAATGGTATCATCTGACGTCACAACACAAAATATGTCAAATGATGTCGCTAAGATGGAATGAGTTTATCTGGTTGATTATTTAGCCAGTGCCGTCAAGGGTACACAACAGGTTTATTTACTAAACCCGTGATCATTGAAAGTTGCCTTGCAGAAGGCAACTTTTAACGATCACAGATTTAGTAAATAAACCTGTCGTGTTTCACAATGTAGGTTTTGGGCTCAGGGTGGTGTCTTATTGGAACATATACGTTTTTGTGATGAGTTGGCAGTAACATGGTCTGAGATTTGCGGCACTGAGCGTATGTTCAACCTCGATGCCTTGCATCTCAGTTCGACATAAGTTCCGACCCGCAAACCTCAGACCATGTTACCATCAACTCATCATAATATGTTTTTGTAATAAAGCAATTATTTATTAATAAAATCTTGCTAAATTTAGGCTCTCCTCCATGCTGGTAGCATTGTATCTTTGAAAAAATACACTCATGTCACAAATCATTGAAATACAATTTATCACTCTACCAGTTTGAATTGTACTGCTCTGGAATACAGTGAGTCAAACATATTTTCCAGTGTCTGAAAAACATTCATTAAAACAATTTTCATGTCAGTCAGCGAGTTTACAAGGAAAAACTAAAACTGGAACCAAACAGAAAATGTTTGTTTTTAGAACTTTGGAAGAGTTTGTTGATTAAGCTCACAAAAAATAATTAACAATAATTATTTGACACTCGATTTTAGAGCACTTTGTAAAAATCCTTACAAATGTAATCAAGTGGTCTCATTCCATGTCAATTTAGTCGACGAATCGTTAACCCATTTACCTAACACAAATAGAAGATGACATCTTGCAAATAAAAAAATCCTTGAAAAATTTTACTTTTTTGCCTAATATGATCCTTCAATCAAATGAAGGGGTCATGGAGTATGTGTTTTAGGCAAAATAGAAAAAACATAATACAATTGGAAAGGCAATTTTTGAGAATAGTTCTGGTTGATTTTGAACATTACATCAGGTGAAGTTTTTACACAAGTTGTTATATCATGCATGTACTCTGTCTGCTCTCTTCTTTCACGTTTTACATTGTTACTGAAAAATCTGACAACTCTCAACATAGTCGGTTTGTAACAACATCTGCAGTTCTTGATGGATAATGGGTTAATAGTGCTTGTTGGCATTTATTTAAATAGGCCTCCGCTTGTATCTGGACCAAGTCACATTTATTTTCTGTTTCCTGAAATTATAAATGAAATTTTTCAGAGAGTTGAATGAGTGTTTATGACTATCAGTAGTTCATGAAAGGTGTACACAAGAATTTATTGAAGATTTTGATATTCCCTTCACAGAAGCTGCAATGACTTAACAGTGCCATTTTATTGCCATAATGGGGCTCACCAATGAGGTAATATCAACTGTTGAGTGTGGGAAGCCCATTTAGGCTTTATTTGGAAGTGCAGGTACTGCAACTTAACCTTTTTGAACCCCAGAGACCGCTTTTCCGGCCCAGTAACATGATATTTCATAATTTCATTAAGTAGGTTGACTTTAGAGTGAAGGTGTGGTGTAGACCAATCAGTATTTTCAACGTGCAGCCACAAGGCTTTTTATTGGTCTACCCCCAAATAAAGAATATGGATTCTTCCGTTGCTGCCATTGAACTGATATGGAAGGTACAACTAGGGTTCAAAGGCTTCATATTGTGTGGATGAGCTTTATGTGTGGATGAGCTTCATATTATCATTGAGTGCAACTATTTAGGGCTGCACAGATTTGCCTTGTTACAATTTATGGAAGAGTACTGACAGGCCCTCTCCCATAAATTATTACAAGGCAAAGACATGTGAATAAATGCTGACAACCAAAAATAATTTAGCACTTTATCACTTAAGAAACAAAAACTTGAACACTTGCAAAATGGGAATCAACTGAGTGTCGATCAGATTTTGAAGCATGAAGATAATTTTTAAAAGGAAATCTAAGAAACTGGCTCCTAGAGGACCTGAATATTCATTATCCCAGAAAGAGCCTAACTGTTTTTTTTATGATGTGTACTTCGTCAGAGGCCGAGATAGGAAATCAGTGAGGTCCTTTTATATAAACATCCTTGGCAAACAAGGTGACCACCTCCCTGGTACATACCCCCAAGGTGCATAGTGCCAAACAATGGCAAGAGAAGAAATAAACCATAATACTGTGAAAGCCTTTCCCATAAACAATCTTCATTCCAAATTTCTTTTGAGATCTGATAACCCAAACCTGAGATATGAGATGAAAAGACAAAAAATTGGCAATTTTATGAGGCAAACAACGGATTTCCACAGTTAAAAAGGGCGATAAGTCAAGAAAGTGAAATATAAGAAATATTATTAGAGACTCATTTAAAAACCTTTCCCATATACAATCTTCATTTCAAATTTCATTGAGATCCGATAACCCAACCCTGAGATATGAGGCGAACTGACAAATGAAAGTGTCGGTGACACTGTAGCTCAACTTGTGTAAGACATGTACATGTATAGTATGTGACACAGCAATGAAACACATCTAGGTAATGACCTGATAACAAAGGTACATATAAAGTATTGTAACGGTTTGTACATAAATGCTGACCGTAGTCTGTAACAAATGTATAGGTAAAGTATTGTAAAGGTGGGCGACACTTTGATGCTAAACCAGAAAAGAATCTTCGAGTCCCAGAGTGGGTCTGACTGAACCCAAAAATATTTGTTCTCATAGCACAGTGATAACAAAGGCACCCCAAAACACTCGTTCCTGTCCCAAGGTGATAACAATGATACAAAGGTACCCAAGAAGTTTCGTGAAGATCGGTTCATAAATACAGCCTCTAGCCCAAGCCATATTGACATGTGCACTTACTGTGTATAAGAGGCACTGAATAAATCAAAGTTCATCTAATTTGCATAAATTCTGCACAAGAAAAAAACCTGTATTATATGTGATGTATTCCATGTTGCTAAACATTCATTCAAAAATTTATTCAAATCAGAACATTCATATAGAAGTTCTGCACAAAAAACTGATTGTACCTAATTTTGGTACAAAATGGCCACCGTCCCACAGTGATAACAAAGGTACTCAAGAAGTTTCGTAAAGATTGGTTCATAAATACAGCCTCTAGCCTGAGCCATATTGAATTGTTGATGGACGACGGGCCATGGCATAAGTTCAAATTTGACATATGTCAAAGTTGAGCAAAAAATTTTGTATATTCAAAGGGCCATAACTCACAGAAAAAATATACCAACAATAAAATGGCTGATGCTCATGAAAGATCTCATGATAGTAAACATCTGTATGAAATATCGAAATCTGACCAGTAATATTCAAGTTACAACTCGAACAGACATCGGATCACAGACGGACAGATGTACCGATGGACAGATGTACAGACGTATGTATTTATGGATGGGCAGACAGATGGACAGGTGCAATCTAGTATTTTAATGACTTGGCGAATGACTATATGGGTGAGTTTGTTAATGATCTGGCAAATGACCCGGCCAGCGGCTGATTGAGTAACAATTGAAATAACTTGGCAAATGGCTTAGTAGATGACTTGGCGAATGACTTCATCAGCATGTAACCTCGCTAGTATTGGTATAATCATGTGTCTTCCATAATGTTTCTCGTTTCAATGAGTGGTGTACAAAATTCAATAGGACAGCCAATTGTGGCTTCAAAGATGGTGTCATTCTCAAAGGGGGATGAGTGGAGATAATAGCTCCAATCACTCAACTATATTTTTTTATACTTAATTTATGGAAAAAAACATTCTTGCAAATAACTCTTTCTTACAAGAAGGCAATGCATATTATGTGAAAGAATATCATCTTCACAAAGCCTGATTATTGCCAGATTGCAATGCCAATTGGTCAATAGTAAGGCAATAACCTGGCATTATTACAGGGACAATGTTGTTCAGTGATACACTTTGTTATAGGTTGTACAATATGTATCTGACAAACTATTCTCAACATCTTTGAGCATCATTTCCACCTTCAAGAATATACTTGCTTCTAAGTTTGTTTTTTTTTTTTTTTTAAAAATCTAGCTGTTATTTTCAGCTCGCAGTGTTCATGCTGTAAAGTGCTAATTTGGCCAATTGCACCAAAAATTTTGATTTGGCACCAAAAATCTTTGGTGGCCAAGATTTTAGCACCAAAAATTTCTCTTTCAGTTGTGAAAGAAAGACACTGCAGCAGAGAAAAGCACGATTGATGACGAAACAAAAAAATATGTTATCATTTCTTTCTGTCAATAAGGTGTTGGAGATTGTTTGGAAAGACAGTAAATGTTAATTGTCAGTAACTGGCATCAAGGTATTGTTTTTTCTTCAATAAAGCACTGTAGGTTATGAACTTTACCAAAGGCTGCATTTAATTAGATAAATACTTCAACCGTTGCGAGTGACTCGCGGTGGAAAGATGGAGAGTAATCGCTTGACTGGACTTGCTCTGTGAAGTAATTCATGAGGTGAGAGAAGTACAAATATGAGTGCATGAATGCGCACGAGTGTTTTACAATATAGTTCCTCGCCTCGAATGAATTATTTCATGTAACCATTCCAGTCAAGAGATTACTCTGTTTATTTCTTCATTATTAACGATAATTATATTATTTAACCCTTTACCTAAAGTAACGGCCATAACTATACTAAAAAATCGCCAATTAATTTTCATTATGTTTTCACTATTTGTCTCTAAAACATAGGTTATGACCCCTCAATGGAACAAGCTCGTTCCAATGAGGGGTCATAACCTATGTTTTTGAGACAAAAAATGAAAATAATAGCTATTCAAGAAGTTTTTTGCATGTGTCGTCTGCTTTTCATATTAGGTAAAGGTTAGAAAAACAAAAAACAATGATGAAGTCCCCATTACATCCACGGCAAAGCGCTTTCGTTTGCACGCATGGATACATGACACAATTGTTGATTGCAAAATTCACTTGTAAAGTTATCGTTTATAATCAAACCAGGAAATTCCAGTAAATCACACTTTGGAAAGTAATAAAAGTATTTATCTAACTAAATACTGCCTTTTGTAGTTACCAAGCCCAGTGGATTAACAGTAATTAGTCTATTAATCTGTTATCATATAAGTGCAATAACAGGCATATGTATTGACAGCATTCTGATCATTAACTGAATCGGTGACAGATATGAAATGGGTAACAACCATTCTTTGCCTACTGAGGATTTTGCAGGACTTTTGTGTTGTCAGATTTTTTCCGTAACCAGTTGTCCATCCACTCTTGAAATAATTGGCAGTGTTTTGCAAAACCCGATCAATTTACTTGGATCAGACAGCAAAGTGCACCTCACCCTCTCCCCCTAAGTGTTTTGGCACCCACCACTTTGTTTGGCACTAAAATATCCAAAATGGTTGAAAATTTAAATTTTATAGTAAATTTCCTTTCTTATTATACCTACCACAATTGTTTACTACAGGCTTGCACTAGAGTGGAAGACCCTTACTCAGAAAATATACTCTCTATTTTGTATTTTTTCCAAGCAATTTGGGAAAGAAAAGTGGTGCAAAAGCACCAAGAAACAAGAGGCCCCAAGTGGCCTTAATAGCTCACCTGCCAAAGTGGTTCAAAGAAGTATTTGAGGTCACATTCAGTTAGAATAGGGTTCATCAACACTACAAAGGAATGAAATCATGAAAGGCAAATTTTATGGAAAAACACTGAGGAATGGATTTGAACAAACCTGAACGTAACATGCCCCCTCCCCACCACCCCCTTACCCTACACATAGAAAGCCCAAATATTAAGCCAGGGACTTAAATTGAACAAACTTAAATCTCATCCCCCTATGGATGCTGCATACCCAATACCAAAATATTCTGATTGATGATTCGGAAGAAGATTTTTGAAGAATATTCCTCATATTGCACTAATCTGAACATTTGGGCTTCAAATATGGATCCATTGATTTGATTTCAACAAACGTATGAATGAATCTTCCAAAGATGTTATATGTGAAATATGAAAGCCTTTGGAGCAGTGGTATAGGAGGAGATTTTTTAATGTTTTTCCCATTACTCACGGTATTATCAGATCACCGAAGTTAAGCAACATCGAGTGTCGTTAAGTCGTTGGATCGGGTGACCATTTCAGTGACTGATTCATGCTCCCTCATTGTGTCCTTGGGCAAGGCACTTAAGGGGTCGTCCAACCTAACTTTGGTCAATTTTTTGACATTTTTCCCAATGCCTCAGAAACAGATAAGAGAAGTAAGGAAAGGCAAATTATATATCAAAATAATGAGTAAAGTGCATAGAAAAGGTACATATAATTTTTTTCAGGGAAAAAAGTGAATTTTATGATTTTGAAGAAGATGAATTTGCAAATGGCGTAAGTAACGAACCGGTAAAACCACAAAATAATCGGTAATTCGAAAGCCTTGTCCTCAATATAATGATAACACACTCTGGTGGGTTTTGACGTTTGAATGTAATAACACCAACACAAATTTTGGATGTTCCGGATGTGGCCATGTTTCAATGATGTTTTTCCGGTCATGTGATTACGATGTGGTTCTGGCAGAAATACTCAATTTGGGCAATCGTAAGAATGCAAGGACGTGATCACGCCCTTTATTTGTTTGAGACAATGTATGAACGGATTTGCAAACAGGTGACAGCAAATACTTGAGTTGTTAATGTCATAACTGCAAAATATGGTTCGAAATTCCCTCTCGTGTTTACAGGCCGTCTGAACTTTTTTGTTGACAAAAAATCTGAATTATTGCGCACTAGAAAGACAACATGAACCACTTGTAAAAAATTAACCGAGTGTATAAAATCGGGACGATACACATAAAATAAGGCAATATTCATAACAAAGTAAGCAGAATGCTTCAGAAATCACTTTTTCACGAAGTATATTCCAAGTGACCTGGAACTATACTGAGCGTGTTGATTTCCCCCGATGTAAGTTACCACGGACTGTGTTGATGTCTGCAAAGGACCGATTGAAGATGGGCTGAAAATGTTGCATTCGTGCTTTTAAATAAGGTGCGCTTGGACGATGCTGAGAATTTAGTTTTTTCTTGCAACCAACCATAGTAATACAAGCGTCGATCAGTGTCTTTTATGATCGTTTTACACTGACAAATGTGACAAATCTCCTTCACCGGAAACCATCCCCCAATTTGCATATCACAATAAACATAACCGCTGTCACTGAGTGTCAGCGTGGCCGTGTGGTCAAAACCGAAACGAATTATCGAATGCACGGTCAATATTAGCTGCAATTGGCTTTTAAACAAATGAAATACACGAAATATTCGCAATTTCATCATTATTCATGCCGAGTTACTTTTTAACCAGACCACATGCGTTCAGTTTCGTTTGTCGGCATCAAACTGATATTGTTTGTGGTAATTAAATAGTACGAGAAGGCGAAGGAAGCCAAATATTTTCCATCATCTATTAATTAATTCAAATTGATAATTTCTTTTATTTTACTGAAATCATGAACTGATAAGGTGGGTGTGTTGCGATTATTATGCCCCAGACCTGGAAGTTGGAAAATCAAAGGTGCGTCTACATGTAGGGCCGTGCAATGGTGACACCTGTCCTCTTAATCTTAGTCTTACCCATTCATCATTACATGTACCAACATTCTCCCTTGTATCTCAACCATTGCTACTCCGATTTGAAGGATATTTGGTGTTGTGATCGAGCATCATGGGGAAACAATGCCTGTGTAGCATGTGTTTCTTCCCACATTTTTTCAGAGTTGTGGTACTTTTTCACTCTTTTGAGTTAGAAAATTTTGTTTATAACTAGTTGATTTGTTACAATTTGTTGCAGAGTGCCTGCTATACCCTCAATTGTATTGCTACAGAATTTTCTGGTGAAGATTTTGTTCCTATTACTTATCAAGCAATAACCTAATAAATATTCTGTATAAAGCCACAGATCTGATGTTTGACACTTTTATCGGAGCTGTTTTGAAGGCTTATGGAACTCAAAATGTTGCTTATGGCAGAACTTTTCTATTCACCCATTAATCGATAAATTAAGTGTTATAGTTGGAAGTAAGAAGCATGAAAGGTCCAGAACTAAAAGTCTAAAAAGAATGTTTTGCAATGTAACATGATTTTTGCAGATACACTTATTTGGAGGGTTACCTGTCTGATAGTGTTTGGAACATGTGTGCCCCCCCCCCCCCCCCCCCCCCCCACGGAAATTTTTTGTGTCAAATGGAGCTCACTTGTCACCTCTTTGGGATTGCCTTTGTGTACTGCGTTCTTGAAAAAAATATGTGAGACCCTCTGGATGTGCCCTTCTGATCTCAATATGTCAATAAGCCTCCTTGGGGAAAGTTTTCCCCATTATCCACAGTGTAAAAAATGCCGACTCAGCACTTTTTCAAAGTCCCAAAAATGTTCCCTATGATAAAACCGATAGCATTTTTTTTTTCCCATTCTATTCTGTTGGTCCTAAGGAAGCTTCACACCTAATAAAAATTCTCAGTGCCGTGCAGTTTTGGAGAAATGAGCGTTTTAAATTTTTTTCTATTTTTAGCTCCTGTGGTTCCTATGGGGCGACAGGGAGATTTTTGTTTGGCATAAATTAACTACTATGTCCCAATTAAACCACCATATCAAATTTGGTTCAAATCAGCCACTCGGTTTGGAAAATAGAAATTTTGGGCGGGGCAACAATTCTTGCCCCTCCCACAACGATAGCAAATATAACCTCTAGAACTTCTCTTGAACAAATCTGAGTCTACACCTTAAAAGGAAGCTGCACACCTGATATCAACTCTCTGCTACTACTGGTTCATGAGAAGATTTTTTAAGATTTAATCTCCCTTTTTTCGGCGTGGCCCTACCCAGGGATGGGTCAACTTGATTTGAATAAGTCAACTTGATTTGAACAAACTCAAATTGACATATGATAGGGAACATGGACAGCAAATTTTGTTGAATTTGGTCCAGCACTTCGTTGAGTAGAAGTCGATAATGTAAAGTTAACGACGGATGGACGGACGGCGGACAGAAAGTGATCAGTAAATCTCCCCTTGAGCTTTGCTCAGGTGAGCTAAAAATAAGCCAAAACTGGGTCGAGTGCCACCGGCACACACCCAGTAGGGGATGCTCTTCTCTTAGTACAAATCCAGAGCTTTCGGCAGCCAGTGTGCAGGCAGTAACTGATGAATCGTTCTTTTGAATCCACCAACATTGGAGTGATGTGATCAGTGAGAAGGAAGGATTCTTACCTGAATAAGATAGGAGAGCCTCCATGTAAACAATTGTGGTAGGTATAATAAGAAAGGAAATTTACTACAATATTTAAATTTCTTATCAACCTACCGTACAATTGTTTACTACAGGCTGAATAGATAATAGGATGGAGGGAATCACATAACCCCCAAATAACCCACTTGCACTGGAACCGTGGACATCGGACGAGGTCCCTAGGCCTATCAAACCATAGCATCACAATCATTAGCAAAAAGACAATGAGAGATGAGGCGTATGGTTCTGTGCGACGCACAGGCAGAAAGGGCAGTGACAGCACAGAGCTGGAACTGACATTGTGAGAAGCCTAATGGCTAGGGTAGACATCATCCTGAGCAGAAGAAAGAGGGCTCATAGTAAAAAGGTCCTCTGACTGCTCCTGCAACTGACGCAGATAGGTGGAGGAAGTAGCATTTCTCCAGTGGGCTGCCTGCAGAACATCCGACAACATGACAGAGTTAGTAGAAGCCCAGGAGGTAGACAATGCATGCACCTTGTGGGCAGAAATACGATTGGTAATTCAGTTGTCAGTCGCTAGATGAGCGTAAGCCGCGCGAATAGCAAGACACATCCACCGAGAAATGGATTAAGAAGAGATCTGTCGACCAGGAAAAAGAGACAGAAAAATTTGTTTCCTGCCTTTCCTAATGAACTGCATCCAATTGAGATAAAAGCGAATTGTGCGAACCGGACAGAGCAAAGGGCGGTTACCCTCAGAAGGAAGAGCCCTGATGCAGATGGAATGTAGAGTAGTTTCTCGTATCTGATTCTTGGCCAGAAAGGAGCAATCAGTGGTAAACGTAACACTGTTGTGAGGGCTCATGAAAAGGGCCAGGTCAACCGAGAGGGCGTGAAGCTTATTAAGCCGTCTGGCTGAGGCAAAAGCCATCAGAAAATCCATCTTGTATGTGAGAAAACACATATCCACCTGGGATAATGATTCGAATGGCGCCCCCCCCCCCCCCCCCCCTCCAAAGCAAAGCAGCACCCAAGAAAGATTCCATCGTGGGGTAAGCTGCAAAGCCTTAGGCCTTTTCAAGGAAATGTGTCGATCAAGCTTGGAGAGGTAGGGATTAGTGCCGATACGATGCTGTTCCACATACAAAAAGGTCTCCGAAAGCATGGACCTGTACGCTTTGAAGGTAACAGGCTGGAGACCCCGAGAATCAAACAGATATACCAGAAACTCCACAATCTGTGAAATTGAAAGATTGGCATAATCAACAGAGTGATCGGCACACCATCGACAGAAGACCTTCCACTTAGTCGCATAAGCTAAACCAGTGGAGTGCTTCCTTGAAGAAATGCACTCCACTGCTCGTCTCGAAAAAGCCTCTACCGAGGAGACAGGACCTGACAAAACATATGCCTGAAGGCACAATGAAGTCGAGTCGACGTGAAACCTCCTTGGGCGACCTTGGCAAAGGTCGAGACGTGCCAGAACCACCTCCAACAGACAGCAGAGCTGATGGATCCACACCCACTGAGGTGACAGGGGAGCAATCAGAATGATTCAACAACTGCAGGTTCGTATCTTGGTTAGAACCTGAGGCAGAATTGGAACCGGTGGGAAGGCGTAGCCAATAAGACCGTTCCAATCGAGTGACAGAGCATCCAGGGCAAAAGCCAGAAGATCTGGACACGGGGACACGAAAGTGTCCACCTGATGGTTCCAACAAGTCGCAAAGACATTGATGTGGGGACGACCCCAGAGATCACAAAGCGACTGAACACCGCCCTGTAGAGCATCCTCTCGGTGGAAATGACCCTGCCCCATCGAGACAGGGAGTCGGCTATGACATTCTGACGACCGGGACTGTGATGGACCACCACTCCGGCGTTGACATCCTGAGCAAGCAGTAGAAGATCCTGAGCCAATTCGTACATGGGAACCGAGTGTGAGCTGCCCTGGGTCCAAATGTAAGCCACCACTGTCGAATTGTCGGACAACAGATGGACCTGGCGATTTGAAAGGTGGGAGATCCACTGCCAGAAACTTAGAAGAAGAGTGAGAAGCTCCTTCTGGTTGATGTGAAGAGCTGCTTGATCGTGGTCCCATAACCCGTGAAGGGAAAGACCTGCAGGATCCAACGTTGCACCCCATCCGAGATCGCTGGTGTCTACCGTCAAAACACGATCGGATGTGGGCAAGTCCAACGGAAACCCCTGCATAATCCACTGAACATCCGTCCAGGGGAGAAGGTGATGAAGAGACTCTGGTAACTGAAGCACCAGGTCCAAAGTATCGATATTCGGCCTCCCAACGATTGAGCAGAAAGTGCTGGAGAGGTCTGACATGCAGCCGACCTAGAGGAATGAGATCCGTCACCGAACCACAGAGACCGAGCAGTCAGAGAATGCTCCGAGCTGTCGCGGACATGGACTGGGACAGAGTCAGAGCAAAAGCTGAGAGAATCACTGCCCTTGCCCGGGGAACCACCACCGAATTGAACTGAGTGTGGAAGCCCATCCCCAGATGACAAAACGACTGCGGAGGGACCAGGTCCGACTTCTCGTTGACTCTGAACCCTAGTGACGTGAGCAGACTCAACAGTGTGTCGACATCTGACTCCAGAAAAGCAGTATTTGAATGCCTCTGGAGGATATCATCTAGATATGCCAAAGTAGTCACCCTGGACTGTGTGCGATGGAAGGCTATCAGATGCGACATCAGTCGGGTGAAGGCCCACGAAGCCAGGTTGAGGCCGGAAGGCATGGCCTTGAACTGGTAATCTTGCCCCAGAAAAGCGAACCTGAGATACTTTCGCGATGTCCGATGAATCAGAACGTGAAAGGAAGCGTTTCGCAGGTCGATGCTGGAAGCGAAATCTCCCTGGTGAATAGAACAGCGAACCGAGCTGAAAGTCTCCATGCTGAACTTGGGAGCAATGATAGACTGGTTCAGGATACTCAAATCGATACCCAGTCGGAGTCGGCCGTCCTTCTTCGGCACCAAAAACAGGTGGGAATAAAATCCCACTGATTGAATGTTCTTGACAACCTCGATCGCCCCCTTGTCAGGAGATTGTCTATCTCCGTGGTCAAAAGCTCCCGACGTGAAGGAACTGGAGTTGGAAGAGGCACTCCCAACAGAGTGGGGTGTCTCCGGAAGGATATTTGCAGCCCGGAACGAACAGCATCTAACACCCAAGGATCGGATGTGATGGTGGCCCAATGGTCTGCGAATTGATATCCTTCTTCCAACCTGGGACGAATCGAGGTGAGGACCTTCATTTCGACCCCCGGCTTGGCCCACAAGAGGAGAAACCACCTCCTCTACTATATGAAGAATCCTGAGTCCTCCCTCTAGCCTGTAAGAAGTAGAAGAGGCGGCAGGACGATCAGCCCTTTGCTTCACAGAGGAAGCAGAAGGGTACTTGTTAGGCTTTGGACAGCCCCAGCTTCCAACAGAAGGCTGATCAAGCTGACGAAGCAGCAGCTGATCTTTGGAATGACTTAGGATGTCATCTCGGACAGTCGCCACAGAACCATGGAACAGTTGGGGACCCGCCAAAGAAGCGGCAGTGCACTGCCCCTCAGGAAGGGAATGGCTTGTGTCCAGCACAGCGTCCCTGCGAACTAATTCAAAGTTAGCCGTGTTACAGGCATGCATATGAGTAAGGTAATGAGCACCTTGGAAGCACACGCAAAGGAGCCTGCACGTCGTCAAACTTATCTGGAGGCAGATAAGCAGCTAAAGCCGAGACGTGATCTGAGAGAGAAAGCATGCCCAGCATCTCTCTCGATAAGCCCAGCATCTCTCTCGATAAGCCCAACACGGACTCTAGAGTTGCCATAGCAATAACGGTCAACTTGGGCTTGGAAAGCCTGTGGGAGTTGGAGTCCTGATCCAAGACCGTCAAAGTCTGGCAGACTGACGGATTGGCGGAATCGCAGGAACGTTAATGCACTGGAGGCAAAAAAGTGTCAACCCTGGTGAAGAACGAAGTCTTCATAGCCTTAGAACTCTTAGAGTCCAAAGCTGTAAATGTTTTCAACCACCTGTACCGACTGGCATGGTCAAATGTGCCCAGAAGAAGGTTGCTCCACAGGCTGTAGGCACGCGACCGATGATCACAGCCTGGCTGACACTGTCGGCTGGTTTGACGGTTTGGGATCTGGAAGGAACCAAAACACAAAATCAAGAGCTTCTCACAAGTCAGAAGACTGTTGGCTCTCGACGTCAGGTATGTCGGACTCATCCTCTGAGTCGGAAGACACATAGCCCATCAAGGGCAAACCAGCCAATGCCTCCCATGGTGAGGGATCAGAAAGTAGCCTGCTTCCAATCCCGGGAGGTGGCACCGCAGGGGGCGTCTGGAAACCACTAGTAGCCACGCTGGAAGAAATGGGAAGGCTCTTCGACAGAACCTGAGTGAGCAAGGACAGGGCCTCCCTAAGCTCACATGGGAACGAACCAGCAAAGTGGCTTCACTCCTGACCCTTTTAACCAGTGAAGGGTCACGATCCTCAAATACACCCGACGCAGGGCGATGGGCAGCAGCCAAAACATCTGAAGGCAGATATGTGTACGGGTATGACATGCCCCGAGGATCTACAGAGTGGGAACTCAGGAGAGTCGCCGCGGACCTCTGAGGGACAGAAGGTCCAGGCTGCACAAAAGACATTGGTCACGCAAAACTGGCCATGTGACCAGAATGCGTGGACGGAAATGCCATGGAGTTCATAGTGGCCCCACCATGAACATCCGAATCCAATGAAAAAACTGCGGTGCTCGACGGCTGAGAGACCAGAGGAGAGGGTTCGGCCGACAGCCACCTTCCGACTTTGTCAAGTTGAAGTCGGGGAAGGCTGAGGCCAATACCCCACATCCACGCTATAGACATCGCTGCAGACCCCTGCAGGGATAAGCCGAGGCCGGCTGAAACGATGACTGATGACGTAGCAGACGGAACAGCAGTAGCATATGAAACATCGGAAGTCGTTGAGGCTGGTGCAAAGGTGGAGAGAGCACCTGCGCTCAGTTCAGAAGGAGGAGTCACAACCCTAGTGACAGCCTCAGATGTCGACTGGAGAGGGACCGCAGTCCTGGACCCAGGCATCTCTTCACCAGACAACTCAACGGCTCCCGCAGTATCCACCACAGGAAAAGACTGCACACCCCCCACGGAGGAGGAATAACCCTCACCAGACGTGGTTGTTTCTGGAGGCCCCGAACGGCAGAGTTCCTCTTTCTAGCGGGTGCAGGGGGCACGGCTACGAGAATGCACAACATGGTTCACAGACGCCCAAAAGGTGGATGACCACGATCCACATAGCTCACAGGGTCGATCGGAAGAACACCTATTGAAAGAAGAGCAGGATGCATTTGAAAAGTCCACATGCTAAGGCAAAAGACATTGCCCTCAAGGAACAGTCCTGGGCATAAGAGAGCAACAGATGTCAACAGATGTAGAAAGTGGAAGAACACCCCCAACTAAGAGAGAAAGGTGGCAGAAAAAAGGACCAGAGGGAACACAACTGAACCCAGATGGCCGACGGGGACCAAAAATCAGAAATTCTGCCCTCAACAGAGAGGAGAAATCCTGTCCATACAGCCCCCCCTCCCCCCCCATTGACACCTAACTCCAATAATAATAATAATATCCAAAAAGAAAAATTTTATGTCTAAACCGCACGGTGTGCAAAAGTCACACGCAAACACGGAGAATATATAAAATACAATGAAAATGTGGTTGAAAATAATAACGAGAATATATAAAACACAGCCCTGTTATTATACGATCATCATATCCATTATTCCAGTCACAGGCAACCATTATCAACGAGTTGAATTATCACTGTTTCTGAAGGCAAATGGACATCCTGCCACATGGGCAGACGAAAAAAGAATGGTTCATTAGCTACTGTCTGCGCACTGGATGCCGAAAGCTGTGGATTTGTACTAAGAGAAGAGCGTCCCAACTGGGTGTGTGCTGGTGGCACTCGACCCAGTTTTGGCTTATTTTTTCTTGGTGCTTTTGCATCACTTTTCTTTCCCAAATCGCTTGGGAAAGGTAAAAATAGAGAGTATATTTTCCGAGTTAGGGTCTTCCACTGTAGTGCAAGCCTGTAGTAAACAATTGTAAGGTAGGCTGATAAGAAATATGGTGCCAAGACAGTTTCGCAGCAGTATGAACACTGGCTGTGAGAGTAAATCTCCTGTGATCATCTGATTTTTCGCAAATTTTCAAGGCAGGTACCAATATTCAAAGACTTCCAATGATAACAGTAGGTACAGGGCAAGTTAGTACTCATGCACCAAGTGAATGAACTTCAATTTATTAATGTATACTCAATTGTTAGACCACGGGCAATAGGATTCAGTAACCTGGGAGACAAAGCTAATATTTGTTTACTGATTAGTGGATTGTGTGTTTTTAATCCTCTGCACTTTGTTGAAATATCAAAATTTCATGCCATTTTCCCCATAATTGAACTAACCAATTCAATTTTGTTTGACAGAGCTCACTGAGCCCAGTCAACAAGATTGAATTGGTTCATTTCTTTGCGGTATTAATGAAAAAAATGACGCTAGAAATTTAAGGTTTTTGACACCAGGGTGCCGAGAGCTAATGACAAATTTCATAGTTATTGGATGTCATGTTGGTTGTTTGTTTTATTGGTGTTCAAGACCATTTTCAGCATCTATGACTATATCATGATAGCAACATAAGAATGAAGTCAAGATTATTTATTTATATTATTTATTTATTATTGTTTAAGGTCACATACTTCTGCACAATGGCTAATCATGACCACAACATGGAGATAAAGTCAAGGTCAGTCAATAGTTTATACCCCATGTTGCCTATTTTAGAGGACTTGCACCCCAAGCATTAGTGACTGGGTCCTATTTTACCAGTGAAACAGAGCTTGTTTATCACAGTAAACAAGCACTGCTTCATTTCCCGGGGTTCCCACGGGGGGAAGTCAAGATTAGCCAATCGTTTATACCTATGCTGCCCACTTTTGAGGCTGTCCACTGGAGACATTGGTTCTTATCACCAGTAAAACAGAACTTGTTAACGGCAGTAAACAAGCACTGCTCCATTTCCCAGGGTTCCCACAGGGAATGCCATGTTGTTAAAATGTTTGGATATTACTAAGAAAGTTATGGGTAGATATCTACCTAGCAGATGGCTAAGAACCAAGTCATTCTTTCTGTTTATTACATTTGTTAGGTTCAAGTTCTTAAGTTCATGACTGCTCAGGCCTGGCATTCTTAATGAAAGTGTCAATGCCACTGTAGCTCAACTTGTTTAAGACATGTACATGTATAGTATGTGACACAGCAAAGACAAACATCTAGGTAATGACCTGATAACAAAGGTACATGTAAAGTATTGTAACGGTCTGTACATAAATGCCGATCGAAGCCTGTAACAAATGTGTAGGTAAAGTATTGTAAAGGTGGGCGACAGTTAGATGCTAAACTAGAAAAGAAATCTTCTTCTTTGACTGAACCCAAAAATATTTGTTCTCATAGCACAGTGATAACAAAGGCACCCAGAAACACTCATCCCTGTCACAAGGTGATAACAAAGGTACCAAAAGAAGTTTTGTGAAGATCAGTTCATAAAAACAGACTGTAGCCCAAGCCATATTGACATGTGCACTTACTATGTATAAGTAGCACTGAACAAATCAAAGTTCATCTAATTTGCATAATTTCTGCACGAGAGAAAAACCTGTATTATATGTGATGTATTCCATCTTACTAAACATTCCTACAAAAATTTATTCAAATCAGAACTTTCATACAGAAGTTCTGTACAAAAAACTGATTGCACTAATTTTGGTACTAAATGGTTGCTGGTGGCCATCTTGAATTCTGGACCACACCCAAAAACACTCGTTCTCGTCCCACAGTGATAACAAAGGTATCCAAGAAGTTTCGTAAAGATCGGTCCATAAATACAGCCTCTAGTCTGAGCCGGATAGAAGTAGCGTACAAAAAACTGATTGGACCTAATTTCGGTACAAAATGGCCATTGGCAGCCATCTTGAATTCTGCACCGCACACAGAAACACTCATTCTCATCCCAAGGTGATAACAAAGGTACCCAAGAAGTTTCGCAAAGATCGGTTAATAAA
This sequence comes from Pictodentalium vernedei, assembly GCA_031216915.1. Taxonomy (NCBI): domain Eukaryota; kingdom Metazoa; phylum Mollusca; class Scaphopoda; order Dentaliida; family Dentaliidae; genus Pictodentalium; species Pictodentalium vernedei. The sequence goes on from CM062297.1 coordinate 815,460,265, forward strand.
TACAGACTCTAGCCCAAGCTGTATTGACATGTGCACTTACTGTGTATAAGTAGCACTGAATAAATCAAAGTTCATCTAATTTGCATAATTTTTACATGAGAAAAAAACATGTATTATATGTGATGTATTCCATGTTACTAAACATTCATACAGAAATTTATTCAAATCAGAACTTTCATACAAAAGTTCTGTACAAAAAAACTGATTGCACCAATTTTGGTACAAAATGGTCGCCGGCAGCCATCTTGAATTTCAGACTGCACCCAAAAACACTCGTTCTCATCCCAAGGTGATAACAAAGGTGCCCAAGAAGTTTTGTAAAGATCGGTACATAAATACGGCCTCTAGTCTGAGCTGTATTGGCATTTGCAGTTACAGTGCTGAAAGTAACATTAAATAGATCAGAGTTAGTCTAATTGGCATAATTTATGCATGAGAAAAAAACCCGTATTATATGTGATGTATCCCATGGTACTAAACATTCATAAAGAAAATTATTCAAATCAATGCTTTCATATGGAAGTTCTGTGCAAAAATCTGACTGCACCTAATTTTGTACAAAATGTCTGCCAGCGGCCAATCTGAATTTCAGACCAGACCCCAAAACACTCGTTCTCGTCCAACGATGATAACAAAGGTACCCAAGAAGTTTCGTAATGATCGGTTCATAAATACGGCCTCTAGCATGAGCCATATTGGCATTTACACTTACAGTGCTGAAAGTAACACTATTATTATTTTTATTTATTGGTGTTTAAGGTCACATATTTTTGCACAATGGCTAATCATGACCATGAAAGTAACACGAAATAAATCAAAGTTAGTCTAATCTACATAATCTACGCACGAGAAAAAAACCTGTATTATATGTGATGTATCCCATGGTACTGAACATTCATACAAAAAATTATTCAAATCTGAGCTTTCAGATGGAAGTTCTGCACAAAATCTGATTGCACCTAATTTTAGTATAAAATGGCTGCCAGCAGCCGACTTAAATTTCGGACCAGACCCCAAAACCCTCGTTCTCGTCTCACGGTGATAATGAAGGTACCCAAGAAGTTTCGTAAAGATCAGTTCATAAATAAGGCCTCTAGCCCGAGCCGTGTGTACGGAACGACGGGCAGACATATGGGGGTTTAAGTGGCTATTTTTTGGTAGAAATGGTAGTTAGGTGACTACCGCAATTTATGTGACTAGTCACATAGTTAAATGTCATTATTCTAGGGTGGGGTTTAGAGTTGGGGTGGGATGGGGTTAGGGTCAGTAAAGGGTAGGGTTAGGGTTTGCTACCACCCCAAAAAATTTTCACCCAAAAAGTTGTTTTAATACAATGGACATGCACTTTAGTTAAAATAGACTAGGAATGTTAAAAAAATTTATAGTAATTTATATATTTTTTATACTTACCAATGACCCAGACATAGCTGGTGCTAACTCTTAAAATATAGGGCCAAACACAAATTTTGCCCCCCAATCCCCAAAATTTGCATCTAAAACTAAAGAAAACATGTCCTGAAAGGCCCTCCACACTTCGCCCCTACTGCGCATGCGCAGTGTCAAGGACGTTCCGAAATTGGCGCCATTAATCATTCTAATAACCAGTGCCTGGTAAGCGCTATGTACTCAGCGGGGAGGCAAGAGTTCCCAACTCCTGGGAGGGCCATCCCCGTCTGGGTCATTGGTAAGTATAAAAAATATATAAATTACTATAAATTTTTTAACATTTTTATACTGTACCAATGACCCAGACATAGCTGAATAGTAAAAAGGCTGGAGGGCCAAGGAAATAGAGCAAAATGGAATACGCTCAATAAAATAAAATAGAGTCATCCCCTGTAGGGAAAAAGAAGTAATAGGCCTTACATGTATCTTTCTTATTTATGATAAATTAGAAAGATACAACACCTTCCAAAATTGAGCTTCATACATCCATGTACTCTATTAATATCCAATATAATCCTTATACTAATAATTTTTAAAGTAAGCCAATAAATAAAGTAAGTCTAGAGAATAGAGACTCTTATACTCCTAAAAGTGTCTGAAGATTGCATAATCATGTCCGTTGACATATGCAATATTCAAAAGCTATACTTTAAAAACTAAGACTTGAATGAATTTTAAAAACCTAAACTTCTCACTAAACAACCATCCCAATAACAGCTCAGAATTACTAACTCCGGAGGAGGTATCCCCTTGTTTTCATAGTAAAACAGGTGACCCAAGGGAACACCCTCCCCCCCCCCCCCTTTTTCTTGCCCTGGGTCAAATAGCCCAGAGCGAAGAGGGCAGCCGAACGGAGACACTGCCGAAACAGACAGCCTACCTAGCTATAGTAGCAACTGTTACGTGAATGACATTCTGAGCAGTAGATAATAGACCTAACAATAGAGGCCTCCAGAAATGGACTCGATATTTCTGAGATAAAATTCATGAATGTGGATGGCTGAGCGCAATGAGCGGCCTTCAAAAATCTATAATAGTGACACTATTAATGTAAGCCCAAGAAGTAGAAGAACTCTTACTTCATGAGCCGAAATCTTAAGCACAACTGCTAAGTCAATGATATACCATAAGCAGTACCGATAGTTAATAGAATGCATTAACAATAAAATGGAGCGTAACGTCCTTCTACTAGCCATCAAAGACAGAAGAAGCTTACGCCCTTTGTAATAAACAGATATCTGTTTATAAATACATAAACTGTACCCGGAAAGAGTAAAGGCCTATGCCCATACGAAGACGGAAGGACCTTAAAATAATAGGTTCTGGATAATAGGAGCCTAACTCTTATGCAACAATCCAACCTAAATAGTAACGGAAGTATTGATTCCGAAACTATGAAAGTGAAAATCATCCATCGATAGTGCATGAAACTCACTGACTCTACAGTAAAAGAGAAACCAACAGAATTACTGTCTCAAAGGTCAGAATTTGAAAACTACTGTTTCCAGAGGCTCAAATGATTACTTAGCTAAATAAGAACCGAAGTTAAAATCCGTATAGGAATTTAATCTAAAGATTCTAAGTCTATTTATCAAAAAGTTACTAACTGACTTAGATAAAGAGACAAAAGACTCAATTGTAAACTATCGTAGAGTGCATAGGTATGAGGTAACATAAACCTATAACCTAAATAATAACAGGCTGCAGTAGATCTTGTGGAACAAGTATACTAAAAAATAGCAATGAGTAGTATGGAGGGATCAACAATATGAACATAATGATCCCTACACCACGACGGAAGAGCCTCCACTTTAGCCGCATAGAATAGCGAAGAAGAGGATCTCCTATAGTAAGAAATCGCGTCCAAAGCTCGTCCAGTACAGTGCTTACAATGCAATACGGACCACACAACGGAATACATGAAGGTTGCGACCTTGCTGGTTGTGATAAAGATGACACGATTTGCCCAGTGAAAAAGATCCTCACATAGAGGAAGATTTCACGATAAGACCCACAGTAGACAAGAGAGTAAATTACTCATGATCTCTGTGAAGATAGAGATGCTATCAACAGAAATGTATTGTGGTTGTTTGTCTTAGCAATACCTGCTAAAACAACAGCGCCGGAGGATACGCGTATCCTATCATTCCGTCCTATAGATCAATAGAGCGTTAACAATATTAGCTCAGAGATCTGGACAAGCCAACACATACGTCTGCAATTGATTAGCAAGCTGTGTCATAAATAAATCATCATTGGGCGCTCCCATAGATAGCAAATCTGATTGAATACTTGTTTGTTGAGAGTCCATTCTGACAGCAACAAGCGACCCGTAAGAGAACGGGAGTCCGATAAAACAATCAGACGACCCGGAATATGACGGACCAAAACTGAACTTGGTGTACTATAACCAACAGACGGATTCTTTCCATTAAATTGAATAACGGAAACGAAAGAGTGCCTCCCTGGTTCCGGAGATACGCCACTACTGTCGAATTAAAGGACAGGAATTTGGGCATGCGTTTCTGAATAATGTTCATGCAATGACATAAAGCAAGCCTAAAAAACATTATTCCGCGGAAGAAAACTGATTGCTAAAAGACTGCGGAACCCAAAGACCCTGGCACTTCGAATCCGTAGGGATCAGTATTATATCCCAATCTGTTTGACTGGCAACCGTCATAACAGCCACACTCGGGTCCGGCAACTGCGGCGGCACTCTCTGAGTCAACCACCGAATGTTTGCCCCAGTCTGAATCTCTTGTAACACTAGATAGACAAGAGAACGTGTAAATCAAGCAATTCATGGATTGCCGAAAAGTTGCCGTCGAAGAGAAGCTCCTCCGAGAACGAAGCGACTCTGAGAGAGTTCTTAACCTTACTATCCACGCGTGTGGATGTAGCTAGGGCTGCGTCACATCTAACTAACTCCAATCAGCCACTGAAGGGCGGAGTTATACGTGAACAAACTACTGCCCTCAAAAGAAATTACATTGAGAATAATATCCCGTAAATCTTTTCTTGAAGACGTAATGATAACGCCTCAGCAAGGCGGATTACGTATAATAAAGCGTCTAAGTTAAGTCTACTATACATAATGTCGTTCCCAACATTGAAATTGGAAAAGACATAAACGGCGAAAAAGAATATATGCAGTCTTTAATCACACCGTCTAGACGCATATGAACTCTCGGTATGCCCTGCTCTGCCAAAATAAACTATTTGTATAAATGATAAAATGGCAGAAATGAGCAACGCGGACAAGAAACTAAACTATCATGCTTAGTAGCAGGCTTGTATATATATATATAGCGTCGAAAAATAAAACACATGTTGTAATGACAATATTGGACTGCGTCGGTAAGTCAGGGACAATGTCCCTGAACCGATCGAAAAATCCGAGTCCAGTGACGCTATAAGTCTCTTATCCAAGATCGCAGCAATGAAGTTCGAAATAATAATCACTGGAAGATAATGCCAGAAGATATGAAAGGCATCTTCCGATACTACTAAAGGGAAAACTCGAAATCTTTCGAATCCCTTTCGCCATCCTGTCGGACCCTATAAAGCGTTCGGTCGTCCGTACCTGATGCAACCGCGGACCGCACCGACCCAGCGCCGTCAGATAATTCCTGATTCGACCGAGAAACTGTCAATTGCTGGGATGCTGCGAAACAACTGTGCTAACTCGGATAGCACGTCCGTCACTGAGGCCTGAGGAGAAGCGGTCTTACGATGCATTGCCGCTGGAAGCTCCGTGATCGTTACCCCGTGCATACTACCAATATGTGAGCGAACGGAGTGTATAGGCCTCGTGTCCCTTGGCTACCGGATGGCACGACCTATTCGCCGTGGAATCACTGAATGCCGAAACTGATCGGATACTCGAGGTCACGTAGCCAATGTGTGGTCGTGTGCCCTGCTGTGAGGATGAGGAAGCATTAAAGACAGTCTCTCGGACTGTCAATATAACGGAGCGTCCCGACCAACGGACATATGCTCCGAATGTAAAATATCTGAACCACAACATGCGGTCCCCTATGTTGTTGGGCGAGAGAGGGACCTCTCTCGCTCACAGCCCGGACGGACCTGGACAAGCCAGGAACCGGACTAACAGGCTTCCTCCGATCTGTCCTCAATCTGCCGTCACTGGGTGAGTACTAAAGTAATTAAAGTGCTCGCATCACCCAAATCTCCTTCCTAGACCGCAACGGACGAACCCGGCAGCCGAACCATTCGATGAATGTAAGTCCACCGACGCTATCAGTTTCTTATCCGGCATCGCAGCATTCTGGTCCGACGAAAGAAGCTGTAGAAGACCAAGTCAGATGACATACACAACAGCATATGTTGTTCCGAAAGGGAAAGCTCGAAATCCTCCGAATCCCTTTCGGTATCCCGTCGGACCAGATGAAACTTTCGGACGTCCGTACCCGCTTCCGCGGAGCGTCCCGACCCAGCATCGTGGGATAAAATATATGCGACAGATTCAGTTGATGCTGGGATGCTGCGATAAACTGTGCTATTAAGGAAAGCACGTCCGTTCCCGAGGCCTGTGCAGTAGCGGTCTTACGATGCATTGCCGCCGGAAGCTCCGTATACGTTGACTCCCGCACACTTCCTATGCGAACGTCCGGAGTCTGCAGGCCTCGTGTCCCTGGCTACCGGATGGTGTGACCTGGTCGCCGAAGAATCCTTGATCGGCGAAGCTGGTAATATATCGGCGGTCACGCAGCCAAGGTGCGGTCGTGTGCGCTGACGAGAAGAGGAAGCCTTAGCAGTCTCAGCGGACTGCCTATACAACGGAGCGTCCCGAGCGACGGACGTATGCTCCGCTTGTGACACATTTTGTACCACAACATCTGGGGCCAGATGTTGTTGAACGAGAGAGGGGCCTCTCTCGCTTGCCGTCCGGATGGACCGGAACGAGCTATGAACCGGACTAAAAGGCTTCCTGCATTCTCCCTCCGATCCACCGTCACTGGGTGTGCATTAGGTTAATTTATAGTGCTCGCATCACCCCAAAATTCCTTCTAGACCGCAACGGACGAACCCGGCTGCCGAACCATTCGGTGAATGGACGCTACACCGGGCGAGCTAGCGGACGTCAAAGGCCGTCGAACCTACTAGGGTCCTCTTAGGCAATTGGCGTATTTACATAAGCACTTTTCCGCTAGCCCTTCATTAATTGTGACGACGGAGGCACACTGTTGGAAGACATCACAGATACATCACTCTAATCTTGATCGTCTGAAATAGAAATTGATAAAGTAGAGTGACCCTGCGGGGAAAGGACCGGAGTGTCCAAATCCCCAACAACATACCGTGACATACGCTTCCCATATTGTCATCGAAATCATACGATACAGAACAGGAGTTAATGCGAGTACACTGACCACATATAGAATGATAATAAAGTCAGAGGAAGACTTCCTCTTAAAACAATTGATCAATATCCTTTCAATGTGAAAAGAAAACAAGTCCTGGTACTCGCACTAACCCCTGGCAATCAAAATACATAATAATAATATGATCCATTAATATAGAAAAAATAATTGAAATCAAAATATTTTGAAAAAATATTTTTTCAGAACAGCCCAAGTTTCTGAAAAGTAACGTTGAGCCCCAATGGATCCCAAGCCTAAGTGTGGACAAAAATTTTAAAAATATTTTAAACAATTTATTCAACACTTACGAACAATAATAATGTATCTAGTTATGATTAAAATAACATCAAGATATTATTTTTTAGAAATCCCCCCCTCACACAGAGGGCTGTTGTAAATGTAAACAATGAGTGTAAAAACACTAAAATAAGACTCCAGGTACCCAGGCCCGAAATCAGTTACCAAAAATACACTATCTGATGCAAAACAGAGACTTCCAGGGAAGAAACTGCAGAACATCAGATGGTAGATGCAGAACACAACGCCTAACCACCCGTAGGTGAAGACGTAAACATGGGGAAAGAACAGAATTCATTCTGTTATTCAGCTAAAACTCCCAAGAAAATTTAGTAATAATAATTACAAAAACTATGCCAAAAGCATGGGAGAATAGCAAGGGGGAACTTAAAGGACAGGGAGAGAGGAAAACACTTAAAAAACAGTGTAACTAAATAATCAGAATGACAACAAAATGGCTGCTGCCTTGAAAATAGGTAACTTAACATAATTTCATTAAAAAATTTTAAGTTACAGCCCTGATAATATTCTGTCACACATTCTTTTCCTCTCCTCCTTCTCTATCCTCCTTAGAATCACCATTTCACTAATATTTATGTGTCTGGCATCATTTAAACTGAGATTTATAAGCACAAAGATCAGTCAGATGTTAACTGATGAAGGGCCAAACTTAGAATGATTAATGGCGCCAATTTCGGAACGTCCTTGACACTGCGCATGCGCAGTAGGGGCGAAGTGTGGAGGGCCTTTCAGGACATGTTTTCTTTAGTTTTAGATGCAAATTTTGGGGATTGGGGGGCAAAATTTGTGTTTGGCCCTATATTTTAAGAGTTAGCACCAGCTATGTCTGGGTCATTGGTACAGTATAAAAATATATTGAATTTTCATTAGTCTAGGGTGGGGTTTAGAATTGGGGGGAGGGAGGAGAAGGGTTAGGGTCAGTAAAAGGTAGGGTCAGGGTTTGCTACCACCCCAAAAATATTCCCCCAAAGCACTTGTTTTAATATAATGGACATGCATTTTATTGTAGTCCCATAAAAATAGCCACATAACTACCAATTTGTAAGGATGTTCGGATGGACGGCCGGATGGACGACGAGCATGGCAATACCTCAAATTTGGCTTCGCCAAAGTTGAGCTAAAAATGCAGGAGAGCTAAAAATTGCTCCCCTCACATGGCCTAGGGGAGCGATTAGCTCTCCTGAAGCTTACAAAAGCTAAAAATGGCAAAATGAAGTTTTAGTCTTAATGAATTCTTCCTAGTGGGCTTTGTACATTTTATTTGGTGCTGCTAACAAGATAGAGTCTATGAGACTGCTGCACTGCCCATTCCACACCTCCGGGCCTCAACAAGGCACAGACACTACTAAAATATACATGTAGCAAAGATTTGAAAAGATGTGGGTTTCAGGGATACACTGTTATGATAACCATTATTTTCTAAGGCCAGAGGGGTTAGTTTTCGCCCTCCTTAATTTTTTTTAAGGCGAGCAGTAGGAGAGCGAATAAATCGCTCTCCTGAAAATGGCAGGCCTGATTGCTTGAAAAAAAACAGTACCATTTTACTACAATGTCTTAACTCCTTGGATGCTACCAGCAGATGTTCCTGCCCAGGACAGATTTATTTATTTATTGGTGTTTGAGGTCACATACTTATGCACAATGGCTAATCGTGACAGTTTTACGGGTGGAGGAAGCCGGAGTACCCGGAGAGAACCACCGAGCAAGGACGAGCAGCTGTCAGCTCTCCAACATCGTAACTCTGAACTCTGCACCGCAGCACAGGCAGGGTTAGATTGGTTGAAGACATGCGCACCATTGACGTGCAGTACGCCTGAGTACACAGTGTCATCGTGCCCCCATGTAGGCATTCGGGGTGAAGTGTCTTGCCCAAGGACACAATGCGGTTGCCGCAGGTGGGATTCGAACCGAGGACCTCTCGGCTTGCAGCCTGCACCTCTACCAACTGAGCCACCGCGCCCCCGCCCAGGACAGATAATCTCCTGCCATTAAAATAAGAAACTTTGAGCATATTTACCAAAATTTTCCTCCAAATTGTCTCAACATTTGACCAGTGATTTTTTGCATCACATTTTAATGAATTTTTCATCATGTTCTAGTCATATATATGTATAGCAGGCATGACCAGATTTGATGAAAATTATTTTAACTAGAGCAAAGTTGAGGTGGCATATACCCCTGTCTGCAATACCAAGATAGCAGAAATGAAACATTTATTACTGGGTGACACTGAAGGATGACAGATGGCCGACTTGTGACAGATTACAGACCATTGTGGCATATATCATAAGAACTATTAAGTGTCACCATGGGGTGACACAAAATGATACCCCCCCACCTCTAATTCTGAAAAAAAAAAATGTCTGCAAACTTTATATATGTTGAGCATCTATGTAACCATATCCTAATGTATCAACTCTCTACATTAGAAACTGTGGGAGGATTTGATTACACCAATTAACCAAGTTATTCATGATTGAATTTTGGGACGGACAAAATCCAAGTCCATAATATGCGATAACTCCTGCAAAAATACACTGCATAACATCTACCTTGTACTGTGGGTAGACATCAATAGGATAGACTTGCACACCAAATATGAAGTCATTCCATGGAGTACTCTGCAAGTTATTCATAAATTAATTTCAAGGCAGACACATTCTAAGTCCATAAAGGGCAATGACCCTGTCAATAAAAATCTCACACGACACCTGCATTTCACTATGGGTATACAGCAATAAGATACACTTGCATACCAAATATCAAGTCACTCAACCAAGTACTTTACAAGTTATTCATGATTGAATTTCGGGATGGATGGTTGGACAGATGGAAAAGTCGAATCCTATATCCCCGCCGGGGACGGGGGTATAAAAATACTCAGCAGGTTAAGAGTAAAAGGGTACTGTAGGAGTATTCTGGCATGGTATTTGTCTTCATAATGGATACACATTTACCATTATTCTTAGTTGTTAGTCTTGAAGACACCTGAGCACCCTATAAGCAAATATGCTATTTACTGACAACAAGGCAGTCTACCTCAGAGGTCATAAACTGAAAATTTTCTTTATATATTCCAAGGGTTTATAGTCATGTGATGACAAGAAGATCTAAGTCCAACAAGGGTAATAACTCTTGGAGAACTACTTGGGACACAGCCAGTTCACAATCCCATTCAGGATACAGTGCAACCCTGTTAATTGAATAGCCACTTTGCCAATAAAAATTAAAAATTATTCAATTAACAGGAGTATTCAATTAACAGGGATTGTGTCACTTTCCTGTATTCTAGAGATAAACTTAGCATTTTTTCTATTGTATCTTGTTTGACAGAGCTCCATGAGCTCTGTCAAACAAGATATAATAGATTAAAAGCCTGTACTGGATGTACTGAGGCCAAATAGGTCTATAAACAAAGGAAAATGGGGAGAGACAGGGTATTTTCTCACCAGGCTACAAGATTTTTTATTCAATTAACAGGAGTTTACTTTATAACCTATATTCAATTAATAGATCAAATTTGTACTGGATGTATGGTAAATTGTTTTGTGTTGGGAAATTATATTCAATTAAGAGGTTATGCAGTTAAGAGATATCCAATTAAGTGGGCCCCACTGAATCACCAAAAAGCAATCTGTCAAAATAGGGGAAACATATTTTGAATGGTTTTCTTTAAAATATGATGACAAGATTTGGAGAAGGATGGAGGATAGAAGGACAGGTGGAACTCATTCCTACAACCCCATCCCACTGTGTGGCAGGGGATAATAAAGGATTTGAATATTTGAACCATTAAGAGTTAAAGACAAACTTCTCACCTTCTTTCAGTGGTTTTGTAGGAACATTCTCTTTTGAATGGAGAAATGCTTTAGATGAGTCAAACTTGTTCCTCCCTTGCACACTGTTATGTTTTTCTTCTAGTTTCTGGACATGTCTTTTCTGTTTGGATAGTTCTTCCCTTAGGTGGGTAATTTCCTGTTAAAGAAAAAAAGAGACAAACAAATTTATATGTAATAACCGAGAGTATTTCAAAAAGACAGACTTTTCCAGAAATGACAAAGAATGGCAGGCTTGGCAATTTCAGGAGAGCGATTTTTTAGCTCTCCTTACTGCCCTCCTGAAAGAATTAAGGAGAGCGAAAAATTGCCCTCCTAAATATTTTGGTCTGGGATGATTGAGATTACATGTATTATGCTCACATTAAATTTTTGTTGTAAAGCAAAAATGTAATTTAACTTCGAAGTCACATAACATCACGTAATTTCATTTTGAAAATGGTTTAGTGATAAAAGATAATGACTGCAACCATACCCAAACACAGTTGCAATCATTTGAAGCAAAATGGGTCACAGCAATATTTTTTTTTTCTGTCAGTTTCAAGTTCAACAACTGACATCACAGTTTGAGGGGTAATTATTCAAGGAATATTGACACTATAATATACTACCATTACTACTATCCTGTCACTTGAAGAACTTGCACCAGGGTGTGACTGTAGATTCAAGCAGACCTGTTGTCCAAGAAAGTCATACGCCCACCACTACCACCTTCAACCCCCCTTGGGGGGTTGAAGGTGGTAGTGGTAGGCATATGACTTTCTTGGACAACAGGTCTGGGTACACGCACAGGTCTTGTCAAGTGTGTGTTCGGTTGTTGAGTGAGACATCTAGATGTCTAAGAGATTTCGCTTTACCTTAGTAAAGTTAATAAAATCACTGATGTAGTCTGTTGGTTTCAGTTACAATGAGTTCGTTCAACTGGATACTTAAAATGCTGTGTAAAGCTAATTGCTCTCCTAAGCTGATTGAGGAGAGCGATTTTTTGCCCTCCTGCATTTTTCAGAATACCAGGCCTGGAATGGAATATTCACACCAGACATGTTAACTCTCCCAGAATGCCCAGGAAAATGCCGTAAATTCAGTGTACTTCCCAAGTTCCTGGATAGAAATCAGTTTTTGACATAAATCCCAGAAAATTGTACAATCGAAAATTTTTCCTTTTCCAGACGTTCAGTGTCAAACCATAGGCCTTCGAAGTTCCGATCATAACGAATAAAACAACAAAATATGCATACAAGCAGGGACCAGCCGTGAGGGCGGCTAGGGCGATTAAGTCGCCCTTCTAAGCCCAAAGTTGCCTAGAAAAATAGTCGGGGCGATTACAAGTCGCCCTCTAAAAATTGGCCAAAATGAGAAAAGGCTGAACTGAGTGATTCGAGGTTAACATGAAAACAAGTATTTTCAAAAATCGAATGTGCTCGAGTGTGATAAATGGGCATTTTAATTCGTCAAATAAACATCCATTTATTTGAAATCACACGACAAGCAATTGTCCATTGTCGCTTTTGGCGGATTTTTTTATTTCTATTTTGTTGCGTTCTAGTCGGAGCTTCAAGTGTCGAAACGAAAATAGGTGACTTACGCGACTCAACAAAACAACCCAGTTTGAAAGTAGGTTACATCGCTTAGGATGCCGAAAATGTATACACAACGGTCGTATTTTATAACACAGTATTTTCATTTCGATTTGCTGACGACTGTTAACTGTTGGGCTGTCTATTCCCAGAAAAACACGAATGGAATTGAAACACATGAAAAAAAGCTTTAGTGATGTCAAGAAAAGCTTTGTACAGGACACAAGTGTGCATGTGGACGATCTTGAAAAAGGGTCCTCCTAAACATCGGAATGACATGAAATGATGCGGAATGACACCGGAATGCCATAAAAATGATGCGGAATGACATTTCTTTTACAAAATACTCGACCCCAGAATGTATTTTGTTTATTAACTAACAAGGTACCTCCCAAGCAACCTTCTTACATCTGGTCCTGTTCACACTTTCAGACTTAGGAAATTATTAGCTTAGTAGACTTTGTTGAAAGGCAACCACAGGAGGGTGATGGGGGATTGGCACGAAGAAGAGGTGAGGGGTCATGAAGGAGAAGGTAACAGTGGGGGATTTTCAGTCAATAATTACATTGTGATTTTTTAACTTGGCACAGATGCATCATAGACAACTGGACCTGGATTATTTGTACGTTACTGGAGGACCATAAATTGAAAATATGAAGGGGCGGCGGGGGTGGTACATGAATATTCTTAATTTTCCCCACTTGCCTATGAAGTCTCCCTACATGACTCTGCAGTCTCCCTATTTTTTCTGGAGGGAGACTTGAAGTCTCCCTAAAATTCCCCCCTAGGCTGGTCCCTGCATACAAGTGTATTATATTTAATAAAAGAGTCCTTTACTACAAATATTTCACTTATGTCCAAGTTTTTTTTCTCTGTTTTATTCATTTCAATTTTGTTGCGTGGTCACTTTACAAGTGCAGAAGCGAAAACAGGAGACTTAAATACATCACATATTGACATTCACCTTCACTTAATTAATGATTCCTGGTGAATAAAATGTATGAAGAATTAACCCTTTACCTAATGAATCGCCCGCATCCGCCCGCGTAATATGCAAATTGAGCAGTTGAAAAAATTAAATTTTTCAAAATATTTCAACAAGACCATATCATGTGACCCCTCATTGGAACGAGCTCATTGAGCTCGTTCCAATGAGGGGTCACATGATATGGTTTTGTTGAACTTTTTTGAAAAATTTAAAAAACTTATTGTTAAAATAATAACTTTTGATATTGTCTGCATTGGGTAAAGGGTTAATGAATATGTATTTCTTTATTTGGTTCAAACAACTAATTCAATTATCATTATTCACTTTGGCAAAGTAGAAGAATAGTTGAAAATGGGTCAGTTTGCTTGGAGAAATTCATGTTGCTTCTGTGATATGCCAAAAAATTATAGCTAAAAATTGATACACAAAGGACATATTTTTTAATAGTCAATAATACTGATCATTGTTTTGCTTCATGAGTCACCTTTAGGAGTCTTATTCCCGGAAAGCTCCGAATGGTATTTGCACAGTTCAAAACAGAATTATGAATTACTGATGAGAAAAAATCTCAATGGCCAAAGGCCCAAACGTCCCCACACAGTAATTGGTGCAAATAATGAAACACCACAAACAACACTAAATAAGGGGAAGCTGGATTAAATTGTGTGCGTCATTAAAAATGGAATTACACTTTATTGCCCACTCCAGAAGGGAATTATATTACTGCGCACATTGGCCAAATTGTAACCACAGGTGGTGGTGGTTGGGTGTGTGTGTGTGTGTGTGGAGAGGATAGGATTGGGTAGCCGGAAAGGACAGAGGTAAAAAAAAACAAACTAGAGGCTCAAGAAAGCCTAAAACGCTCACCTGGACCAAGTTGTCCTAAACTGTAAAGGTTATGGGTATGGAGAAAATGTAATCTGAATGAACCATATGACAGAAACGCCAGCAAATTTTTTGTCCAGTTGTTTCAACTGCTCAGAAGAAAGCTTCATACTAAATACAAAATCTCTAGTCATGCAGTTTGGGAAATATTGGACATTTAAGTTTTTTTCTATTTTTAATGCCAGGAGCTCCCAGAGGGAACCGCGAAAAATTTTGGGGGCATGAATGAAGTACTTAGTGTCAACTAATGCCACATAAAAAAATTTGGTTCAAATCGCTCCATTGGTTCTTGAAATACAAATCTTCAGGGGGAGTTCAAAAGTGAGTCCATCCCCTGGAAAGCCCAAATATGGACCTATCAACTTTCTTTGAACAACTTTTAATCCTGAACACCAGAGGAAGTTTCATACCAAATATCAAAGCATTCCCACTTGTGGTTCATGAGAAGATGATTGTTAATGAATTTCACGATATTTGGGCATAAGCCTAAGCCCAAAAAGGGCAGAGACCCCATTTGAACAAAACTAAAACAGAATACCCCCAAGATGATGTGGCCCATGTATGTTTCAATTTAGGCCATTGGTTTGTGAGGACAAGATATTTTTAAAAAGGTAAACATGTAATCTTTTTCCCATTGACTTCAGTGTTAAAAAATGCTGAGTCATATTTTCATAACACCAAAAACAGACCATATGACAGATTTGACAGCAATTTTTTTTTTGTCCAATTGTTTCAACTGCTCAGAAGAAAGCTTCATACCAGATACAAAATCTCTAGTCTGTGCAGTTGAGGAAACACTGGACTTTTCATTTTTGTTCTATTTTTAGCTCCAGGGGTTCCCATGGGGAACCACAAAAAATTTTGGAGGCATGAATGAAGTACTTAGGGTCAACTAATGCCACCTATAAAATTTGGTTCAAATCGCTCCATTGGTTCTTGAAATAGAAATTTTCAAGGGAGCTCAAAAGTGAGCCCATCCCCTGGAGGACCCAAATATGGATCTATCAACTTTTTTTGAACAACTTTTAATCTTGAACACCTGAGGAAGTTTCATACCAAATATCAAAGCATTCCCACTTGTGGTTCACGAGAAGAAGATTTTTAAAGAATTTCATCATATTTGGGCATAAGACCATGCCCAAAAAGGGCAGATACCCCATTTGAACAAAACTAAAACAGAATACCTCCAAGATGATCTGGCCCATATATGTTTCAATTTGGGCCATTGGTTTGTGAGAAGATTGTTTTGTAAAAGCTAACTCAAATTGTCAAAACAGATGAGTGTATCAGCATGTGATCAGCAGCAAGAGCAATTTTTTTATTTGCTATGACACAACCAAAGGCAACTTTTTTGGCCATTCATTTCTGCTGGTCCTAGGAAAGATCCTAGCAAACTCTGCTCTGTGAAGTATTAAAAAACAACAACCGAAAGAAATTTTTGTTTTGTTTTAAACTACTGTGTTCTCTCTAGCACCCCCCCCCCCCCCCCCAAAAAAAAAAAAAAAAAAATTTAAAAAAACAAAACAAGTGAATCGATTTGAACAAACTTGAATTCGACACATCTAGAGATGTTACATACCAAATATGAAAGGATTCTCACTGGTGGATCTGAAGAAGAATTTTCAAGAAATTTTCTCATATTGCTCTAAGTTAAACTTTGGGCTTCAATAAAAAGCCCAAATATTAAGCCAGGGACCTGATTTGAACAACCTTCAATCTAACCCTCCCAGAGGTGTTGTACACCAAATATCAAAAGAATCTGACTGCTGGATCTGAAGATGATTTTAAACGATAATTCCCCATATTGCACTAAGTAAATATTTGGGCTCCCTTGGGGAACCCAAATATTCACCCAGGAACAAATTTGAACCTTAGATCTCTAGAGATGTCACATAATAAATATGAAAGGATTCTCACCAGTGGGTCTGAAAAAGAAGATTTTTAAAGAAATTTTCTCATATTTCACTAAGTAAAAATTTGGGCTCCAGTAAAGAGCTCAAATATTCATCCAGGGATCCCAATTGAACAAACTTCAATCTAACCCCCTAGAGATGCTGCATACCAAATATCAAAAGAATCTGATCCGTGGATCTGAAGAAAAAGATTTTTAAAGATTATTCCCCATATTGCTCAAAGTTAATATTCAGGCTTCGACCGGAAGCCGAAATATCAACCCAGGGACTCGATTTGAACAAATTCGAATCTTACACCTCTAGAGATGTCACATACCAAATATGAAAGGATTCTCAATAGCAGGTCTGAAAAAGAAGATTTGTAAAGAAATTTTCTCATATTGCACTAAGTTAAAATTTGGGTTCCAATAAAGAGCGCAAATATTCATCCAGGGATTCCATTTGAGCAAACTTGAATCTAACCCACTAAAGATGCTGCATACCAAATATCCAAAGAATCTGACTGGTGGATCTGAAGAAGAAGATTTTTAAAGAATATCCCCCCCCCCCCCCCCCTATTCCACCAAGTTAATAATCAGGCTCCCATAGGAAGCCCAAATATTAACTCAGGGAGTCGATTTGAACAAATTCAAATTTTACACCTCTAGAGATGTCATTTACCAAATATGAAAGGATTCTCACTAGTGGGTCTGAAAGAGATTTTTAAAGAAATTTTCTCAAATTGCACCAAGTTAAAATTTGAGCTCCAATAAAGATCCCAAATTTTCATCCAGGGATTCTATTTCAACAAACTTGAATCTACCCCCCCCCCCCCCCCCCCCCCCCCCCCGAGATGCTGCATACCAAATATCAAAAGAATCTGACTGGTGGATCTGAAGAAGATTTTTAAAGATTATTTCCCATAAGTTAATATTCAGACTTCCATAGGAAGCCCAAATATTAACCCAGGGACTCAATTTGAACAAACTTCAATCTGACCCCTGTAGAGATGATGTATACCAAGTATCAAAAGAATCTGACTATGATCTGAAGAAGATTTTTAAAGCTATTCCCCATAGCACCCTAAGTTAATTATTTGGGCTCCTCTGTTGAGCCCGAATATGAACCGGGGGGGTCAATTTAAACACACTTGTATTTGACCATCCTATGGATGCTGTATACCAAATATCAAAAGATTCTGATCAGCGATTCTGAAGAAAACTTTTTTTTTCAATTTTTGCAAATATGCTGACTCAGCATTTTTTCAAACGCCCCTACAGAACACCCTAACACAACCGATGGCCTTTTTTTTTAATCCATTCTACCGGTCAAAAGGATTCTTCATACCAAATAACAGTTCTCTGATCTGTGTAGTTTGGAAAATATGGGTATTTGATTTTTTTCTATTTTTAGCCCCTGGGGTATCCACGAGGCAATGAAAAAATAAATTTCGGGCAGCAATCAAGTACTTTGGACCCACTTATGCTACATGCCAAATTTGGTTCAAATCGGCCCATCGGTTCTTGAAACAGAAATTTTGGGCGGAGCAAAAAGTTAAAAAATTTATAGTAATTTATATATTTTTTATACTTACCAATGACCCAGACTTAGCTGGTGCTAACTCTAAAAAATCCAGGGCCAAACACAAATTTTGCCCCCCAATCCCCAAAATTTGCATCCAAAACCAAAAGAAATCAGGTCCTATAGGACCACCATACTTCGCCCCCACTGCGCATGTGCAGTGTCAAGGACGTTCCGAAATTGGCGCCAATTATCATTCTTACTGGCAGTGCCTGGTCAGCGCTATGTCCTCAGCGGGGAGGTAAGAGTTCCCAACTCCTGGGAGGGCCATCCCCGTCTGGGTCATTGGTAAGTATAAAAAATATATAAATTACTATAAATTTTTTAACATTTTTATACTGTACCAATGACCCAGACTTAGCTGAATAGTAAAAAGGCTGGAGGGCCTAGGACATAGAGGAAAATCCAATAAGCTCAACTATATAATATAGAGGCAACCCCTCAAGGAGAAAAGGAGTATTAGGCTTTACATGTATCTTTCTTATTTTATGTTAAATTAGAAAGATACAATACCCTTCATAATTGAGCACAATAACATTCATGTTCTCTATTAACATCCAGTATGACCCTTTATACTAATTATTTTTAAAGTAAGCCAATAAATAAAGTTAGTCCAGAGAATTGAGACTCTTTATATTCTTTTAAAAGTGTCCGAGGATTGTATATTAACGCCCGTTTGACACTTGACATATACAAATGCTTCACACCGAGCTACACTTTAAAAATATGACATGAATGAATTTTTAGCATTAATATTACACTTTAAAACCATCCCGGAAACGACTCAGAAATACTGACTTCAGAGGAGGCATTCCCTTGCTTTTCACTATAAAGCAGGTGACCTAAGGGAACACCCTCCCCCCCCCCCCCTTCCCCTTGCCCTGGGTCAAATAGCCCAGAGCGAAGAGGGCAGCCGGACGGAGTCACTGCCGGAACAGAAAGCCTGCATAACTATAGTTGCAACTGTTTAGTGGACGACATTCTGAGCAACAGATAACGGACCTAAACAATGCAGGTCTCCAGAAATGGACTCAATATTTCTAAGATAAAAATTCGTGAATGTGGATGGCTGAGACCAATAAGCAGCCTTCATTAAATCTGCAATAGCGATACTATTAGCGTAAGCCCAAGAAGTAGCAAGAGCTCTTACTTCATGAGCCGAAATCTTAAGCACAGACTGCTGAGAAGAATATAAACTCTCATAAGCAGTACGGATAGTTAATTGAATCCATCTAGCAATAGAATGGACCGAAATGTCCCTTCTATTAGGCATCAGAGACAGAAAGAAACGTTTTCGTCCCTTTCTGATAAATTGAGATCTCTGTTTATAGATATGTAACGCTCTAACAGGACAGAGTAAAGGCCTATGCCCGTCTGAAGACGGAAGAGCCTTAATAACAATAAGTTCCGGATATTTATTAGGAGCCTGATTCTTAGCTAAAAAACCCACATTAGTAGTGAAGGTGATAGTGTTCCCGACACTACGATAGTGAGAATCATCCACCGACAGTGCATGAAGCTCACTGACTCTTCTAGTAGAAGAGAAAGCTAAGAGAAAAGCTGTCTTATAAGATAAGAATTTGAAATCTACTGTCCCAAGAGGTTCAAATGGCTTTTCCTTCAGTTTAAGAAGAACCCAAGCTAAATTCCATTTAGGAATTAACCTAAGAGTTCTGGGTCTATTTATCGAGAAGTTTCTAACCAACTTAGATAAAGAGACATTAGATCCAATTTGTAAACTATCATGATGTGCATAGGTATCAGATAACATAGACCTATAACCCTTAATAGTAACAGGCTGCAGTTTGATTTCATCAAACAAGTATACTAGAAAGTTTGCAATGTCTGGTATAGAGGGATCAAAAATATCCACAGAATGATCCCTACACCAACGACGAAAAACCTTCCACTTAGCCGCATAGTTTAGCGAAGAGGAGGTCCTCCTACAGTTAGAAATCGCGTCCACTGCTCGTCCTGTAAAGTGCTTGCCATGCAAGAAGGACCGCACAACAGAAAAACGTGAAGGTTGAGACCTTGCAGGTTGTGATGGAGTTGACGCAATTTCCCCTGCGAAAGAAGATCCTCCCGTGGAGACAGAGATGCTACCAACAGAATCTTGCATTGAGATTGTTTTATCTTTAGCAATACTTGCTGAATTAACGGCGCTGGAGGATACGCATATCCTATCATTCCGTCCCAAGGGATCGACAGAGCGTCTACTGCAAATGCTCTTGGATCCAGACACGGAGACACATACGTATGCAACTGATTGTTGAGATGTGTTGCAAATAAGTCTATCATTGGCCGTTCCCATTGGTAGCAAATCTGATTGAATACTTGTTTGTTGAGAGTCCACTCCGACGGCAACAAGCGACCCTTTCGTGAAAGAGAGTCTGCTAGTACATTCAGACGACCCGGTATGTGACGGACCGAAAGAAGAACCTGATGTTCTAGAGCAAACAAAAGGATTCTTTCCGTTAGATTGAACAACGGAACTGAATGAGTGCCTCCCTGATTCCGTATATACGCCACTACTGTCGTATTGTCGGATAGGATTTGGACATGAGCATTGTGAATAATGTCCATCCAATGACGTAACACAAGCCAAATTGACATCATTTCCTTGATGTTTATGTGCTTGCCCAGGAATTGCGGATCCCAAAGACCCTGGCATCTCGAATCCGTTGGGATCAATGATGCACCCCAACCTGTTTGACTGGCATCCGTCATAATGGTAAAACTGCAGCGGAACTCCCTGAGTTAACCACTGAATGTTTGCCCAAGTCTGAATCTCTCGTTTCACTTGATCTGACAAGAGAACGTCTATGTCGAGCGAATGAATTTTCACACTCCAATTCTGAGTCAAGAAAATTTGGAGAGGACGCGTGCGTAACCGCCCCATCGGAATAAGATCCACAGCGGCTCCGCACAGACCTATCAGTCTCATAAATTCTCTCGCTGTGACTTTGTCTGCGTGCAGACAATAGCAAGCGTAACAACTGACTAATTTCACTCTGGTTAACGGCAGACGAACGAGATTGTTGTGCGTCTCGAAGCTCATTCCCAGATGTGTGAATGACTTGGACGGCACCATATCCGACTTCTCCTCGTTTACTATAAAACCGAGACGTCGGAGCAATAGAAGTAGATTCTGAACATCGTTCTGAAGCGTTAACTCGTTGCCGTACCTCTGAAGAATGTCGTCCAGGTAGGCCGACGTTACCGCAGACGAATGAGCTCGGAAATACATCATTACCGAGTTCATTACCCGAGTGAAAGCCCAGGGTGCTAGATTCAATCCGAAGTACATCGCCCGGAATTGATACACCACTCCTAGGACTGCGAAGCGTAGATACTTTCTGAATGTCGGATGTACCATGACGTGAAAGTACGCATCTTTGAGATCTATGCTCGTTGCATAATCGTTCACCCGAATACTCGCTCTGACCGACCGAATCGTCTCCATATAAAACTTCGGAGCGACGATCAGCTTGTTTATCCAGCTCAAATCTATGACTGGACGGAACGAGCCGTCTGGTTTCGGAACCAGAAACAGATGGCTGTAGAATCCCGGAGTCTCCTGGTTTTCTACGACCTCTATCGCGTTCTTCATTAAAAGAGACTGCACCTCTGATAATAGAGCGTCTCTTTTCTGCGGATTTGACGGAAGTTGAGTCCATTTTGGACTTCGAGTTAATGGAGGCTTTCGTTTGAAGGATATCTTTAGACCTTCCGAAGTCACCCCTCTCACCCAAGGGTCGTCCGTAATCAACGCCCACTCTTGTGAAAAACTCAACAACCTTCCGCCAACCGGTACGCGATAGAGGTTGAAGCCATCACCTCCTGGACCTGCGAGGCCTGCGGTAGGAGAAACCACGTCCTCCACGACCCGCACCTCGTCCCGTCGACCGGTTGTCCCGGCCCGAAGGACGTCCCGAACGTGAGTCGCTACCTTGACGGTCTCTTGAATAAGACCAAGAGGACGCACCGGAACCTCTATAGGAACCTCTCTTGGGCGCATTAGACCCAGAAGTGCCTGTCTTACTCTTATCTGCCGTGTCCGACTTCTTAGAAGCAGATTTGAACAGCAGAGAATCCGAAGCTTTCTTTGTAATTTTATCGTAAATTGCAGAAAGCTTGCCGTCAAAGAGAAGTTCTCCGGAGACCGAAGCGACTCTGAGAGAGTTCTTCACCTTAGTATCCACGAGTGTGGATGTAGCTAGGGCTGCGTCACGTCTAACCAACTCCAGGTTTGCCACTGAAAGGGCGGAGTTACACGTGGAATAAGCTACTGCCCTTGAAAGAAGTCTTAAAGAGGATTGTATATCCTGAAATTCTTTCCCTTGAAGGCGCAGTGATAACACCTTAGTAAGGTGATCTGCGTAAGATAAGGCATCTAAACTGGCTCTGTTAGACGAAATAGTTGTTTCCAACACCGCGGTTGGAATAGACGCCGACAACGGTAATGATAACTCTAAGTCTTCTGCCTCGTCGTCCATACGCAGAGGAACTCTCGGGATACCCTGTCCTGCCATGTCGAATTTATTCCTTGCATTAATGAAAGGCAGGTTGAGAGTATTGGCGGACAAGAAACCTGCTTTTCCCGTTTTGGAAGCAAGTTTGAATATAGCGTCGTTCAATAATTCAAATGTTCTTGCAACATTATTGGACTGAGACGGAAACTCGGGAGCGATGTCCCTGAACCGCTCAAAGAAATCAGAGTCCAATGACGCTATAATTCTCTTGTCCGGAACCGCAGCAGTCTGGCCCGATGGAACAACTTGAGGGAGAAAGTGCCGGATGAAGTCCACGGCAGCTTTATGTTGTTCCGAAAGGGATAGCTCCAAGTCATCCGTATCCCTTTCACCATCCGGTCGGACCTCATGATGCTCCCGGTCGTCCGCCCCCGATGCTTCGGCGGAGCGTACCGACCCAGCGCCGTCGGATAATTCCCGATCCGACACCGTTTCTGTCAGTTGCTGGGATGCTGCGATAAGTTGTGCTATCTGCATAAGTACGTCCAACATCGAGGCCTGTGGAGGCGCAGTCTTTCGCTGCTTCCCCGAGGGCAGCTCCGCATCTGATGACTCCCGCATACTCTTCCTATGCGAACGTCTGGAGTCCATCGGCCTCGTGTCCCTGGCTACCGGATGGTGTGACCTGGTCGGTGACGAATCCCTGATCGGCGAAGCTGGCAAAATATCGGCGGTCACGTAGCCAAGGTGCGGTCGTGTGCGCTGACGAGAGGAAGAAGCCTGAGCAGTCTCCGCGGACTGCCTATACAACGGAGCGTCCCGAGCGACGGACGTATGCTCCGCTTGCGACACATTTTGTACCACAACATCTAGTCCCAGATGTTGTTGTACGAGAGAGGGGCCTCTCTCGCTCGCGGCCCGGCTGGACCTAGACGAGCTAGGAACCGGACTCAAAGGCTTCCTCCAATCTCGCCTACTATCCGCCGTCACTGGGTGTGCACGTTGAATGTTTATAGTGCTCGCATCACCCAACATTTCCTCCTGGACCGCATCGGACGAACCCGGCTGCCGAACCATTCGGTGAATGGACGCTACACCGGGCGAGCTAGCGGACGATATTTGTTTAATCTCCATGAGCACTTTTGCCGCTAGCTCTGTATTCATTTGTGACGACGGAAGCGCACTTGCGGAAGATAACATGGAAACATCACCCTGTTCTTGTTCCTCTGAAATAGAAACTGAGAGAGTAGAGTGACCTTGCGGAGAAAGAGCCGGCATAGCCCTTTCTCCACTAACAACATATCGTGACACACGTTTCCAATGTTTGTCATCCCAATATTGACATATAGAACAGGGATTAGTGCGAGAACACCGACTACAATTAATGCAATGATCATGAAAGTCAGAGGAAGATTTCTTCCTATTACAATTTGAACAATATCCTTTCATTGTGAAAAGTCAACAAGTCCTAGTTACTCGCACAAACCCCTGACACAAAGATACATGATAACATGATCCATTAATAATGAAAAAACAATTGCAAATCAAAATAATTTTTGAAAAATATTTTTTCAGCGAAGCCCAAGTTTCTGAAAAGTAATGTTGAGCCCTGATGGATCCGATGGCTAAGTGTGGTCAAAAATTTTAAATTTATATTAAATAATTAATGCAACACTTACGGATAATAAAAATGTATCTTATAGTGAGATAAACTACACCAAAGGCAAACAGCCCCCCTCAAAAGAGACTGTTGCCAATGTAAACAAACAGTGTAAAACACCAGAAAACATGACTCCAGGCACTGACAAAACTGGCCCGAAATCAGTCATCAAAATTACACTCTATCTGATGCAAGACAGAGACTCCCAGGGGAGAATCTGCAGAACATCAGATGGAAGATGCAGAACACAACGTTTATACACCCATGGGTGAAAACGTAACTATGGGGAAAATAAAAGAAAACATTCTGTAACCAAGCAACTCTCCCAAGAGAATTTAGAAATGATCTTTCTCAAAAATATGCCAAAAGCATGGGAGAATTGCAAGGGGGGACTTAGAAGACCAGGGGAGAGGAAACACTGAATAAGCAGTGCAACTTTTTAGCAATAATGACAACAAGAGGCCCATGCCTCGAAAATAGGCAACTTAACATAATTTCATAAAAAATTTTAAGTACAGCCCTGATTATTTTTTGTCACTCCTTTTTCCTCTCCTCCTTCTATATCCTCCTTAGAATCACCATTTCTCCAATAATTACGTGTCTGGCATCCTTTAAACTGAGATTTACAAGCACAAAGATCAGTGAGATGTTGACTGATGAAGGGCCAAACAGAGAATGATAATTGGCGCCAATTTCGGAACGTCCTTGACACTGCGCATGCGCAGTGGGGGCGAAGTATGGAGGTCCTATAGGACATGATTTCTTTTGGTTTTGGATGCAAATTTTGGGGATTGGGGGGCAAAATTTGTGTTTGGCCCTGGATTTTTTAGAGTTAGCACCAGCTAAGTCTGGGTCATTGGTACAGTATAAAAATATGGATATGTGCCCACAGAAAGCCCAAATATTGATCTACCAACTTCTCTTGAACAAACTTTAATCTTCAACACCAAAGAGAGTTACATACAATATATCAAGGCAATCTCTCTGGTAGTTCATGAGAATAAGATTTTTAAAGATTTTTAGGCTTTGGCATCATTGCCCAGAGCCCGAAGAAGGCAGCCGCTCTATTTGAACTAAATAGAAAGGGTATACCCCAGGGATGGTTTGTGCAATATATGTTTGAATTTGGCTGAATGGCTGTGGAGAAGAAGCTAGGTTTGTAAAAGCTAACGTACGATGGACGACGGAAGACGGATGACCGACGCCAAGTGATGGAAATAGCTCACACTGACTTTCAGTCAGGTGAGCTAAAAAGAGGGAGATGAAGTATTTCAATTCTAGTTTTGAAGACATGACAAATAGTTAGTAAGAGACCAATATAATTTCTTTGCGTCAGATCTAGTCATGGCCTCTTTGAAGCAGCCATGACCAGAATTGATAAAAAATCTAAATTTAACTCAAGGAATCACCGGCCGCAAAATCCATTTGATTTATTAGGGATGCACCAGATAATGGTTCCTATCAGATATCATGTCTGGTTCCCGTTCCAGCCAGAACTCCTTCAATATCCGACCAGAACAGGATTTTCTGTAAAGAGTACGTATGTGTGAAAATTTAAGCAACTGTTGTTAAGATTTTATGATCATTTACTTATATCTTTCTTATTTTTGATCAACATCAAAATAATGAACAGAAACATTTTGCACTAAATGTACATCAATCACAAATGAAACAAGTGTTTGACCACCGAGGTGGTATTTGTCCCCTACGGCGCTTTTGTGACATAAGGTGTTTTTGTCACAGAAGACACTAGAGTACATAAGCATCATGGATTTTGAAAAAAAATATTGAGCGTGGATAATCCCCTCACAACCCTTTATCCATGTGCCATATATGAAAGGCGTAGCTTGAACCATGTTGGAGGGAGGGGTGGTAACATAAAATAGAGCAAAAGCTTAAAAAACACAACAAAAATGGCCGCCATTCTGCCATCTTGGATTTTGAAAAATAAATATTGACTGTGCATCATCCCCTCAGGACCATTTATCCATGTACCAAATATGAAAGGTGTTGCTTGAAGCAAATTAGAGGGAGAGGTGGTAACATAAAAACAGACAGATAGACAGACAGACGGACAGACAGACAGATGTTAGATTTTGAAAACAAATATTGAGCGTGCGTAATCCCCTCACAACCCCTTTATCCATGTACCATATATGAAAAGTGCAGCTTGAACCATGTTGGAGGGGGCAGTGGTAACATAAAATAGAGAAAAAGGCTTAAAAAACACAATAGAAATGGTTGCCATGGCGCCATCTTGAATTTTGGAAAAAAAATATTGAACGTGCAACATCCCATTACAACCCTCTATCCATGTGCCAGATATAAAAAGTGTAGCTTGAACCATGTTGGAGTGAGGGGTGGTAACATAAAATAGAGAAAAAAGCTTAAAAAACACAACAAAAATGGCTGCCATGCCACCATCTTGGATTTTGAAAAAAAAATATTGAACGTGCATCATCCCCTCCCAACCCTCTATCCATGTGCCAAATATGCAAAGTGTAGTTGAACTATGTTGGTGGGAAGGGTGGTAACATGAAAATAGAGCAAAAAAGCTTAAAAAAACACAACAAAAATGGCCGCCATTCCGCCATCTTGGATTTTGAAAAAAAAATATTGAACGCGCATCATCCCCTCCCAACCCTCTATCCATGTGCCAAATATGCAAAGTGTAGCTTGAACCATGTTGGTGGGAGGGGTGGTAACCATAAAATAGAGAAAAAAGCTTAAAAAACACAACAAAAATGGCCGCCATGCCGCCATCTTGGATGTTGAAAAAAAAATATTGAACGTGCATCATCCCCTCCCAACCCTCTATCCATGTGCCAAATATGCAAAGTGTAGCTTGAACCATGTTGGTGAGAGGGGTGGTAACATGAAAACATAGAAAAAAAGCTTAAAAAACACTACAAAAATGGCCGCCATTCCGCCAGCTTGGATTTTGAAAAAAAAATTGTGAGCGTGCATCATCCCCTCAGAACCATTTATCCATGTACCAAATATGAAAGGTGTAGCTTAAAGCATGTTGGAGGGAGAGGTGGTAACATAAAAAACAGACAGACAGACGGACAGACAGATGGACAGACGGACGGACGGAGTGCAAATCTATAGTCCCCTTACAGTTCCCATAGGGGACTAATAATTGGAAATTACGATTCCCTAGATATGGAGTTTTAAAGTTACTACTATTACAAAGTTACTGTGCTTTTTTCTCCATGCATATCTCATGGACAACAGACCTATTTTACTTTCTTCCGATAAGTAAAAAAATAAAGATTCCTTAGTAAATACTAACACCCCAAGTCAATATGGCAGGACTCAGTAACTTGAAATGTGCTATTTTCATTGTTTAGACCAGAAATGTTTCTTTTAATTTTACAAACTTTTGACCTTCCTTGTTCAAAAAAGAAGAATAAATAGAAACTATCACTTTTTGAGGAACATTTTTCACTTGAAAAATATTTGCTTTCTAAACTCAACATTTCAAGTGGTTGGTGATTGTGTCTGCCAAACTGGAATAATTGACCGAAATTTTAAAACAACTGATTAAGGGATGAATATAGTAAATTCTCGAAAACAGTACACAAACAAGAGGGGCAACACAAAGCATGTGCCAATGCCCCTGACCCACCAACAATTTTCTAAGTTGAAGGAGTGAAAAGGGCCATAACTTGGGAAAAAATTTGTGGAAGAAACTCACGCTACACAGGTATCGTTCCAGGATGATGCTCTATCACAACACCAAATATAATTCAAATCAGAGTAGCAGTGGCTGAGATACAAGGGAAAATGTTGGTACAGACAAACAGATGGATGGACAAGACAGATGTCTCCACTAGATACCCCTCGACTTTTCAAGTCAGGGGCATAATAATTATTACCTTTTTATTAATAAAATTGACTCAAAATTTATTGATTTTAAATAGAAAAATGTATAGATATTGAAGCTCATTTCTGCAAATGGATCTTGGGGGACTCAAAACAGGTAAAACAAGAGGCCCCAGGGTGCTCACCTGACATGGTAGCCTAAATATCAACCCAGGGAATTGATTTCAACAAGTTGCATCTGCCCCTCCTAAGAAAAGCTAAAACCAAATATCCAAAGATTCTGACCAGTGGATCTAAAAAAAAAAGAAGATTTTTAAAAGAATATTACTCATATTGAACTAAGTAATAATTCGGGCTCCCACAGGAAGCCCAAACATGAACCCAGGGACTTGGCTTGAACAAACTTGAATCTCACCTACAGTGGGATGCTGTATACCAAATATCAAAAGATCTGACTGGTGGACGTGAAGAAGATTTTTGATGAATATTCCTCCCACAGTGAGCCCAAATATGAACCCAGGGACTTGGCTTGAACAAACTTGAATCTCAGCCCCCTAAGGATGCTGCATACCAAATATCAAAACATTCTGACTGCTGGATCTGAAGAAGATTTTTAAAGAAAATTCCTCATTTTGAACTAAGTCACAATTCGAGCTCCCACAGTGAGCCCAAATATGAACCTAGGGACATGGCTTGAACAAACTTGAATCTCACCCTTCTAAGGATGCTGCATACCAAATATCAAAACATTCCGACTGCTGGATCTGAAGAAGAAGATTTTTAAAGAAAATTCCTCATTTTGAACTAAGTTATAACTCAGGCTCCCACAGTGAGCCCAAATATGAACCCTGGGACTTAGCTTGAACAAACCTGAATCTCACCCCCCCTAAGCATATCAAATATCAAAAGATTCTGATTGGTAGATCTGAAGAAGAAGATTTTTAAAGAATATTCCTCATACTGCACTAATTTAAACATTTGGGCACCCACAGAGAGCCCAAATATGGACCCAGAGGGTTTTGTTTCAATAAACTTGTGAAACAATCCTCCAAAGATGTTATATGTGAAATTTGATAGCTTTTGGAGCAGTGGTTTGGGAGAAAAGTAGTCTTAAATGTTCTTCCCATTACCCACAGTGTTAAAAAATGCTTGACTCAGCGCTTTTTCAAAAGTCCCCCAAAAGTACCCCATGATAAAACCGATAACAATTTTTTTTTACCATTCCATTCTGTTGGTCCTAAGGAAGCTTCACGCCAAATAAGAATTCTCAGTGCCATGTAGTTTTGGAGATATGGCATTTTAATTTTTTCTATTTTTAGCTCCTGCAGTTCCCATGGGGCACAGGAAAATTTTTTTGGGCATAAATTAAGTACTTACAACCCAATAAGCCCTCATATCAAATTTGGTTCAAATCTACCTCTCGGTTTGGAAAGTTAAAAAATTTATAGTAATTTCTATATTTTTTATACTTACCAATGACCCAGACATAGCTGGTGCTAACTCTTAAAATATAGGGCCAAACACAAATTTTGCCCCCCAATCCCCAAAATTTGCATCTAAAACCAAAGAAAACATGTCCTGAAAGGCCCTCCACACTTCGCCTCTACTGCGCATGCGCAGCGTCAAGGACGTTCCGAAATTGGCGCCATTAATCATTCTAAAAACCAGTGCCTGTTAAGCGCTATGTACTCAGCGGGGAGGCAAGAGTTCCCAACTCCTGGGAGGGCCATCCCCATCTGGGTCATTGGTAAGTATAAAAAATATAGAAATTACTATAAATTTTTTAACATTTTTATACTGTACCAATGACCCAGACATAGCTGAATAGTAAAAAGGCTGGAGGGCCAAGGACATAGAGCAAAATGGAATACGCTCAATAATATAAAATAGAGTCATCCCCTGTAGGGAAAAAGAAGTAATAGGCCTTACATGTATCTTTCTTATTTATGATAAATTAGAAAGATACAACACCTTCCAAAATTGAGCTTCATACATCCATGTACTCTATTAATATCCAATATAATCCAATACTAATAATTTTTAAAGTAAGCCAATAAATAAAGTAAGTCTAGAGAATAGAGACTCTTATACTCCTAAAAGTGTCTGAGGATTGCATAATCATGTCCGTTGACATATGCAATAATCAAAAGCTATACTTTAAAAACTAAGACTTGAATGAATTTTAAAAACCTAAACTTCTCACTAAACAACCATCCCAATAACAGCTCAGAATTACTAACTCCGGAGGAGGTATCCCCTTGTTTTCATAGTAAAACAGGTGACCCAAGGGAACACCCTCCCCCACCCCTTTTTCTTGCACTGGGTCAAATAGCCCAGAGCGAAGAGGGCAGCAGAACGGAGACACTGCCGAAACAGACAGCCTACCTAGCTATAGTAGCAACTGTTAAGAGAATGACATTCTGAGCAGTAGATAATAGACCTAACAATAGAGGCCTCCAGAAATGGACTCGATATTTCTGAGATAAAAATTCATGAATGTGGATGGCTGAGCGCAATGAGCAGCCTTCAAAAATCTATAATAGCGACACTATTAATGTAAGCCCAAGATGTAGAAGAACTCTTACTTCATGAGCCGAAATCTTAAGCACAACTGCTAAGTCAATGATATACCATAAGCAGTACCGATAGTTAATAGAATCCATTAACAATAGAATGGAGCGTAACGTCCTTCTACTAGGCATCAAAGACAGAAGAAGCTTACGCCCATAGTAATAAACAGATATCTGTTTATCAATACATAAACTCTACCCGGAAAGAGTAAAGGCCTATGCCCGTACGAAGACGGAAGGACCTTAATAACAATAGGTTCCGGATATTAGGAGCCTAACTCTTATGCAAAAATCCAACCTAAATAGTAACGGAATAGTGATTCCGAAACTACGAAAGTGAAAATCATCCATCGATAGTGCATGAAACTCACTGACTCTACAGTAAAAGAGAAACCAACAGAATTACTGTCTAAAAGGTCAGAATTTGAAAACTACTGTATCCAGAGGCTCAAATGATTACTTAGCTAAATAAGAACCGAAGTTAAAATCCATATAGGAATTTAATCTAAAGATTCTAAGTCTATATATCAAAAAGTTACTAACTGACTTAGATAAAGAGACATAAGACTCAATTGTAAACTATCGTAGAGTGCATAGGTATGAGGTAACATAAACCTATAACCTTACTAATAACAGGCTGCAGTAGATCTTGTGAAACAAGTATACTAAAAAATTGCAATGAGTAGTATGGAGGGATCAACAATATGAACATAATGATCCCTACACCAACGACGGAAGAGCCTCCACTTTAGCCGCATAGAATAGCGAAGAAGAGGACCTCCTATATTAAGAAATCGCGTCCAAAGCTCGTCCAGTACAATGCTTACAATGCAATACGGACCACACAACGGAATACATGAAGGTTGAGACCTTGCGGGTTGTGATAAGGATGACACGATTTACCCAGTGAAAAAAGATCCTCACATTGAGGAAGATTTCACGTTAAGACCCACAGTGGACAAGAGAGTAAATTACCCATGATCTCTGTGAAGATAGAGATGCTATCAACAGAAATGTATTGTGGTTGTTTATCTTAGCAATACCTGCTGAAACAACAGCGCCGGAGGATACGCGTATCCTATCATTCCGTCCTATAGATCAATAGAGCGTTAACAACATTAGCTCAGAGATCTGGACAAGCCAACACATACGTCTGCAATTGATAAGCAAGCTGTGTCGTAAATAAATCATCATTGGGCGCTCCCATAGATAGCAAATCTGATTGAATACTTGTTTGTTGAGAGTCCATTCTAACAGCAACAAGCGACCCGTAAGTGAACGGGAGTCCGGTAAAACAAACAGACGACCCGGAATATGACGGACCAAAACAGAACTTGGTGTATTATAACCAACAGACGGATTCTTTCCATTAAATTGAATAACGGAAACGAAAGAGTGCCTCCCTGGTTCCGGAGATACGCCACTACTGTCGAATTAATGGACAGGATTTGGGCATGCATTTCTGAATAATGTTCATGCAATGACATAAAGCAAGCCTAAAAAACATTATTCCGCGGAAGAAAATTGGTTGCTAAGAGACTGCGGAACCCAAAGACCCTGGCACTTCGAATCCGTTGGGATCAGTATTATATCCCAATCTGTTTGACTGGCAACCGTCATAACAGCCACACTCGGGTCCGGCAACTGCGGTGGCACTCTCTGAGTCAACCACCGAATCTGAATCTCTTGTAACACTAGATAGACAAGAGAACGTGTAAATCGAGCAATTCATGGATTGCCGAAAAGTTGCCGTCGAAGAGAAGCTCCTCCGAGAACGAAGCGACTCTGAGAGAGTTCTTAACCTTACTATCCACGCGTATGGATGTAGCTAGGGCTGCGTCACGTCTAACCAACTCCAATCAGCCACTGAAGGGCGGAGTTATACGTGAACAAACTACTGCCCTCAAAAGAAATTACATTGAGAATAATATCCCGTAAATCTTATCTTGAAAACGTAATAATAACGCCTCAGTAAGGCGGATTACGTATGATCAAGCGTCTAAGTTAAGTCTACTATACATCATGTCGTTTCCAAGATTGAAGTTGGAAAAGACATAAACGGCGAAAAAGAATATTTCCAGTCTTTAACCACACCGTCTAGACGCATATGAACTCTCGGTATGCCCTGCTCTGCCAAATAAACTAATCGAATAAATGATAAAACGGCAGAAATGAGCAACGCGGACAAGAAACTAAACTATCATGCTTGGTCGCAGGCTTGTATGCATATATAGCGTCGAAAAATAAAACACATGTTGTAATGACATTATTGGACTGCGTCGGTAAATCAGGGACAATGTCCCTGAACCGATCGAAAAATCCGAGTCCAATGACGCTATAAGTCTCTTATCCAAGATCGCAGCAATGAAGTCCGAAATAACAATCACTGGAAGATAATGCCAGAAGATATGAAAGGCAGCTTCCGATACTACTAAAGGGAAAACTCGAAATCTTTCGAATCCCTTTCGCCATCCTGTCGGACCCTAAAAAGCGTTCGGCCGTCCGTACCTGATGCAACCGCGGACCGCACCGACCCAGCGCCGTCGGATAATTCCTGATTCGACCAAGAAACTGTCAATTGCTGGGATGCTGCGAAACAACTCGGATAGCACGTCCGTCACTGAGGCCTGAGGAGAAGCGGTCCTACAATGCATTGCCGCTGGAAGCTCCGTGATCGTTACCCCGTGCATACTACCAATATGCGAGCGAACGGAGTGTATAGGCCTCGTGTCCCTTGGCTACCGGATGGCGCGACCTATTCGCCGTGGAATCACTGAATGACGAAACTGATCGGATACTCGAGGTCACGTAGCCAATGTGCGGTCGTGTGCCCTGCTGTGAGGATGAGGAAGCATTAAGGATAGTCTCTCGGACTGTCAATATAACGGAGTGTCACGACCGACAGACATATCCTCCGAATGTAAAATATCTGAACCACAACATGCGGTCCCCTATGTTGTTGGACGAGAGAGGGACCTCTCTCGCTCACAGCCCGGACGGACCTGGACAAGCCAGGAACCGGACAAACAGGCTTCCTCCGATCTGTCCTCAATCTGCCGTCACTGGGTGAGTACTAAAGTAATTAAAGTGCTCGCATCACCCAAATCTCCTTCCTAGACCGCAACGGACGAACCCGGCAGCCGAACCATTCGATGAATGTACGCTACACCGGGTGAGCTAGCGAATGTCACTCCGTAGGCGATAGACATATTCCATGAGCACTTATTGCCGCTAGCTCTTCATTAACTATGACGACAGAGGCACACTTTGAAAGACATCTCCGTAACTTTGCGAACAAGAAATCAGAAATGCTTGGTTATAGCAAGCATATAATAATAATATATATAGCGTCGTTCAATAATTCAAAAGTTTGCGTGACATTATTGGACTATGTCGGAACTGAGGGACGATGTCCCTGTACCGAACCAAAAATTTCTAAGTCCACCGACGCTATCAGTTTCTTATCCGGCATCGCAGCATTCTGGTCTGACGAAAGAAGCTGTAGAAGACCAAGTCAGATGACATACACAACAGCATATGTTGTTCCGAAAGGGAAAGCTCGAAATCCTCCAAATCCCTTTCGGTATCCCGTCGGACCGGATGAAATTTTCGGACGTCCGTACCCACTTCCGCGGAGCGTCCCGACCCAGCATCGTCGGATAAAAAATATGCGACAGATTCAGTTGATGCTGGGATGCTGCGATAAACTGTGCTATTTAGGAAAGCACTTCCGTTCCCGAGGCCTGTGCAGTAGCGGTCTTATGATGCATTGCCGCCGGAAGCTCCGTGTACGTTGACTCCCGCACACTTCCTATGCGAACGTCCGGAGTCTGCAGGCCTCGTGTCCCTGGCTACCGGATGGTGTGACCTGGTCGCCGATGAATCTCTGACTGGCGAAGCTGACTGGATATCTGTGGTCACGTAGCCAAGAGCGGTCGTGTGCGCAACTATGAGAATGAGGAAGCCTTATTGACAGTCTACTCCGGACTGACTATATGTCGGAGCGTCCCGAGCGACGGACGTATGCTCCGAAAGCGAAACATTTTGTACCACAACATCTGGGGCCAGATGTTGTGAACGAGAGAGGGGCCTCGCTCGCTTGCCGAGCTATGAACCGGACAAAAAGGCTTCCTCCGTTCTCCCTCCGATCCGCCGTCACTGGGTGTGCATTAGGTTGATTTATAGTGCTCGCATCACCCCAAAATTCCTTCTAGACCGCAACGGACGAACCCGGCTGCCGAA
This sequence comes from Pictodentalium vernedei, assembly GCA_031216915.1. Taxonomy (NCBI): domain Eukaryota; kingdom Metazoa; phylum Mollusca; class Scaphopoda; order Dentaliida; family Dentaliidae; genus Pictodentalium; species Pictodentalium vernedei. Next base: position 815,494,950 of record CM062297.1, read on the forward strand.
CCATTCGGTGAATGGACGCTACACCGGGCGAGCTAGCGGACGTCAAAGGCCATCGAACCTACTAAGGTCCTCTTAGGCAATTGGCGTATTTACATGAGCACTTTTCCGCTAGCCCTTCATTAATTGTGACGACGGAAGCACACTGTTGGAAGACATCACAGACACATCACCCTAATCTTGATCGTCTGAAATAGAAATTGATAAAGTAGAGTGACCCTGCGGGGAAAGGACCGGAGTGTCCAATTCCCCAATAACATACCGTGACATACGCTTCCCATATTGTCATCGAAATCATACGATACAGAACAGGAGTTAATGCGAGTACACTGACCACATATAGAATAATTATAAAGTCAGAGGAAGACTTCCTCTTATTACAATTGATCAATATCCTTTCAATGTGAAAAGAAAACAAGTCCTGGTACTCGCACTAACCCCTGGCAATCAAAATACATAATAATAATATGATCCATTAATATAGAAAAAATAATTGAAATAAAAATATTTTGAAAAAATATTTTTTCAGAACAGCCCAAGTTTCTGAAAAGTAACGTTGAGCCCCAATGGATCCCAAGCCTAAGTGTGGACAAAAATTTTAAAAATATTTTAAACAATTTATTCAACACTTACGAACAATAATAATGTATCTAGTTATGATTAAAATAACATCAAGATATTATTTTCCAGAAATCCCCCCCTCACACAGAGGGCTGTTGAAAATGTAAACAATGAGTGTAAAAACACTAAAATAAGACTCCAGGCACCCAGGCCCGAAATCAGTTACCAAAAATACACTATCTGATGCAAAACAGAGACTTCCAGGGAAGAAACTGCAAAACATCAGATGGTAGATGCAGAACACAACGCCTAACCACCCGTAGGTGAAAACGTAAACATGGGGAAAAGAAACAGAATTCATTCTGTTATTCAGCTAAAACTCCCAAGAAAATTTAGTAATAATAATTACAAAAACTATGCCAAAAGCATGGGAGAATAGCAAGGGGGGACTTAAAGGACAGGGAGAGAGGAAAACACTTAAAAAACAGTGTAACTAATTAATCAGAATGACAACAAAATGGCTGCTGCCTCGAAAATAGGTAACTTAACATAATTTCATTAAAAAATTTTAAGTTACAGCCCTGATAATATTCTGTCGCACATTTTTTTCCTCTACTCCTTCTCTATCCTCCTTAGAATCACCATTTCACTAATATTTATGTGTCTGGCATCATTTAAACTGAGATTTAAAAGCACAAAGATCAGTCAGATGTTAACTGATGAAGGGCCAAACTTAGAATGATTAATGGCGCCAATTTCGGAACGTCCTTGACACTGCGCATGCGCAGTAGAGGCGAAGTGTGGAGGGCCTTTCAGGACATGTTTTCTTTGGTTTTAGATGCAAATTTTGGGGATTGGGGGGCAAAATTTGTGTTTGGCCCTATATTTTAAGAGTTAGCACCAGCTATGTCTGGGTCATTGGTACAGTACAAAAATATAGAAATTTGGAGAGGGCAAAAATTCTTGCCTCTCCCATGACGAAGGCAAATGTATCTCCTCGAACTTCTCTTGAACAAATCTGAGTCTACACCTCAAAAGGAAGCTGCACACCAAATCAAGTCTCTGCTACTGCTGGTTCATGAGAAGATTTTTTAACATTTAAGCACACTTTTAGGGTGTGGCCCTACCGAGGGGCAAGGCAACTTGATTTGAACAAAATCAAATGCGATGTCATAACAAACTATTATCTCAAATATAAATTAAATTGGTTCAGCGGTTTGGGAGGAGAAGATGCAAACACCATGTTCACGGACGATGAGTGATCACTATAGCTCCCCTAACTGAAAGTCGGGCGAGTTAAAAATAGTTTTGCCACAATTTAATGGCTACTGGTTGCATTTGACAGGTGATCGATCATTACAGGTCTGTTAAAGAGTAAAACTGACAGATACAAAGAATCTACATATGTAAAACTGCTATTATGTAGAAAGGACAAAAAAAAAAAATATTTGTTGTTTATTTAATCAATTTTGTACAATGCAGGCGGGAGACTTGAGTCTTATAACAAAACCTTGAAAATAAACTGATATTACACTGCATAAAAGGAAATATATGAATTATACTCCAAATAAAAATGTACTGTTCACATAAAGCTGTATGGACCTTTTATTTTTTTGGATTTACATGAAAACGGCCTGAAAGACCATTTTAATATTAATTTACAGAGAAATAGAAAAACAACTAGTAATAATAAAAATTAGACAATGACTGAAATGCGATACAAAAACTGAAAAGTCTCATTCATAAAATTCTTGAAACCCCCCCAAAAAACCGTAACATTACAAAACACCAAAAATCAGTTTTGACAAATGGGCCAGTTTTAACTGCCTTGCTTAAATTAATGGAAACTGACACACTCTTTTGACTCTTGGTTGACATGTTTATACGGATGTAAATTCAAGAAACTTACAACCAATATCAGTGGGAGATACTTATCAGACTGATTTTAACCTATCAAAAAGAACAAAATGATTGTACATGTCGAGAGGGGTAGACTGCTGATGGTGGGAAAGACAAAAGCCCCCTGACTTTTTAGGGCAACATGAAAATATTTGAAAAAGTACAGAGTGACTTTTGACAGCATTCATATTATTATCCTAGCTGATCCTTAATACTAAAAAACTTGTCATGTGATCTTTGGGTATTGGTGGACTAAAGGCCCTGCGCTGGTACAGGTAGTCAACTACTGCCCAGATCACTTCTGTGGTCACAATTTTTTTATGTGATTTTCGTGGGAGAAGATCTCAAATCCATGCTTACTTTTCTCCTCCCTCCCCCCCCCCACCCCACTCCTCATTCAAATTCGCTCCGCACCCACTACATGTGCATTTATTGGATTTAATTCCACTATTTAAAATGAAGAAAATGAAACCCCAAAACAACTTTATTTGACAAAAACAAAATGAAACCAAAATAAACCTTGGAAACCATACACCTCAATTAAACAGTATCCAGATAATTGGAAGGAAATTGACACCATTTTCAGATTTCCCTTAACTAATGTAACAAGAAAATAGAGCCATGCAAAGTGTTGCATATTCTCCCTCCTGCAATACCAAAAGCATCTGCTCCTCACTGGAGAGCTGGCATTCCTAAAGATGGCATAAATGTTCAACATTTTGAATAAACAAATAAACCAAAATGCAGACTAACTTAGTTAAACTCCCTCTGCATGCCCATTGGGGACAAAAACTATTCCCATGGACATAAGACAACAATGCAATAAGTTCATAGAGACAGTGTTTCGGAGTCTAATAAGGGACATAACTGTGGTATGCATGGACAAAAGAAATCCAACAACCGAAGTTTGAGTTATAATGCAAAATGTTCATACGTATAGTTTTGTATGTGTAACATATTTATTTATTTATTGGTGTTTAGGGAACGCGGTGGCTCAGTAGGTAGAGGTGCAGGCTGCAAGCCGAGAGGTCCTTGGTTCGAATCCCACTTGCAGCAACTGCGTTGTGTCCTTGGGCAAGACACTTCGTCTCCATTGCCCACGTGGGGGCTCGAAGACGCTGTGTACTAAGGCGTACTGCACGACGATGGTACGCATGTCTTCAACCAATCTAACCCTGCCTGTGCTGCAGTGCGGAGTTACGATGTTGGGGAGCTGGCAGCTGCTCGTCGTTGCTCGGTGGTTCTCTCCGGGTACTCCGGCTTCTGCCACCCGTAAAACTGTCACGGTCATGATTAGCCATTGTGCATAAATATGTGACCTTAAAACATCTATAAATAAATAAATTGGTGTTTAACTGGTAGAGTGCTGGAAGCCCATATTTGGGCTTCATTCTCAAGTGCAGGTACTGCCACTTAAAGGCTTCAAATTCAATTGATTTGCTTCATATTATCTTTGAAGTGATATTATTTAGTCAGTTAGGATTTGCCTTGTTACAGTTTATGGGAGAGTGCCCACTGGCACTCTCCCATAAATTGCAGCAAGGCAAAGACCTGCGAACAAATTTTGATTGCCAAAAATAATTCAGCACTCTACCAGTTAAGGTCACATATTTCTGCACAATGGCTAATCATGACCTCAACAGTTTTACGGGTGGAGGAAGCCGGAGTACCCGGAGAGAACACCGAGCAACGGCAAGCAACTGTCAGCTCCCCAATATACTAACTCCACACAAGCAGGGTTAGCATTGGTTGGAGACAGGTGCACCATTGACGTGCAGTACGCCTTAGTACACAGCGTCACCGTGCCGCCACGTGGGCAATGGGCGTGAAGTGTCTTGCCCAAGGACACAACGCGATTGCCGCAGGTGGGATTCAAACTGAGGACCTCTCGGCTTGCAGCCTGCACCTCTACCTACTGAGCCACCGCACCCCCGTATGTGTAACAAGGGTCATAACATGTATATATGTATGTATATAATGGATGAAACACATAAGTGAATGCATTTCCCCCATGCTGGTCTCTCACCATATGAAAAAGGCATCAATATTCTTCCACCAATTATTGATTTATAATGGAAAAGATCTATATGAAAAGTTTTCTAAGTGTAATCTAGGGCTATACCTTTGATATGTAAGCAGGGACAAAATCGAAAATAATCTTTCCCCAATGCTTGTCTTTCAAGGGATCAAAATCTGCCAACTGAAGCTTGAGTTGCAATGCAAAACATTGGTACAAACATTTTAAAAGTGAAACAAGGGCTATAACACTGGTTACATGAGTGGATGAAATATGCAGAGAATATGCACATATTAAAAAGCAATGTGTGGATATCCTTTCCCCATGCTAGCCTGTCACCATACTGAAGGACATTAAAATCCGACATCTGATGCTTTAGTTATAAAGCAAAACATTTGATGGAAAGTTTTAAAAGTGAAACAAGGCCATTAACTCTGGTATGTATGTGGAGATGAAACCTGCAATATGTGGACATCCTTTCCCCCATGTTGATCTATTACTATACCAAAGGACAACAGAAGCTGACAACAGAAGCTGACAACAGATGTTTGCGTTATAATGCAAAATATTTGTATGGAAACGTTTCCAAGTGTAACAAAGACCATAACTCTGTTCTGTATGTGTAGATGAAACCTGCAATATGTGGATACCCTTTCCACTTATGTTTGTACAGAAGTAAAGATGGATGGAGACCTCAACTATATACTTCCCAAACCTCCTATGGAGATTGAGGGCATAACAATATAATCATACCAATTTCAAGCTGCGATTTTCATCCTTCATCTTATTGACATACTGGATTTTCTGTTTGTGATTTTGATGACCCATCAGTTTTGCATGTTCACTATGTAGTTTATCCAAGTCTGCCTGAACATACTCAGCTCTTCCTGCAAAAACACAATAATATATAGACAATAGCAAACTGCTTTATTTTGATATGTGTTTTATTTTCTAGTGGAATGTGAAGGTGTTATTTCACAAAGTGACAAAAGAGAAAATAAGGCCTAAAAAAAAAAAAATCTGTTTCTCAGGCCCTCCCGCATGGTCCTTTTGGCTGCCGCATGCTCTCTTTTTATAACCAATTTAAACTTGAAAAAAATAAAAATTAAATGGTTTATATCTGATATTTTACCCAAGTTAAAAAAATTGATGAATTTGTCCTTTGAGTGCAAGAAGGCTTTGCAATGCTTTAGCATTGCAAAGCCTTCTTGCACTCAAGGGATGAAATACACCACCACCCATGCAATTCTGTAGATTATGAGGCCGAATACTTGAACCAAGAACATGAACTTTTGATGGCAAAGAAGAAATTACTGAAATAAAAAATAAAATAAAAAAACGCTCGCCCGCATGCAATTTCACAAATAATGGCCTGAGAAACAGAAGATCTACTTTGTGTGGCCTAATCCCCGCATTCCACAAGAAAGTTAAAAAATTTATAGTAATTTGTATATTTTTTATACTTACCAATGACCCAGACATAGCTGGTGCTAACTCTTAAAAATATAGGGCCGAACACAAATTTTGCCCCCCAATCCCCAAAATTTGCATCTAAAACCAAAGAAAACATGTCCTGAATGGCCCTCCACACTTCACCTCTACTGCGCATGCGCAGTGTCAAAGACGTCCCGAAATTGGCGCCATTAATCATTCTTGTAACCAGTGCCTGGTAAGCGCTATGTACTCAGCGGGGAGGTATGAGTTCCCAACTCCTGGGAGGGCCATCCCCGTCTGGGTCATTGGTAAGTATAAAAAATATACAAATTACTATAAATTTTTTAACATTTTTATACTGTACCAATGACCCAGACTTAGCTGAATAGTAAAAAGGCTGGAGGGCCTAGGACATAGAGCAAGTTGAAATACGCTCAATTATATAAAATAGAGCCATCCCCTCTAGGGGAAAAGGAGTATTAGGCCTTACATGTATCTTTCTTATTTATGATAAATTAGAAAGACACAACACCTTCCAAAATTGAGCATCATAACATCCATGTACTCTATTAATATCCAGTATAAGCCTAATACTAATAATTTTTAAAGTAAGCCAATAAATAAAGTCTAGAGAATAGAGACTCTTTATACTCCTTAAAAGTGTCTGAGGATTGTATAATAATGCCTGTTTGACAAGTGATATATTCAAAAGCTATACTTTAAAAACTATGACCTGAATGAATTTTTAAAACATAAACTTCTCACTTAAAAGCCATCCCAGTAACAGCTCAGAATTACTAACTCCGGAGGAGGTATCCTCTTGTTTACATAATAAAACAGGTGACCCAAGGGGACATTCTGAGCAGTAGATAATAGACCTAACAATGGAGGCCTCCAAAAATGGACTCAATATTCTGAGATAAAAATTTGTAAATGTGGATGGCTGAGCACAATGAGCAGCCTTCAAAAATCTATAATAGCGACACTATTAGTGTAAGCCCAAGATGTAGAAAGAGCTCTTACTTCATGAGCCGAAATCTCAAGCACAAACTGCTGAGTCAAAGATATACCATAAGCAGTACCGATAGTTAATTGAATCCATTAGCAATAGAATGGAGCGTAATGTCCTTCTATTAGCATCAAAGACAGAAGAAGCATACGTCCGTACTAATAAACTGATATCTGTTTATAAATACATAAACTCTAACTGGACAGAGTAAAGGCCTATGCCCGTACGAAGACGAAAGGACCTTAATAACAATAGGTTCCGGATATTATTAGGAGCCTGACTCTTAACCAAAAATCCAACCTAAATAGTAAAGGAAGTAGTGTTTCCGTCACTACAAAAGTGAGAATCGTCCACCGATAGTGCATGAAGCTCACTGACTCCTCAGTAAAAGAGAAGACTAACAGAATTACTGTCTTAAAAGGTCAGAATTTGAAAACTACTGTTTCCAGAGGCTCAAATGATTACTTAGCTAAATAAGAACCGAAGCTAAATTCCGTATAGGAATTTAATCTAATGATTCTAGGTCTATTTATCGAAAAGTTTCTAACTGACTTAGATAAAGAGACATAAGGCTCAATTGTAAACTATCATAGAGTGCATAGGTATGAGATAACATAGACCTATAACCTTAATAATAACAGGCTGCAGTAGATCTTGTCAAACAAGTGTACTAGAAAGTTGCAATGTCTAGTATGGAGGGATCAAAAATATCAACATAATGATCCCTACACCAACGACGGAAGAGCCTCCACTTTAGCCGCATAGTATAGCGAAGAAGAGGTTCTCCTACAGTAAGAAATCGCGTCCAAAGCTCGTCCTGTACATTGCTTGCCATGCAAGAAGGACCACACAACGGAATACGTGAAGGTAGAGACCTTGCGGGTTGTGATGAAGTTGACACGATTTCCCCAGCGAAAGAAGATCCTCTCATGGAGGAAGTTTTCGCGGTAAGTCCCACAGTAGACACCTGAGTAAATTTACCCACGGTCTCTGTGAAGACAGAGATGCTATCAACAGAATTGTATTATAGATGTTTATCTTAGCAATACTTGCTGAATCAACAGCGCTGGAGGATACGCATATCCTATCATTCCGTCCTATTAGATCAATAGAGCGTTAACAACATAAGCTCAGAGATCCGGACATGCAAACACATACGTCTGCAAATGAATAGTGAGTTGTGTCGCAAATAAATTATCATTGGGCGTTCCCATTGATAGCAAATCTGATTGAATACTTGTTTGTTGAGAGTCCATTCTGACGGCAACAAGCGACCCTTACGTGAAAGGGAGTCAGCTAATACAATCAGACGACCCAGAATATGACGGACCGAAGCAGAACTTGGTGTACTATAACAAACAGAAGGATTCTTTCCGTTAAATTGAATAACGGAATCGAATGAGTGCCTCCCTGGTTCCGGAGAAACGCATCTACTGTCGTATTATCGGACAGGATTTGGACATGCGTTTCTGAATAATGTTCATCCAATGACATAGTGCAAGCCTAAAGAACATTATTCCCTGGAAGATAAGTGCTTGCCTAGAAACTGCGGAACCCAAAGACCCTGGCACTTTGAATCCGTTGGGATCAATATTGTACCCCAACCTGTTTTGACTGGCATCCGTCATAATCATAAAACTCGGATCCGGCAACTGCAGTGGCACTCTCTGAGTCAACCACCAAATGTTTGCCCCAGTCTGAATCTCTTGCTACACTTGATAGACAAGAGAACGTGTATATCGAGCAATTCATGGATTGCTGAAAAGTTGCCGTCGAAGAGAAGCTTCTCCGAGACCGAAGCGACTCTGAGAGAGTTCTTCACCTTACTATCTATCCACGCACGTGGATGTAGCTAGGGCTGCGTCACATCTAACCAACTCCAGGTTGCCAATGAAGAGTGGAGTTATACGTGGAAAAACTACTGCCCTTGAAAGAAATCACATTGAGGATCATATCCTGGAATTCTTTCTCTTGAAGACGTAATGATAACGCCTCAGTAAGGTGGTCTACGTATGATAAAGCGTCTAAGTTAAGTCTATTAGACATCATTGTCGTTTCCAACATCGTGGTTGGAATTGACATAGACGGCGAAAAAGATAATTCCCAGTCTTCAACCCCGCCGTCTAGACGCATATGAACTCTCGGTATGCCCTGTTCTGCCAAAATAAATTATTTCCTAGAATTGATAAAAGGCAGAAGAGCATTGCGGACAAGAAACTAGACTATCATGCTTGGTAGCAAGCTTATATATAGCGTCGTTAAATAATTCTAATGTTCTAATGACATTATTGGACTGTGTCGGTAAGTCAGGGACAATGTCCCTGAACCGATCCAAAACTCCGTGTCCAGTGACGCTATTAGTCTCTTGTCCAGCATCGCAGCAATGTAGTCCGACGGAACAACCTGTGGAAGATAATGCCGAAGATATGTATGGCAGCTTCCGTTGTTCCGAAAGGGAAAGCTCGAAATCGTCCGAATCCCTTTCGCCATCCTGTCGGACCCTATAAAGTGTTCGGTCGTCCGAACCTGATGCAACAGCGGAGCGCACCGACCCAGCGCCGTCGGATAATTCCTGATCCGACCGAGAATCTGTCGATTGTTGGGATGCTGCGATAAACTGTGCTAACTTGGATAGCACGTCCGTCACTGAGGCCTGTGTAGAAGCGGTCTTACGATGCATTGCCGCTGGAAGCTCCATGCTCGTTACCCCGTCCATACATCTATTATGCGAACGAACAGAGTGTATAGGCCTCGTGTCCCTTGGCTACCGGATGGCGTGACCTGTTCGCCGTGGAATCACTGAATGACGAAGCTGGCCGGATACTCGAGGTCACGTAGCCAATGTGCGGTCGTGTGCGCTGCTGTGAGGATGAGGAAGCATTATCGACAGTCTCTCGGACTGTCAATATAACGGAGCGTCCCAAGCGGCGGACATATGCTCCGAATGCGAAATATCTGTACCACAACATCCGGTCCCATATGTTGTTGTACGAGAGAGGGACCTCTCTCGCTCGCAGCCCGGACGGACCTGGACGAGCTAGGAACCGGACTAACAGGCTTCCTCCGATCTGTCCTCTAATCCGTCGTCACTGGGTGTGTACTAAAGTTTATTATAGTGCTCGCATCACCCAAATCTGCTTCCTAGACCGCAACGGACGAACCCGGCTACCGAACCATTTGATGAATGGACGCTACACCGGGTGAGCTAGCGAATGTCAACTCCGTCGATCCCACTAGGGACCTCTTAGGCGATTGACATATTCCATCAGCACTTATTGCTGCTAGCTCTTCATTAACTATGACGACAGAGGCACACTTTGAAAGACATCTCCGTAACTTTGCGAACAAGAAACCAGACATGCTTGTTAATAGCAAGCAAATAATAATATATATAGCGTCGTTCAATAATTCGAAAGTTGTGTGACATTATTGGACTATGTCGGAACTGAGGGACGATGTCCCTGAACCGAACCGAAAATTTCTGTGTCCACTGACGCTATCAGTTTCTTATCCGGCATCGCAGCATTCTGGTCCGACGAAAGAACCTCTAGAAGATAAAGTCAGATGACATAAACAACAGCTTATGTTGTTCCGAAAGGGAAAGCTCGAAATCCTCCGAATCCCTTTTGGCATCCCGTCGGACCGGATGAAATTTTCGGACGTCCGTACCTGCTTCCGCGGAGCATCCCGACCCAGCGTCGTCGGATAATACATGATGCGACAGATTCTGTCGTTGCTGGGATGCAGCGATAAGCTGTGCTATTTGGGATAGCACGCCCGTCACCGAGACCTGTGCAGTAGCGGTCTTACGATGCATTACCGCCGGAAGCTCCGAGTACGTTGACTCCCACACACTTTCTTATGCGAACGTCCGGAGTCTGCAGGCCTCGTGTCCCTGGCTACCGGATGGTGTGACCTGGTCGCCGATGATTCTCCGATTGGCGAAGCTGACTGGATATCCGAGGTCACGTAGCCAAGAGCGGTCGTGTGCGCTACCATGAGAATGAGGAAGCCTTATTGACAGTCTCTCCGGACGGACTATATATCGGAACGTCCCGATCGGCGGACGTATGCTCCGAATGCGAAACATTTTGTACCACAACATCTGGGGCCAGATGTTGCTGTACGAGAGAGGGGCCTCTCTCGCTCGCAGTCCGGATGGACCTGGACGAGCTAGGAACCGGACTGAAAGGCTTCCTCCGTTCTCCCTCTAATCAGCCGTCACTGGGTGTGCATTTGGTTGATTTATAGTGCTCGCATCACCCCAAAACTCCTTCTAGACCGCAATGGACGAACCCGGCTGCCGAACCATTCGATGAATGGACGCTACACCGGGCGAGCTAGCGGACGTCAACGGCCGTCGAACCTACTAGGGTCCTCTTAGGCAATTGACGTATTTACATGAGCACTTTTCCGCTAGCTCTTCATTAATTGTGACGATGGAGGCACACTTTTGGAAGACATCACGGATACATCACCCTATTCTTGATTCTTGATTGATAAAGTAGAGTGACTCTGCGGGGAAAGGTCCGGAATGACCATTTCCCCACTAACATAACGTGACATACGCTTCCCATTTTGTCATCGAAATTAACACATACAGCACAGGAGTTAGTGCGAGTACACTGACTACATATACAATGATTATGAAAGTCAGAGGAAGATTTCCTCTTATTACAATTGAACAATATCCTTTCATTGTGAAAAGAAAACAAAGTCCTAGTACTCGCACCAACCCCTGACAATCAAAATACATAATAATATGATCCATTAATATAGAAAAAATAATTGCAATCAAAAAATTTTGAAAAAATATTTTTTCAGAACAGCCCAAGTTTCTGAAAAGTAACGTTGAGCCCCAATGGATCCCAAGCCTAAGTGTGGACAAAAATTCTAAAAATATTTTAAACAATTTATGCAACACTTACGAACAATAATAATGTATCTAGTTATGATTAAATTAACATCCAGATATTATTTTCAAGAAATCCCCCCTCACACAGAGGGCTGCAGTAAATGTAAACAATAAGTGTAAAAACACTAGAACAAGACTCCAGGCACCCTGGCCCGAAATCAGTTACCAATAATACACTATCTGATGCAAAACAGAGACTTCCAGGGAAGAAACTGCAGAACATCAGATGGTAGATGCAGAACACTATGCCTAACCACCCATAGGTGAAGACGTAAACATGGGGAAAAGAACAGAATTCATTCTGTTATCCAGCTAAAACGCCCAAGAAATTTTAGTAATAAAATTACAGAAAATATGCCAAAAGCATGGGAGAATAGCAAGAGGGGACTTAAAGGAAAAGGAGAGAGGAAAACACTGAACAAGCAGTGTAATTTGATTAACAAGAATGACCACAACAGGCTGTTGCCTTGAAAATAGGTAACTTAACATAATTTCATTAAAAAATTTTAAGTTACAGCCCTGATTATTTTCTGTCACTCATTTTCCCTCTCCTCCTTCTATATCCTCCTTAGAATCACCATTTCTCTAATATTTATGTGTCTGGCATCATTTAAACTGAGATTTACAAGCACAAAGATCAGTCAGATGTTAACTGATGAAGGGCCAAACAAAGAATGATTAATGGCGCCAATTTCGGGACGTCCTTGACACTGCGCATGCGCAGTAGAGGTGAAGTGTGGAGGGCCATTCAGGACATGTTTTCTTTGGTTTTAGATGCAAATTTTGGGGATTGGGGGGCAAAATTTGTGTTCGGCCCTATATTTTTAAGAGTTAGCACCAGCAAAGTCTGGGTCATTGGTACAGTATAAAAATATAAAAAGCATATCAAAACAATTCAGTCTGCTACTGTGTTTATTATAGTACACCCCCACTGAAAATTAATAACACATCTCTTGAATCTTAGTCCATAATGTTTACTTGGACATTTATTTTCAATCAACAGCTACTATCATTTATGCAATGGGAGCATTTTTAACAAAGACTAGACTTAAGAAACCATCCATTGAAAGCAATGAACAGATTGTTTATCTGAAAGTCAGAAATGTTTGAATGCAAATCAGCAATTTAACCATTTGAAATCTAGTGGTATCTTCCACGTCAGTCTAATGGCAATAATTAGAAGAGTCCATATTCATTATTTGGGGTAGAATGATCAATATTTTCAACGTGCAGCCTTAGGGCTGCGCGTTGAAAATATTGGTTTGTCTACAGCACGCATTTACTGAACAGTCATCCTATATAATGTTGTTATGACATATCTTGTTTCTGTCCAGAAGAGTGGGCTGTCAGGTTCAATGGGTTAATTGCTTATTTTAGACCAGCAAACTAAGAATAAATGCAAATGAAGCAGACATCAGTAAATATGATGATCTAAGGGAGGTAACTCCATGGAGCACAAACCTGAAAATAGTTTGAGTATTTGACAACAGTTTTCTAACATTCTTTGTTCACTGACAGTGTGTGAATGATTGCATTTTTATTCTTGGGGTAATCTGTTCTGGTAATATAAAAATTTAGGATCAATTTAAAATATTGATTTATTGGCGTCTAAGAGGACTTTCAGTATTGATGGTTATATTGGGACTGGAACATAAATATAATGACAAGTTTTCCTCACTTTTAACCTCCCCCCCCCCCCCTCCACCAGGCATTAGTTACTCGTGTCCCAAGATATCTTTCCTTCCCTCACCCTGCATATCTTTCCTCACACTCGATGCTTTTTCCTTTTTCTTTTAAAAAAAAATCTATCTTTGTCTTTTTAGATCTCGACACAGGAATGTTTTGTGATATCAGAAATCAGCAAGTGCACAATGAGAAATCTGTCGATCAGGGTTGGAGAGGGGTACAAATTCGAGGAATTAATAACCAATAAGCAATTAACAGGTCAAATTTGTACTGAAGTATGGTAACTGGTTTTGTGTTTAGAAGTTAAATTCAATTAGCAGCATCATACCCCAATTGCTGTGTGCATTCAACATTACCTGATACAACAGAAACAATATAAACATTGAGTAATGTCCTTGGTACTTCATACATGATCATCATGTCAGAATACATCTGACTGGTTATTACGTATTTGAGGGATGTTATGATGTGAATGAAATGCTTCAACACAATACGGTGTCACACAAAAATATAAACAGACTGCCAAAGGTGATATTTTTAATTAAAAATGCCAACCTCATACACTTAACTGAAGCTGAATCATGGAATAAATATAGAATATAACATGGATAGACTATGTGGGAAAGAAATCAACAGGCCTTGGAATTTTTGCTGCATTCCATGCACATCTTTGATGCAGTTGATACACGGAAAAACTCCAACTCAGGTCATTGATTCCTGTTCTCCCCACACCATCCTCATTGTGTTCTATCTTATTATTCAATTAAGAGATACACAATTTACCCTTTACCCAACGTAACGGCCAAAGCCGGACAGTGCTATTCACAGAAACTGCTATTCTATTTTCATTTTTTTGCGTCAAAACATAGCTTATGACCCCTCAATATAACAAGCTTGTCCCTCGGAGGGGTCATAAGCTATGTTTTTGATGCAAAAAACTCAAAACAATTAGTTATTCAATAATTTTGTGAGCAAGTGTCATCTCTATTTCATGTTAAATAAAATTTAAATTGCCAAAGTCAAGAACACTAAATTTTATTATGATTTTGAATTTTTTTTTTATATTTGTTGAATGTCCAATGATGAAAGCAAATGAAAAGTCATCTTTTTTGAGGCAAAGAAAACAGTTGTTCACCCTTTTCATACAAGTCTACGTATTTAAACATCATCAATTTTGTCAACAGAACATTATTGCATTTTCGAAATCTGAAGCACAGAATGTTAATTTGTTTCCTGTAAAAAGTTTTTTTGTACAGTGGGTCCCACTTAATTGGATATCTCTTAATTGTATATCCCTGTTAATTGAATATAATTTCCCAACACAAAACCATTTACCATACCTGCAGTACAAATTTGACCTGTTAATTGAATACAGGTTATAGAGTAAACTCCTGTTAAATGAATGAAAAATCTTGTAACATGTCGAGAAATTACCCTGACTCTCCCAATTTTCCTTTGTTTCTAGATCAATTTGGCCTCAGTAAATCCAATATGGACATTTAATCTATTATATCTTGTTTGACAGAGCTCATAGAGCTCTGTCAAACAAGATATAATAGAATAAATGCTAAGTTTATCTCCAGAATACAGGAAAGTGACACAATCCCTGTTAATTGAATACTCCTGTTAATTGAATAATTTTCATTGGCAAAGTGGCTATTCAATTAACAGGATTTCACTGTATAATGTAATGACTATAATCAACAGCTACTCATATCCATTTTTTGATATTAAAATTACATCCGGCACTCACCCATTAAAAGTTGGCGTTCCAACTGATAAGCATCTATCTGCTCCTTGAAAGGCCCCACCATTTCAAGGTGTTCTTCATACAACAATTTCCACCTAGAATTAAAATTCTGAATTAAAAATCTAAATATTGTAACTAGTCTTGTGTGGTTAACCAGTTTTGTAAATTGGTTTCGGTTCGGCTACAAAACTGTAACCAAAAAGCATGTAGTTAAAATCATTGGGTTTTGGTTTTTCCGATGTATGCTGGTATCAGATGGTTACATTGTTCAATTTGTGTGCAAAATGCCTCAAAAGTAAATCCCTAACATTAACTGTTGTCTGTTTTCAGTGTGACAAACATGTGTCACTGTTGCGCATGAAAGATGATCACAAGTCAAAAACAATTCTTCAATTTTTCTTGGCAGGTATATCACAAGTTAAGTTCTCCAATTACTCAGCGTGGTCATCCCACTTTCAGCAGTGACAGTCAATTGGGCCTGACAAGTGTAGTGCACTACTTCAAAAATTAAAATGGTAACAAATGCCTACTGAGTAATATTCAAAGACTAATTCTTTTAACCCTTTAACGTATCGGCCAAACCAGCCAGTGCTATTCACAAAAGTCATCAATTCATTTTCATTATTTTTTGTCTCAAAACATAGGTTATGACCCCTCTTTGGAACGAGCTCGTCCCAATGAGGGGTCGTAATCTTTGTTTTAGAGACAAAAAATGAAAAAAAGTAGTTATTCAAAAAAAATGTTTGCAAGTGTCATCTGCTTTTCATGTTAGGTAAAGGGTTAAAAGTAATTTTATTTCTTTTTAATCCTTATTAAATATTATGTTAAGAAATTTTGGGGTGAGAAATGAGACAAAATATTCTTTTTAACTGCTGTGTATAAATACAAAATTCTTGTTTATGCAGCCATTTTATGAATGCTGGGAGAATTTGGAAATCATGTGACAATGCAGTGCTTCACCTGTTACACTTCTTCAAATAGAATGTTTGTTCTTATTTAGTGTTTCCCAACTTGGCCCAAGTGATGATGATCTGTGTTGACTATCAATACTTTGTAACATTGCAAGAACAAAACACAAGTTTCATCTGGAAACCTGTTTGTATGTAAGAGATCACAAAAATAATTTTTAGAGACATGGATTTCATTGTTTGAACATAAGGTAACGCTATGATAAAGACCCCCAAACAAGCCAATAGAGTGGATTGTATTGTACTCATGATGTTGTCTCAACTTGATGTTGTGACAAATACTCAGGATATTTTTTTATTTATTGACATATCCGTAAAATAACATAAATGTCTTTTGCACAGTGAGTATGACCAATTGTAGTATATTTCTGGGTAATACTATTCATTATCTGAAGCCGGGATTTTATTTATTTGGAGAGGGGGTTCACACTTGAAATAGGAATGCTTTTACCACCTTAGCATCTGGAACAATCTGGGGAGGGGGTGAGGCACATGGAGAGGAATGGCTAGTCATAAACAGGTATGACAGGTGGGTCACCCTGTCAAAAACTAGGCCCTTCCCAGTGCATTGAGTGTCTTCCATGGCAAATAAGTGACATCAACATCAAGATATCTTTAATGTTTAGAGGGATGTTCCCGATGTGGACTTTGGGTATTTGGGGAGAGAAACAAGATGTTGACCCCCATGATTCTCTA
The DNA here is from genome assembly GCA_031216915.1 of Pictodentalium vernedei. Taxonomy (NCBI): domain Eukaryota; kingdom Metazoa; phylum Mollusca; class Scaphopoda; order Dentaliida; family Dentaliidae; genus Pictodentalium; species Pictodentalium vernedei. The sequence goes on from CM062297.1 coordinate 815,511,882, forward strand.
CCCTACCCCAGGTACACTAATATAACAATAACATGATTTTTAAGGGCATTATGGTTCATTAGCGGCCCAACAGAAATGATTAACAGCCAGAGGTCCTATTAGCACCCTGAGACGTAGTCTAGGGCTGCTAATGGGACAGAGGGCTATTAATCATTTCTGGAGGGACGCTAATGAACCATAACGCCCTTAAAAATCATGTTATTACTAATATTGCCACCATCCATGATTTTCTACCAATACCAACTTTTACTGGTTTTCATTTAATTCGCTATTATCGCTGGATTGAGACATTTTGAAACCGTACTCGAAAGCAGATGTGTCGTCTGTTGACAAACAAACAGCACGTGGGAATTATCGTCATGTGACCCAAACCAATGTTTACGTCAAAAGCGTAAAACATAAACACTTGTAAGTTGTAAGCCCAGCATCGGTGACGAAACATGAAATAAGATTAAAATGTTAGAGGATAGTACTCACCTCCACACAGGCCGATCAATGGGATATCAATAGATTTGTACTCCAAAACCTTTTATTGCCCTCAATTTATGAATTATAATTTTGCCCTTCATTGACCCAAACGTTTCAGTTGAAACGAGGCGCCAGCAAAACATGGGACGTAATTCGTGTCATGTGACTATTTTCAACATGTCACTGTCAACAAAGTGAATATCACTGAAGTGATGAAGTGATGATTGTTTTAGTGATTGTAAGGAGGAGTAAATAAATTATGTACTTGCCAATCTGGCAAACAGGGGTTGTTTCTGATGTGAAATATGTTGGATTTAATTTCTCGTTCCATCTGTCGCCGTCCTACTGGGCCACTGGGCGCTAAAGAAATCGAAATCCATTAGTGCCCTCTGGCCCAGTACATCACATGATCTACTGAGCATTACAGCTTTTGATCGCCCGTGAAAACATTGTTAATCCACTAGGGAACGCCAGGTAAAGTGGTAATAATATTCTATACAAAATATACCAAGCGCACATTTTCAGTGGGAAAAAAAACCCCAAAAATGTCCTGTAAATTTATCTTGCAGTATACGTTTATATAGAGTATAATAAACAACTTGTAGAAATGTACAGAAATAAAGGTACACTGCATGGAAACAGCAATGCCCTGGGGGCTGTCTCCCTGTCATTCCCATATTAAAAAATAATTAATCCTGACATCAAAATTGCAAACAATTTGCATCCTTATTTCGGGATTCATGAGGGTAACTTGTACTTATTGAACACATGGGGATCGATGGATTTGAAAATACAGTAAAACCTGTCTTGAGAGACCACTGTCCTGAGAAACCAACGGTCTTGAGAGACCACATCTGCCAGGCACCGGTTGCTTTTACTCGATAATGGACCTGCTATGGGAGACCACCTGTCTTGAAAGACAATTGTGACCTGGTACCAACTTGTATTTTTATGCCATAATGGACCTGTCTTGAGAGACCGCCCCTTTGAAGACTGAAAACATGACAAAAACTTTTTACCTGTTCTGGAATTGGAAAATCCATTGTGGTTATACTAACATGATTAAAAGTATTAAAAGCTCTTAATTGGGTTTCAACTGCTATTTAGTTACATAAATCATTAAAGATTGAGATGTTTTTATAAGACCCCAGTGAAAAGATTAGGATTATTGCTGAACAGACAATTTCATACATACCTGAAATGTGACACATAGGATTATAAAAATAAATTTGTGTTGAAAATCTTCAATGAAGATTTTCAACACTAATTTATTTTTATAATTTTTATAACAGTCCATTTCAATTTGTTACAAAAACTTCATAAAAAAGAACAACTACAAAGTAATTACAAAAATCCATTCTTCTCCATTTCTGAATTTTGTGGTTGGTTATTCACTGACTTGAGAAAACCTGAAACCTGTTATGAGAGATCACCTGTCTTGAGAGACCAATTTTGTGTGGCCCAAAGGGCGGTCTCTCAAGACAGGTTCTACTGTAGGTATAATTTTGGCTATCTTCATTTTGCTTGGCACTATACCAGTAGAGAACGAGACGTTAATTATATGAGTTAGCAGATTTGCCACCCCAGAGATGGTCTCTTTCAAAAGCATAGTCAACAAGTTATCACCATCTTTTGTTGCCTGACGTTAATTATATGAGTTAGCAGATTTGCCACCCCAGAGATGGTCTCTTTCAAAAGCATAGTCAACAAGTTATCACCATCTTTTGTTGCCTTTCCTCGAATGCTATTAACACAGAGAATTACTTCCTGCCCTTTGGCGATATGAAGAAAGATTCTGCATTGATGTTGCCAACGTAGTCTGAGAAATTATGGTTTGACAAAGGTATTTCGTCACCAATTGATTTACCTATGCTTGCAAAAAAGGTATTAAATCTACCGACAATCTATCTAGGGTCGGTTAATTCGTCGTTGTCACCATGAAAGGAAGACAGCAGTGTGGCAGTTCATTCAGTTTTGTTAATTGCTTTACGCAAAATTTCTCAGGTTTTTTTTAATGTTATTTTTATTTGAAAGTAGGGTATTGGTGTAATAATTAGATTTACTTGTTCTTTTAAGTCATTTAAAAATCCAACAATTGTCTTTGTATTCAGTTATGTTTCGGGAGGTTGGGGAATTTATCTTTCTAGCATAAAATTTATTTTTGTTCAAAGAGGATTGTAAGAGGCCACGTGTCATCCATTGTTCACATTTTATGTACTTCTTCGGAGTTGATCTCACTTCCACTGGGAATGCTCTGTCAAAGAGACAATAGAATTTGTTGAGGAAAAGGTCATACGCTCTATTCGGGCATTCTGTACTAAGAACGTCTGAAAAGTCGCATTCCGATACAAGCTGCTGAAATTGATTAATATTCATCCTTTTGAACACGTTTCACGGTTTCAGTTGAGACGACCGGGCAGTTGCTTTTGACCTCGTAATAAAATGTTGCATAGTGGTAGCTAACATCAGTAATTACAATTCCTGATTCATATGGGTTAGAATTGTTGCTGAATATATGATCGATTAGTGTTGCGGAAATGACTGTTATTCTCTTTGGCCTTGTGATAGCTGGCATGAAACCTACATTGAACAGAGAATCTATATAATAGTTGGTCTTAGTGTGACTGTTGAAGTTTAGGAGTTCAATATTAAAGTCGCCCATGAGATGAGCCCTTTTATTTTCAGAGTTTATTACATCCAATGGTCTAAATAATTTGGTTAGAAAAAGGTCGAGGTCTGCTTTTGGTGCAGTATTTGGACTATAGATGGAACCAATTATACATTTATTTCTGCCAGTGATTTCTATGAATAATGATTCAAAGACATGAGGTATAAAGACTGCGAGATCATTGCATATTTTGAAGGACATATCTTTTACAAATAAACCAGCACCACCTCTTCCATCATCACTGTCAGGTCGTGTGTTGCATGTAAGAGGGTGATAGCCTTCAAGTTCGTGGCGCAGAGTTTTGGGGTTAAATATTTCACTCAGACCTATTATGTCAAAAAAGTTTCTATCCAACTGTAGACTGCACAATAAATTAGAGATTTTCTAAATTCGCATTTAGACTACGGCAGTTTATACTGAAGAGGGAGAGAGATTTACTTTGGCCCGATATATTATCTTGGAATTGCACAGGCGACAGGAGTGTAGTACTTGCAGAGTTTACTACCTATAGCAAAAGGGTGATTCATGTCCTTGCTGTCTTTGGAGTGTGTAACATTGAATTTAGAGACGAAATCAAAAGTATTGTCATTCTGGATCTCATCAAGTGTAGGACTGTTAGCCATATTGGTCAAACAGATCATCGAAAGCACATTTATGTGGGCCTTTTTAGAGGCATGAACAATCAATTTATGGATTAGACCAGGCATGGTTATTAATAATAAAAAGTTGTCTTGTATGTGGAACAGAATTTTGATGTCAGGAATGTGAGACAGATATATACACATGACAAACAATTATTATACAGATTCTGGAAAAAGCGCCTTACTTTTTCCTGGAAATAAGGTCACAGAAATTGTACATTCATGTAACTTCTAGGCTGGAACGAGTACAACATTTATATATATGTCAGACACCAGACTGTGTGTAGTGTTTGATGAAAAGGATAATGTTCAATGTTTATGAAAGGATGATGAAATAAGACAAGAATTGTGATAATTGAGAATATGTTAATTTCTGTTCCCTTCATGCTATGATTTCAATAAGGATAATTTCAGGTGTAGGCTGTACTAAAGAATTGGGGCCTGGGTTGATGTTGCCCTCACAGCTAACGTTTGTCAACCTAAGTTACCAAGTTACAGTAAAATCATTCCAAAATGAGTCATCCTACCAAGTTACAATAAAATCCCTTCATAAAACAACCTGTAGACAGTGCTAAAGGAATCTTGGTCACGTAACCAGGTGGCAGCAACGGCTGACCGATCGTGACCAAAATAGGCCAGTCTCATCTGGACATCATACCAAGTTATCCTTCCAAGTTACAATAAAATTGCTTCATTAATATGAACTGTAGACTGTGCTAAACAAATCTAGATCATGTGCCTATGCGGACATCATGGTTGATCCATCACAGCCAAATAGGACGTTCTCATCTAAACATTATACAGAGTCATCCTAAAAATTTACAATGAAATCCCTTCATGGGTGCAAGCTGTTGACTTTGTTAAAGAAATCTAGGTAACATTCCCCTCATGATTATCTCAACCTGAACAATATAGGACATTCTCATATAGACATAAGGAGTACAATCCTACCAAGTTACAATAAAATTAAGGTCCCTTCATAAATACAACCTGTAGACTGTGCTAAAAGTTTTGGAGCACACGTGATTGACTGATCACGACCAAAAGGGGACGTTCTCATTCAGACATGACCTCGAACCTGCAAATGAAATTTCATGATGATCAGACAAGAACTATGAGGTGTAGAAATCCATCCGGAAAATCAAGCTGTAGACTGACCAAAATAGGCCAGCCTCATCTGGACATCATACCAAGTTATCCTTCCAAGTGTCAATGAAATGGCTTCATAAATATGAACTGTAGACTGTGCTATACAAATCTAGGTCATGTACCTGTGCAAGTGTGTTCCCCTAACGACTACTGGACTAAAACAACACCTAATCAAGTTGGTGGATTATGAGGTCTATTGAGGGTGAAACTTACACTTATAAATTGTGGCCGCGTTTTCTCTGAATGACTAATGCACTAAAACAACACATAATCAAGTAACATGTATCACAGTTTTTTATGTATGAGCACAGTTCAAATGAAATATAAGAACAGCTTATATAAGTTTATTTTAAATCTTAAAATGCATGAGCACACTTCGTGTTTAATATTTGTGGTGTGAAAACCTTCAGTAGTTCAAACATATGAGAAATGCTATATAAAGGATAGAGAATTGAGAAGTCTCATTCCACTTATTCAGCAGTGGCAAATGCACAAGTGAATGTTAAGTTTATAACCAACAGAAAAGGAGGGCAAAACTTGGCACTTGATGGATTTACCTACAGAGTAAACTGTAGAGTAACAGACAAACTCTTCTGGAGATGCACAGTACCAGGATGTTCTGCTTCACTTTCAACGTTTAACAACATACCAGTTAGATTTGAAAGCCAGCCAGAGTACCCAGAGAGAACCACCGAGCAACAACAAGCAGCTGCCAGCTCCCTAACATCGTAACTCTGCACTGCAGCACAGGCAGGGTTAGATTGGTTGAAGACATGCTCACCATCAACGTGCAGTAGGCCTTAGCCTTGCCCAAGGACACAACGTGTGAGTCTGAACCGATCGCTCAGAAGGTCACCCATCCATGGACTAACCAGGCTCAATGTTGCTTAACATCGGTGATCTGACGAGAAACGGTTTCCGCAACGTCACCGCACCCCCAAAACAAATATCAATATGTCTTCTAAGTCAGAAAAGGCCATAACTCTGTCAAAAAAAATATCGGACCAAGCCCACTATCAATCCCAATCTGTATAATGAGGTTATAAGCTTATGTATAAAATTTTGTTCATTCCATTCGCTCAAACTAAAGTTGTCGTCCGAAAACCATTATCAACATGTGTTCTAAGTGAGAAAAGGTTCATAACACTGTCAAAAATACCAGACCAAGCCCACCGTCAATTCCAACCTGTATTGTGTGGTTATAAACCTATGTATAAAATTTTGTTTCATTTAGTTCAGTCAAACTAAATTTATTATATGAAAACCATTTGTTTTGGATGGATGGACAGATGGACACAGCGGCGAGTATATGCTTCCCCAAAATTTTTTTGGGGAACCTGAGAGAACATAAAAATATATACCTGAGAGAATCCTCTTGGAGTTTCTCGATTTCCTCTTTATGGGATTTACATTCATAAGTATTTTCTTGTAACCTAACAAACAGAAAGAAAAAAAAACACATTTAGTTCAATCACTGCCATCCAATTTGGCTTCACAATCAAAAATAGCTGAAATTTCAAATTATTTGCTTTCTTTTTATTTGATTTCACTCGTAGACCAATTATATATGCAGGACTATAATTTTAACGAGAATCCTCAAATCAATTTGCCTGCCATGACAATCACAATTGATTTGTGCAAAGTTCTGCAAATGATATAACAAATGTAACCTGCCATTATGGAGGAATGCCATTTTAATTACCTCAATAATCATTGTACAGACTGGCACTCTATTAGATGATGTATTAGGGTGTCATTCAGGACATTATGTATTAAAACAAGAGCGCACGTATCGCTGAAGCAATACAATGTCCCCTACCGGACTAATGAGCATTAATAATTATACAAATGATATAACCTATATGTGATCAGCATGAATTCCGTTGAAGCATTTCCAAAAAAAAGTACAGAAAACTGATTATTTTGGCACTTTTCCATATTTCCAAGGGCCATAACTCACACAAGAATAATGCAATCAGCATGAAACTCAAACTTGAACTGTAAGTCATTGTTCTATAGTAGGTTGCCAAGAATGAAATCATTCGGTTGAAGCATTTCAAAAAAAAGTTCGGAAAACTAAAGTATGACTGACAGACTGACTGACAGACTGATGGACTGACGGATGGACAGAGTGCAAATGAAACTTGATCTGTAAGTCATCGTTCTATAGTAGGTTACCAAAAATGAAATCATTCCGTTGAAGTGTTTCCCAAAAAAGTCTGGAAAACTAAAGTATGACCGACAGGCTGACTGACAGACTGATGGATGAATGGACAGAGTGTAAATGAAATTTGATCTGTAAGTCATCGTTCTATAGTAGGTTACCAAAAATGAAATCATTCCGTTGAAGCGTTTCCAGAAAAAGTCCGGAAAACTGATATTTTGGCACTTTTCCATATTTCCAAGGGCCATAACTCACACAAGAATAAGGCGATCAGCATGAAACTCAAACTTGGTCTGTAAGTCATCGTTCTATAGTAGGTTACCAAAAATAAAATCATTCCGTTGAAGCGTTTCCAAAAAAAGTACAGAAAACTGATATTTTGGAGCTTTTCCATATTTCCAAGGGCCACAACTCACACAAGAATAATGCAATCAGCATGAAACTCAAACTTGATCTGTAAGTCATCGTTCTATAGTTGTTTACCAAAAATGAAATCATTCCGTTGAAGCGTTTCCAAAAGAACTCCGGAAAACATATTTTGGGGCTTTCCATATTTCCAAGGGCCGTAACTCACACAAAAATACTGCAATCAGCATGAAATTCAAACTTGATCTGTAAGTCAACGTTCTATAGTAGTTTACCAAAAATGAAATCATTCCGTTGAAGCGTTTCCAAAAAAACTCCGGAAAACTGATATTTTGGTGCTTTTTCCGATATTTCCAAGGGCCGTAACTCACACAAGAATAATGCAATCAGCATGAAACTCAAACTTGATCTGTAAGTCATCGTTCTATAGTAGTTTACCAAAAATGAAATCATTCCGTTGAAGCGTTTCCAAAAAAACTCCGGAAAACTAAAGTGTGACTGACAGACTGACGGATGGATGGAGTGCAAGCCTATAGTCCCCTCCGGCGATGCCGGTAGGGGACTAATAAAAGTGACAATGACACTGTAGCTCAACTTAACAAACTCGAACTTGGTAAGTTATAAGTGAAAAGGTAAAATTGAAGATCACTGGTTCCAATGTTCGACATAACAGCATTGTGTATGTACAATGTCGGAGCAATCCATGCATTTTTCAATTTAAATTGCAGAGCTAGCTCATGGAAGAATGCTGATAAACAACTGAAGTATAAAGGTCATTTTAAACAGCAACTTTTTTCACAGAAATGAATGCTAATCGATAGCTCTTATCTAATTGTCTTAGCATACCAAGTTAAAAAAAAAACCCAGGAAGTGAGACAGCGCCTGTTCACTGCAGTAAACAGGCTCTGTTTTACTGGTAAAATAGGACCCAGTCACCAATGCTTGGGAGATGCAAATCCTCTTTAAAATGGGCAACAAGGCTTATTAATAGGGCCAGGCAGTTTTAAAATTTGCATTTCAGTTTGGTTTCAGTTTTGTACAAATACTCGGTTTTCGGTTCGGTTTTTCAAAATATATTGTAGAAATCCACATTTTAAAGGGTAACGTACATATAAAATGTGTCTGTATTTGTCATTCAAGTCATGAGGCTCATACAGCTTGTTGAGTCACCTGGGTTACTCAGTGTTCACCACTCTTCTCAGCTAATGGACATATTGTGGTGGGCTACTGTAGTGGGCTACAGTGGTGGAGCCATGAGGTATCTAGGGAGACCAGTCCCCCTCCCCGACCAATCCCACTTGCTCCCCCCATCCTCAAATTTGAAAAGATTTTTTTTTTGATTTCCTGCCCTCCATACAAGTACAGTACCCTCAGTCCTGAGATTACCCCCCCCCCCCCCCCCCCCCAACTCTTCACCAGCATGGTCCCCCAGGATTTCAAACCATGGCTTCACCACTGGTGGGATCTGCCTTGTTCTGTCAGTGAGATTTGCGGCTTTGTAAAGATGCAAAAATTTTCAACAAAAGCTACAGTTTAGCAAAAATCAACATTCCCTTATTTTTTAAGGAGTCGCCAAGCTCTCACCCTGGTGTGGGTGGATAATATGCAGTTGTGCTTATTTCGGTAATTATCATATCGCTTTGAAATGGACTGAACTGTGTTTCTCAATGCTTCCTGCTTCAAATGACAGTGGAATGAAAGGAAAACAAATCATATTTCTTGTGATTTTGATCACCATTATTGAAGTAAGTGGTGATATACGAATAACTGTCATTGGTAACTGACTCACTCCAATCTTTTCACAATATCTCTCCTAATTTCGACTGTAAAGGTTCATTTTTGACTTTCATTTTGTCCAATCATAGAAATTGGACAAAGTGAGCGGTGCCAAGGCAAAGATATTGTCAACTTCACTTCGCCCTCTTGGCTGATCCCTGCGTTGATTTCATCTCGGTCAAGACAGGCAATTGATGTTTATGAAGGGAGACGGCTGCATAATGGGATTTGAAAGTTTGCAATATTGCATCTTAGGATTTGGTGTGTGCACAAAATACACATGGGAAAACATGTGTTGTTTATAACAACAGCGTATTGGGAATGCAGCGTTAACTTGACAGTTTATACCTGATAGACCTGCAGTACTGCGCGACTCCTTAAAGTTCAAATAGTATACAAACAATTCCCAATAAGTTTAAAAAAACTTTTCAATAGTTACCTGCCATCCATTTAAAAGGATATGTTCTATTTTAATTTAACCATTTTATTGTTGACAAAAAACAGAACAGCCAATGCGCAGCATTATCTCTGAGCATGTGACATCAGAGAACGTGCCAGAAGTCGGCTAATTTACATCATTTACACGTCATTTTTTCCATGTGAACTTTGAGGTTTTATAACTCAATAAATTTTATGTTTACCTCCAAAATAATTTACTTCGTGCCGTACGCAGTTGATTTGGGGTCAAAGATAATTTACATTACTTTTATACCATATATTATCAGGTAACTTGCAATACCTATTTGGTCGAATATGAGCGTGGGGTTGTGCATGCTTCATTAAATTTACTTAACGATTCTTGAATTGCATGTGTGGATTCTTACGTTAGACTTTTTAATTTTTCATATTCCTTCCAGGGGTGGTTCTGAAGATATCGTTTAAGATCTAACAAATTTGCAACCACTATTTTTTTTGAAGGGGGGGGGGGGGGGATTTGTTGTCAATCCTCTCAAAGTAAGCATACACAGCACAGCATTTACATTTGCCTGACATTTTAGCCTTTAGCATGTGGAAAGCAAGTGATTGCGAAGTCATAAACTTCCCAATTCTGGGAAATTTGTTGAAACCGAAAGTCTTGGTTGTTTGTTAAGGCGGCGATTCGGTTTCGGTTTTTAAAAAAAAAACGAACTGAACCGAAAAACCGATAGACCGCCCAATCCAATTTATTAACGCTCAGCCCTGGTCTTGAGTTGATACTCATGTTGTGGTCATGATTAGCCATTGTGCAAAACTATGTGACCTTAAACACCAATAAATAAATAATAAATAAATAAAAAAAATCCTGTGATAAATGTGCCCTGTATGCCATGTCAAAGAAAAATGTTGATGCAAAAATGCACCAAATTTAAAGGTTGTTGCTAACAGCAACAATTTTTGATGGAAATGAAAAGAAAATCAATAGCTCCTATGTTGGTCACCCTGAATAAGCATACCAAGTTTCAAAACAACACGACAATGAATGAGCCCTCTGAGGCATGCCAAAAGAAGATGTTAATGTATAAATGTACTTAGGCTGAAGATCATTGCTAGTACAGGGTTTCCAGGCCTACGAAGAAAAAAAATTCCATACTTTTTCCAGATCCTCCTCTATTTTTTCCATAACTATACAGTCATCACAGTGGATTTTTTTTATTAACCACTAGGGTGACCAGAAAAATCAATAATATATCTTAAAAAACACTTACATGTACATGTAATATGTTGTAGTTTAACCTCACTGCCAGTTCTCTTGCCTTTTATCACCAATTATCACAACTAATGTCGTAATGAACCAAAACTATTAAAATTCTTTAGTAACAAGTCAATCAACAACTGTTGGCAGGTTTGTTTTGTTTTTTTTTGTTTTTTTTTTGGGGGGGGGGGGGGGGGGGAAACTTGAGCTTTTTCGATCCAAAATACTATGTTTGCTGGATGCCATTTGTCTTGTTAATGCCACTTCCCCTGTGTTTGAGACGTCAAAAGACTTGTCACAGACCAGACATGTTGCCTCTGACCTTGTTTTGAATTTCGTGTTCCTGCTTATCCAGTGCGTGTATTTGAGATTTTCCAACCACGTTTCTGAACACAAACATTTCACCATTTCCTTTCGCTTCAATTTGTTGACGGTATGACACAATACCTCAAATTAGCGGATGAAACGTTCAAGTTTGTCTGTTGTTTTTCTTGACGTTAACAACATAAACACGTTATCACTGGGGGCAGCCATTTTGATCACAGAAACATACAGATCAATTAATGTTTGTTAATGTTCGTGTCAGATTGGTTATTTCCTGTGTTGGGTTACAAAGGCCTAAATATTACGAGTTCCAAAATTTGATTCAAAAACAAAATAAAAACTAAAATAAAAAGAAATTTAGTAAGAAATTTGAACTTCCTGAACAGCGAAAGTGATTTTGATTATATATAATTAAATCTCCATACTTTTTCCATACCATTTATATGAAAACATCATTTTCCATACCTTTTCCAGACCTGGAAAATGTTTTTAAAAATTCCATACTTTTTCCAGACTCGCGTACGAACCCTGCTAGTAGCAATATTTTTTTTCTTCTTTTTTGATGGGAATTCATAAATATTGCCCATAGGGAATGCAAAAGGGATGCACTGAGTTCAAAGGTTGGTGTTAACGTTTTTTAGCGGAAATGGAAGAAGACTGATAGCTCTCATCTAGAGGTAACCCCAAACAAGCATACCAAATTTCAAAGCAACCCAATTATAAATGTGCCCTGTGGAGAGTTCAAAGGTTGGTGTTAACGTTTTTTGGCGGAAATGGAAGAAGACTGATAGCTCTCATCTAGAGGTAACTCCAAACAAGCATACCAAATTTCAAAGCAACCCAATTATAAATGAGCCCTGTGGAGAGTGCCAAAGGAAAATATTGGTGCATAACTAAACTAAGTTCAAAGGTCATTGACAACAGCAACTTTTTTTGACCGAAAATCAATAGCTCCATCAAGAGGTCACCGCAAACAAGCATACCAGTTTTCAAAGTGATCTGATCATAAATGTTCTCTGCAGGGTGTGCCAAAGGGAAATATTGATGTCTAACTAAGCTAAGATCAAAGGTCATTGCCAGCGGCAGCATTTTTCGATGAAAATGGAAGAGAATCAATGGCTCCCATCTAGAGGTCATTCCAAACAAGCACACCAGGTTTTATTATTTATTTATTAGGGCTTAACGACACACTAACATCCAGGGTCATATCATGTCGGTGACAGTTTTACAGTGAAGGAAGCTGGAGTACCCGGAGAGAACCACCGAGCAACGATGAGCACCTGTCAGCTCACCAACATTATAACTCTGAACACTGCACTGCACTGCAGCAGACAGGGTTAGATTGGTTGAAGACGTGAACACCTTCGATGTGCTGTACGTCTTAGTACACAGCGTTATCATGCCCCCATGCAGGCAATCGGGGTTAAGTGCCTTGCCCAAGGACATAACGCTGGAGCGCGAATCAGTCGATGAAATGGTCACCCATCCAACTTCTAACCTGGCTCAACGTTGCTTAACTTCAGTGATCTGACGAGAACCGATTACCGCAACGCCACCGCACCATCACCAGGCTTTAAAGCAATCTGATCATAAATGTGCTCTGCCGAGTGTGCCAAAAGGAAATATTAATGCATAACTGCACTATGTTCAAAGGTCATTGCCAATGGCAACATTTTTTGTTGGAAACGGAAGAAAATCAATAGCTGCCATCAAGAGATCACCCTAAACAAGCATATCAGGTTTCGAAGCAATCCGATCATAAATGCGCTGAGGGGTGTGCCAAAGAGAAAGATTTATGCCCAGCTGCACAAAGTTCATCAAAGATTGTAGCCAACAGCAACTTTTTGTGACGGAAATGGAAGAAAATCAATAGCTCCCATCTGGAGGTCACCCCAAACAAGCAAACAAGGTTTCAAAGGATCTGATCATAAATGCACCCTGTAGAGGGTGTCAAAGTGAAATATTGATGCCTAACTAAACTAAGTTCAAAGGCTCTTGCCAGTGGCAACGTTTTCAGAGTGTGCCATAAGGAAATATTGATGCATAACTGCACTAAGTTCATCAAAGGTCATTGCCAACGGCAACGTTTTTTGATGGAAATGGGAGAAAATCAATACCTCCCATCTGGAGGTCACCCAAACAAGCATACCAAGTTTCAAAGCGATCTGATTATGAATGTGCTGTATGGCGAGCCAAAGGAATATATTGATGCCTGACTAAACTAAGTTCAAATGTCGTCCAACAGCAACCTTTTTTGCTGGAATTGAGAGTAAATCAATAGCTGCCATCTAGAGGTCACCCTAAACAAGAATACCTTGTTTTAAAGCAATCGATCATAAATGTGCCCTCCCACATGCCACCCTCCCCCCCAATTTCAGTGATCCCCTCCCCCATGTTAGCCCATGTAGGGAACATTAAGCAAGAAATTTTAATATCTAGATATTTATACTTGTAAGATGTATGAGCACAGTGAAATCCAACAGATCTGACAGATCACAATTTAATCACACCAATGCGGTCAATTATTTGCCAGGTTCGAGAAAAAAAAACGTTGGTGTGAAAATGTCTCAGTGTTGGATTTAGGAAATAACGCTGTCTTTATTTGGTAATTTTATCCAATTCATCTGCTTCGGGTTCCCTATTTAAAGTTTAAAGTGGATGAATCCCAGGGTGATAGGAAAATGAAGGAATTGTTAACAAAAATAAGATGGTAATATTATTTGATAAGCAACCAATCGGTAACAATAATTCATAATTTCTTTGGATTCTATTTGGTGATGATGTTGTCTAATTATTGATGCCTTTCACAACTTATATATTATGGACACAAAATGGACTCAGAGTCAAGGAAATTGCATTTTTTTGTCTCGAATTTCAGGCTCACCCCTAAATATCAAAACACCCCTCTCGTTCTCATGCTTTCCCCATCTTGCCAGAGCATGGCTTGGGTGATGCTGCACATCATATTCTGTACACCCCTCTTGCCCCACCCCCTCTGCCGCACCCTCCAGGGCTTGCATGTTCGAATCGTGACCAGGCTGATCGATAGACCTGGTGAAGTGGTCGACCAGGCTGATTTTTCTTCACTGGGGCTGATTTATTTTTTTACACTTGCATGTGCATATTATATTGATATTTCATGTATATTGTGTTATTTGATGATTTGGTATGAATAATGATTAATAATTCCAACCTAATTGTCTTTTATTAATTTACTATGGGCTATTAACCAGGCAATATTAATACCATGCTGAATTTACTATGGGCTATTAACCAGGCAATATTAATACCATGCTGATCTGTGTCTTGCATCTTGGCACATATTCGTGATATAGTCCCCCTCCCCCTGCCCACCTTTCTACACGTTCAAAACAAGGTTCCCTATCCGTGTTCAAGCCTACTCCCTCAGTCTCAAAGACTTCAAAAGTCGGTGGTATGCAGGTGAATTTGAAACAAAATTAGTTGAGTGGAAACGTGTTGACATTTACCCGGAGGACGATGCAGATTTCCTTTTTCATCTAACGTTTCAGAAATGGATTGTTGCCCGTCTTGATATGTCAAAAGGGGGTAAGTGATTTTATTTCATTAAAATAAAATCCATTCCAAAGCAAGAACAAACAGTGCTGTTTTTATTTTCACGAATTCACTTTGCTGAAGATCAACAAACTTGACATCATGAACTCCTTTTATCAATTATTTTCTAAAAACGTCCAGAACATAAATCACTCTCGAATAATTAACACATGAACCAGTACGTGTTCAGTGTATATTTTTCCAAATCAATTGTATTTGCTTTGTTCTGTGACGGGTTATTTTCGAAGACAGCTTGGGGGGGGGGGGGGGGGGGGGGATACACATAAGATGCAGAAATTACAAATTCTTGTGTAAACATTTCAGAATAAACGCTCAATCAATCAGAGGTTATGTTTATTCTCTTTATTATAATAGACGCACAAGGTTGTGTTGACAACACAGTCATACACAAAATAATTTTTTTTAAAGTCTGCCGATGATATTCGTATGGCTTTTCCCACCATTCATATAAAACTTATGCGAGACAATCAAACAGTAAGGCCAAAAAAAAAGGGTTTTGATTCTCAGGCACCGCCGCGTTGTAGAAATACTCCCCGCATTGAATTTTTTTATGGAGGTTCGAGATTTTCCCAAAAGTAAACAATGCACCGCCAATCTCAGATGTTCATTGCAGTGTAACAAAAATACCATATATGTCCGTGTAAACGTCGCCCCCATGTATAAGTCGCACCCCCCAACTCACACTCAGACTTTCTCCCTTTTGCCAAAAGCTCATGTACAGGTCGCACACCCACTTTCAAGTATATGCAGTCAACAAGAATTAGTTGCAAGTTTATACGTTTTGCCAATTTGCGATGCAACGGAAATAGTTAAGTTTTCACGAGTTACCACGTGTTGAATAAGATAAAAGAATAAAGGAAAATTATTATTAAAGATTTAAAAAAATACTTGCATTTTATTTGTTCTTCGTTGTTTCTTTATCACCCCAATGTTTTCATCCCTGTCAAGAAAATCCAACACTCGTTTGTGCCTGAGACTTTATAGTTTCAGAATCAGTGCACCATTTGCGCCATAACCTGCACGGTTGTGTTTATGTTGGTTTTTCCAAAACGTGACAGGAAAAACCAATATAAATACAACTGCGTAGTTTACAGCGCAAATTATTGTCCTACATAAGCATTGTTGGTGCTATTGAGGTAAAATGAACAGTAAAAAACCCTCCTGATTTGCTATAACATGCCAGGTAGGATTACGTTAATATGTCGATGCACAACTGAACTTGATTTATAGCTTCCCACATTTGCCTCCCTTCCACCCTGGACCTGTCCATTGTACTCCTAATGGGGTGAGCCGCCACTGCAATTGACATGCATTAAATAGTTGCCTTTTGCATTGAAACATCTATTAAATGGTCTATCAATAATGTTACAATCACATTATTTTACAAGGACAAATCCAGTCATCGGCACACTTGGTATGCGCCTTCCAACTACACCCCCCCCCCCCCCCCCACCACCCCTATTTTCTCCCGAAGACAGGTTGTGCATTGTGGATATCTGCTTCAGGAGTGAGGAAATCACATCTTTTAAGATTAAATTTCAAAATCTGGTTGACAATACACTCCGGCAAACTTTTGCCTAGGTGCGGCTACCCCCCCCCCCCCCCCCCTCCAGCCCAACCCTCACAGCTGCAAAGTCCTTCATCCACCACTGAACCAACACGGTTCGAAGCAGCATTGGGACGTATAAACAACTCATCAGAAGCTTATTAAAAAGTGTTTTTTTGTACTGTTGAAAGGTAACTAATGTAAGGAAGGTAATCAAATTAACTATCGACGATCTCTCTTTTTTTATGCAGTGGAAATTGCTGACAGTGCTTTACGTCTAATGTAACACGCCTTTCCACCCCCCACCCCCCTTACGCCTCACCAAACTTAATTTGCTTCGTTCCATGGCAGATTTTAAATAATTTTAGTGATCTCAGACTTTGATATCAGGAACTTTTTTAAAGTCTTTATAAAGATCACGATGGCCACCATTTCAGGTTCGTTAAGCTGACAAGTCACAACAACAGAACAAACCTTTTCACCTCAAGCGAAGTTTAAGACGCCAGTATTGCAGTACCTCTGGTGGATTGCTGAATTGGGGTTCCAGCCTTAAAACGTCCCCAGCGCCGTCACTTAACCGTGACTCAGTTTATTCTTTTTCAAACAGAAATGTATCATGACTCAGTTTATTCTTTTTCAACCAGAAATGTATCTTGTCTATCTTAAAATAAAATTCCAAAGGTCCATTGTGGGTATTGTGAGGCTATGTGAATAGGGTATACTTGGTGTGGTAAAAATAAAATAAATAAAAACAAAAACTGCCCTCCCTCACTGGAAAACAAATTGCCTGAGAACCAAAACATTTTTTTTTGGCCTAATCGCAATGGAATGTGGTAATAAATAAGGGATTCGAAGTCGTTACACCATATGTTTGTGCATCTATTTTCACCATACCAACCCCCTCACATTTTCATCTGTGATCGTCTTTTAGTACATCCCCAGCGGAAGTACACGAATAAACCCGGAATTGCCTGATCTATTAGTCTCATTGCCAAAAGTTATTTTGTTTTACAAAATCGCTCATTGCTTGATTCGTTGAGAATGGGAAAATAGATTGATGATGGGGCCGATTGATCGGCCTCGTCTGATTACTTTGGCGGCCGATTGCCATACTGGGGCCGATCGGGCTGGTCAAAATGCAAGCCTGACCCTCCCCACCCTCAAAAACTTGAATCTCACCTCCCTAAGGATGCTGCACACCAAATATTAAAACATTCCGACTGCTGGATCTGAAGAAGATTTTTAAGAAAATTCCTCATTTTGAACTAAGTTATAATTTGAGCCCCCACAGTGAGCCCAAATATGGACCTAGGGACATGGCTTGAACAAACTTGAATCTCAACCCCCTAAGGACGCTGCATACCAAATATCAAAACATTCTGACTGCTGGATCTGAAGAAGAAGCTTTAAGAAAATTCCTCATTTTGAACCAAGTTTTAATTCGGGCTCCTGCAGTGAGTGAGCCCAAATATGAACCCAGGGACTTGGCTTGAACAAACTTGAATCTCACCCCCCCTAGCATGCTGCATACCCAATATCAAAATACCCAATATACCCATACCCAATATCAAAAGATTCTGCCTGCTGGAACTTGAGAAGATTTTTAAAGAAATTTGCCTGAAATTCACAAAGTTCAAATTCAGGCTCCTATACTGAGCCCAAATATGAAGCCAGGGGGGCGATTTGAACAAACTTGAATCAGATCTACCCCACAATGTTGCATACCAAATATCAAAAGATTCTGCCTGCTGGATCTGGAGAAGAAAATTTTTTAAGAAATTTGCCTGAAATGCACTAAGTTCGAATTCAGGCTTCTATAGTGAGCCCAAATATGAATCCAGGGGGCCGATTTGAACAAACTTGAATCAGATCAACTCCATAATGTTGTATACCAAATATCAAATGATTCTGCCCACTTGTGCTGGAGAAGAAGATTTTTTATTAATTTCTCTAATATGCATAGGGTGCTGTCAGAATTATGCCCCCCTATGGAGCCCCAAGTGGGCATGTCCAGTTCATTTGAACAAACTTGAATTGACACATGGTACTGAACATCCATACCAAGTTTCGAGCAAATCGACCTAGCGGTTTCAGAGGAGAAGACGTTTGAAAAATGTTCACGGCACCGGATGGATGACAGTCGACGGCAAGTGATAAGTTTAGCTCCCTTCGGTGAGCTAAAAATAAATAGTGGATTTTTTGATAACCACTCTGCCTCTTGAGAGTCTAAATCCCCACTGGGTGACATCCACATGCCAAAGATCTATAGGATTGTTGCTCTCAATCAGTTAACGCTGCCAATAAGCTGCGTCAGTTTGATATTAATTTTCGAAATTAATGGGCCATAAAATGTTTTGTCAACAAATGCAAACACATCTGTGGAAATGAACAATTATAAGTTCCATCTTTGACAAGTTATATACCAGAAGATTTGTTACTTAACCCTTCACCTGATGAATCGGCCACATCTGCTCGCATAATTCACAACTTGAGCAACTGAAACAAAATTGTTATTAAAAAAATTTCAACAAACCATATCATGTGATCCCATCATTGGAACAGGGCTCCTTGGTTTCGTTCCAGTGAGGAGTTAGAAATGGTTTTGTTGAAATTTTGTGAAAAATTGGGGAAAAAGTTAAAATACATTTTTACATCATGTGCGTGTGAGTGGTAAATGATAGCTCCTTACTTCTTGTTCTCTTTTAAATTCTGTACTTCAGTTGACTGACATTCATATTTTTCAGAGATATGTTTGTTCTCTTCTTCAAGAATATCAATTTTCTGGTTCATCACATTACACTTAGTACATAAACTGGAAATGAATAAAACAGATAAAAGTCATATTCAAACAAGATTCAAAGATTATTTGACAAGTATTACTAAAACCCACATTTATTCAAACAAACTCCGCATTTGCAAAAGGAAAAAAATGAATGTATTGCATGATTCACCATTAAGCACAGAATACGTCTTGAGGTGTTGTGAGAGGTACAGAATTGAAGGATATCCAGGCTCCTGGATCTCATTTACAGAGGATGCTAGAAATTATATTATTTTTTAGCTCAACTTGATTAAGTCAAGCTGAGCTATTGCTATCACTTCTCGTCTGTCGGTGTACTTATGTACGTACATACGTCCGTCTCAGGCCTCAATATTTCCCATTTGACACACCCTACAGGGCACATTTATGATCAGATTGCTCTGAAACATGATATGCTTGTTTGGGGTGACCTCAAGATGGGAGCTATCGATATTCTCCCATTTCCATTAAAAAATGTTGCTGCTAGCAACGACCCTTGAACTTAGTTGAGTTTGGCATCGATATATTCCTTTGGCACACCCCACAGGGCACATTTATGATCGGTTTGCTTTGAAACTTAGTATGCCTATTTGGGGTGACCTCTAGAAAGAGATGGGTCTTTAAACCATTTTTGAAACTTTCAATATTTTCTTAATTTTGTCCGGAGACAGCCTTCGGCGGCTAAATCTTTTCTTTCGAGTTCAGTTTATATTATGAGCACTTTTGAGCAGTGTTTTGCCAGTAAAAGCACTACATAAGTAAATTGCTATTCTTATTATGTCTATAGATGGATGGACAGATGGATGGACAGACAGATAGAGACAGACAGGCAGACAGACAGACAGACAGACAGACAGACAGACAGACAGACAGACAGAGAGACAGACAGACAGACAGACAGACAGACAGACAGACAGACAGACAGACAGACAGACAGACAGACAGAAAAGGTGATTCCAGTATACACCCCCATAACTCAATGCGGGAGGGGGGGGGGGGGGTATAAAAAGGGCATCCCGAGAAATAGAAGATTCACTTTGTGTGGTTGTGACTCAAGTTTTTCAACAAGGTACTAAGCAGTTGGTTTGTCTTTGTATTAATTGGGGATGTATGTCGATCATGTTGGACAGTTTTACAGGGTTGGAGGAAGCCGCTGTACCTGAAAGGAACCAATGATAAGTAACTGTAGGACTCTCCAACACACAAAACTGACACATACAGAGTTATTAACAGCAGTTTAAGACAAGTGTACTATGGATGAAGTGTCCAATACTGAGCAATATTACAATTTACTGGCCATAGCTGATATCAAAATCAATATTATTAGTGATAACATTTGATTTTAAAGAAAAGCAGAACACAGTGGAACCCTCTTAACTGAATAATAATTACTTGAAAGCGAAAAATATTTTATTAACAGCATATTCCATCAACATAAATTTGATCCTTTGCTTGTATTTTTGTGATAAAATGGGCATTTATTCGATAAAATCTTGTTTGACAGAGCTCACTCAAACACGATATAATAGAATCAATGTCTGTACTGGACTGGATGTACGGAGACCAAAAAGATCTATGAACATAAGGAATTCAGTGGTTGTCAAATTTATTCATCAGTCGATTACAGTTAAAACTAGAAGTCCTGTCAATGAAATGCGCACAAAAATCACATCGATCTGTGCGTTAATATATGCATTATGGTCATAGTAAGGCTATCAAATTCTGTACATATGGCCTGTGCACAAGAAATGTTTCAGCCAATGGATAACCCGGAGGTCCATTGGCAGAAACATTGCCTGTGTTTACTATCAGTAACCAGGAGAACCTGCCATGCTTTAGATGCCATTGGATATGGCAATTGCGTGCAATTCCTACATGCAATTAAGCCTAGGTAAGTTCACAGTTTGTGACAGGACTTCTAGTTTTATCTGTACATGTTTTTTTTTTATTCAATTAACGAGTAGAGTGCTGGAAATCCATATTTGTGCTTTACTCTGAAGTATAGGGACAACAACATAAGGGCTTCATATTCAGTGGATGTGCTTCTTTTTAACTTTGAATGAAATTATTTAGTCCGTTAGGATTTACCTTGTTACAATTTATGACCAATAAAAAGTATTGCGAAATATTGTATGAAGGCAAAGACATGTGAACAAATTCTGATGACCAAAAATAATTTAGCACTCTACCAGTTCACAGAGTTCACTCTATAACCTATATTCATTAACAGGACACTTTTGTACCTAAGGTCTTGTATTTTTAAGGAAATTTTTCCCCACTGGTTTGAGTATATTGTGATAAGATTGTGGTCTGAGAGAGAAAAAACTACTCTTGCAATCAAAGTACTGTACCTTTCATTCTCCTCTTCTAATACCTTTATTTCCTTCGACTGTGTCTCTGATACAGTTGTCAACTCCAATATCTCACTTTCAAGGCCTTTTTTGATGAGATCTGTTTTTTTAATTACCTCCCTCAACCTGAAAGGTTAGGGCAAAATAAGTGAGCTGTTCTCAGAAAACTATACATTCGGATTCAGGGAGGGAAGGGGAAGAGAATACAGAAGCAATATGACAGGCCCAGAATTTTCTGCCCATGCATGAAAAATTGGGACAATTTTTCACTTTCATGAAGCAGGATGGGGTGTGGTGATTGGTAGCTTTACAATGAGACTCCTCCTAGAATATGGTCTTGAAAATAAAAAGCAGGAGTGTGGGGATCAGTATGTACTGATACAAGCTGTCATCATCAAGGTTACTGTAACTGTCAGAAAAAAGTGAATTGGTATGCTAGATGATTGTAATGTCTCATGTTAACTGTGATAACAGTGTCCTCAGATGAAAATCTTCTGTCAAGCTTTCAGTCTTATGGCACCATCAAATTGATTAATTTCAATTATGTATACCTGCCAATTCTGAGAACGTACCAGATTGAAAATAGTGAAACAGCAAACTACCGGAAGCATCTGAAAATTCTCATCACCAAGCCTGAATATAAGCAACCTGTTATTTGCAAAATGGGGTCCCCAGAGGGTGAATTTGCTGATGCTATCCCATACAGTGGGCCATTTTATCCTTTAGATACATCTGTCTGTTTTGGCTTGAGACTTAGATTCAGACTGAGGTTCACAGAGTGTGCGCAAGGAAGCATCACCAAATTCACCCTCTGGGGACCTCATTTTGCAGATGACAGTCTGCTTATTTTTAGGCTTGCTCATCACCCATTGCCTCCCAAACATTTTGTTTGTCAAGTTGCTGTGGAAGAATGAGCCAGAAAATATAGTTCTTTCAACAGCTATTGGGAAGGAGATTGAAATTCGATCAGACATGCTCAACAATGATGAGACTGTTTTTCGTTAAAAAGTACAGCCAAATTCTTGGCAGAATATGATGCAATTCTCGAATAGGTCAACCTGCGATTCTTTTGAAGACTTCAAAATTCCTCCATTATTCCAGTTCTTTCTTGGTCATCTACTTTTCATCTCATGCTCTTGCAGTTGCTGGAACTGTGAGGAGGTTGACAAAATGGTGGATGTCACATGTCAGTTTCTTGTTCAAGATACTCCGTTATTGACAGGTGAAGCAAAACCAAACAGAACCTACAGTTTTCATCAGATTCTTCAAACCCCATTATCATAGGGGCTTTCTCCTGCTATCCATTGAAAAATTTGTGACAAAAACCTTGTAAAGAATCTTTCAGAACTTCACATAGACTGTGATTATCAGAAATAAGTGGGCTTTGAAATGCAAATGAAACAAGGTGCTCTTCATCGAAGAATGATACTGGTGAATGTTTTTCACTAGATTTAGTGAAGAAAGGTGTTAACATTTGGTTTTCTGTTACTAACATTGAACTGTTACAGAACATCCACCAAACAATGATTGTTATCTACCAACAAGCAGCAGAAGTTGATACCAGAAACAAAAAAGTTGTCATACCTGAGAAACTTTCCTCACCACTCCCAATTTGAAGTAAAGTACCTACAAAATCCATTTATCAAGACCAAACCTATAAGATTTGAACTTTGATCTGCTGATCTCCTTTCAAAGGACTTCACTCGTATCTGGGCACTTGTTAACTATCTAGGTTCAGCCAAGAGGTTCGGTTAGTTAAACTGCAACTGATCCAAAAGAAGCAAATGCTGAGCAGGAAGTTATCCATCCAGCTAAGATGAGCGTTTTGGAGAAAATGATCATATGACATAGGAAGCACTTAAATCAGGGGATTTCGTTGTGAAATCAGATCTCAATCACTAATCTGTTCTCAAATCAAGCTCCTAATGAAGAAAACTAGAATCTGTATGGGTGATAAAGTGATTAAGGTACGTGATGAGCAAGAATTGCTTTGGCAATTTCTGATCATGCATGGTAGCCTGAGTTAGTGCTAAAATTGAAGGAAACTGTTGGGCATTTCGAGATGTCAGTTGTGCTGCATTTTCTTTGTCAAATTGACAGGACACTTTACATTCCAGCAGGCAAGGCAAGTTTAATGCATGTATTGAAAGTGTAAATGCTGAAGCATCTCCGACACCAAAATTAAAGTTCCAGCAGGTCACCCCATGCACGTTCGAACAGTAACTGTGGTGCCACTTATTCAAGGCTTTAAAAAGTTGCCCACTTTGCAGAAGCTTACTAATCTCCAAAATGCATTTATCAGGAAAACTGAAGAACTGATGGTTGGTTATGACGAAGGGCAGGTGGTTGTCGACCGGTACCTAGAACATTCTTTGAAAAACAAAATGCTCCAGAAATGAGCCACATCAAGAGAATTCCTTGTTCATCCTGAAATGAAGCATTCTATGTCAATGAAAGAACTTTGGTTTTCCTCAAAGACTAAGAGTACCCTGATGCGTATGTTTGCTGAATGTCTGCTTGAATACTTCCATGGTAATAGCATTCTGAAGCTTTTCGTTGTATTGGACACTGTTATCAAGAGCTACGAGTTGCAAGAGAGACACTCACACAAAGAGGCCGATACACTGATCCCTTATGAAGTTTTGGCTACTTTATCTCAGAACATTTGTTGTGGAGTATATGTTTGGTCATCTGACACTTATGTTCCGATAAGCCTACTCAACCTTGTTGCGTGTAAACACCTTGGAGCTCCTACTAATTTGAACTTTACAACAAGCAAGGGAAGGAAACGCCGGGAAATTAATATTGAGAAAGTGTGTATGTGAAGGTCTCATTGGACAGCAATTTTTCTGGTGTTGTCTGGGGTGGTAAGTTCATGTGTATAACCAAGAAAACATGGATGACTGCCTATTTGAATCTTGAAATGATGACCCAGCCATCAGTTGTTTCCAATAACTTGGTAACAATGCTTTGCCTAATGAATTAGTTGATGGTGAACTTCCAGCCAAGGTGAAGAATTTGGAGCAATTCATTTGTCGTGTATACTACAAGATAGGCCCCACACCCCTCTACCCCTAGACTACACCCTTGAGGTGGGAACTGTTCTATTCTAATTATCTAGTGAGAGAAATACAACCATCTACTTGACATTCACTGATGCCACTTATTATGTCTGCCAATTACATAACCATGAAAAGTTAAAAAATTTATAGTAATTTATATATTTTTTATACTTACCAATGACCCAGACATAGCTGGTGCTAACTCTTAAAATACAGGGCCAAACACAAATTTTGCCCCCCAATCCCCAAAATTTGCATCTAAAACTAAAGAAAACATGTCCTGAAAGGCCCTCCACACCTCGCCCCCACTGCGCATGCGCAGTGTCAAGGACGTTCCGAAATTGGCGCCATTTATCATTCTAATAACCAGTGCCTGGTAAGCGCTATGTACTCAGCGGGGAGGCAAGAGTTCCCAACTCCTGGGAGGGCCATCCCCGTCTGGGTCATTGGTAAGTATAAAAAATATATAAATTACTATAAATTTTTTAACATTTTTATACTGTACCAATGACCCAGACATAGCTGAATAGTAAAAAGGCTGGAGGGCCAAGGACATAAAGCAAAATGGAATACGCTCAATAAAATAAAATAGAGTCATCCCCTGTAGGGAAAAGAAGTAATAGGCCTTACATGTATCTTTCTTATTTATGATAAATTAGAAAGATACAACACCTTCCAAAAATTGAGCTTCATACATCCATGTACTCTATTAATATCCAATAATCCTTATACTAATAATTTTTAAAGTAAGCCAATAATAAAGTAAGTCTAGAGAATCGAGACTCTTATACTCTTAAAAGTGTGTGAGAATTGCATAATCATGTCCGTTGACAAATGCAATATTCAAAAGCTATACTTTAAAAACTAAGACTTGAATGAATTTTATAAACTTAAACTTCTCACTAAACAACCATCCCAATAACAGCTCAGAATTACTAACTCCGGAGGAGGTATCCCCTTGTTTTCATAGTAAAAACAGGTGACCCAAGGGAACACCCTCCCCCCCCCCCCCCCCCTTTTCTTGCCCTGGGTCAAATAGCCCAGAGCGAAGAGGGCAGCCGAACGGAGACACTGCCGAAACAGACAGCCTACCTAGCTATAGTAGCAACTGTTAAGTGAATGACATTCTGAGCAGTAGATAATAGACCTAACAATAGAGGCCTCCAGAAATGGACTCGATATTTCTGAGATAAAATTCATGAATGGATGGCTGAGCGCAATGAGCAGCCTTCAAAAATCTATAATAGCAACACTATTAATGTAAGCCCAAGAAGTAGAAGAACTCTTACTTCATGAGCCGAAATCTTAAGCACAACTGCTAAGCCAATGATATACCATAAGCAGTACGCTAGTTAATAGAATCCATTAACAATAAAATGGAGCGTAACGTCCTTCTACTAGACATCAAAGACAGAAGAAGCTTACGCCCTAGTAATAAACAGATATCTGTTTATAAATACATAAACTGTACCCGGAAAGAGTAAAGGCCTATGCCCATACGAAGACGGAAGGACCTTAAAATAAAAGGTTCCGGATAATAGGAGCCTAACTCTTATGCAACAATCCAACCTAAATAGTAACGGAAGTATTGATTCCGAAACTATGAAAGTGAAAATCATCCATCGATAGTGCATGAAACTCACTGACTCTACAGTAAAAGAGAAACCAACAGAATTACTGTCTAAAAGGTCAGAATTTGAAAACTACTGTTTCCAGAGGCTCAAATGATTACTTAGCTAAATAAGAACCGAAGTTAAAATCCGTATAGGAATTTAATCTAAAGATTCTAAGTCTATTTATCAAAAAGTTACTAACTGACTTAGATAAAGAGACAAAAGACTCAATTGTAAACTATCGTAGAGTGCATAGGTATGAGGTAACATAAACCTATAACCTAAATAACAACAGGCTGCAGTAGATCTTGTGAAACAAGTATACTAAAAACTAGCAATGCGTAGTATGGAGGGATCAACCATATGAACATAATGATCCCTACACCACGACGGAAGAGCCTCCACTTTAGTCGCATAGAATAGCGAAGAAGAGGATCTCCTATAGTAAGAAATCGCGTCCAAAGCTCGTCCAGTACAGTGCTTACAATGCAATACGGACCACACAACGGAAAACATGAAGGTTGCGACCTTGCTGGTTGTGATAAAGATGACACGATTTACCCAGTGAAAAAAGATCCTCACATAGAGGAAGATTTCACGTTAAGATCCACAGTAGACAAGAGAGTAAATTACTCATGATCTCTGTGAAGATAGAGATGCTATCAACAGAAATGTATTGTGGTTGTTTATCTTAGCAATACCTGCTAAAACAACAGTGCCGGAGGATACGCGTATCCTATCATTCCGTCCTATAGATCAATAGAGCGTTAACAGTATTAGCTCAGAGATCTGGACAAGCCAACACATACGTCTGCAATTGATTAGCAAGCTGTGTCATAAATAAAACATCATTGGGCGCTCCCATAGATAGCAAATCTGATTAAATACTTGTTTGTTGAGAGTCCATTCTGACAGCAACAAGCGACCCGTAAGAGAACGGGAGTGCGATAAAACAATCAGACGACCCAGAATATGACGGACCAAAACTGAACTTGGTGTACTATAACCAACAGACGGATTCTTTCCATTAAATTGAATAACGGAAACGAAAGAGTGCCTCCCTGGTTCCGGAGATACGCCACTACTGTCGAATTAAAGGACAGGAATTTGGGCATGCGTTTCTGAATAATGTTCATGCAATGACATAAAGCAAGCCTAAAAAACATTATTCCGCGGAAGTTAAACTGATAGCTAAAAGACTGCGGAACCCAAAGACCCTGGCACTTCGAATCCGTAGGGATCAGTATATATCCCAATCTGTTTGACTGGCAACCGTCATAACAGCCACACTAGGGTCCGGCAACTGCGGCGGCACTCTCTGAGTCAACCACCGAATGTTTGCCCCAGTCTGAATCTCTTGTAACACTAGATAGACAAGAGAATGTATAAATCAAGCAATTCATGGATTGCCGGAAAGTTGCCGTCGAAGAGAAGCTCCTCCGAGAACGAAGCGACTCTGAGAGAGTTCTTAACCTACTATCCACGCGTGGATGTAGCTAGGGCTGCATCACGTCTAACCAACTCCAATCAGCCACTGAAGGGCGGAGTTATACGTGAACAAACTACTGCCCTCAAAAGAAATTACATTGAGAATAATATCCCGTAAATCTTTTCTTGAAGACGTAATGATAACGCCTCAGTAAGGCGGATTACGTATAATAAAGCGTCTTAGTTAAGTCTACTATACATAATGTCGTTCCCAACATTGAAATTGGAAAAGACATAAACGGCGAAAAAGAATATATGCAGTCTTTAATCACACCGTCTAGACGCATATGAACTCTCGGTATGCCCTGCTCTGCCAAAATAAACTATATGTAAAAAAGATAAAATGGCAGAAATGAGCCACGCGGACAAGAAACTAAACTATCATGCTTAGTAGCAGGCTTGTATATATATATATATAATATATAGCGTCGAAAAATAAAACACATGTTGTAATGACAATATTGGACTGCGTCGGTAAGTCAGAGACAAAGTCCCTGTACCGATCGAAAAATCCGAGTCCAATGACGCTATAAGTCTCTTATCCAAGATCGCAGCAATGAAGTCCGAAAAATAATCACTGGAAGAAATGCCAGCAGATATGAAAGGCATCTTCCGATACTACTAAAGGGAAAACTCGAAATCTTTCGAATCCCTTTCGCCATCCTGTCGGACCCTATAAAGCGTTCGGTCGTCCGTAGCTTGATGCAACCGCGGACCGCACCGACCCAGCGCCGTCGGATAATTCCTGATTCGACCGAGAAACCGTCAATTGCTGGGATGCTGCGAAACAACTGTGCTAACTCGGATAGCACGTCCGTCACTGAGGCCTGAGGAGCAGCGGTCTTACGATGCATTGCCGCAGGAAGCTCCGAGATCGTTACCCCGTGCATACTTCCAATATGCGAGCGAACGGAGTGTATAGGCCTCGTGTCCCTTGGCTACCGGATGGCGCGACCTATTCGCTGTGGAATCACTGAATGCCGAAACTGATCGGATACTCGAAGTCACGTAGCCAATGTGCGGTCGTGTGCCCTGCTGTGAGGATGAGGAAGCATTAAAGGCAGTCTCTCGGACTGTCAATATAACGGAGCGCCCCGAGCAACGGACATATGCTCCGAATGTAAAATATCTGAACCACAACATGCGGTCCCCTATGTTGTTGGCTTCCTCCGATCTGTCCTCAATCTGCCGTCACTGGGTGAGTACTAAAGTAATTAAAGTGCTCGCATCACCCAAATCTCCTTCCTAGACCGCAACGGACGAACCCGGCAGCCGAACCATTCGATGAATGTACGCTACACCGGGTGAGCTAGCGAATGTCACTCCGTAAGCGATAGACATATTCCATGAGCACTTATTGCCGCTAACTCTTCATTAACTATGACGACAGAGGCACACTTTTGAAAGACATCTCCATAACTCTTCGAACAAGAAACCAGAAATGCTTGGATAGCAAGCATAAAATAATAATATATATAGCGTCGTTCAATAATTCGAAAGTTTGTGTGACATTATTGGACTATGTCGGAACTGAGGGACGATGTCCCTGAACCGAACCAAAAATTTCTAAGTCCACCGACGCTATCAGTTTCTTATCCGGCGTCGCAGCATATGTTGTTCCGAAAGGGAAAGCTTGAAATCCACCGAATCCCTTTCGGTATCCCGTCGGACCGGATGAAACTTTCGGACGTCCGTACCCGCTTCCGCGGAGCGTCCCGACCCAGCATCGTCGGATAAAATATATGCGACAGATTCAGTTGATGCTGGGATGCTGCGGTAAACTGTGCTATTAAGGAAAGCACGTCCGTTCCCGAGGCCTGTGCAGTAGCGGACTTACGATGCATTGCCGCTGGAAGCTCCGTGTACGTTGACTCCCGCACACTTCCTATGCGAACGTCCAGAGTCTGCAGGCCTCGAGTCCCCGGCTACCGACCCAGCGCTGTCGGATAATTCTCGATCCGACACCGTTTCTGTCGGCTGCTGGGATGCTGCGATAAGCTGTGCTATGTGCACAAGAATGTCCGGCGTCGAGACCTGCGGAGGCGCAGTCTATCGGTGCTTCGCCGAGGGCAGCTCCGCATCAGATGGCTCCCGCATACTTCCTATGCGAACGTCCGGAGTCCATCGGTCTCGAATCCCTGGCTGCCGGATGGTGTGACCTGGTCGCCGAAGAATCCTTGATCGGCGAAGCTGGTAAAATATCGGCGGTCACGCAGCCAAGGTGCGGTCGTGTGCGCTGACGAGAAGAGGAAGCCTTAGCAGTCTCAGCGGACTGCCTATACAACGGAGCATCCCGAGCGACGGACGTATGCTCCGCTAACGACACATTGTACCACAACATCTGGGGCCAGATGTTGTTGAACGAGAGAGGGGCCTCTCTCGCTTGCCGTCCGGATGGACCGGAACGAGCTATGAACCGGACTAAAAGGCTTCCTCCGTTCTCCCTCCGATCCGCCGTCACTGGGTGTGCATTAAGTTAATTTTATAGTGCTCGCATCACCCCAAAATTCCTTCTAGACCGCAACGGACGAACCCGGCTGCCGAACCATTCGGTGAATGGACGCTACACCGGGCGAGCTAGCGGACGTCAAAGGCCGTCGAACCTACTAGGGTCCTCTTAGGCAATTGGCGTATTACATGAGCACTTTTCCGCTAGCCCTTCATTAATTGTGACGACGGAGGCACACTGTTGGAAGACATCACAGAAACATCACCCTAATCTTGATCGTCTGAAATAGAAATTGATAAAGTAGAGTGACCCTGCGGGGAAAGGACCGGAGTGTCCAAATCCCCAACAACATACCGTGACATACGCTTCCCATATTGTCATCGAAATCATACGATACAGAACAGGAGTTAATGCGAGTACACTGACCACATATAGAATGATAATAAGGTCGGAGGAAGACTTCCTCTTAAAACAATTGATCAATATCCTTTCAATGTGAAAAGAAAACAAGTCCTGGTACTCGCACTAACCCCTGGCAATCAAAATACATAATAATAATATGATCCATTAATATAGAAAAAATAATTGAAATCAAAATATTTTGAAAAAATATTTTTTCAGAACAGCCCAAGTTTCTGAAAAGTAACGTTGAGCCCCAATGGATCCCAAGCCTAAGTGTGGACAAAAATTTTAAAAATATTTTAAACAATTTATTCAACACTTACGAACAATAATAATGTATCTAGTTATGATTAAAATAACATAAAGATATTATTATTTAGAAATCCCCCCCTCACACAGAGGGCTGTTGTAAATGTAAACAATGAGTGTAAAAACACTAAAATAAGACTCCAGGCACCCAGGCCCGAAATCAGTTACCAAAAATACACCATCTGATGCAAAACAGAGACTTCCAGGGAAGAAACTGCAGAACATCAGATGGTAGATGCAGAACACAACGCCTAACCACCCGTAGGTGAAGACGTAAACATGGGGAAAGAACAGAATTCATTCTGTTATTAAGCTAAAACTCCCAAGAAATTTTAGTAATAATAATTACAGAAACTATGCCAAAAGCATGGGAGAATAGCAAGGGGGAACTTAAAGGACAGGGAGAGAGGAAAAACACTTGAAAAAACAGTGTAACTAAATAATCAGAATGACAACAAAATGGCTGCTGCCTTGAAAATAGGTAACTTAACATAATTTCATTAAAAAATTTTAAGTTACAGCCCTGATAATATTCTGTCACACATTCTTTTCCTCTCCTCCTTTTCTATCCTCCTTAGAATCACCATTTCACTAATATTTATGTGTCTGGCATCATTTAAACTGAGATTTAAAAGCACAAAGATCAGTCAGATGTTAACTGATGAAGGGCCAAACTTAGAATGATAAATGGCGCCAATTTCGGAACGTCCTTGACACTGCGCATGCGCAGTGGGGGCGAGGTGTGGAGGGCCTTTCAGGACATGTTTTCTTTAGTTTTAGATGCAAATTTTGGGGATTGGGGGGCAAAATTTGTGTTTGGCCCTATATTTTAAGAGTTAGCACCAGCTATGTCTGGGTCATTGGTACAGTATAAAAATATAATTTTGGAAATCAAATGTTTAGTTCCAGTTACATGTCTGGCCCTTCCAGCTCCAAAAGCTGTCATTGAGCTTACCAGATGTTCATGAAAATTAAGCTGCAAATCCAGGTGCAGTTGTTTTGAGAAATAACCTCCCATGTACCCCTCTGTGTAAACGTTACAATCCGGACTGTTCCAAACATAATGACAGATTATCAGAACAAGGAAGATGATGATGATGAATGATGAGATGTTTTCCTACAGTACCAATAAGTATCTGAATTATCCACCTAGGGTGCCTGCAGGTGTGGACTGATAAAATTCAAGGCTATTCAAAGCTGTTTCTCGACCTAATTCGGCATTTCTCAAAGCCCCACAACAGCCAAGTCCCTGCCTTCACCAGTCCTAACTTGGACCCTGCAGTCATTACTCCATCCTCCCACTTCCCTCAATGGGAAGTGGGAGGATGGGGTAATGACCACAGGGTTCAAGTTAGGACTTTGAACTCTGGCATATTAAACTATATAGTTATGATTACAAGCTTATTGGCATTTTTATTTCATGAATATTCAAGGCTTTTCAAGGTCTCCAGGCATATTTTCCAGGATTTTAAGGCTTCGAATAAACCTTAGTCAAATTCAGGGCCATTCCTTGAATCCAAGGCCCTTTGGGAATCCACCCCTCCAAAAATATGCTTTCGTTCAATTTGTCGTTGTTAATTAAAGATTATGAATTCTGAAACAAGAAGTGGACATCAAATCACCACCTGGAAAATACCAAAGTGAACACAGCCAAAATTTTGCTCAAAGGAGTGAACATTGTTCATGAGCCAATATGAATGTGCTTTCTAACTACGAACTTCTCAATATCTAACAGTACCACTCAATTCTTAGATCCTGACCCTGGTGTAATTGATGCAGTAATATGAAGCTTGGTATTGATTTCATGGGGCCCGGTTGAATCACCTCGTCACAGCTAAAATCTGTGCCGGCACTGTGATTTTCCAAATCAACCACGAATGCACATGTGCCATCACTATGACGAAGCTGTGAAATCTGTGAATTTTTTAGAGGTGGTGTGTTCACCACAGTGACGTCATTTCAACATGGCTTCTGCTTGCAAAAATTTTTTTACGAGATTACTGATTAAAAACAATAATGGTTGGGGCAAACGTAAAGTTTAAGCTCAACTCCAATCAAAAGTATCTATAGGCATTCTTATAAATGCTTGCGAAGTTATGTTAATGATTAATAAAAACAGTCCCTTTACCAACAAAACTCCCGAATTGATCTACAAAAAATAGAAAAACCACAAAATTGAACAACATGGAGTTATTTTTATCTTGACATTCAAAGTGAATCATGTGGCATCTTTTAGAATGAGCTGTTCAGACTCATTCCAAAACATTGTAACTTGAAGGGCATTTTAAAAGTCTGCCAACTTCACAGCAATGCTCATATTGGGAGCAGCTCATTTTTTGGGGGATGCCAGGGTTATATTTACTAACAGGTGATTTGTCCTTGAACTCAGTAATTGTGATGGAGCTGTAACATTCTGGTTGATTCATGGCACAGCTCAAAAGTGTGCTGTCTGTGCTGTGCCATGAGTGAATCAACCTGGCCCATGGAGATTTGAAACTCTAAACACCTTTGGCTGATTTTTTTTTTTTGTGCGGAAAATCATTTCAACCTATTCACCCACCATATAGGCTACCATCACAGACAAGATTTTCAGAAAACTGACTGAGATAGGTCCATATGTACTGGAAATGACTCTCAAACTAATCTTATGTTATGATATTCTCCAATTATTTGTGGACACTGTTAAATTACAACTTTACATTCCCCCCCAGAGATACCTGTTTTATAGACCCCTCCCATAAAAGTGGAATGAAGGATCAGAAAATTTGAACCCTCATCTTTTCCCAGTTGTGTGATCCTGATTCAACACAAAAATATCCCAAAAAATCAATTTTAGCAGACAAATCCTACAGGAATACATGTTAAATACTAAATGTTTATGGTATTTTTAAGATTCAATGTGTGGAAGAGATCAGTTGGTCACAAAAGTGAACCACAGGTTCGCTCTTCCGTCCAAATGAAATATTCCAAACAACTGAATCTAACATACGCAACTGACTATTTATGGGCTAGACTGTTTCCAGGCCATAACTGCATCAACCAGAATTAGGTGGCTTGATCTTGAGTTGGGATGTGCCAATAGCTTATCAAACATGTATCACTTGAAAGAATTCCAGCAACATTTTCCAGAATAATCTCTTTCACTCTGACCTTTCAGCTCCTGACTTTACAACCGATAGAGTTTTTCCCTTTCCATGTGCCATTACTTTCTGCAAGGTTTATTGAGCTATGATAAATAGTATGAATGTTATTGGCCAGAAATCTAAAAGTATTATTTGTAGTAATGGTGACCTTGACATTATGGCAACAAACATGAAAATCAATAGGGTTTTTCACCTTTCACGAGGGTACTTATCTTGTAGGTTTTGGGGACCTGCTTTACAGCAAAACCACTTTCTGAAAAAGTCCTTTTGACAGTACATATAACACTCTTATACCCTTCACTGTACGGTAGCAGAGAAATTCTCCCCCTCCTATGGGGGAACATAATCAGTAAATGTAGTTAACAGGTGACAAACAAACGTTATCGGACAGAAACAATTGTCTATGAAGTTGTATTATAGTAACAGTATTATAGTAACAGTCCTACAACTTTTGGTCTTATGACTACCATCTTCAAAATTGATAGGGTTCTTCTCTTTCCATATTTGATTACTTACTGTAATTTTGGTTAAGTTGCGATAAATAGAACAAATAATAACAACTAGAAACAAACAATTAAAATTTTTTAGTAAATTTTGTTTCTTAACATACTTACCACAATTGTTTACAATTGGCTGTAACGTAAGTGCAAGCCCTACTTCGGAACTAACTCAAACTGAGAAACTTTTCCAAACGAGTTGGAAAAGTGGAAGAGTGCAAAAACACAACAAAGATCGAAAAAAGGGTCGAGCGAGACCGGTGCTCGACATTACAGGTACTCTCTCTGCACACCTATTGCATTTACCGAGCACATGCGCAACAACCGTGACGTCAATTCCGTATTTCCGCCAACGAGAAGTTTGTGATTTAGCGGGGAGGCAACGATATCAAAGATACCCCCAAGGAGGGTGGGCCTCCAGTAAACAATTGTGGTAGGTATGTTAAACAAAATTTACTAAAAAATTTTAATTTCTTCTCAACCTACTCACAATTGTTTACAATTGGCTGAATAAACAATAGGAGGTGAATCACATAACCAATACCAACAAGCGCAGCAGAAAGAAATGCAAGGAGGGCAGAGAAAATAGCGAAACCTGCAACGAAGAAAGAAAGAAGCACCTGAAAAGAACAAGGCTGAATGATGCACAAACCTGAAAAAAACATATTTAACGAGGGTGCACAACAGCCTGAGCAGCAACGAGAGGGCCTAAAGAAAAAAGGTCCTCAGATTGCTGCTGTAGGTGGCCGAGATAAAAGGAAGAGAAACTAGAATCATTCCTCCAGTAAGCCGCATTCATAACATCCCGGAGTGAAACAGAATTGGAGAGTGCCCAGGATGTAGAAATGGCACAAACCTCATGAGCCTTAAAATGGTTCGAAACAAGATCCGAAGCAGACAAACTGGAATAAGCCAGCTTGATTGCAAGACAGATACACCTGGAAATAGAATGGGAAGAGATAGACTACCTCCCAGGAATGAGAGGCAGAAAGAATCTCTTCCGACCCCTCCGAATGAACTGCGTGTGATTAATATAAGTCTTGATCGCACGAACAGGACAAAGAAGAGGAGGCCTCCAGCAATCGACAGCAGGGAGAGCCCGAATGCAGATGGGAGGAGGAACCGAATCAGGAAGTTGATTCTTGGCCAGAAAAGAGCAATCAGTAGTGAAGGTAACACTGTTAGCCTCATTTCTGAAGAAAGCAGAATCAACAGAAAGAGCATGAAACTTACTAACACGTCAGGCAGAAGCAAACGCGAGAAGGAAAGCAGTCTTATAGGTGAGAAAACGCATATCGGTCTCAGATAAAGGCTCGAATGGCACCCCCTCCAGACAATGCAATACCCATACCAAGTTCCACCTGGGTGTAAGACGCAAAACTCGAGGCCTCTTCAGAGAAAAGAGCTGAATTAGTTTGGAGAGAAAGAGATTACGACCGATGCACCGCTTTCCCACATAAGAGAAAGTATCAGACAGCATAGACCGATAGCCCTTAATAGTAACAGGCTGGAGGCCCTTGGTGTCAAAAAGGTATACCAGAACATCCGCCAGTGGAATGTCGCCACGATGCAGAAATGAACTCCACTGTTCATCTCTAAATACCTCTACGTCGGAGACAGGAAGGGATAGGCTCGCCAGGTTGTTGTGGTACTTCCTGGGATGACCCTGGGAAAGAAGATCATGACGTAGAGGTAGACGAAACGGCCGATCTGCCAACAGAGGCCACAGCAGATTGATCCACACCCTCTGTGGAGACAGGGGTGCAATCAGAATGATAGTGGAACTGCAAGCGCGAAGCTTCGACAACACCTGAGGAAGAATCGGTGCAGGAGGGAAGGCATAGCCGATCCAACCCGTCCAGTCCAGAGACAGAGCATCTACCGCAAATGCTAGTGGATCTGGACAAGGGGAGACAAAGGTCTCTACCTGATGATTCCAGCGAGTGGCGAAAAGGACGACAAGAGGACGCTCCCACAGCTCGAAATCGCCTGAAACACCAACCGATGCAGCATCCATTCAGTGGGAAGGACACCGTCACGTGGACAGGGAGTCTGCTAGGATGTTGAGATGTCCGGGAATGTGCTGAATGGCCACCCGAGCGTTTACATCCCGCGCCAACGGTAGAAGATCCCGAGATAGCCGATACATGGGAATCGAATGTTTTCACCTTGATTCCGTATGTAGGCCACCACTGTCGAGTTGTCCAAATGTAGGACTGTGTGGTCTGACAGGTGAGAGATCCATTGCTGAAAACTCAACAGAAGAGCAGTGAGCTCATTCTGGTTGATATGAAGAGCCATCTGCTCACTGTCCCACACGCCGTGAGTAGACAGACTGAGAGGGTCCAAGGTCATACTCCAGCCCCGATCGCTGGAATCCGCAGTAAGGATGCGATCGGCCGAAGGAAGAACCAACGGGACACCCTGAGTCAACCAGGGAACATCGACCCAAGGGTGGAGGTGACAAAGCAGAGACAGAGGAATAGGAAGTTCCAGGTCCAGAGGAACCACATTTCGGACGCAATGATCCGCGCAAACAAGCGACCCAGTGCAATGAGATCTGTCACCGAACCGCAAAGGCTCAGCATTCGAAGGAAAGTCCTGGCCGAGAAGGATCGGAGCAGGTTCCGAGTCAAGGCGGAATGGATCGTCGCCCAAGCATTTGGAACCGACACCACATTGTGAAGAGTGTCGAAATCCATTCCCAAATGACGAAATTGCCGAGAAGGAAGGAGATCCGACTTCTCGCAATTGACTCGGAAACCCAGAGACGCCAGTAGGCCAAGCAACCGCCGGACATCGGACTCCAGAACTGCAGCATTGTGGTGCCGTTGGAGGATGTTGTCCAGGTAGGCTGACGATGTCACAGCCGACTGAGTATGGTGAAAAGCGAGTACATGTGACATCAGTCGTGTGAAGGCCCAAGGAGCCAGGTTCAAACCGAACAGGAGAGCTTTGAATTGAAAGACCCGATCCCGAAACGAGAACCGAAGGTATTTCCGTGATGCCAGATGAATGGGTACATGGAAATAGGCATCCTTCAGGTTGATACTGGCTGCAAAATCGCCCTGATGAATCAAACGTCAAACTGACCTGAAAGTCTCCATGCTGAAATGAAGTGCTAAGATGGACTCGTTCAGGATACTCAGATCGATGACAGGACGAAACTTGCTGAAAAGTCTAAAACCCCGGTGAATGGGTGTTCCTGACCACCTGACTCACCCCTTTGGAGAGGAGATTGTCGATCTCCTGCACCAAAAGGTCCCGATGCAGAGAATTGGAAGGGACCTGAGTCGGGAGGGGTACCCGAGATAAACAGGAATGCCGACGGAAGGACAGTCGCAGACCAGATTGAACAACGTCGAGGACCCAAGGGTCCGACATTATCTCTGGCCAACAGTCGAAAAACAGCGACAGCCTTCCCCCGACTGGGGGCGAATCGAGGTGAGGACCTTCATTTGCAGCCTCAACGAGGCCCCTGAGAGGAGAAACCACCCCCTCGGGAAGCAACAGAGTCCTGAAACTTTCCTCCTTGAGGCTGCCAGTGAGCCTGGCCATGACGGCGCTTCTTCTGAGCAGAAGGAGCGGATGGAGCCGAAGGTGTGCAAGACACAGCTGGGCGTTTGGCAGACCTGGAACGACCACCACCCGCAGCAGCAGGTTGGTCTAGCTGTCGAAGCAAAAGCTGGTCCTTCGAGTGACGAAAAGAACCTCACCACGGACAGCTTGCACGGAACCATGGAACCATCTTGTTTACGGAAACCCAGAATTTAGAGGACCAAACCTCACAAACACTACGGGAATGGGCATTTGAGCAATTGTTTCAAGTGACGCAAGTAGCATGAGAATCATCTACATGTTTCACCTGCAAACAAGATGAACAAGGAATTGTTTTAGGCATAGTCCAAAAGTGTGGCAAAATAATTTCACTTGGAAAAAAATACCCAAGAAGATCCAAACAATCAAGCTTCCCACCGACCGAAAAATGAACAACAATGGTCGTGTTTTCACATGCGGGAAAAGCAAGACAATGTAAGAGAATACAAGCAAAAATGAGCATAAATAATATAATAATGAATCAATTTAGAGCTTGATAAAAGGATACAGTCCACTTGCACATAATGACAATAATAGCAGACAAAATCAAGTTGTTCACGAAGGAAAATCAAATGAGCAACACGAGTCACAAAATTTCCGACCATGGTACAATGGCGGAAATAAAAGGGATTGATGTCACGGTGGTTGCGCATGGGCTCAGTAAACGCAAGAGGTGTGCAGAGAGAGTACCTGTAATGTCGATCGCCGGTATCGCTCGACCTCTTTTTCGATCTTTTTCGTGCTTTTGCACTCTTCTACTTTTCCAACTCATTTGGAAAAGTTTCTTAGCTTGAGTTAGTTCCAAAGTAGGGCTTGCACTTACGTTACAGCCAATTGTAAACAATTGTGAGTAGGTTAAGAAAGTGCTATTTTTAAGAACAGTGTTCTTAACCTTTGATTGACAAACCATAAAATCAAGATATCTTTTCTTTTCAAGTAGGTATAAACACTGTAAGTTTAGTGGAAGTGTTAACTGGTTCAGTGCTAGAAGCCAGTATCTGGGCTTTAAAAAAAACGAGGGTACCAGAGTAAAAGCCAATGTTTTTTCCTTGCTCATCTTTCATATTCAGTCAAACGCAAATTATATTTTGTTTTCTACATATGTTCTACTACAAATTACTGGAGAGTGCCTGTGGGCACTCTCCAATAATTGGTAATAAAACAAATTTTCAATAACAAATTCAGACCACCAAATAGAATCTAACCCTCAACCAGTTAAATAGAACTGAAGCTATTGCCTGGAAACCAATTGTTTACACATGTCTTTATCAAACTATAAATCGAGTTTGACTTCATCACAACTCAACTTAAAAACCTTCAAACCTTGAACTATTTTCTTCTGAGTTTTTTCTTTCTTGTGCTTCATGATCAAATTTAATTTCTAGTTTGGAAAACTGTTCTTCTAAATTTTTAAGTTCATACTCTTTCGCTTCTGATGACTTCAGTAATCTGAAAACAAACAAAAACAAAATATTCCTGTACTCGAACTTTTTAAAAGAATACAAACTTAAGTTAAAAGTTCATTCCTGCATTTTTCACTGGAAGGTTAGGCTCTGGTCCTTGGGCAAGATGAACACTCAAGATTTGATTTCGAAACTTTTCACCAAGTTGATTTGAAACCATCTGTTATTTGAAAAAACATGGAACCACAGCCAGTTCTACTACAATCATTTCTATGAATTGGCCAATGAAAGTTTCACGTTGCATCACAAGACTTGACACTTCATGTTACCTCAGCCAAACTTTATTTCAACAAAAAACAAGAGCTATTGCTGAAGCCAATTTATACCCCCACTGCAGTGCTGGACAGATGAAACATAAATAAACAACAGCGAAAATGATTCTAGTCTTGGGAAATGTTACAATTTAATTACATACCAAGTTCCATGATAATTTACTTAAGTTTTGAAAGTTATGAATATTCTCGGACGGACTCACGCACAGACGGAGAGATGCACAGACGGACGGTCGCATGTAATCCAGTATACCCCCCCCCCCTTTCCCTCCCCCATTTTCTTCGATAGTGGGGGTATAAAAACAATTACTAAGTTTTGACTTGAAAAAAAAAATTGGCAAAACAAACACAATGTAGGAATGTTGTCATAACACAACCCATAAAAACAATAGAATCAATGTTGATGAGCCAAACACCAACTTACAATACTGGTCCCAGACCACAATGTCAACACAGTCATGCTATGACCTCAACTCTACTTCTGAGTTCAGAGTAGGTGAGCACATAAAGAAGGCAACACCAATACAGGGTCTGGACCTGCATCGCTGCATGCAATAAGTATCGGCAAACAGGAAGTGGCTGCACGGCAGATCTGAAAATTAGATACACGATACAAACTCATCATTATGAAGCAGCAGACCAAATATAAAATCATTTCCTTTCATAGAAGCCAAGAAAACTTTGACGGAAGAAGTGTTTCGGATGGACTGATGGATGGACTGATGGAAGGATGGACGGACAAAGTCAAGCGGTTACTAGACCTGCTCTGCCGCTGGCGAAGCAGGCAAAAACCTTTTGGACAGAGGCATAGCCAGGCCAGTTGAAGGTGAGGGTATCCCCCATAGGTGAAGATCCAGGGTCTTCCCAGGTAAAAAAAAAAAAAAAAGACCTTTTCAGTCAGGTTGGATCACGCTAAGGACTTTTTGAAGGATTTAGTAACCATATTAGTAGGACTGTCGCGATTAATCGATTAATTGATTGTTGGTCGGTCATGGCAAAATCTATTAGTATTTTTCACTGTCAAATAATTGGTAAATTGTATCCCACTTTAGACGTTTAATAATTAAAAGAAAATTTGATGAAAATACTATTGTTTCTAAAGGTAAAGAGTTAAGAACATCGATGTTAAACCCCAAGAAGCCGTTGGAAGCATTTGTCGTTTGGGTACATTCATTGAAGCTTTGATGTTCTGAACTTTTGAACCGTCAGTGTAATAATCAAGACCAGTCGGCAGTTGCGAAGTTTGCAACTGCCGACCGGTCTTGATTATTACACTGACGGTTCAAAAGTTCAGAACATCAAAGCTTTGAATGTATTTAAAAGAGGATCGTCTTCGTTGTGTACCGGAGGTAGGTCAGTTGACTTGAACTTCATTTTTATCGACTTCAGAGAAAGGGGGGGGGGGTCATCATTAATCGAGTATTATTGATTATTTGCGACGATTAATCGATTCCTAAATTAAAAAATTGTGACAACCCTACATATTAGTTCACACCGGAAAAGTGACAGTTACATTTAATTGACTCAGGTTGCAGTAAAATTACCAGTTGCATGCACTTGGGTGGAAAACGTGGCTCTGAGAGCCACGTTTACCACCCAAGTGTTTGCAACTGGTAATTTTATATCGACCCCATGCAACAAAGTTTAACAATGAAAAATTTTCATTTTAACTTGGTTCAATCGAGCCTTGACTTGTCTAATAGTGCATGGTATTACAATAGGCATCAGAATCAGCCGATAACTGGTAATCAGTCAACGACCATTTTTGGTAATCGGTTGAACACTAAATATTAATTACATTTTGATAGTTTTTTTTTTACCTGATTTTATTTTCTTCCCAAGTTTTCTTTTCTTGTATCTGACATTTCAGTTTATTATTCAGTTCTGAGCATTTTTCTTCCAGTTTACTGACTTCAATATTTTTTTCATTCAATAAATCTGATAATCTGAAAAAAGATATTTTTTCATTTATTGGGGTTTAATGACACTTTTGACAGCCAGGGTCACCTCGTATCAGACGAAACAATATAAAAGCTAGAACAATCAGGTTAAAGCAATTAATACCCAAAAATACAAGCGAGGCAGTATATGGATGGGTATACAGTACGTGGAGAGCGTATTGTCACTAAATCACCCACAGAGTGGAGATTCCATCCAAGAAATAATTGCAAATTTGTTGCAAAGCATTACAAGCACAAGCAAAGTTCCAGCCAATGGACCTTCAGGTTATACCCGGAGGTCCCTTGGCTGAAACATTGCTTGTGTTTTTTGTCCACATGTCCAGAATTTGAAAGTGATATTTTGGGTGATAACTTCACACCCCGGGTGATTTAATTACAATCCACTCTCCATGTAGTACTGTATGTAACAGGAAGATTGTGAAACCAATGATTCCATGAATTCCCTAGAAAACTGTGTAATTAGGCTATTAAAAAAAAATCTTGTTCCTCAGGCACCTCCCTATTAAAAAAAATCTGCCTCAACACCTTTTTTCAACTGGAAATCTCTTTTATGACACTATTTTTCACTTGTAAGACAAATATTTGACCAACTATACATTGCTTCACAGAGTAAAGAAAGTCTGGTAAAATTAATGAATCACTGTGGAATTTCTGGAAACCTCTACAAGAAAATTATAAATTTTTTATACTTACCAATGGCCCAGACAAGCTGGTGCTAACTCAAAAATTAATCCAGGGCTAAACACAAATTTTGCCCCCCAATCCCCCAAATTTGCATGCAAAACAGAAAATTTAATGTCCTATCTGGTCCTCCATACTTTTGGGATCTGTGCATGTGCAGTATCCAGGAAGACACAGAAATTGGCGCCAACCATCATTCTTTCTATAATTGCCCGTTAAATGTTGTAAACAGCGGGGAGGTATGAGTGCCCACTCATGGGAGGGCCATACCCGTCTGGGCCATTGGTAAGTATAAAAAATATACAAATTAATTAGAATTTATAATATTTTTATACAACAACCAATGGCCCAGACTAGCTGAATTGTAAAAAGGCTTGAGGGCCTAGGACATAAAGGAAAATCCAATCTCTCAGTCATTTCAGTAAAGGATATCTCCTGCAGGAGAATAGGAGAAAAGAAGGAATTATATATGTCTTTCTCCTTTACGAGAAACCAGAAAGACATAACACCAACAATGTAATTGAGCATTACATATATAATTCCCCATTTAATGTCAACATAATTCTCCATTTAATGCCAACATAACCCATTATGCTAATTCGGTGAAGGAAAGCCAATATGTAAAGACAGTCCAGAGAATGAGACTCTTTATACTCATTTAAAAGTGTCCGAGGATTGTATATTAACGCCCATTTGACACGTGACATACACAAATGCTTCACAGTGAGCTACACTTTAAAAACAGTACATAAATGAGACCTAGTTATTGCTTCACACTGAGCTGCACATTCAAACCATCCCAGCACCGACTTGGGACTACTGACACTGGAGGAGGTCTTCCCTAGCTTTTCACTATAAAGACAGATGATAAGGGAAAAAAAGCATCTCCCCCCCCCTTCTCTTTGTTCTGAGGTACAAGACCGCAGAATGAAGAGCGCAGCATCACTGCTGGAACGGGCTGCCTAAATAACTATAGATGTAACCATTAATGGATGGCATTCTGAGCAACAGAAAGAGGACCTAAAGATCTAAGGTCACCTGAGATGGAGTCTAAATTTCCCAGGTAAGACTTGGTAAATATAGAGCGCTGTGTCCAGTATGCAGCCTTCATGAGATCAGTAATGGCTATACTGTTAGAATAAGCCCAAGAAGTGGACAGTGCTCTAACTTCATGCGCTGATATCTTATTTACAAAATGTGGATCCGAAGATGGATTCTCGTAGGCAATTCGTATTGCCAGCTGAATCCATCTAGTAACTGAATGAACAGAAATA
Source organism: Pictodentalium vernedei (assembly GCA_031216915.1). Taxonomy (NCBI): domain Eukaryota; kingdom Metazoa; phylum Mollusca; class Scaphopoda; order Dentaliida; family Dentaliidae; genus Pictodentalium; species Pictodentalium vernedei. Next base: position 815,555,612 of record CM062297.1, read on the forward strand.
TCTTTCCTGTTAGGAATCAATAAAAGAAAGAAACGTTTTCTACCTTTTCATATAAAATCTGATCGACGTTTATATATGCGCATAGCCCTGAATGGACACAGCAGAGGTCTTCAGTTGTCCGAGGACGGCAGAGCCTTAATGGTAATAGGCTCAGGCCATTTATCTGGAGTCTGATTCTAAGCCAGAAATGGTATTACCCACACTACGGTAGTCAGAATCATCCACTGATAAAGCATAAAGTTCACTAACTCTTCTAGCAGATGCAAAGGTTAAGAGAAATGCTGTTTTATAGGTCAAGAATTTGAACTCGACAACATCCAACGGCTCAAATGGAGCTTCTTAAAGCTTCAACAGAACCCAAGCCAAATTCCACTTAGGAATTAATCTGAGAGTTCTAGGTCTATTAATAGAGAAATTTCTAACCAGCTTGGCCAATGAAGCATTAGATCCAATAGCCAAGTTATCATGATGAGCGCAAGTGTCTGATAACATAGACCTATAGCCCTTAATAGTGATGGGCTGCAGTTTGAGATCGTCAAACAAGTAGACCAAGAAATTGGCAATATTTGGTATGGATGGATCATAAATGTCTATCGACTGATCCTTACACCAACGGAAGAAAACCTTCCACTTCGCTGAGTAGTTCAACGAAGAGGACCTCCTGCAGTTAGAAATTGCGTCAACTGCTTGTCCTGTAAACTGCTTTCCATGCAAGAAGGACCGCACAACAGAAATACGTGAAGGTTGAAACCTTCCAGGTTGTGATACAGTGCACGTGACTTCCTCTGATAAAGAAGGTCCTCTCGTGGAGGAACGTCCCATAACAGACACCTGAGAAGATTGATCCACGGTTTCTGTGACGACAGAGGTGCAACTAGTAGAATTTTGCAATGAGACTGTTTTTTTTTTTACCAGAATCTGCTGAATCAACGGAGTTGGAGGATCTGCATATCCCATCATTCCGTCCATGAGATCGACACAGCGTCTACTGCGTACGCTCGATGTTCTGGACATGGCGACACAAACGTCGGTAATTGATTGTTCATGTGCATCGCAAACAGATCTATCATAGGACGATCCCACTGTCGAGTTGTCCAACAAAATCTTAACATGAGTGTCTGCTATTATGTGAATCCAATGTTGTAGCGCTAGCCATATTGACATCATCTCTTTGATGTTTATGTGCTTCTCTAGGAACCGAGGGTTCCAAAGACACTGACACTTCGAGTCTACGGGACTTGGGGTTGTGCCCCAACCCGTCTGACTCGCATCCATCACAATCGTGAAAGCCGGATCCGGCAGTTGCAGCAGTACACCCTGAGTTAACCACTGAATATCTGCCCAAATCTGAATCCTTTGTTCTACTAGGTCTGTTAAAACAATACTGGTTTCAAGCGAATGCGTCTTCACACTCCAGTTCTGAGTAAAGAATATTTGGAGGGGACATGTGTGCAGGCGACCCATTGGAATAAGATCAGCAGCAGCAGCTTCGCACAGCCCCAACAGTCACATAAATTCCCTCGCTGTTAATGCGTCTGAGTGTAGACAAAAGCGAGCATAACAACTGACTAATTTCGCTCTGGGTAACGGCAGATGAACCAGATTCTTGTGAATCTCGAAGCTCATTCCCAAGTGAATGAACGACTTGGACGGAGCTAGATCCAACTTTTTCTCGTTTACGATGAAACCGAGACGTCAGAGTAACAGAAGCAGACTCTGAACATCGTTCTGAAGAATAATTCTGTTTCCATATCTTTGTAGAATGTCGTCGAAGTAAGCCAACGTTACCGCAGATGAATGAGCTCGGAAGTGTGAAATTACCGAGTTCATTATTTGAGTGAATGCCCAGGGAGCCAGGTTCAGGCCAAAGCACATTGCTCTGAACTGATACACCTTCCCTTGTACAGTGAACCATTGGTACTTTTTGAATGCCGGATGTACCAGGACATGAAAGTACGCATCCTTTAGATCTATGCTTGCTGCATAGTCGCTCACTTGCCCTTACCGACTGAATGGTCCCCATATAGAACTTTGGAGCCACGATGAGCTTGTTTATCTGGCTCAAGTCTTTTACCGGTCGGAACAAGCCGTCTGGCTTCGGTACGAGGAACAGGTGACTGTAAAAACGTAGAGAACTTTGATTCTCGACGACTTCTATTGCTTCCTTTGATAAGAGAGCCTGTACCTCCGCTAGGAGAAACTCTCTTTTTAAAGGATCTGACGGAAGACTTGTCCAACGCAGACATCTTGTTAGTCGGGGTTTCGCACTAAATGATAGCCGTAGGCTGTCCGAGGACATACTACTCCTTTTGGTTGTGACTTCGGACATCAGCATTCACAATCGACAAATTGTGCACTCAACTAATTGGCAAGCCGATGACGGTTGCAAATCCTTATCAGTTAATCACTATACATGGCCAATTCTGGCCCCCATAGGGAGCCCAAGAATTAACACAGGCACTCAATTTGAACAAATTCGAATCTCACCCCACTAGATATGTTGTATACCAAATATGAAAGCACTCTGACTGGTGGATCTGAAGATGAGGATTTTTTAAGAAATTTCTTCATATTGCACTAAGTTAAAACTTGGGCTACTATAGGGAGCCCAAATATTAACCTAGGGACTGAATTTGAATAAACTTGACTCTGACCACCCTAGAAATGTTGTATACCAAATATAAAAGTAATCTGATTGGTGGATCCGAAGAAGAAGATTTTTAAAAATTATCCCCCATATTGCACTAAGTTAAAATTTAGGCTTCCATAGGAATCCCAAATATTAACCTAGGGACTTGGTTTGAACAATCTTGAATATGACCCTCATAACAATGATTAAACATTAAAAGATTCTGACTGGTGGTTCTGAAGAATATTTTTAAAGATTATTTCCCATATGGCCATAAGTTAAAAATTCAGGCCCCTGTATTGAGCCCAAATACACACCAGTGGCTTCATTTTAACAAACTTGTTTCTGACCCCCCCTATGGATGTTGTATACCAAATATCATAAGATTCTGACCATTGGTTCTGGAGAAAATGATTTTAATTTTTTTTTGCAAATATGCTGACTCAGCACTTTTTAGATGTCCCCCCCCCTCCTCCCAACCAGTACACCCCCGACATAAGCAATGCAAATTTTTTTTTAGCATTCAATTCTACTGGTCCTAAGGATGCTTCAGCCTTCATACCAAAGAACAGTTCCCTGTTCCGTGTGGTTTGGGAAATATGGGCATTTGAAAATATTTCTATTTTTAGCTGCTGGGGTTCCGAGGACAACCCCCAACCAGGACACCCCGACGTAACCAATGCAAATTTTTTTAGCATTCAATTCTACTGGTTTGGTTCTAAGGATGCTTCAGCCTTCATACCAAATAACAGTTTCTTGTTCCGTGTGGTTTGGGAACTATGGGCATTTGAAAATATTTCTATTTTTAGCTCCTGGGGTTCCCACGAGTTAACAGGAAAAAAAATTTCTGCATGAGTCAAGTATTTATGACCCAATAATACCACAACCAAATTTGGTTCAAATCGGACCATTGGTTCAGAAAATAAACATTTTGGGCAGGACCAAAAATCTTGCCCCTCCCATTACAAAAGCAAATATTGCTCCACGAACTTAGTTTGAACAAACATGATTCTACACCTCAAAAGGAAGCTCCATACCAAATATCAAGTCACTGTACTCACTGGTTCATGAGAAGATGATTTTTAAAATATTTTGGAGCATCTCCCCCTCCCTATGGGGCTGGGCATGTTGAGTTGAACAAAAATGCAATGCCCCTTCGGGACCATCACTAGCACAAACTTTCACTTGAATTGGCCCATGGTTTTGGAGAAGTCCAAAACATAGTGTTGACAGACGACGGAAGGAGAGCGATTAGATAAGCTCAGCTTGACTTCGTCAAAGTGAGCTAAAAACTTGCAATTCTGGAAAAATTATTCGCATTGAAACTTCCTTTCCATATGCATATGTACACATACTCATACTGCACACCAAGTTTCATGAAATTCCAATAAAAAATGCAAGAGTAAAGCAAACAAGCATTTGGGACAGAAATTTTGCTATTACCAAGGGCCATAACTAAGCAAAATTTGACGCATCAAAAATTCCTGACCACATCCACGTCTTCACTTGATACTGATACTTCAGACAAAGTTTCGTAAAAATCCACTGAAAACTGTAGGAGTTAAGCGGACAAAGTTTGTGTCAAACAGACGGATGGATGGACAAACACCATTTCAATATCCCCCCTCCACCTTCGTCTGCGGGGGATAAACAGGGAAATAACTCTTGAAGAAATAGTTGGACACAGCTGGATTGCAATCTCATCAACGTTATTTTCAACAAGCTTGTTCCACATGATGTGGCTTTGTTGAAATCTTTAAAACAAAAAGGGACTTTTTTTGACTACTTCAGAGAATAGAGGTGATCATTACATTAGTTAAGAGTTTATCTTTGTATTCTGAAACAATATTGACCCGTTTGTGAATATTGTGCAAGAAAAACTTATGCAGGGTTCCTGCACATATTTTGGCATCAAATTCAAGAAGTTCAGAGGAGAATTTAGAAAAAGTTAACAAGGGACAGGTAAAGTACACATATTGATATGTGGTAGTGGGAGGCCATATGGAGAACCAAATTTTGACTATCAATGTCAGGGATGTAGTGGATTTATTTGGTGGAAACACTAGTTGGGCATATTTATTTATTTATTTATTTATTTATTTATTAGTGTTTTAAGGTCACATACTTATGCACAATGGCTAATCGTGACTGTGACAGTTTTAAGGGTGGAGGAAGCCGGAGCACCCGGAGAGAACCACCGAGCAACGTTGAGCAGCTGTCAGCTCTCCAACATCGTAACTCTGAACTCTGCACCGCAGCACAGGCAGGGTTAGATTAGTTGAAGACATGCGCACCATCGACGTGCAGTACGCCTCAGTACACAGCGTCATCATGCCCCCATGTAGGCAATCGGGGTGAAGTGTCTTGCCCAAGGACACAAAGCGGTTGTCGCAGGTGGGATTCGAACCGAGGACCTCTCGGCTTGCAGTCTGCACCTCTACCAACTGAGCCACCGCGCCCCCTGGCTGGCCATATGAGCAATTTATTAATTTATGGATATTAACATTCAGATCGATAATATTGAACCAAAGGGTTAAAGTTCATGTCTCTTAGAATGAGTATTGGAGAGAAGAGATATATGGGTGCATATTGGAATGTAGGAAAATCTGGAAAAAACCTGAAAGAGATCTCCCAAAGGGTGAAGCCCAAACCTTGGCCAAAAAAAGAGCTGAGGGTGGTGACAGGAAGGGGGGGTGTCCCACTGGGATGGGGGCGGGAGGATTTTTAAGGCCTTGAGAATGCATCTGGTGGCACCCTGAGCTGTAAACACAAGTAAATATTTCAAATATTTCATTAAACTAAAAAAGTGTAATTTTAATAGCACTTTCCCAGAATATTTATATTTTGCACATAATAGAGAAGATAGTCACGTTAATGTCCTTCAGCCACAGCCACTTGAATTTGATTTCAAATGCAGCATCCATTTAAAATGTTTAACCCCCTGCACACTGATGTAAAAATCTCAAAATTTCAGGCTGCTAATTTTTCCCATGATGCAACTAGAAATTTAATCAATTCAGTCTTGTTTGACAGAGCTCGTTGAGCTCTGTCAAACAAGACTGAATTGATTAAATTTCTAGGTGCATTATGGGAATAATGGCTACTTGAAATTTTGGTATTTTGACATCAGCGTGTAGGGGGTTAAGGAAAGGTTAGTCGACAAAGCAGTACCACAGAAGTGAAACAAAATTGTTGACAATTTGTCCAAAACTGGGATGAATAGAAGTCTTACTTTACAAAATGCAGATGTCATGAAAAAAAGACTGAACTTGGAGCGGAAAACCGGAAAAATTGCATATCTGATTGTTTGTTAGTATGGGATATGCAAAGTACAAGATGTAGTCTTGGGCAGTGTATTGTAGTGGGAAGCTATGCAGAGAACCAAGAGTTGTCAGTCATTTGTTCCACTAATTTATTTATCAGTATTTAAGGATTATTATTTCAGCAATTATGGCTATATCATGACTGTAACATAGGAATGATGTCAAATTCAGCCAATCATTTATAACTACAGTTACAACTAGAAGTCCAGTCATGAAATGAGCACAAATAGCACGTCGATTTGCGCGTTGATCAACGCGTTATAAGCATAGTAAGGCTATCAAATTCTGTACAAATGGCCTGTGCATAGCAATGTTTCAGTCAATGGACCTCCGGGTAACCCGGAGGTCCATTGGCAGAAACATTGCCTGTGATTGCTATGAGTAACCAGGAGAGCCTGCCGTGCTTTGGATGCCATTCGATATAGCATTTGCATGCAATTCTTACGCGCAATTACGCCTAGATAAGCGCACAATTCGCGACAGGACTTCTAGCTTTAACTGTATACTGTCCACCTTAGAGGACTTCCACACCATTTTACCAACTAAGCAGGACTTGCTTATCACAGTAAAGAAGCACTGCTCCATTTTCCTGGATTCTGACAGGGGAGAGATTTAATAAATGTCATCAGCAATACACAACTTTGTGAATGGCTGATAGATAATCAACCTGATAGATGATGACAGGAGTATAATCAAATCAGAAATATCTGTGCGTTTCTCAAGGGGTGACATCGTTTAGAACATGTCATTGTTTGTTTGCTTTTACAGGATTTGTTTTTCAACTGACGACAGTGTTTAAGTGGATTAAGTTGGGGCAAGAGAAGGGGAAATTTGCTTGATATAGGTGGTGGTGATAGGGGTGAACCGGAGGACAGCTGGTGAATATTATATTGGTTATACTGCATTATTACTTTCCAAAGTGTGATTTACTGTGATTTCCGGGTTTGATTATAAATGATAACTTGACAAGTGAATTATGCAATCAACAATTGTGTCATGTATCCGTGCGTGCAAACAAAGACGCTTTGCTGTGGATATAATGCAGACTTCATTGTTTTTTTTGTTTTTTTTAACCCTTTGACAAACATGAAAAGCAGACGACACTTGCAAAAAAAAAAATTATTATCAATTTTTGTCTCAAAAACATAGGTTATGACCCCTCATTGGAACGAGCTTGACAAGCTTGTTCCAATGAGGGGTCATAACCTATGTTTTAGAGACAAAAAATGAATAATGAAAATTAAATGGCGATTTTTGAGAATAGCGCTGGCCGGTTTTGGCCGTTACATGAGGTAAAGGGTTAAATAATATAATTATCGTTAATAATGAAAAGTAATAAATAGAGTAATCACTTGACTGAACTGGTTGCGTGAAATAATTCATTTGAGGCGAGGGACTATATTGTAAAACACTTGTGCACATTCGTGCACTCGTGTTTGTACAACGTCCCTCACCTCTCATGAATTATTTCACGTAACCAGTCCAGTCAAGCTATTACTCTCTTTATTACAACCATCGGGTTGTCCTGCAGGTGGTAAGGAAACTTCTAGAGCAAGGGAGTGGAATCACATTCTGGGCAGGATACATCTGGCCCTCGCAGTAAGCAGATACTCAAGACCAGCCTGAAAGCCACTGCAGTCTTGAAGGAACAAGAGCAAAGCAAAGGGTGGCATAGGCCTTCGACGGTGTAATAAAAGGATAGGTAAGTCTCACAAGGCATAACTAAACCAAAAGGAAGCTTCCAGAAGACACCAATAATGCATCAACAACAAAAAATTGATTTGAGTCAGCATTCCTTAGTTATTGGACGGAAACCAAATTTAATATGAAGGCCATATTGAATTGGCTAGCTGATTCAAAATCAAAAGGAAGCTTCCTCTAGACACCAATAATGCATAACCCAAAAATTGAAATTGATTCGAGTGAGTATTGATTAGTTATTGGATTGAAACCAAATTCAAAATGGCTGCATGGAAGCGAAGCCATAATGAATTGGCCACTGGTGGCCATCTTGGTTCAACTGACTGGTCCAAAAGCGAAAGGAAGCTTCCTCTCTAAACACAAACAATACATAATTAAAAAATAAAAATGATTCAAGTCTGCATTCATTAGTTATTGGACAGAAACCAAATTCAACATGGCCACCACTTTGGCCATATTGAATTGGCTAGCTGGACCAAAATCGAAAGGAAGCTTCCTCTAGACACTGATAATGCATAATAAAAAACTGAAATTGATTCGAGTCAGTATTCATTAGTTATTGGACGGAACCAAATTCAAGATGGCCACCATAATGAATTGGTCACTGGCGGCCATCTTGGATCAGCTAACTGGTCCAAAATCAAAAGGATGCTTCCTCTAGACACCAACAATGCATAATTAAACTAGAGTGATATCACGCAAACAGCCTGACTGTCCCAGCAATGGCAATGCTTAGACACAAAATAGTCTGAGCCATTTTTTGGTAACCATTTACCCAACGAATTTGCCATATCTGCACTCCTGATACACAAAAGTTGCTATTCAAATTTTATTTTTTCATTTCTCTTCCCCAAAACATACCTCATGACCTATTAATGGAACAAGATTGATTAGGAATTAAAGATGTAACTCTGTAAATAAAAAACTTAAAGCAAAAACTTTAACCTGGAAGTTCTAAGTTAAATTGACTGCAAAAAAGGACTAAATATGTCAAAAATAACATAAAACATAATGAGAATGATACAATCAATAGTAATTAATATTAATTAAAAAGAAAAGAAACTGTAACCTTCACTAAAAACTTTAACCACAAACTTTATCCGAAACTCTAAATGTTAAAAACGATGGATGGACGGATGGAGGGGTGGACTGACGATGGATGAAACTATAGCCCTGACTGTAAACAGTCGGGCTAAAAATGCTTAGTTGGCACCCCAACTGGAGGGGGGTGCAGGGGGGGGGGTCATAGGAGTCAATTTTTTTTTTTTTCGCATGTAGTCACTCTAAATCCTTCAAAATGCATTTTGGACCAAAGAAAAAAAAATATTGCTTAAATGGCACTGGGGAGGAGAAGGGGGTGGGGGAGTTATAGGAATCAATTTTTTTCTGCATGTAGTCAGTCTAAATTCTGTGGTGGGGGAGGGTATAGGAGTTAAAAAAATGTTCTGTATGTAATCACTCTAAATACTTCAAAATGCATTTTGAAGCAAAGAAAAAATGCCTAATTGGTAGGGCAGGGGAGGGGCAGAGCAATAACTTACAACAATTTTCAATTTTCATTTGATATTGGTGGTCATCGAACTTGACATGGACAATGCTGCTGTAGAGACATGTACTAACAAGAATTGAAATCTGTTAACTATTGTTCAAGTTATGCCATAAATAAAGTTCAGACAGACGGATGGACAGACTCACAGACAGATGGATAGACAGATGGATGGATGAACGGATGGAGCTCTATGCTATATCCCTCCCTTGTGGGGGGGATAAAAAGTAACAACGTATGTGGTAAATTTCAAATTTACAGAAACTAAGTTCGAAAAGCATTGTGAAAAGGGTTAAATCAATGCCAATATTATTTGAAACCACTGTATACAGCTTCAGTAGACCTTGCCTGAAATAAAAAAAAAGAAATGACGTTGTAACAGAGTGCTTGGAGAATGCAGGCTTTCCGCTAGACCGGCCACAGGTCCATCGACTGGACCCATTCCACCCGCCGATCATACTATGATCAGTCAGAAAAGCTGGTGGTTAAAATGTCGAGTACAATTCTGTATCGTAATGACACTCAGGATTCTTTGTTTCCACATAATGTAGGCATAATTATGTTGTATACTATGCCTACTATTACTGGCGACAACCTGATACTTTATAACCCCCAGACGAGAGGGGGAAACAAAGTTCAAATCCTAAACGTCGCCTATAAAATTTCAGACTCAAATTGTCAGGTTTGGTCCGAAATCACTGGCTTATATTTCGAGCAATAAATGATGTAATTGCACATGCATGACATCACACGTCCACATCATGGTTCTTTTCGAATATTTCGTTCTTTCTGCATTTCCAATTATTTATGTTGACACGTATCGGGTTGTATAAAAAAAATTGAGGTCAAGCGTCGCAGTCACTGTCAGGGATTCGTGGATTTTGTGTTGTTTTGGGTTTGTATTTTTATGAAACCTCCGACCAGATGTAGTATTGTGTGTCCTTTGGGAATTGTAGGAGGAAAAAATACATATTTTCCACTTCAATTATTCAGCATATTACGACCAGAATGCCCCCAGAGGCCACCAGAGAGCCCCTAAAAATCCAAATTTTCCCAGACCCCCATCTATACGCACGTGCCTTTGGTATGTGCACCAGACACCTTCGGCGCTGGAGTTTCACATTCTTTGAACTACCGGACCCACAAATTTTCCCCTAGTGGAAACCCTGGAGAATGAAAGGTAGAACCTTGAAAAGCAGAACTTTAATCCAAAACTTTAAGCTTGGAATACTAAGTAAAATTGATTGGCAAAAAAGGGTTAAATATTTCCGAAAACCGATAAAAGAAATCATTGATGTAAATGGAATCATTAAGTTGTACTGACCATGCAAGAATTAGACTAAGAAAGTATGTGGCAAATTCTAATTTCAAATACAAAGAAAGTAAGTCTGTAAACATGTTTAACCCTTTACGCAACGCAGACGATACCAAAATTTATCATTATAAGTATCATTTTTAAAAATTTTTCAAAAAATTTCAACAAAACCATATCATGTGACCCCTCGTTGGAACGAGCTCGATGAGCTCGTTCCAATGAGGGGTCACATAATATGGTTTTGTTGAAATTTTTTGAAAAATAATATTTATTCAACTGCTGAATTTGGATATTATGCGGCCGGATGCGGGCGATTCGTTGGGTAAAGGGTTAAAAGGGGTTAAAGTCATGTCGATATTAATGAAAATCACTGTAGAAATGTTCAGTAGATAGTTGACATTGTCCCAAATAAGAAACAGTGACATTCCACTAAACTATTTGAAGAATTAAAGGTGTAATTTTAAAACACCCCCCAAAAAATAAAACTTTAACCCAAAACTTTAACCTGGAATTTGTAAGTTAAATTGCCATACAAAAAAGGGTTAAATATTTCCCAAAATAACATGAAACATAAAAAAAAAACATAATGAGAATGATACAATCAATAATAATGTTAATTTGAAAGAAAAAAACCCCCAAAAACTTTAAGGTTGACTTAAAAACTTTAACCACAAACTTTAACCAAAACTCCAAATGTTAACAGACGGAAGGACAAAAGTCATGACAAAACAGGAAAAAAAAAAACCCACTTGAACCTTCAGTAAAAAACTTCAACCACAAACTTTAACCAAAACTCTAAATGTTAACAGACGGACAGACGGATGGACAGACTGATGGACAAAAGTCATGACTATAGCCCTCAAAGTAAACAGTCAGGCAAAAAATTGAAATGATTCGAGTCACCAGTTATTGAATGGAAACCAAATTCAATATGGCTGCCATGGGGGCCATATTTAATTGGCTAGCTGAACCAAAATTGAAAGGAAGCATTGCCTAGTCATCCACAAGTTACTCAAAAAATTATGATTCGATCAAATAAGCGGTTCTTTAGTTATTTGACGGAAACCAAAAGTTAACGTCGGACGATGGATGGACGGATGGATGGACATGGTGAAAACATAATGTTCCGAGATTCTCTTAGGATCATAAAAATGTACCAACCCCAAGCTGGGGAGAAATCTCAATGGTAGGGGGCATACATGTCCAGCCTGGTTGAGGACTGGTTTCAAATTAAAAGCCAGTCTCATCATTACGTGTACGCTCCCTGTAAAACACTGCCAATCGACTCCCCACTAACTGCTCTGTAAGGTGGGGTATCAAAACCCAACCACGTGACTTCAATAAGACGTACTATCGGTTATAATTAGCACGAAGTGTTTCCCAGTGTTGTGACAAGGTTATGCTTCCGACCCAAAATAGGACCTCCAAACATCATTTCTCTGCAAAACAGTCATTGATAATTAGGGAAAAAAGCGCATCGCTCCCAAACTACACAAATAAAAATAAAATCGTTAAAATTTATTTCGAAATATCATACAAAATGACTTTTGAGGGCAGTTTCGATCTCGCATGAATATTTGTGAAGACCTTCTCGTTACTTTTTGTTGATGTCGGTGTTTCTTTGATCCTGTAATTTTTGGATACCAATTGGCACATTTTTCCACCCAGTCGGGCAAATACTATTTTTAATATCATAGGGTAATTTTAAAAACGCATTTCGTTTCGAATATATTGATTAAAAATCAGTGAGATTTCGTCCTTGAGTTTTTACAATCCGACTATTATAAGCAAAGTTACGCCAAAAATGGAAATAATAAAAAAATCTCATTTGTAACAGGTTGAAGAAACTTTCAAAAATAGTCTTTCAAATACACACCTTTTTTATTCTGCAGTGGTAGACATATTCCGAGCAATGAAAAAGAACTTAACACAATTTGGTTACGTTTCCGGGTATTTGCATGAAGGACAGCTGACGTCGACTTAACAGGTTGAGAACAACGTAGTTTCATTACCCCTCTATACGGGCCAAATTGCCAGAGTTATTAGACCATAGACGTATGGAAACCTGATCTAAATCACCCCACCTCAAAACACCTCATTCTTATATGCACTCCCCCCCCCCTCCACCCCGAAATATATAATACACAGATCTGTGTGTTATTTATTTTGTAAGTGTGTGTGTGTGGGGGGGGGGGCATATATAAGAGAGAGGTGTGACTTTGGGGGTGGTGTGATATTAATCAGGGCAAAATAATTTCCAGACTGATTTCAGATGTGGAAACAAATTTGATAAACAAACTGAGCGTGGATCTACATATCAGTTCCCGGATGTTAGATGGCGCTTTGCTGAAATCGTCTCTTTTGATTGAATAAAACATGGGATGAGAAATGTAAGTCAAATTCTCTCTAACACAGTTTCATCCAGCATGCGGTTCGACCCATTGTTCAGGTGAACAGAATATTCTTTTACATTGAACCATGCAGGGCCTTTGAAACTCAGTGGATGACCAAGACTGCAATTGTGGATATCCTGGAACCCATTAACGGTACATGGAGAGAAATTCTAAACAGAAACACTAACAGAGTGGAATTTTCACACATATATCGTCTTAACCCATGTCAGAGAAGCATTTCATTGAACTGAGTGTCCTTTGAACGACAACCTACGGTCCATCTGCAGAAATATGTTGTGTTCGGTGTCCCTTTTCCACCGAAGCTGAGAGCATATTTTGTGAGTGAAAACCTCACTCCTCGAGTGTTTTAGCAGAGACCCTTCTGTATGTGGCGAGATGGGACGCGATGTGTCTGAATGTATCTGAGATTAGTTAAAAAATATAAATTAGCACAATTTGGGAGAGTTTTCAGTTTCCCTTCTGAACTCAGCAAATTTAGAAGAAACATGTACATATATTTTATATTTCGTTAAAAAACGCTTTGTATAGCTTGAGGTTTGTTGCTTTGGACAACTGAGAATAGTAGACCCAGGCTGTTGTAATATAACTGAATATAACACAACACTTAACATGGTCAATTATTGAGTTCTCGTGGCAGCAATAAAATTTGGTATCAATAACATTTCCTAATCGGAACTAACTAACCCTTTAATTACCCTTCCAAAGATGTAAAACAAGAGCCGACAATAACTAATGATTGTTTCTGAAACAGCCTCTGATCACAATGAAAACATTGACTGGTGACAATAGATAAAGCATAAATTACTCCTATGAACTTTATTATTTTGAGATTTCCCACTTCAGAAACTGGTTAAATTGAATTACAATTATGTATATCTATATACTTTTATATTTACACTGCGACTTGTAAAGAAAATTTGGTTTCTAACATTCGACCTACCATTTAACAATTTTATTAGCACTACGATAAATACTGAAATTATTTTGAATCTATTTGTAGGAAAAGACAGCGCCCGTGTGGTGTTTTCCAAAAAATAGTTGCAACACAATGAGAAAGAATTCAATTTCTAACATTCGACCTGTCACTTAAGTTAACAGTGCACATGTACATTAGCACTAAGAAAAAGCCCTGGGCCGATTTAATCCATGGACCGACTTAGGGGCATACCTCAATTGATGACTTTATTTTTGGCCGACTTCTCCCATGGGCGACTTCCCATTCTACAGCCCCGTGTCTTGCGGCACACTGAGAGACCATGTGTTCGAGTGTTGTTTTCTTAATACTGGATAGCTGTCTTTTCCACCTAAGATCGCCGTATCTACATGTGCCAAGTCGACGTCCAGTAAGAGCAGGCTTCGACACCTTTATAGTTTAAAGCCCACTCCCCCCCCTCCCCCCCCCCCCACCCACCCACAGACACACACCACATGTTGGGGATCACATGCCGCCTATCGCAGAGATAGGCCTACTGACACCACCTCTAGTTCCACAGAAAGTTAAAAGTTATTTTTCGGCATAATTATGTTGTTGCCAGAACGCAGTTTAATTTGAGTGCATTCAAAAACGGAAACCGGACATTGCAAATAAAATCATTAAAATAATTTTCGACAGTATTAATATGGGCAGATCATAAGCGGTCATAACTGAAAAAGAAGGCGATCAATTGCATCTTGATTTGGTGTCAGTCTTTTTTTGTGTTGATGATGTAAATATGTGTTGAATATTTTTAGTCGAAAACTTAAAATAACATTTGATAAATAAAAGTTGTCAGCAAGGTTATAAACAACATCTCAAAAGTGTTATGCTTTATCAGACCAGTGCTGGAAAACCCCATTAATTAGCTCCGCCCACTCATAAAAAGTTCCTCTATAAATAGACACAGAGATCTTAATTGAACCGGATTAACAGTGACTGCATTATGTAATCATATGTTATTGTAACAACTGGGGTAATTTGGAAGACTACTTTTACAGGGACTGTACACGTAATGATCTCGGACATTAATTTTGGGGATTTCCATTGACCAGGTTCTGTGCGAATTAGGGCACATTCACCTGATGCTCAGTGGGGAATTTTTACTTTTATTGAGAGGACAGGCATGATTAATCAAGAAGCTGACAAATCGTAAGCAGCACACATAATTTCCAAAATCCAACTTTTTTCTTTCTCTGTGACCTTTAGAAACAACATTAAGTAATTTTTTTATGGGCTCATCACTTCTTTTCAAATAAGTTATAGTTGCATCAGTGTTCACGCTGTCGGGTGCCAATGGTACCAGTTTTTAAACATTGGCACCAAAATGATGGCCATTGGCACCACAATTGGCACCAAAATATTCTAAGAGAGAAAAATTCAAAACAATTGCAGCATAATTTTTTTACGGCAATCAACTCGTTAAAGAATGCACACTTCATGTTTGTCAGTAAAAAGTTCAATCAATCAATTAACACCTTTATTATCCATTCATTGTCAGGTATCCAATTTCCAATGTAAGCTTTTTATTAATCGTGTGAATAGGATTATCACCTTTAAGTTAATTAGCTTACTTCTTTCAATTGTCATTGATGACAAAATATTAAGCTGATAGACACGACCAGTTCAGGGACATTAATAGTTAAGTAATTTTATTGGTTGATGTTGAAATAGGTTTTCTAGTTAGGGGTGCGAATTATGAGCTTGAGTACCCGAAAAAAGTTCAATATTTGAGGATGCCAAATTTAGCTGATGTTGTACATTGGCACATATCCATCCATCGCCTGTTCTGTTGTGATATAAAGTCCCCCAATTTTTTTCCAAATGGACTTGGCTACTTTTTTTAATTTTAATAAATGAATAACAAATAATTATTAGATGTTTATTGAATGAGTTCCCAGTTTTAAGCTGATTTTTTTTATTATTTCAATACAGTTTTATTTAGTATATATTTTTCATCATATTGACATACTGGACACAGCGTTACCAACTTTTCTCATAACATTGACGAAAGTTAATTTTACCCATGCGTAGAATTTATACTGACGACATTGAACAATAGCAGATTATAACAGAATATAAAAATATTGCCCTAATAAAATTATAAATCCTTACAACGAACAGAACCTACAGTTAAGTAATGGAATGAAACGCAGTAGGGGATGTGGGGGGGGGGGGGGGGGGGGGGGTCATAATAATAAGTTCCTTACTAAATGCTGAATTCTTCCATCAAGACTTTGTGGCAAAATACCCCCACCCTATCACCCCACCACTGATCCAATGTATATGTCATTTGTTTTACTTATCCAGCCTCCGTAAAAGATCAGAAAACATCACAACTTTTAGTTAAGTGTACAAAGTTGCATATGCTACATTGTATATCATTAGGAAAAAGTTCTCGGAGAGAATGGGTAGTTGGCTGCAGGGTGTGGGGTTTGGTACAGGACCTTATTGCTCCACCGCCTAGGGTTTCAAATATGTGGAAACGGAGAAATATACAACACTGGCTATTCGATGTTCAACTGATAGAAAATAGATTAAAGATCAAACTAGGGTGGGAGTAATTAAACCAGTCGTTGCCTTCGTTTTTCATTTGAAATTTCTGGCACCAAAAATTTTTGGCTGGCACCAAAATTCACTTCACTGGCACCAGATGAAATCAGGCCAGCGCGAACACTGAGTTGTATTCCTCGAATTTGTGGTGCATGATTACAGCATCGTACCTAAGCTTTAACAAGGCTAAAGTTTAACCTTACACACATATTTTTCTGTGCACCTAAGTGCCATGTTGTTTGACTCCTTTGTCAATTCAGCACACCGAATGGAGTGGCATAGTTTTGTCAGTTGATAGCGAATACATAATAATCTCAGGCGCACATGCAAAATTACTGAATCACAGAGACAAAAAAAAAAATACTTGTGTGCTTCCTGTTGCCCAACCAACCTTATTTTAAGCTTGCAACCCTATAAACAGGTAAAATGCATCTGCAATCATCAATACAGATGATCAAGAGCATGGGAATCATATGGTATGTCATTTTGGGATACTCCAGACATGTTGGTTTGTATGCTAGTCGGTTTGAGACTTTTGGGGAAAATTGGGGCAGGCCAACAGGCTGTGGGTATTAAAAAGGTGTGTGTTCAAACACTGCTATTAATCATAATTATTATTAATATAACAATGGGCCCATGAACTACGTACAGTTAAAACTACAAGTCCTGTCACAAACTGTGCGCTTATCTAGGCTTAATTGCGAGTAGAAATTGCGCGCAATTGCTATATCGAATGGCATCCAAAGCACGGCAGTTTCTCGTGGATACTCATAGCAAACACAGGCAATGTTTCTGCCAATGGACCTCCAGGTTATGCGGAGGTTAATTGGCTGAAACATTGCTTGTGCACAGGCCATATGTACAGAATTTGGTAGCCTTACTATGGTCATAATGCGTAGATTAATGAGCAGATCGCCTTACTATTTGCGCGCATTTCATGACAGGATTTCTAGTTTTAACTGTACTGTGGCAAGCCATTCTAGATATGCCTCTTGGTCAGAATAATCCACAAACAAATTTTAAAACAATTAAATCTTCTGTTCCCTATTTTGCTTAATTGGTAGAATGAGACGAATCACATCCCCATCATACTCTCCAGGCCTCCGTCCTCACATTGTAAGTTTCTGCATAGTGTATTTCCTGTATGCGCACAATAGGTGAAGCCTGATTTACATCCTGATTCAGTTTATAATCAACCTGATGTTGTTAGATTTTGCTTGTCTTTCTTAATTGATTGTAATAAAAGATCGTGATGTCCACCTTTTTCCCTTGCCACTGATCTCTTGAAGTTAAACAGCTTATTGTCTCTTTCAACAAGTTTATCTGCCCTGATGCATATGGAAATCACAATGGTGACAGGAAGCACCTGAACTGTACCAAATTACTGGTTTTAGAGTAGGTTTGTAAATAATATGCATGTCTATCACACCCCCTCCCTAGGCCAAGGAGCCCCATAATGAGTATCAGGGGCAAAACAATACACCAAACAAGCTATTAATTGAAAATAGAATATGTTTTCATTTTTGGAATTCACTAAAAATAAACCCAAGGAAGGTTCTTAAGCTAAGTTTGAATAGTACTGGCTGGTTTTACCATTACATTGGGTAAAAAGTTGATTTCGATGACATTTACCCTAAGGCTGTACAGTGCACAGGGTTAGTTATTCAGTTGGAAATGAAATTTTATTTTATAACCAGAAAGTGTGACTAACCCTGTGCAGTGTACAGGGTTAGTCACACTTTCTGGTTATAAAAAACTGGTAACTGCCGTATCACATTCTACATGAAAATATATGATGACTAAGGTTGTAAAAATGCTTTGGGTAAGTTAGTTACATAGGGTGCTGGATTCAAGGATCTATTGGAAATACACTGGATTATGGAAATTTTTTAAAGTGAATTCCAAAAATGAAAACATTCTATTTTCAATTAATAGTGTGTTACCAATACACTGTAATTGATGCAGGAAAGTATTAATATAAAGATATAACTTGAAACACTAATGAGGAAAAACATTTCCTTAATGTTGTTTCTAGAGGTTACAGAGCATGATTAAAGTCGACTTTTAATCAATTACTTTTCTTCAAAAATCGATTATGAAATTTTATTTATTTATTTATTGGTGTTTAAGGTCACATATTTCTGCACAATGGCTAATCATGATCGTGACAGTTTTACGGGTGGAGGAAGCCGGAGTACCCAGAGAGAGCCACCAGGCAACGGCGAGCAACTGTCAGCTCCCCATCATACCAACTCCACACAAGCAGGGTTAGCATTGGTTGAACACAGGTGCACCATCCACGTGCAGTACACCTTAGTGCACAGCGTCACTGTGCCCCCACATGGGCAGTGGGGGTGAATTGTCTTGCCCAAGGACACAACGCGGCTGCCGCAGGTGGGATTCGAACCGAGGACCTCTCAGCTTGCAGCCTGCACCTCTACCAACTGAGCCACCGCGCCCCCATGAAATTTTATAACCATGCCAGATCTAGTTGAGAATCCACTTACTAGAGAGCTTCCCAAATTTCTTGATACTTGAAAATATTGGTAGCTATCGCAGTCATGCAAATTCAACGCCATGGCCACAAACTATCCTGATTGAGCTTCACCTCTTTTCTGGTATCACAATGTTGTTAGCTCAGCAGAGGGAGATGCCATTTTTTCATATGTGAATAATGGATAATTATGGATAGGATCCTTCAGAAGACTGTTTTCGACAACAAAAGAAAATTAGATGCCAAAACAAGCATTAATGTCTTGGCAGCTGAACTGAGAGATTTATGAGTCTATTTAACCCTTTACCCAACGAATCGCCCACATCCGCCCGCGTAATATGCAACTTCAGCAGCTGAAAAAATATTATTTTTCGAAAAATTGCAACAAAACCATATCATGTGACCCCTCTTTGAAACGAGCTCACTGAGCTCATTCCAAAGAGGGGTCACATGATATGGTTTTGTTGAAATATTTTGAAAAAATTTAAAAAATGATATTTAAAATAATAAATTTTGAAATCATCTGCGTTGGGTAAAGGGTTAAAAGCCAAATGGGATCAAGTTCAGAAAAAATGGAAGGAAATAAAAAAAATAAGAACAACTGAATTTAAAATTTAAAACAATTAAACAATGAAAAAACTCCACTTTTATCTTGGTGAAAAAGAAGCTTCAACATGAAACCTCATATACAAATTACTTTCAGATGGCCGTGATGCAATGAAATTAGGCATAACTAGAGGTAGGCAAAAAACCCCACAAAAAACCCCAAACAAAACAAAAACTAGAATCCACGATAAACTCATAACCTGCAAAGTGTTTTTAAAAATATCTTTCACTGAAAGCAACCATGATTGGATTGGATGAAAAATTAATTAAAATTCAACTGAAGAAATCAACGTTAAAAAGTGGACTCTGTTCACAGGGAAAAATTATGTTATAAGGGTGCAAATTATACCTATTCTTGACAAGAGATGTACTGTCTCAGGCAGAAACATCTACTAGCAGCATGCAAAGAGTTAAATCATTTATGGAACAAACCACTGATAATTCTGCAATGATATGCTAAAATTTAAATACATGTTTTCACCTTTTATTTTCTTCTTGCAAGAAACAAATTTTATCTCTGTTTGCTTTCTTTTGTTTGTCAAAGGATGCTGCTTCTTCTTCAAAATGTTTTCTGTGCTCTTCACTCTCAGCTAGCTTCTTATTTAATCTATTAAGAAATAATGATAAATTCATTTATGCAGATTTGTATTTTAGATCTATGTAAATCAATACTTTTTTACATAAATCCTGTGCATTTGTTGTAGACAAGCCCGATAATTTAAATTTTATAGTAAATTTCCTTTCTTATTATACCTACCGCAATTGTTTACTGTAGGCTTGCACTACAGTGGAAGACCCAAACTCGGAAAATATACTCTCTATTTGAGCTTTCCCAAGAGATTTGGGAAAGAAAAGTGGTGCAAAAACACCACGAAAAATAAGCCAAAACTGGGTAAAGTGCCATCGGCGCACACCCAGTAGGGGACGCTCTTCTCTTAGTACAATTCCACGACTTCTGTTAACCTGTGCGCAAAGCAGTCATCAAATCATTCTTTTGAGTACACCAACATAGGAGTTATGTGATCAGCAGGGAGGAAGGATTCTTACCTGAATAAGAAGACGGGAGGGCTCCATGTAAACAATTGCGGTAGGTATAATAAGAAAGGAAATTTACTATAAAATTTTAATTTCTTATCAACCTACATTACAATTGTTTAATACAGGCCGAATAGACAATAGGATGGAGGGAATCACATAACCAACCCACACATAACCCAACTGCACTGGAACCGTGGACAAAGGAAGAGGTCCCTAGGCCTATCAAACCATAGCATCATAAACATTAGTAAAAGACAATGAGAGATGAGGCGTATGGTTATGTGCGACGCACAGACAGAAAGGGCAGTAACAGCACAGAGCTGGAACTGACCTTGTAAGAAGCCGAATGGCTGGGATAGACAACAGCCTGAGCAGAAGAAAGAGGACCCGTAGAACAAAGGTCCTCTGCCTGCTCCGGAAACTGTCGCAGATAAGTGGAGAAAGTAGCATTTCTCCAGTAGACTGACGAAGTTAGTATGAGCCCCAAGAGGTAGACAATGCACGCACCTTGTGGCAGAAAAATGATTGGTAATACAATCGCCAGTTGCTAGACGAGCGGAAGCTGCATGAATAGCAAGACAAATCCATCGAGAAATGGATTCAGGAGAGATATTCTGTCGACCAGGAATAAGAGAAGAAATCGATCCTACCCTTCCAAATGAACAGAGCAAAGAGTGTTTACCCTCAACAGAAGGAAGAGTCCCGATACAGATAGGAGGCAGAGTAGTTTCCGGTATCTGATTTTTGGCCAGAAAGGAGCAATCACTGGTAAACATAACACTGGTGGGAGAGCTCCACAAAAAAACCGGTCAACCGAGAGAAGCTCACTAACCTGTCAGACTGAGGCAAAAGCCATCAGAAAAGCTGTCTTTTATGTGAGAAAATGCATATCCACCTGGGATAAAGGCTCGAACGGCACCCCCCCCCCCCCCCCCACCCCCTCCCAAGCAGAGCAGCACCCAAGAAAGATTCCATCTTGGGATAAGCTGCATAGTAATAGGCATTTTCAAGAAAAAGTGCCGAACAAGCTTGGAGAGGCATGGATTAGTGCCAATACGACACTGTCCCACATACGAAAAGGTCTCCGAAGCATGGACCTGTACCCATTGATGGAAGCAAGCTGGAGACCCCCAGAATCAAACATATACCAGAAATTCCGCAATCTGTGTGATCAAAGGAGTGACAGAAGCAACAGAGTGATCCGCACACCATCGACAGAAGACCTTCCACTTAGCCGCATAGGCTAAACCAGTGGAGTGCCTCCTTGAAGACGAAAAGCAACTCCACTGCTGGTCTCGGAAAAAACGCTACAGAGGAGACAGGACCTGACAAAAGACATGCGCGAAGGCACAATGAAGTTGGGTCGACGTGAAACCTCCTCAGGCGATTTTGGCAAAGAAGGTCGCGATGTAGAGGGAGATGTGCCGGAACCGCCACTAACAGAGAGCGGAGCAGATTGATGATCCACACCCACTGAGGCGACAGGGGTGCGATCGAAATGATTCGACAACTGCAGGTTCGTATCTGGGCTAGAACCTGAGGCAGAATCGGAACCGGCAGAAAGGCGTTGCAGGCAAGACCATTCCAAAGGAGGGACAGAGCATCCACGACGAAAGCCAGAGCATCTAGACACAGGGACACGAAAATGTCCACCTGATGGTTCCAACGAGTCGCAAAGAGATTGATGTGGGGATTACCCCAGAGATCGCAGAGAGACTGGAACACCGCAGTATGGAGCATCCACTCGGTGGAAAAGAACGTGCCCCGTCGGGACAGGGAGTCGGCTAGGGCGTTCAGACGACTGGGAATGTGACGAACCCCCACTCCGGCATTGACATCCTGAGCGAGCAGTAGAAGATCCCGAACCACTTCGTACATGGGAACATAGTGCGTGCCGCCCTGGTTCCAAATGTAAACAACCACTGTCGAATTGTCGGACAACAGAAGGACCTGACAATTCGAAAGGCGGGGGATCCACTGCCGGAAACTTAGAAGAAGAGCAAGAAGCTCCTTCTGGTTGACGTGAAGAGCTGCTGGATCCTGGTCCCATGACCCGTGAAGGGAAAGACCTAGAGGATCCAATGTCACACCCTATCCAAGATCGCTGGTGACTGCCGTCATAACCCTATCGGACGTGGGGAAGTCCAACGGAACTCCCTGCATAATCCACTGAACATCTGTCAGGGGAGACGGTGACGAGGAAGAGACTCCGGTAACTGAAGCACCAGATCCAGAGGATCGACATTCAGCCTACGACTGAGTCAGAAAGTGTCGGAGAGGTCTGACATGCAGCCGACCTAGAGGAATGAGATCCGTCACCGAACCGCAGAGACCGAGCAGCTGGGAAAGACTCCGAGCTGTTGTGGAAGTGGACTGGGACAGAGTCAGGGCAAAAGGCTGAAAAAATCACAGCCCTTGCCCGGGAAACCGCCACTGTATCCAGCTGAGTACGGAAGCCCATCCCAGATGACAAAACGGTGGAGTAGGGACCAGGTCCGACTTCTCCTCGTTGATTCTGAACCCTAGTGACGAGAGCAGGCTCAACAGTGTGTCGACACCCGACTCCAGAAAGGCAGCATTGGAATGCCTCTGAAGGATATCGACTAGATATGCCGAAGAAGACACCCTGGACTGTGTGCGATGTAAGACTAACACATGCAACATCAGATGGGTGAAGGCCCAAGTATCCAGGTCGAGGCCGACTTGAACTGGAAAACTCCCTGGTGAATGGAGAGGTGAACCGACCTGAAAGCCTCCATGCTGAACTTAGGAGCAATGATAGACTGGGTCAGGATACTCAGATCGATAACCTGTCTGTGTCGGCCGTCCTTCTTCGGCACCAAGAACAGGCGGGAATAAAATCCGACTGAAAGAATGTTCTTGATGACCTTGATCGCCCCCTTTGACAGGAGATGGCCTATCTCCGTGATCAAAAGTTCCCAACGTGTAATGTTGAAAGGGACTTGTGTTGGAATGCCTCAACCTGGGACGAATTCGAGGTGATTACTGCCGACACCTATGCTTACCTTGTGAGTAAGTAGAAGTGGCGGCAGGAGGATCAGCCCTTGGCTTCGCAGAGGAAGCAGAAGGGTACTTCTTAGGCTTTGGACAGCCCCTGCCTCCAACAGAAGGCTGATCAAGCTGACGAAGCAGCAGCTGATCTATGGAATGACATAGGGAGTCATCCCAGACCATCGCCACGGAAACATGGAATAGTTGCGGACCTGCCGATAGAGGCAGATCGAAGAGCAGCACGCTGCCCCTCAAGAAGGGAATGGCTTGTGTCCACCACAGCGTCCCTGCCAACTAATTCTAAGTTACCTGTGTTACAGGCATGCATGTGAGAAGATACATGAGCGCCTTGGACAGCACACACAAAAGGCCTGTTCATCGTCAAAGCACAGACGACGTGATCGAAGAGAGAAAGCATTCCAGCATCTCTCTCGATAAGCCCAACACAGACTCCAGAGTCTCTATATGAAAAATGGCCGGCTGGGGAGTTGGAGTCCTGATCCAAGACTGTCAAAGTTTGGCAGACTGACGGATTGGCGGAATCATAGGAACGATAATGCACCAGAGGCAAAAAAGTGTCAACCCTGATGAAGAACGACGTCTTCATAGCCTAGGAACTCAGCTTACGAGTCCAAAGATGTAAATGCTTCAACCACCTGTACCGACAGGCACGATCGAAGGTGCCCAGAAGCAGGTTGCTCCACAGGCTGTAGGCGTGCGACCAATGATCGCGGCTGGGCTGACACTGTCGGCTGGTTTGACGGTTTGAGATCTGGAAGGAACCCAAACACAAAGTCAAGAGCTGCCCCCAAGTCAGAAGACTGTTGGCTCTCGACGTCAGGTATGTCGGACTCATCCCCTAAGTCGGAAGACACATAGCCCATCATGGCCAAATCAGCCGACGCCTCCCATGGTGTAGGCACACCAGGGGGATCAGAAAGCAGCCTGTTTCCAATCCCAGGAGGCAGCGCAACAGAGGGCACCTGGAAACCACTCGTAGCCTCGCTGGAAGCAACGGAAAAGGCTCTTGGACAGAACCAAAGTGAGCAAGGAGAGGGCCTCCTTAAGCTCACTGACTGTGTCAGCCGGTTCGATATGGGAACGAACCGACAAAGTGGCTTCACTCCTGACCCATTTAATCAGTGAAGGGTCACGATCCTCAAATACACCCGACGCGGGGCAACGGGCCGCAGCTGAAACATCTGAAGGCAGATGTGTATTGGGATATGACATACCACGAGGATCTACAGAGCGGAAACTCAGGAGAGTCGCCCCAAACCTCTGCAGGACAGAAGGTGCAGGCTGCACAAAAAGCGTTGGTTCCGCAAAACTGGCCATGGGACCCGAGTGCGTGGATGGAAATGCCACGGAGCTCATGGTGACCCCACAATGAACATCCGAATCCAATGAGAAAAACTGTGGTACTCGATGGCTGAGAGACCACAGTAGAGGGTTCGGACGGCAGCCCCTTCCGACTTCGCCAAGTTGAAGTCAGGGAAGGCCGAGACCGAAACCCCACGTCTACACTACCAGACATCTTTGCAGACCCCTGCAGGGATAAAACTGCTGTGCTCAACGGAGGAGAGGCCACAGCAGGGGGTTCAGTCGGCAGCCACTTCCGACTTCGCCGAGTTGAAGTCAGGGAAGGCTGAGTCCAATACCCCACATCCACACTGCAGACGCCTGCAGGGATAAGCCGAGGCCGGCTGAAACACTGACCGATGACGTTGCAGACGGAACAGCAGTAGCAACAGATAAGACGGGAGCTGTTGAAACTGGCGGAAAAGGGGAGAGAGCAACCGGAGGAGTCACAGCCCTAGTGACAGCCTGAGATGTCGACTGGAGAGGGACCATAGTCCCGGAACCATGCATCTCTTCACCAGACAACTCAACAGCTACCGCAGTATCCACCACGGTTAAAAAAACTGCACATCCCCCACGGAGGGGGTATAACTCTCACCAGACGTGGTCGTGTCGGGAGGCCCCAAAATGACAGCATTCCTCCCCCCCCCCCCCTCCCAGGAACGGGAAGAACTGCACACCCCACATGGAGGGGGTATAACTCTCACCAGACGTGGTCGCGTTGGGAGGCCCCGAAAATGACAGCGTTTCCCCCCTCCCTCCCCCCCCCCACCTGTGGGTGCAGGAGGAAAGAGCATGAGAATGCACCAAAGCGAGGTCAAAAGGAATTGCCCTAAACGAACTGTACTGGACACAATAGAGGTGAGAAGAAAAAGGTGAACTCAACAGATATAGACAGTAGAAGAAAACCCACAACTACAAGAGAAAGGTGGCAGAAAAAGTACAGGCGGGAACACAACTGAACCCAGACGGCAGACAGGGACGCAAAAAACAGAAATTCTACTCTCAACGGAGTGGAGAAATCCTGTCCATACAGTCCACCACTGACACCTAACTCCAATAATAATAAAATTTATCAAATTTATGTACGAACCGCACGGTACGCGAAAGTCGTGCGCGACACATAAAATGTTAAAAAATTTATAGTAATTTCTATATTTTTTATACTTACCAATGACCCAGACATAGCTGGTGCTAACTCTTAAAATATAGGGCCAAACACAAATTTTGCCCCCCAATCCCCAAAATTTGCATCTAAAACCAAAGAAAACATGTCCTGAAAGGCCCTTCACACTTCGCCTCTACTGCGCATGCGCAGTGTCAAGGACGTTCCGAAATTGGCGCCATTAATCATTCTAATAACCAGTGCCTGGTAAGCGCTATGTACTCAGCGGGGAGGCAAGAGTTCCCAACTCCTGGGAGGGCCATCCCCGTCTGGGTCATTGGTAAGTATAAAAAATATAGAAATTACTATAAATTTTTTAACATTTTTATACTGTACCAATGACCCAGACATAGCTGAATAGTAAAAAGGCTGGAGGGCCAAGGACATAGAGCAAAATGGAATACGCTCAATAATATAAAATAGAGTCATCCCCTGTAGGGAAAAAGAAGTAATAGGACTTACATGTATCTTTCTTATTTAAGATAAATTAGAAAGATACAACACCTTCCAAAATTGAGCTTCATACATCCATGTACTCTATTAATATCCAATATAATCCTTATACTAATAATTTTTAAAGTAAGCCAATAAATAAAGTAAGTCTAGAGAATAGAGACTCTAATAGTCCTAAAAGTGTCTGAGGATTGCATAATCATGTCCGTTGACATATGCAATAATCAAAAGCTATACTTTAAAAACTAAGACTTGAATGAATTTTAAAAACATAAACTTCTCACTAAATAACCATCCCAATAACAGCTCAGAATTACTAACTCCGAAGGAGGTATCCCCTTGTTTTCATAGTAAAACAGGTGACCCAAGGGAACACCCTCCCCCCCCCCCCCCCTTTTTCTTGCCCTGGGTCAAATAGCCCAGAGCGAAGAGGGCAGCAGAACGGAGACACTGCCGAAACAGACAGCCTACCTAGCTATAGTAGCAACTGTTAAGTGAATGACATTCTGAGCAGTAGATAATAGACCTAACAATAGAGGCCTCCAGAAATGGACTCGATATTTCTGAGATAAAAATTCATGAATGTGGATGGCTGAGCGCAATGAGCAGCCTTCAAAAATCTATAATAGCGACACTATTAATGTAAGCCCAAGATGTAGAAGAACTCTTACTTCATGAGCCGAAATCTTAAGCACAACTGCTAAGTCAATGATATACCATAAGCAGTACCGATAGTTAATAGAATCCATTAACAATAGAATGGAGCGAAACGTCCTTCTACTAGGCATCAAAGACAGAAGAAGCTTACGCCCATAGTAATAAACAGATATCTGTTTATAAATACATAAACTCTACCCGGAAAGAGTAAAGGCCTATGCCCGTACGAAGACGGAAGGACCTTAATAACAATAGGTTCCGGATATTAGGAGCCTAACTCTTATGCAAAAATCCAACCTAAATAGTAACGGAAGTAGTGATTCCGAAACTACGAAAGTGAAAATCATCCATCAATAGTGCATGAAACTCACTGACTCTACAGTAAGAGAGAAACCAACAGAATTACTGTCTAAAAGGTCAGAATTTGAAAACTACTGTTTCCAGAGGCTCAAATGATTACTTAGCTAAATAAGAACCGAAGTTAAAATCCATATAGGAATTTAATCTAAGGATTCTAAGTCTATATATCATAAAGTTACTAACTGACTTAGATAAAGAGACATAAGACTCAATTGTAAACTATCATAGAGTGCATAGGTATGAGGTAACATAAACCTATAACCTTACTAATAACAGGCTGCAGTAGATCTTGTGAAACAAGTATACTAAAAAATTGCAATGAGTAGTATGGAGGGATCAACAATATGAACATAATGATCCCTACACCAACTACGGAAGAGCCTCCACTTTAGCCGCATAGAATAGCGAAGAAGAGGATCTCCTATAGTAAGAAATCGCGTCCAAAGCTCGTCCAGTACAATGCTTACAATGCAATACAGACCACACAATGGAATACATGAAGGTTGCGACCTTGCGGGTTGTGATAAAGATGACACGATTTACCCAGTGAAAAAAGATCCTCACATTGAGGAAGATTTCACGTTAAGACCCACAGTAGACAAGAGAGAAAATTACCCATGATCTCTGTGAAGATAGAGATGCTATCAACAGAAATGTATTGTGGTTGTTTATCTTAGCAATACCTGCTGAAACAACAGCGCCGGAGGATACGCGTATCCTATCATTCCGTCCTATAGATCAATAGAGCGTTAACAACATTAGCTCAGAGATCTGGACAAGCCAACACATGTATACGTCTGCAATTGATTAGCAAGCTGTGTCGTAAATAAATCATCATTGGGCGCTCCCATAGATAGCAAATCTGATTGAATACTTGTTTGTTGAGAGTCCATTCTGACAGCAACAAGCGACCCGTAAGTGAACGGGAGTCCGGTAAAACAATCAGACGACCCAGAATATGACGGACCAAAACAGAACTTGGTGTACTATAACCAACAGACGGATTCTTCCCATTAAATTGAATAACGGAAACGAAAGATGCCTCCCTGGTTCCGGAGATACGCCACTACTGTTGAATTAACGGACAGGATTTGGGCATGCGTTTCTGAATAATGTTCATGCAATGACATAAAGCAAGCCTAAAAAACATTATTCCGTGGAAGAAAATTGGTTGCTAAGAGACTGCGGAACCCAAAGACCCTGGCACTTCGAATCCGTTGGGATCAGTATTATATCCCAATCTGTTTGACTGGCAACCGTCATAACAGCCACACTCGGGTCCGGCAACTGCGGTGGCACTCTCTGAGTCAACCACTGAATGTTTGCCCCAGTCTGAATCTCTTGTAACACTAGATAGACAAGAGAACGTGTAAATCGAGCAATTCATGGATTGCCAAAAAGTTGCCGTCGAAGAGAAGCTCCTCCGAGAACGAAGCGACTCTGAGAGAGTTCTTAACCTTACTATCCACGCGTATGGATGTAGCTAGGGCTGCGTCACGTCTAACCAACTCCAATCAGCCACTGAAGGGCGGAGTTATACGTGAGCAAACTACTGCCCTCAAAAGAAATTACATTGAGAATAATATCCCGTAAATCTTTTCTTGAAAACGTAATGATATCGCCTCAGTAAGGCGGATTACGTATGATAAAGCGTCTAAGTTAAGTCTACTATACATCATGTCGTTTCCAACATTGAAGCTGGAAAAGACATAAACGGCGAAAAAGAATATTTCCAGTCTTTAACCACACCGTCTAGACGCATATGAACTCTCGGTATGCCCTGCTCTGCCAAAATAAACTATTCGTATAAATGATAAAACGGCAGAAATGAGCAACGCGGACAAGAAACTAAACTATCATGCTTGGTAGCAGGCTTGTATGCATATATAGCGTCGAAAAATAAAACACATGTTGTAATGACATTATTGGACTGCGTCGGTGAGTCAGGGATAATGTCCCTGAACCGATCGAAAAATCCGAGTCCAATGACGCTATAAGTCTCTTATCCAAGATCGCAGCAATGAAATCCGAAATAACAATCACTGGAAGATAATGCCAGAAGATATGAAAGGCAGCTTCCGATACTACTAAACGGAAAACTCGAAATCTTTCGAATCCCTTTCGCCATCCTGTCGGACCCTGTAAAGCGTTCGGTCGTCCGTACCTGATGCAACCGCGGACCGCACCGACCCAGCGCCGTCGGATAATTCCTGATTCGACCAAGAAACTGTCAATTGCTGGGATGCTGCGAAACAACTGTGCTAACTCGGATAGCAAGTCCGTCACTGAGGCCTGAGGAGAAGCGGTCCTACAATGCATTGCCGCTGGAAGCTCCGTGATCGTTACCCCGTGCATACTACCAATATGTGAGCGAACGGAGTGTATAGGCCTCGTGTCCCTTGGCTACCGGATGGCGCGACCTATTCGCCGTGGAATCACCGAATGACGAAACTGATCGGATACTCGAGGTCACGTAGCCAATGTGCGGTCGTGTGCCCTGCTGTGAGGATGAGGAAGCATTAAGGACAGTCTCTCGGACTGTCAATATAACGGAGCGTCCCAAGCGGCGGACATATGCTCCGAATGTAAAATATCTGAACCACAACATGCGGTCCCCTATGTTGTTGGACGAGAGAGGGACCTCTCTCGCTCACAGCCCGGACGGACCTGGACAAGCCAGGAACCGGACTAACAGGCTTCCTCCGATCTGTCCTCAATCTGCCATCACTGGGTGAGTACTAAAGTAATTAAAGTGCTCGCATCACCCAAATCTCCTTCCTAGACCGCAACGGACGAACCCGGCAGCCGAACCATTCGATGAATGTACGCTACACCGGGTGAGCTAGCGAATGTCACTCCGTAGGCGATAGACATATTCCATGAGCACTTATTGCCGCTAGCTCTTCATTAACTATGACGACAGAGGCACACTTTTGAAAGACATCTCCGTAACTTTGCGAACAAGAAACCAGAAATGCTTGGTTATAGCAAGCATATAATAATAATATATAGCGTCGTTCAATAATTCGAAAGTTTGCGTGACATTATTGGACTATGTCGGAACTGAGGGACGATGTCCCTGAACCGAACCAAAAATTTCTAAGTCCACCGACGCTATCAGTTTCTTATCCGGCATCGCAGCATTCTGGTCCGACGAAAGAAGCTGTAGAAGACCAAGTCAGATGACATACACAACAGCATATGTTGTTCCGAAAGGGAAAGCTCGAAATCCTCCAAATCCCTTTCGGTATCCCGTCGGACCGGATGAAATTTTCGGACGTCCGTACCTGCATCCGCGGAGCGTCCCGACCCAGCATCGTCGGATAAAAAATATGCGACAGATTCAGTTGATGCTGGGATGCTGCGATAAACTGTGCTATTTAGGAAAGCACGTCCGTTCCCGAGGCCTGTGCAGTAGCGGTCTTACGATGCATTGCCGCCGGAAGCTCCGTGTACATTGACTCCCGCACACTTCCTATGCGAACGTCCGGAGTCTGCAGGCCTTGTGTCCCTGACTACCGGATGGTGTGACCTGGTCGCCGATGAATCTCTGACTGGCGAAGCTGACTGGATATCCGTGGTCACGTAGCCAAGAGCGGTCGTGTGCGCAACTATGAGAATGAGGAAGCCTTATTGACAGTCTACTCCGGACTGACTATATGTCGGAGCGACGGACGTATGCTCCGAATGTGAAACATTTTGTACCACAACATCTGGGGCCAGATGTTGTTGAACGAGAGAGGGGCCTCTCTCGCTTGCCGTCCGGATGGACCGGAACGAGCTATGAACCGGACTAAAAGGCTTCCTCCGTTCTCCCTCCGATCCGCCGTCACTGGGTGTGCATTAGGTTGATTTATAGTGCTCGCATCACCCCAAAATTCCTTCTAGACCGCAACGGATGAACCCGGCTGCTGAACCATTCGGTGAATGGACGCTACACCGGGCGAGCTAGCGGACGTCAAAGGCCGTCGAACCTACTAGGGTCCTCTTAGGCAATTGGCGTATTTACATGAGCACTTTTCCGCTAGCCCTTCATTAATTGTGACGACGGAGGCACACTGTTGGAAGACATCACAGATACATCACCCTAATCTTGATCGTCTGAAATAGAAATTGATAAAGTAGAGTGACCCTGCGGGGAAAGGACCGGAGTGTCCAATTCCCCAATAACATACCGTGACATACGCTTCCCATATTGTCATCGAAATCATACGATACAGAACAGGAGTTAATGCGAGTACACTGACCACATATAGAATGATTATAAAGTCAGAGGAAGACTTCCTCTTATTACAATTGATCAATATCCTTTCAATGTGAAAAGAAAACAAGTCCTGGTACTCGCACTAACCCCTGGCAATCAAAATACATAATAATAATATGATCCATTAATATAGAAAAAATAATTGAAATCAAAATATTTTGAAAAAATATTTTTTCAGAACAGCCCAAGTTTCTGAAAAGTAATGTTGTGCCCCAATGGATCCCAAGCCTAAGTGTGGACAAAAATTTTTTAAAAATTTTAAACAATTTATTCAACACTTACGAACAATAATAATGTATCTAGTTATGATTAAAATAACATCAAGATATTATTTTCCAGAAATCCCCCCTTCACACAGAGGGCTGTTGAAAATGTAAACAATGAGTGTAAAAACACTAAAATAAGACTCCAGGCACCCAGGCCCGAAATCAGTTACCAAAAATACACTATCTGATGCAAAACAGAGACTTCCAGGGAAGAAACTGCAGAACATCAGATGGTAGATGCAGAACACAACGCCTAACCACCCGTAGGTGAAGACGTAAACATGGGGAAAAGAAACAGAATTCATTCTGTTATTCAGCTAAAACTCCCAAGAAAATTTAGTAATAATAATTACAAAAACTATGCCAAAAGCATGGGAGAATAGCAAGGGGGGACTTAAAGGACAGGGAGAGAGGAAAACACTTAAAAAACAGTGTAACTAATTAATCAGAATGACAACAAAATGGCTGCTGCCTCGAAAATAGGTAACTTAACATAATTTCATTAAAAAATTTTAAGTTACAGCCCTGATAATATTCTGTCACACATTTTTTCCTCTCCTCCTTCTCTATCCTCCTTAGAATCACCATTTCACTAATATTTATGTGTCTGGCATCATTTAAACTGAGATTTACAAGCACAAAGATCAGTCAGATGTTAACTGATGAAGGGCCAAACTTAGAATGATTAATGGCGCCAATTTCGGAACGTCCTTGACACTGCGCATGCGCAGTAGAGGCGAAGTGTGGAGGGCCTTTCAGGACATGTTTTCTTTGGTTTTAGATGCAAATTTTGGGGATTGGGGGGCAAAATTTGTGTTTGGCCCTATATTTTACGAGTTAGCACCAGCTATGTCTGGGTCATTGGTACAGTATAAAAATATATAAAGTACAATGAAAACATGGTTGAAAATAATAACGAGAATATATAAAACACAGTCCTGTTATTATACAATCCTCAGATCCATAATTCCAGCCACAGCAAACGAGTTGAATTATCAGTGTTTCTGAATTTGCAAATGGCAGTCACCATCACGAGGACGGACAAAAAAAGAATGATTTGATGACTACATTGCGCACTGGTTAACGGAAGTCGTCGAATTGTACGAAGAGAAGAGCGTCCCCTACTGGGTGTGCGCCAATGGCGCTCGACCCAGTTTGGGCTTATTTTTTCGTGGTGTTTTTGCACCCCTTTTCTTTCCCAAATCTCTTGGGAAAGATCAAATAGAGAGTATATTTTTCAAGTTAGGGTCTTCCACTGTAGTGCAAGCCTGTTGTAAATAATTGTAAGGCAGGTTGATAAGAAATAAGCAGACTGTCATCTACATAATTAGGACCCCAGAGAGTGAATTTGGTGACGCTACCCTGCACAGCAGGGTAGCATCACTAAATTTACCCTCTGTGAATCTCATTCTGAATCAATGTCTCAAGCCTAAACAGCAAAAGGTACCCAGAGGATAAATTGGCACACTGTATGGGATAGCATCAGCAAATTCACCCTCTGGGGACCTCATTCTGCAAATGACAAACTGCTTATTTTCAGGCTTGGTTGTAGACATGAAATAATAGCACACTCCAGTTAATTATGCACATGGCACACTTTTGACCATGATACAGCTCACCAAACTGTGACCGACTGTTGGTGGCATAAATTGACCAGGGTGTTTCTTTTATAACCACTTGGAAGAATAGATGATGTTCTGAATGTCACTGACCAGACATTAATGTTGCATACATCTGCAAGTGAACAACACAGACGTGTTTGTAGGCAAGGGTTTGACTACAAACAAAATATTAAATAAACTGTGAGCCAAACAGGAGGGGGAGGGGCAATTGCATGAACATAGGTGGGGGTGGGTGGGTGGGTGGGTGGGTGGATGGATGGTCAAGTGCCAAAAAAATGTGCACAAACAGTTAATGCATTTTATTTCCTTTTTCACTGTTATGTCATCTTTTGTGTCCCAAACTGTAACAAAGTGTCACCAGTTGATCATAAAAACCATTTAGAAGTATTATTAACAAAACTAACCCCCTTAATATAAAAATATTGGAGAATTTCATCCAAAAGTGACTTATGTATGGGGGTGGGTGCCCAATATTGAGCAGAAAAAAAACTGCCAGATAATTTTCTCCTAAAGTCAACCAAAATATCCATTCACAACATAATTCATTCATATCAAGTTTTTTTAATGGAACATTCTTTAAAATAAAGCATAGTATAAAATAATATTGTCTAAAGAGTCATAATAGCTAGGTGGGAGTGGTTTTTTCAAAATGAAAAGACTGAAAATTGAAAATATTAATTTTTATTTCAACAAAAACAAAAAAGTCTGATTTAACAAAAACAAAAGTAATTTTGATCACTCTCCTGGTATGCAGTTGCAATAACAAAAACAAACAAGAGGCCCCAGGGGGACTGAGGGCGCTCACCTGACATGGTAACCTACATTATTATCAACCCAGGGACTTGATTTGAGCAAGCTGCATCTGCTCCCTTCTAAGAAAAGCTTTGCAATTGGGAAAATAGCCATCTTATTGGACCAAAATGGGAATCTGTTGACTCTGTAAAGTTTAGAAAAATGCACATTTCTTCTATACAGGCACATTAAAAATGAAGAAGTTGGTTTTATTATTTTAAATTATGGTTTGATAGTTCCTTTATCAGCATAATAAGGCCTACTTTAGCAGTAAATGTTCTTAAATGTTATGACTAAGTTGATATTGGGTACCAATTGGGAATTTAATGTTAGAAATTGGGAAAAATCATGCCCAAATCTCATTGGGAATGGTGCCTATATTCTGACCCTATCGTCACCCAGAAAAATCCCTGCAAATATCAAATGATTCTCACAAGCAGATCTGAATTTTTTTTTTAAAGGATACTCCTCATATTGAACTAAATTATAATTTGGGTTCCCACTGGGAGCCCAAAAATGAACCCAGGGACTTGGCTTGAACAAACTGAATATCACCTCCCTGAGGATCCTGTATACCAAATATCAAAAGATTCTGACTTCTGGATTTGAAGAAAATTTTTTTTAAAGAATCTCCGTCATACTGCACTAAGTTATAATTTAGGCTCCCACAGGGAGTCCAAATCTGAATCCAGGGACTTGGCATAAACAAACTTGAATCTCTCCAACCAAAGATGCTGCATACCAAAATATCATAAGATTCTGATTGGTAGATCTGAAGATGATGTTTGAAGAATATGCCTCATATTTCATTAATTTGAACATTTGGGCTCCCACAGAGAGCCCAAATATGGACCAGGGACTCGATTTCAACAAACCTGTGAATCAATCTTCCAACGATGTAATATGTGAAATATAAAAGATTCTGACCTTATGATAAAATCGATGTTACTTTTTTTTTAACATTCCTTTCTACTGTTTCCAAAGAGGCTTCACACAAAAAAAAATCTCAGTGCCGTGTAGTTTTGGATATGGGCCTTTTAAATTTTTTCTATTTTTAGCACCTGCAGTTCCCGTGGGGCGACAGGAAAAAAATTTCGGCATAAATTAGGTGCTTATTATACCCAATAAGCCCTCAAATCAAATTTGGTTTAATTCAGCCTCTTGGAGAATAGAAATTGGGTATAATTTGGGCTCTCAAATATGAGCCCAAATATGAATCCAGGAACTTGGCTTTAACAAGTTTCACTCTCAGCCCCCTATGAAGTTTCACTCTCAGCCCCCTAAGAATGCTGTACACCAAATGTCAAAAGATTCTGACTGGTGGACCTGAAAAAAAAAGTTTTTAAAGAATATTCCTCACATTGAACCAAGTTATAATTCGGGCTCCCAAAGGGAGCCCAAATATGAACCCAGGGACTTGGCTTGAACAAACTTGAATCTCACCCCCCTAAGGATGCTGCATACCAAATATCAAAAGATTCTGATTGGTGAATCCGAAGAAGATTTTTAAAGAATATTCCTCATATTGCAATATTTTGAACACTTGGGCTCCCATAGGGAGCCCAGATATGGACCAAGGGATTTGATTTCAACAAATATGTGCATCAATGTTCCAAAGATGTTATATGTAAACCATGAAAGCTTTTGGGGCAGTGGTTTGGGAGAAAAAGATTCTTTAATGTTTTTCCCATTACCTACAGTGTTAAAAAATGCTGACTCCGCACTTTTTCAAAGTCCCGAAAAAGTACCCTATGATAAAACCGATAGCAATTTTTTTTTTACCAATCCTTTCCGTTGGTCCTACTGAAGCTTCACGCCAAATAAAAATTCTCGCTGCCTGGCAGTTTTGGAGATATGGGCGTTTTAATTTTTTCTGTTTTTAGCTCCTGCGGTTCCCACGGGGCTGCGTGAAAAATTGTTTGGCATAAATTAGGTACTTATGACCCAATAAGCCCTCACATAAAATTTGGTTCAAATCGGCCTCTCGGTTCGGAAAACTTAAATTTGGGGTGGGGCCAAAATTCTTGCTCCTCCCATAAAGTCGCCATATATTGCCCCTCAAACTTTTCTTGAACAAACTTGAGTCTACACCTCAAAAGGAAGCTGCATACCAAATATCAAGTCTCTGCTACTGCTGGTTCATGAGAAGAAGATTTTCAAAGATTTTGGTGCCCTTTGGGGGCGTGGCCCCACCCAGGAGGAGGGGCAACTTCATTTGAACAAATCTGAATTGACATTAGGTAATAAACATTTACCGAACATTTGAAAAAATATTGGGCAAGTGGTTTCTTTGGAGAAGTTGGTTTTGTAAAGTTTACGCCGGACGACGACGACGGACGGAAAACGATTAGTAAAGCTCCCCTTGAGCTTCGCTCTGGTGAGCTAAAAAAATAAGGTTTGCCCTTCTTGAGCTAGAACAAAAAGAAATTCCCATTTACTCAACCAATATTTGCAACATACACACAGCTACAGTATAAACAGTAGTAAATTAATTATCTGCACAATAGGCTCAGTGCTCACATATGCCTGCATATTCCATGATTTATAGAAACTAGACTATTCAAAGTGCATATCACTGCATATCAGAGATAAAATTAGGAAACGCTTTTTTAGATTTGGTTTAAAATCAAAGGTTTCTGGGAAAAAGAATAATTGAGTTTCATTTGCAAGGTAAACACCGAGAAACTACATTTGTAAGAATATTAAGCTACACATTTAGTTTGTCTCAATTGCCTGATCTGGTTTGATGGGGGTTTTGCATTGCTTTCAACAACTATGGCTATATGATGCCTATATCACAGCGTTGTTAGTTCCCAAGATGAAAGTATAACTTTTCAAACTGATCACTGGATGGCCGAAGGAATTCACCAACCACTGGAGGAACTAACAAGCTCATCCACACAGACACCTCAGTATAAAGATAAAATAAAGACAAAACAAATTCCTTAGAATTTTCTACATCAATATAGTATTAAAATGTCTGTAAAAACAGCCAGGCCATCCCTGCTGTGCATTAACAACCTGGCTACCAAATGTGGACCTATTATACCTGAGCCCACATGGGGTTCAAGCTATACAGTAATGTGTCTTTGTGAACTGATGTGAATGTGGTAAGCTTCAAAAATGCATCTGATAGAGGAAATGGAAACATGTTTGGACATATAAAAATATGCATTGAATCAGTGTGCATTACACATTTTGAGTTAAGTGTCTGAGAGCCAAAGTTTTGTATATAAAATGTATGAGAAGGGGGTGGATCCCCAAAATGTCATGGAAAAAATCTGCAGGAAATTTAAAAAAATCTGCAAAATAAATATTTCCACCTATGTTCACGCATTTTTTTAAGACAGGTAAGATACAAGTGTGAAAAGCATGTGTCAGTGAAGTAGGTAAGTCCCCAACAACCCACAATTCAAAGTGAAAAAAAGAAAATACAAAAATAACAACACGAATAGGCAGGAACTACCAGAATAATGAAACATATGGCCCCCCACCCCGTACCCCACCCCAGCCCATCGAAAGATACTTTGACTGACAGTCTAAAACTTCATGTATCATTTCATTGTGACTAGCACTGTATTAATCACTCTGTACACTAGCAATAATTAACCATATGTCCCCCCTCCCCCCGCCCACAAGATATCTGACTGACAGACCAACACTTCATTCATCATCTCATTGTGACTGGCATTGTATGAGTCGCTCTGTATACTAGCGCAATAGCTATAATGTCCATTCTCCCTATAATAACCACTTCTCCTATGTACTGATGGAAAGCCCACTATGAAAGCCTTCTGTCAATAAACAGCAAAGTTAGTAATGTAATTCAGTAAATATTGACAAACAGTCTAACATTTCATTACTCAACTCATTTTGACTTGAACTGTATTTATCAGTATACTAGCACTCCAGATAAAATAAACAATATCATACACACATACACAATCCAACGCATTGCAACAATTTTTGTGTTAAAGTGACAAAATTACACACATTTCTATCAACTTCTCGTATTTATTGATGAAATAGAGTGGTCACCCTTGAATAATAAAATCTCAAAAACATTCAATTTTTGAAAGAAAGTGAATTCCCAAAGTGCATGAGTGTGAAGGTGGTACCCCAAACGCATGTTAGAAAATTATAATACTGATGATAGAGTGAAATACGTTCTGGGTACCCGCAGTCATCATTATTTTTATTATTATTAGATATCTATTACTGAACACAACATTTGTGGACACCTCAAATATCCCCCTAATATATTTCGATACAAACAATCAACAGGTGGTGTGATCTGTTCCAAAGTTAAGTACAGCATGTTTGGAGTTCACACTTCAAAACAAACCCCAGAACAATTTATATATTTGTGTTTAAAGTCACTATCAGCATCTATGGGTATATAAGCTCCAGTTTTCAGGCTGACTGCACAAAGTAAAATTTCTAAAACCACAAAGAATGTACAGGATGTTTTCCTTGCCTCATCAGCTGTACTAGAGCGAATGATGAATTTATATACATATATATATCCATTTTGAAAGTGACTGTTGATGAATGAAAAGTTTCGGCCCACTGGGACGATGTGGGATTGAAATCCCTTGCGACCCGAATCACTTTATTTGCTTAATAACTTTATTTTCTCATGAATTCACAAGAGTCGGAAGCAAGAGCCAATAATTGTATTTGGTTTGAGTGTGTACAGGCAGTAGGGTAGTGGGTTCAGATCCCCGAGAACCTCAAATTGGCAGATGACTAGGAATTGTGCACAACTACAAGAATTCTGCTTTGTGTTTGCTTAGAGATGTGGGCATATTTATGGTAAAACTGAAACCGCAGTTTCATGGTTGTTTTAGAAAAAAGAAAAAGAAACCCAAACAGTCACTAGTTTGGGAGCAGTCTCAGCATATTGTCCATAACGGCTACAAATGGAAATGGAAGTGTCAGTGACACTGCAGATTAACTTGTCTGTGTGTTGTGTTTGACTAAAAGGATAATGTTCAATGTTTATGAAAGGATTATGAAATAAGACAAGAATTATGATAATTGGGAATATGTCAATGTCTGTTCCCTGTATGCTTTGTTTCCAATAAAAATAATATGAGGTGTATACTGCACTAAAGAATTGAGGGGTGGATTAATGTGGCCCTCACAGTTAATGTATGTGGCCCTCACAGTTAATGTATGTCAACCAAGTTACAGTGAAATTATTCCAAAATGAGTCATCCTATCAAGTTACAATGAAATACCTTCATAAATACAGCCTGTCGACTGTGATAAAGGTGTATTTAGACTTCGGGCCTGCGTGGCCATCATGGTTGACCGATTGCAACCAAAAGAGGACGTCTTCATCTAGACATTATACCGAGTCATCCTACCAGGTTACAATGAAATCCCTTCATAAATACGACCTGTAGTCTGTAATAAAGTTTTTCGGGTTTTGGGCTTGGGCAGCCATCATGGTTGAATGATCGCGACCAAAAGGGGACGTTCTCATCTGGGCATTATGTGGAGTCATCCTACAAAGTACCAATGAAATCCCTTCATAAGAATGACCTGTAGACTGTGCTAAAGGTTTTTGGGCTTCGGGCCCCTGTAGCTATCACAGTTGACCAATCACGATCAAAAGGGAATGTTATCATCTAGCCATTATATGGAGTCAACCTACCAAGTTGCAATGAAATCCCCCCATAAATACAACCTATAGACTGTGCTAAAGGTTTTCGAGTTTGGGCTTGGGCAGCTATCACGGCTGAATGATCGTGACCAAAAAGGGACATTCTCATCTAGACATTATCTGGAGTTATCCTACCAAGTTACAATGAAATCCCTTCATAAATATGACCTGTAGACTGTGTGCTAAAGGTTTTCGGGTTTCGGGTCCCTGCAGCTGTGACAGTTGAC
Source organism: Pictodentalium vernedei (assembly GCA_031216915.1). Classification (NCBI taxonomy): domain Eukaryota; kingdom Metazoa; phylum Mollusca; class Scaphopoda; order Dentaliida; family Dentaliidae; genus Pictodentalium; species Pictodentalium vernedei. The sequence continues at coordinate 815,596,055 of CM062297.1, forward strand.
CAATCGCGACCAAAAGGGGACATTCTCATCTAGACATTATATGAAGTCAACCTACCATGTTACAATGAAGTACCTCCATAAAAATGACCTGTAGCCTGTGCTAAAGGTTTTCGGGTTTTGGGCCTGGGCAGTCATCAGAGTTGACAGATCACGACCAAATGGGGAAGTTCTCATCTAGATATCATCCTACCAAGTTACAAGGAAATCCCTCCATATCAAATATGACCTGCAAACTGTGCTAAAAGTTTTCAGGTTTCGGGCTTGGGCAGCCGTCACGGTTGACAGATCATGATCAAAAGGGGATGTTCTCATCTAGATATTATACAGAGGCATCCTACCAAGTTACAATGAAATCCCTTCATAAATATGACCTATAGACTGTGCTAAAGGTTTTCGGGTTTGGGGCTAGGGCAGCCATCACGATCAACCGATCGTGACCAAAAGCGGACGTTCTCATCTAGACATGACCCCAAACTTGCATATGAAATTTGATGACGATCAGACAATAACTACAGGGTGTAGCCTGTGCTAAATGAAAATGTGAACCGACTCACAGACTTTCACACGCGTGATGGCAATAGCTTATCTTGACTTTGTAAAGTTGAGCTGAAAATCACCTATATGTGTTTTTGAAAGCTGGGAATCATCCATCAGCATATAAGGTAGAGAGGATGCTGAGCCTTGGCCATGTGGTCTGCCTTCAGGGGGAACAGATGATGGGGTGATGGGAGAGAACCAAACCACCAGCATTCCCCTCTCCCCCGCCCCCCCCCCCCCCCCAAAAAAACCCTGCCCACCTAAAAAAAAACCTCAAACTAGAGGCTCAAGAGAGCCTAAAACGCTCACCTGGACCAAGTTGTCCTGAACTGTAAGGGTTATGGGTATGGAGAAAATGTAATCTGAATGAACCATATGACAGATTCGCCAGCAATTTTTTGTCCAATTGTTTCAACTGCTCAGAAGAAAGCTTCATACCAAATACAAAATCTCTAGTCCGTGCAGTTTGGAAAATATTGGACATTTCAATTTTTTTCTATTTTTAGCACCAGGTGTTCCCACAGGGAACTGCAAAAAGTTTTGGGGCATGAATGAAGTACTTAGGGTCAACTAAGGCCAGATATAAAATTTGGTACAAATCGCTCCATTGGTTCTTGAAATAGAAATTTTCAGGGCAGCTCAAAAGTGAGCCCATCCCCTGGAGAGCCCTAATATTGACCTATCAACTTTCTTTGAACAACTTTTCAGCTTAAACACCAGAGGAAGTTTCAAACCAAATATCAAAGCATTCCCACTTGTGGTTCATGAGAAGATGATTTTTAATGAATTTCACGATATTTGGGCATGAGCCCAAGCCCAAAAAGAGCAGAGATGCCATTTGAACAAAACTAAAACAAAATACTCCCAAGATGATGTGGCCCATATATGTTTCAATTTGGGCCATTCGTTTGTGAGGAGAAGATTGTTTTGTAAAAGCTAACATATGTTGTACGACGGACGATGGATGCCAAGTGATGGCAATAGCTCACACTGACTTTCAGTCAGGTGAGCTAAAAACAAACAGAAAAAGACAAAACACACACACAAAAGCCCTTAAAAGGGCTGTTAAATCTTTATTCAAATGTTTATTTATTTAAAATGTACACTGGACCCAGCCAGGCAAGCTTGTTTCAATCCTTGCTTTGTGTTTGGTCGTTTCTTGTGTATGTTAACAGAAAGAAAGGTAGGTTGTTCAAATTCCGCCAATGCTTCATCTGAAAAGGCAGATGACACTTGACTAGAAGCACCTGCTTCACTGTAAGTCACTCTGTAAGTCTTTCATGGTGTGTAATGTTAAACAATTTAACTAGATGGTGTCACTTGTGTGCAAAGCACACTATGGTGTATCCCCGCATTTGCATCCTTGACTTTGTATGAATGCTTGATACAAAGAAGAAATGTATTATATGACACACTAAAATCATATTGAGTGGCACAGGTGACACAGCTTCGTGCGCACCTACAGACTCCACTGCAACATTTGGGCATGGTTTTAGCATTTTGAATTACATACATGTACCTTGGGAGCCTTTCGCCGGAAATGGTCTAAGAAAACATGAAAGTGGCAACGGTGGCACCCCAAAAATCCGAAACCTTCGTGCACATCTACAGACCCTACTGCAACTTTTGAGCATAGTTTTAGCATTTCAAATTACATACTCTGGGAGCTTTTCGCCTGAAATGATCTAAGAAAACACGAAAGAAAAACGGTGGCACCGCCACGTGGCATCTGAAAAAACTGAAACCTTTGTACGCATCTACAGACCTTACTGCAACATTTGAGCATGTGTTAAGCATTTCGAATTACTTACCCTAGGAGCCTTTTGCTGGAAACAGTCTAAGAAAACACAAAAGTGGCAACGGTGACACAGCCACTTAGCACCCAAAAAATCCAAAACCTTCCTACGCATTTACAGACTCTACTGCAACATCTCAGCATGGTTTTAGCGTTTCGAATTACATACTCTAGGAGACTTTCGCCGGAAACGGTCTAAGAAAACACGAAAGTGGCAATGGTGGCACAGCCACGTGGCACCTGAACAATCCGAAATCTTTGTGCACATCTACAGACCCTACTGCAACATTTGAGCATGGTTTTACCATTTTGAAATACATACTGTAGGAGCCTTTTGCCGGAAATGGTCTAAGAGAACATGAAAGAGGCAACGGTAGCACAGCCACGTGGCACCCCAAAAATCCAAAACCTTCGTGCGCATCTACAGACCCTACTGCAACATTTGAGCATGGTTTTAGGATTTCGAATTACATACCCTAGGAGCCTTTCACTGGAAACGGTCTAAGAAAACACAAAAGTGGCAACAGCACAGCCACTAGGCAGCTGAAAAATCTGAAACCTTCGTACACATCTACAGACCCCACTGAAACATTTGAGCATGGTTTTAGCATTTCGAATTACATACCCTAGGAGCCTTTCGCCGGAAACGGTCTAAGAAAACACAAAAGTGGCAACAGTGGCACAGCCACGTGGCACCTGAAAAATCCGAAACCTTCGTGCGCATCTACAGACCCCACTGCAACATTTGAGCATGGTTTTAGCGTTTCGAATTACATACCCTAGGAGCCTTTCGCCAGAAACGGTCTAAGAAAACACAAAAGTGGCAATGGTGGCACAGCCACGTGGCACCTGAAAAATCGGAAACCTTCGTGCACATCTACAGACCCTACTGCAACATTTGAGCATGGTTTTAGCATTTCGAATTACATACCCTTGCAGCCTTTCGCCGGAAACGGTCTAAGAAAACACTAAAGTGGCAATGGTGTCGCAGCCAGGTGGCAGCTGAAAAATCCGAAATCTCCGTGCGCATCTACAGACCCCACTGCAACATTTGAGCATGGTTTTAGCATTTCGAATTACATACCCCAGGAGCCTTTCGCCGGAAACGGTCTAAGAAAACACAAAAGTGGCAACGGTGGCACAGCCACGTGGCATCTGAAAAATCCAAAACCTTTGTGCGCATCTACAGACCCCACTGCAACATTTGAGCATGGTTTTAGCGTTTCGAATTACATACCCTAGGAGCCTTTCGCCGGAAACGGTCTAAGAAAACACAAAAGTGGCAACGGTGGCACAGCCACGTGGCACCTGAAAAATCTGAAACCTTCGTGCGCATCTACAGACCCTACTGCAACATCTGAGCGTGCTTTTAGCATTTCGAATTACATACCCTAGGAGCCTTTCGCCGGAAACGGTCTAAGAAAACACGAAAGTGGCAATGGTGGCGCAGCCACATGGCAGCTGAAAAATCTGAAACCTTCGTGCACATCTATAGACTCCAATGCAACATTTGAGAATGGTTTTAGCGTTTCGAATTACATACCCTAGGAGCCTTTCGCCGGAAACGGTCTAAGAAAACACAAAAGTGGCAACGGTGGCACAGCCACGTGGTACCTGAAAAATCGGAAACCTTCGTGCGCATCTACAGACCCCACTACAACATTTGAGCATGGTTTTAGTGTTTCGAATTACATACCCTAGGAGCCTTTCGACGGAAACGGTCTAAGAAAACACGAAAGTGGCAATGGTGGCGCAGCCACATGGCAGCTGAAAAATCCAAAACCTTTGTGCGCATCTACAGACTCCACTGCAACATTTGAGCATGGTTTTAGCATTTCGAATTACATACCCTAGGAGCCTTTCGTCAGAAATGGTCTAAGAAAACACAAAAGCGGCAACGGTGGCACAGCCACGTGGGACCTGAAAAATCTAAAATCTTTGTGCGCATCTACAGACCCCACGGCAACATTTGAGCATGGTTTTAGCATTTCGAATTACATACCCTAGGAGCCTTTCGCCGGAAACGGTCTAAGAAAACACGAAAGTGGCAATGGTGGCGCAGCCACATGGCAGCTGAAAAATCTGAAACCTTCGTGCACATCTATAGACTCCAATGCAACATTTGAGAATGGTTTTAGCGTTTCGAATTACATACCCTAGGAGCCTTTCGCCGGAAACGGTCTAAGAAAACACAAAAGTGGCAACGGTGGCACAGCCACGTGGTACCTGAAAAATCGGAAACCTTCGTGCGCATCTACAGACCCCACTACAACATTTGAGCATGGTTTTAGTGTTTCGAATTACATACCCTAGGAGCCTTTCGACGGAAACGGTCTAAGAAAACACGAAAGTGGCAATGGTGGCGCAGCCACATGGCAGCTGAAAAATCCAAAACCTTTGTGCGCATCTACAGACTCCACTGCAACATTTGAGCATGGTTTTAGCATTTCGAATTACATACCCTAGGAGCCTTTCGTCAGAAATGGTCTAAGAAAACACAAAAGCGGCAACGGTGGCACAGCCACGTGGGACCTGAAAAATCTAAAATCTTTGTGCGCATCTACAGACCCCACGGCAACATTTGAGCATGGTTTTAGCATTTCGAATTACATACCCTAGGAGCCTTTCGCCGGAAACGGTCTAAGAAAACACAAAAGTGGCAACGGTGGCACAGCCACGTGGCACCTGAAAAATCCGAAACCTTTGTGCGCATCTACAGACCCTACTGCAACATTTGAGCATGGTTTTAGCATTTCGAATTACATACCCTAGGAGCCTTTTGCCACAAACGGGCTAAGAAAACACAAAAGTGGCAATGGTGGCACAGCCACGTGGCACCTGAAAAATCGGAAACCTTTGTGCACATCTACAGACCCTACTGCAACATGTGAGCATGGTTTTAGCGTTTCGAATTACATACCCTAGGAGCCTTTCGTCGGAAACGGTCTAAGAAAACACGAAAGTGGCAATGGTGGTGCAGCCAGGTGGCAGCTGAAAAATCCGAAACCTTCGTGCACATCTACAGACCCCACTGCAACATTTGAGCATGGTTTTAGCGTTTCGAATTACATACCCTAGGAGCCTATCGCCGGAAACGGTCTAAGAAAACACAAAAGTGGCAACGGTGGCACAGCCACGTGGCACCTGAAAAATCCGAAATCTTTGTGCGCATCTACAGACCCCACTGCAACATTTGAGCATGGTTTTAGCATTTCGAATTACATACCCCAGGAGCCTTTCGCCGGAAACGGTCTAAGAAAACACAAAAGTGGCAACGGTGGCACAGCCACGTGGCACCTGAAAAATCCTAAACCTTCGTGCGCATCTACAGACCCCACTGCAACATTTGAGCATGGTTTTAGCGTTTCGAATTACATACTCTAGGAGCCTTTCGCCGGAAACGGTCTAAGAAAACACGAAAGTGGCAATGGTGGCACAGCCACGTGGCACCTGAAAAATCTGAAACCTTCGTGCACATCTACAGACCCTACTGCAACATTTGAGCATGGTTTTAGCGTTTCGAATTACATACCCTAGGAGCCTTTTGCCGGAAACGGTCTAAGAAAACACGAAAGTGGCTACGGTGGCACAGCCACGTGGCACCTGAAAAATCCGAAACATTTGTGCGCATCTATAGACCCTACTGCAACATCTGAGCATGGATTTAGCATTTCGAATTACATATCCTACGAGCCTTTTGCCGGAAACGGTCTAAGAAAACACAAAAGTGGCTACGGTGGCACAGCCACGTGGCACCTGAAAAATCCGAAACCTTCCTACATATCTACAGATCATTTAGCAACACCCTAGTGTAATTTTAGAACTCCGAATTACATAGGCTGGGACTATTCAGCAAAAAAGTGAAAAAATAACGCATTTTTTAAGTGGCTCCACAGAAGCCACCTGGTGGCACAAAAATTTAAAAGTTGTATTTTTGGGTTGCACAGACCCTATCGAACAACTGTAGAAAGTTACAGCGTTTTGAATTACAAAACCGGACGTACGGAAGTACGGACGTACTGACGTACGGACGGAGATCATGACAATATCCCCACATTTTTTAAAATGCGGGGATAATTAGGATTTCCCCTGTTTCTAAGAGCTAATTGTCTAAAACCGTCACCATGACTTCACGAGTCAGCCTCGTCTCCATCCACACTTTGCCGGGTGAGTTCATTTTGACACCCAGTGTCTCCTTCACATGAACAGAACGAAGTGCATGGAAGTCTAGCTCTTTGAAAAAACATGGCCTGTAAGACTGTATTTTAATTTGTTTTGGTTTGGGACATATCAAACCAAAGAATTAAAATACAGTCTTTCAGGCCATGTTTAGACTAAGAAAATAGGTACAGAATCAGTAAAAAATAAAAACAGGTTCCCCCGATAGCGTGTGTTGGAACCCAAAAGAAGGTTTCATGGGGTTCCCAGACATTAAATACATGGAATCTTAACGAAACCCTTTTTAACCCTTTACCTAACATGACGACACTTGCAAACAAAATTTTTGAATAACTATTTTTTTTTCATTTTTTATCTCCAAAACATAGGTTATGACCCCTTATTGGAACGAGCTCGATGAGCTCGTTCCTTCATAACCGATGTATTTGAAACAAAAAATGAAAATATAATGAAAATTACTGGCAAGATAAAATAGTGAGTTCTAACCAGTCATCACCCACACCTCACTTAACTGTTGAGGCACAAGCCTTCAAATAATTTTCTATTTTTGTAATGTCCTAGTGAAGCAAAAGCATTGCAGATGATGCCTTGTTGCACTCAAGAGACAATTTTCTTATCTGTTGGTGCATAAAGCATCATTACAATATTGCACAGTTGAAATTGTATGAGGCGAGTTCATATAATGAAAATTAATTGGGGATTTTTTAGAATAGCACTTGCCGGTTTTGGCCGTTATGTTAGGTAAAGGTTCCGTAAAATTCGGAAATATGCATGCCTGCACAAACCAGATATCAGTCAATTATCTGATCATGTATCAAAAAAAAAATGTTCAGAAAACTGTTGTACCCTGTGTCAAATCATGAGCATACCATAGTTTGCAGTAGGTGAAAACAAGGCTAAAAACAAGTAAGCAAGCTTTTCTATTTCACCAAACAAAAGTTCAAACACACACCAAATCGAAATCTTCAAGGTTTTTTCTTCATGATTTAGGACAATCAAAAATTAAATTATTTTTCAACATTTGAAAATTCAGATGAAGTTCATTAGTTCATCATTTCCAGCCTATTCCACATCACAGAAAGTAAGTGAAGTAAAGAAAACAACGATGCACGGGTATGTGAGTCCAAAAAACTTGCATCTCAAACAAGCCCAAGATCACACCTTTATATTCACCTGAAAAAACAATCAAGTACTCCCCGAGATGATGAAGTATAACAGGTCACCATGATGACCAACTGTGATGTCAATGGCAATTATGAAATAACATGGTGTTTTTCTATATGGGTGTGAACATCAGGCACACAGTTCCTTATGGGAGAAGCTGGGTACTGGTTGGGGGGGGGGGGGGTGTTTTGATCAACGTTGAAGTCAACCTTAGAGGTGAACATTACATCGGAGAAGTCCTGGATGCAGCAGCTGTCTCGTCTGACAACCAACCACAAGGCTTGTGAACATGGATAACAATGCCAGACCATTAACAGAGAGTAAAAGCCTACTCCAAAACAAAACTGTAACTATTCTATCTTCCCCGGACAGGTTTCCGGATCTTAATCCATTGCAGCACATTTAGGACATCCTTGGTAGTCATATTCAGGTAATAGAGCCTCCCCAACAGAATTCGCAGTAACTGGAAGAAGCTTTACATTGGAAGTGGCTGCAGTTGCCCCAACAGCCAATCCAATATCTGATCAGATCGATGAAATGCAGTGTGGAGGCCATTATTGGGCTCGTGAAGAAGGGCCCTGCGAAGCTTTGAGATTTGATTTCAAATCTTAAGTTGGTAATCAGTTCAATTTGAAATCGGATGCACGACTCATTTTTCTTTGAATCTTTTCAATAGAATTTTGTTTGATCTTGGTCATGTCACAAAATTATAGCAGAGATAGAAATTGTATATAAATAATGTTAAAAATAAAGACTGAGTGTAATTTCTGTTATATTTAACATAAAAAGGCATCTGTACACATGCCACCATCCCTGCAAATTCCAGTTTCAGTAGTCACTACCACTGCTGAAAGCAAATTTAAAGTTCCCAAGCAATATCGACAATGAGCTCACTGCTGCTGGCGGCTAACCAACAGCAGTGCCCAGTACAGTAAAACCTGTCTTGAGAGACCGCCCTTTGGGCCACACAAAAGTGGTTTCTCAAGACAGGTGGTCTCTCATAACAGGTTTCAGGTTTTCTCAAGTCAGTGAATAACCAACCACAAAATTCAGAAATGGAGAAGAATAGATTTTTGTAATTACTTTGTAGTTGTTCTTTTTTATATATGAAGTTTTTGTAACAAATTGAAATGGACTGTTATAAAAATTATAAAAATAAATTAGTGTTGAAAATCTTCATTGAAGATTTTCAACACTAATTTATTTTTATAATTTTTATAACAGTCCATTTCAATTTGTTACAAAATGATTCTCAACACAAATTTATTTTTATTCCTATCTGTCACATTTCAGGTATGTATGAAATTGTTTATTCAGCAATAATCCTAATCTTATCACAGGGGTCTTATAAAAACATCTCAATCTTTAATGAGTTAGCAATTGAAACCCAATTAAGAGCTTTTAATACTTTTAATTATGTTAGTATAACCACACTGGATTTTCCAATTCCAGAACAGGTAAAAAGTTTTTGTCATGGTTTCAGTCTTCAAAGGGGCAGTCTCTCAAGACAGGTCCATTATAGCATAAAAATACAAGTTGGTATGAGGTCACAGTGGTCTCTCAAGACAGGTGGTCTCTCAAGACAGGTGGTCTCCCATAGCAGGTCCATTATAGAGTAAAACCAATCGGTGCCTGGCAGATGTGGTCTCTCAAGACAGTGGTCTCTCAAGACAGTGGTCTCTCAAGACAGGTGGTCTCTCAAGACAGGTGGTCTCTCAAGACAGGTGGTCTCTCAAGACAGTGGTCTCTCAAGACAGGTTTTACTGTACAGAATTCTTGCACCACTTTCTGTTTTTGAACAAAATTCCTTACTGGGTAATATTCAAAGTACATCATCAAGGCATGCCTTCGACGAAGGCATGCCTTAACAATGTAGTTTGAATGTTTTATCAGTCGAGACTTCAAGACGCCTGTATTTTGATTTGAGGTTATATTTAATTTTGAATAAAAGACTAGAATCAATTTGAATCTTTCAGATCGAAAATATGTGTCACAACTAAACTGTTCAACTAAACATGACACTTACTTGGACTGTAACTGCATGATTAAATTGTACATGATTAAACTGTAAACTCAGAGGGCAATAGTGGTGTGATTGTATTGTCAGAGGGTGTTTCTACTCTTTTGAGTACTATCCTGAAAGCATTTGTTTCGTTGATCAATGTCAACTGTTTTGGGTGTTCTTAACCTTTTACCAGGTGTGTTTTCATAAATTCCTTGAACAACATATGGGAGTAAGACAAAGAAAGCCCATGAAAATAATATTTCAAAACAGGTGGTTATTGCTATTCTACCTTGATAAACTTCCTTTTAACTCTCCAATCTCAAGTTCCGTTTGTGTTTTTGAGGCTGCGTGCTGTTCATCTAAAGTTTGAAACTCCTGTTCTTTATCAATTAATTCCTTTGTTAATCTGTAAGAAGAATTATTCATATATTTATTGATCTATTTGCCATACTCTCGACAGTCTACATAATGTGGCTTTGCAGTTCTTTCTAAGCAGCCAAGACTTGGCAAGGAACAACTGCCCAGGTACTTAGAATTTAGCTTGCAAGTTTAATAGTTTACCCAGTGATGACATATTGGGGCACGTGTTCGGTAGAAGAAAAAAATGAACAAAGTCAGAATAGGCCACTGAGTGTTAATGTTCTTTTTATGTAAACGAAAGTGTTATTGTCACTTTAATCATTGTTTCTCTTACATAGCCTTAAGTAATTATCAATAACACCTGATGGTAAACAAATCCATGAGGCTTATTTGTTTGGAATGAAATCAAAGTTTGCATCCAACTCACTGCAAGAGTCTAGCTGGACTTGTATCAGGGAATAGGCTAGAGGGCCTTGGTTTTGTAACAGGTTACCATCTCGGAATTTCCAACTGTACACCCCCCACTTCCCCTTGTCTGAGGAACATTCAATTTTTGAGAAATCCTGTTGAACACCTGCCTTCACCACCCTTAAGTAAGAATTTTCCGACTGCTACCCATGAATTACTAAATGCCCAAGAAAATCTAACTACAACCCCTCCACTTGAACAAATTGTCGCTGGGTCATGCCAAATTTTTGCAAAGTTGAAGGATCTAGTACAAATGAATGGTGGTAAGATGTTGAGCATAAACCAATCATCAGCTGCGTAGGTGTTTGCATTCAGGGATGCACAAAATGGACAAATGTCCTTTTACGTTTGTCTAGCGGTTTTCTAAAAAAAAAATTTAAAACCATTTCTAGCTCTTCTAAATTGTTAACGCGTCCGAGTTAGCGTCAGCTCCTCAAGGAAATTCAACAGGTAACTTCACAATTTCAAAGAATGTGCTGACAAAGCACATGCGTTGCAACAGTGTAGATGACAAAACAAAGCAAGTCACTATAAGTTTTTTCTATTAATAATAATAATAAGAATATTTAAAGACCGCCTAATCCCCAAAGGCTCTCTAATTTTGAACTTGACAAATTTGGTATAAATATGATATGTAGAAAGTAATGAAAAGTTAAAAAATTTATAGTAATTTATATATTTTTTATACTTACCAATGACCCAGACTTAGCTGGTGCTAACTCCAACAAAACCAGGGCCAAACACAAATTTTGCCCCCCAATCCCCAAAATTTGCATCCAAAACAAAAAGAAATCATGTCCTAAAGGACCTCCATACTACGCCTCTACTGCGCATGCGCAGTGACGCAGTCGTCCCGAAATTGGCGCCAATTATCATTCTTACTGGCAGTGCCTGGTCAGCGCTATGTACTCAGCGGGGAGGCAAGAGTTCCCAACTCCAGGGAGGGCCATCCCCGTCTGGGTCATTGGTAAGTATAAAAAATATATAAATTACTATAAATTTTTTAACATTTTTATACTGTACCAATGACCCAGACTTAGCTGAATAGTAAACAGGCTGGAGGGCCTAGGACATAGAGGAAAATCCAATAAGCTCAACTATATAGTAAAGAGGTAACCCCTTAAGGAGAAAAGGAGTATTAGGCTTTACATGTATCTTTCTTATTTAATATTAAATTAGAAAGATACACTACCCTTAATAATTGAGCACAATAAAATTCATGTTCTCTATTAACATCCAGTATAACCCTTATACTAATTATTTTTAAAGCAAGCCAATAAATAAAGTAGTCCAGAGAATTGAGACTCTTTATAATCATTTAAAAGTGTCCGAGTATTGTATATTAAAGCCCGTTTGACACTTGACATATACAAATGCTTCACACCGAGCTACACTTTAAAAATAAGACATGAATGAATTTAAACATTAATATTACACTTTAAAACCATCCCGGAAGCGACTCAGAAATACTGACTTGGAGGAGGCATTCCCTTGCTTTTCACTATAAAGCAGGTGACCTAAGGGAACACCCGCCGCCCCCCCCCCCCCCCCCCCCCCCTTCCCCTTGCCCTGGGTCAAATAGCCCAGAGCGAAGAGGGCAGCCGGACGGAGTCACTGCCGGAACAGAAAGCCTGCATAACTATAGTTGCAACTGTTTAGTGGACGACATTCTGAGCAACAGATAACGGACCTAAACAATGCAGGTCTCCAGAAATGGACTCAATATTTCTGAGATAAAAATTCGTAAATGTGGATGGCTGAGACCAATAAGCAGCCTTCATTAAATCTGTAATAGCAACACTATTAGCATAAGCCCAGGAAGTAGAAAGAGCTCTTACTTCATGAGCAGAAATCTTAAGCACAGACTGCTGAGAAGAAGATAAATCTTCATAAGCAGTACGGATAGTTAACTGAATCCATCTAGCAATAGAATGGACTGAAATGTCCTTTCTATTAGGCATCAAAGACAGAAAGAAACGTTTCCGTCCCTTTCTGATAAACTGAGATCTCTGTTTATAGATACGTAGTGCTCTAACAGGACAGAGTAAAGGCCTACGCCCGTCTGAAGACGGAAGAGCCTTAATAACAATAGGTTCCGGATATTTATTAGGAGCCTGATTCTTAGCTAAAAAACCCACATTAGTAGTGAAGGTGATAGTGTTCCCAACACTACGATAATGAGAATCATCCACCGATAGTGCATGAAGCTCACTGACTCTTCTGGCAGAAGAGAAAGCTAAGAGAAAAGCTGTCTTATAAGATAAGAATTTGAAATCTACTGTCCCAAGAGGTTCAAATGGCTTTTCCTTCAATTTAAGGAGAACCCAAGCTAAATTCCACTTAGGAATTAATCTAAGAGTTCTGGGTCTATTTATCGAAAAGTTTCTAACCAACTTCGATAAAGAGACATTAGATCCAATTTGTAAACTATCATGATGTGCATAGGTATCAGATAACATAGATCTATAACCCTTTATAGTAACAGGCTGCAGTTTGATTTCGTCAAACAAGTATACTAGAAAGTTTGCAATGTCTGGTATAGAGGGATCAAATATATCTACAGAATGATCCCTACACCAACGACGAAAAACCTTCCACTTAGCCGCATAGTTTAGCGAAGAGGAGGTCCTCCTACAGTTAGAAATCGCGTCCACTGCTCGTCCTGTAAAGTGCTTGCCATGCAAGAAGGACCGCACAACGGAAAAACGTGAAGGTTGAGACCTTGCGGGTTGTGATGGAGTTGGCGCGATTTCCCCTGCGAAAGAAGATCCTCTCGTGGAGGAAGCTTCCGCGGTAGGTCCCACAACAGACACCTGAGTAGATTTATCCACGGTCTCTGTGGCGACAGAGATGCTACCAACAGAATCTTGCATTGAGATTGTTTTATCTTTAGCAATACCTGTTGAATTAACGGCGCTGGAGGATACGCATATCCTATCATTCTGTCCCAAGGGATCGACAGAGCGTCTACTGCAAATGCTCTTGGATCCGGACACGGAGACACATACGTCTGCAACTGATTGTTGAGATGTGTCGCAAATAAGTCTATCATTGGCCGTTCCCATTGGTAGCAAATCTGATTGAATACTTGTTTGTTGAGAGTCCACTCCGACGGCAACAAGCGACCCTTTCGTGAAAGGGAGTCTGCTAGCACATTCAGACGACCCGGTATGTGACGGACCGAAAGAAGAACGTGATGTTCTAACGCAAACAGAAGGATTCTTTCCGTTAGATTGAACAACGGAACTGAATGAGTGCCTCCCTGATTCCGTATATACGCCACTACTGTCGTATTGTCGGATAGGATTTGGACATGAGCATCGTGAATAATGTCCATCCAGTGACGTAACGCAAGCCAAATTGACATCATTTCCTTGATGTTTATGTGCTTGCACAGGAATTGCGGATCCCAAAGACCCTGGCATCTCGAATCCGTTGGGATTAATGATGCACCCCAACCTGTTTGACTGGCATCCGTCATAACGGTAAAACTCGGATCCGGCAACTGCAGCGGAACTCCTTGAGTTAACCACTGAATGTTTGCCCAAGTCTGAATCTCTTGTTTCACTTGATCTGACAAGAGAACGTCTACATCGAGCGAATGAATTTTCACACTCCAATTCTGAGTCAGGAAAATTTGAAGAGGACGTGTGCGTAGCCGCCCCATCGGAATGAGATCCACGGCGGCTCCGCACAGACCTATCAGTCTCATAAATTCTCTCGCCGTGACTTTGTCTGCGTGCAGACAATAGCGAGCGTAACAACTGACTAATTTCGCTCTGGTTAACGGCAGACGAACGAGATTGTTGTGCGTCTCGAAGCTCATTCCCAGATGAGTGAATGACTTGGACGGCACCAGATCCGACTTCTCCTCGTTTACTATAAAACCGAGACGTCGGAGCAATAGAAGAAGATTCTGAACATCGTTCTGAAGCGTTAACTCGTTGCCGTACCTCTGAAGAATGTCGTCCAGGTAGGCCGACGTTACCGCAGACGAATGAGCTCGGAAGTAGATCATTACCGAGTTCATTACCCGAGTGAAAGCCCAGGGTGCTAGATTCAATCCGAAGCACATCGCCCGGAATTGATACACCACTCCCAGGACTGCAAAGCGTAGATACTTTCGGAATGTCGGATGTACCATGACGTGAAAGTACGCATCTTTGAGATCTATGCTCGTTGCATAATCGTTCACCCGAATACTCGCTCTGACCGATCGAATCGTCTCCATATAAAACTTCGGAGCGACGATCAGCTTGTTTATCCAGCTCAAATCTATGACTGGACGGAACGAGCCGTCTGGTTTCGGAACCAGAAACAGATGGCTGTAGAATCCCAGAGATTCCTGGTTTTCTACGACCTCTACCGCGTTCTTCATTAAAAGAGACTGCACCTCTGATAACAGAGCGTCTCTTTTCTGTGGATTTGACGGAAGATGAGTCCACTTTGGACTTCGAGTTAATGGAGGCTTTCGTTTGAAGGATATCTTTAGACCTTCCGAAGTCACTCCTCTCACCCAAGGGTCGTCCGTAATCGACGCCCACTCTTGTGAAAAACTTGACAACCTTCCGCCAACCGGAACGTGATAGAGGTTTAAGCCATCACCTCCTGGACCTGCGAGGCCTGCGGTAGGAGAAACCACGTCTTCCACGACCCGCACCTCGCCTCGTCGACCTCGGGGCGTCCGACCGATTGTCCCGGCCTGAAGGATGTCCCGAATGAGAGTCGCTATCCTGACGGTCTCTCGAATAAGACCAAGAGGACGCACCGGAACCTCTATAGGAACCTCTCTTGGGCGCATTAGACCCAGAAGTGCCTGTCTTATTCGTGTCTGCTGTATCCGACTTTTTAGGAGCCGATCTGAACAACAGAGAATCATTAGCTTTCTTTTTAATTTTATCATAAATAGCGGAAAGCTTGCCGTCAAAGAGAAGTTCTCCTGAGATCGAAGCGACTCTAAGAGAGTTCTTCACCTTAGAATCCACTAGTGTGGATGTAGCTAGGGCTGCGTCACGTCTAACCAACTCCAGATTTGCCACTGAAAGGGCGGAGTTACACGTGGAATAAGCTACTGCCCTTGAAAGAAGTCTTAAAGAGGATTGTATATCCTGAAACTCTTCCCCTTGAAGGCGTAGTGATAACGCCTTAGTAAGGTGATCTGCGTAAGATAAGGCATCTAAATTGGCTCTGTTAGACGCAATAGCTGTTTCCAACACCGCGGTTGGAATAGAAGCTGACGACGGTAATGATAGCTCTAAGTCTTCCGCCTCGTCGTCCATACGCAGAGGAACTCTCGGTATACCCTGTCCTGCCGTATCGAATTTATTCCTTGCATTAATGAAAGGCAGGTTGAGAGTATTAGCGGACAAGAAACCTGCTTTCCCTGTCCTGGAAGCAAGTTTAAATATAGCGTCGTTCAATAATTTAAATGTTCTAGCAACATTATTGGACTGCGACGGAAACTCGGGAGTGATGTCCCTGAACCGCTCAAAAAATTCAGAGTCCAATGACGCTATAATTCTCTTGTCCGGAAGCGCAGCAGTCTGGCCCGACGGAACAACTTGAGGGAGAAAGTGCCGGATGAAGTCCACGGCAGCTTTATGTTGTTCCGAAAGGGATAGCTCCAAGTCATCCGTATCCCTTTCACCATCCGGTCAGACCTCACGATGTTCCCGGTCGTCCGCCCCCGATGCTTCGGCGGAGCGTACCGACCCAGCGCCGTCGGATAATTCTCGATCCGACACCGTTGCTGTCGGCTGCTGGGATGCTGCGATAAGCTGTGCTATCTGCACAAGAATGTCCGGCGTCGAGACCTGCGGAGGCGCAGTCTTTCGCTGCTTCGCCGAGGGCAGCTCCGCATCAGATGGCTCCCGCATACTTTTCCTATGCGAACATCCGGAGTCCATCGGTCTCGAATCCCTGGCTGCCGGATGGTGTGACCTGGTCGCCGAAGAATCCTTCATCGGCGAAGCTGGTAATATATCGGTCACGCAGCCAAGGTGCGGTCGTGTGCGCTGACGAGAAGAGGAAGCCTTAACAGTCTCTGCGGACTGCTTATACAACGGAGCGTCCCGTGCGACGGACGTATGCTCCGCTAAAGACACATTTTGTACCACAACATCTGGTCCCAGATGTTGTTGTACGAGAGAGGGGCCTCTCTCGCTCGCGGCCCGGCTGGACCTGGACGAGCTAGGAACCGGACTAAAAGGCTTCCTCCGTTCTCGCTGACTATCCGCCGTCACTGGGTGTGCATCTATTATGTTTATAGTGCTCGCATCACCCAAAATTTCCTCTTGGACCGCATTGGACGAACCCGGCTGCCGAACCATTCGGTGAATGGACGCTACACCGGGCGAGCTAGCGGACGACATTTGTCTAATCTCCATGAGCACTTTTGCCGCTAGCTCTGAATTCATTTGTGACGACGGACACACACTTGAAGAAGATAACATGGAAACATCACCCTGTTCTGGTTCCTCTGAAATAGAAACTGAGAGAGTAGAGTGACCTTGTGGAGAAAGAGCCGGCATCGTTCTTTCTCCAGAAACAACATATCGTGACACACGTTTCCAATGTTTCTCATCCCAATGTTCACATATAGGACAGGGATTAATGCGAGAACACTGACTACAATTAATACAATGATCATGAAAGTCAGAGGAAGATTTCTTCCTATTACAATTTGAACAACGTCCCTTCATTGTGAAAGAACAACAATAAGTCCTAGTTACTCGCAAAAACCCCTGACACAAAGATACATAATAACATGATCCATTAATAAATGAAAAAACAATTGCAAAACAAAATAATTTTGAAAAAATATTTTTTCAGAGAAGCCCAAGTTGCTGAAAAGTAACGTTGAGCCCCGATGGATCCGATGGCAAAGTGTGGTCAAAAATTTTAAATTTATATAAAATAATTAATGAGACACTTTCGGATAATATAAATGTATCTTATAATGAGATAAACTACCACAAAGGCAAACAGCCCCCCTCAAAAAAGGCTTTTGCCAATGAAAACAAACAGTGTAAACACACTGGAAAACATGACTCCAGGCACTGAAAAAACTGGCCCGGAATCAGTCATCAATTACACTCTATCTGATGCAAAACAGAGACTCCCAGGGGAGAATCTGTAGAACATCAGATGGAAGATGCAGAACACAAACGTTATACACCCATGGGTGAAAACGTAACTATGGGGAAAATAACAGAAAACATTCTGTAACCAAGCAACTCTCCCAGGAAATTTTAGAAATGAAATTTCTCAAAAATATGCCAAAAGCATGGGAGAATTGCCAGGGGGGACTTTAGAAGGCTAGGGGAGAGGAAACACTGAATAAGCAGTGCAACAATTAGCAAGAATGACAACAAGAGGCCCATGCCTCGAAAGTTCAAAAATTTATAGTAATTTATATATTTTTTATACTTACCAATGACCCAGACTTAGCTGGTGCTAACTCCAACAAAACCAGGGCCAAACACAAATTTTGCCCCCCAATCCCCAAAATTTGCATCCAAAACAAAAAGAAATCATGTCCTAAAGGACCTCCATAGTACGCCTCTACTGCGCATGCGCAGTGGCGCAGTCGTCCCGAAATCGGCGCCAATTATCATTCTTACTGGCAGTGCCTGGTCAGCGCTATGTACTCAGCGGGGAGGCAAGAGTTCCCAACTCCAGGGAGGGCCATCCCCGTCTGGGTCATTGGTAAGTATAAAAAATATATAAATTACTATAAATTTTTTAACATTTTTATACTGTACCAATGACCCAGACTTAGCTGAATAGTAAACAGGCTGGAGGGCCTAGGACATAGAGGAAAATCCAATAAGCTCAACTATATAGTAAAGAGGTAACCCCTTAAGGAGAAAAGGAGTATTAGGCTTTACATGTATCTTTCTTATTTAATATTAAATTAGAAAGATACACTACCCTTAATAATTGAGCACAATAACATTCATGTTCTCTATTAACATCCAGTATAACCCTTATACTAATTATTTTTAAAGCAAGCCAATAAATAAAGTAGTCCAGAGAATTGAGACTCTTTATAATCATTTAAAAGTGTCCGAGTATTGTATATTAAAGCCCGTTTGACACTTGACATATACAAATGCTTCACACCGAGCTACACTTTAAAAATAAGACATGAATGAAATTAAACATTAATATTACACTTTAAAACCATCCCGGAAGCGACTCAGAAATACTGACTTGGAGGAGGCATTCCCTTGCTTTTCACTATAAAGCAGGTGACCTAAGGGAACACCCGCCCCCCCCCCCCCCCCCCCTTCCCCTTGCCCTGGGTCAAATAGCCCAGAGCGAAGAGGGCAGCCGGACGGAGTCACTGCCGGAACAGAAAGCCTGCATAACTATAGTTGCAACTGTTTAGTGGACGACATTCTGAGCAACAGATAACGGACCTAAACAATGCAGGTCTCCAGAAATGGACTCAATATTTCTGAGATAAAAATTCGTAAATGTGGATGGCTGAGACCAATAAGCAGCCTTCATTAAATCTGTAATAGCAACACTATTAGCATAAGCCCAGGAAGTAGAAAGAGCTCTTACTTCATGAGCAGAAATCTTAAGCACAGACTGCTGAGAAGAAGATAAATCTTCATAAGCAGTACGGATAGTTAACTGAATCCATCTAGCAATAGAATGGACTGAAATGTCCTTTCTATTAGGCATCAAAGACAGAAAGAAACGTTTCCGTCCCTTTCTGATAAACTGAGATCTCTGTTTATAGATACGTAGTGCTCTAACAGGACAGAGTAAAGGCCTACGCCCGTCTGAAGACGGAAGAGCCTTAATAACAATAGGTTCCGGATATTTATTAGGAGCCTGATTCTTAGCTAAAAAACCCACATTAGTAGTGAAGGTGATAGTGTTCCCAACACTACGATAATGAGAATCATCTACCGATAGTGCATGAAGCTCACTGACTCTTCTGGCAGAAGAGAAAGCTAAGAGAAAAGCTGTCTTATAAGATAAGAATTTGAAATCTACTGTCCCAAGAGGTTCAAATGGCTTTTCCTTCAATTTAAGGAGAACCCAAGCTAAATTCCACTTAGGAATTAATCTAAGAGTTCTGGGTCTATTTATCGAAAAGTTTCTAACCAACTTCGATAAAGAGACATTAGATCCAATTTGTAAACTATCATGATGTGCATAGGTATCAGATAACATAGATCTATAACCCTTTATAGTAACAGGCTGCAGTTTGATTTCGTCAAACAAGTATACTAGAAAGTTTGCAATGTCTGGTATAGAGGGATCAAATATATCTACAGAATGATCCCTACACCAACGACGAAAAACCTTCCACTTAGCCGCATAGTTTAGCGAAGAGGAGGTCCTCCTACAGTTAGAAATCGCGTCCACTGCTCGTCCTGTAAAGTGCTTGCCATGCAAGAAGGACCGCACAACGGAAAAACATGAAGGTTGAGACCTTGCGGGTTGTGATGGAGTTGGCGCAATTTCCCCTGCGAAAGAAGATCCTCTCGTGGAGGAAGCTTCCGCGGTAGGTCCCACAACAGACACCTGAGTAGATTTATCCACGGTCTCTGTGGCGACAGAGATGCTACCAACAGAATCTTGCATTGAGATTGTTTTATCTTTAGCAATACTTGTTGAATTAACGGCGCTGGAGGATACGCATATCCTATCATTCCGTCCCAAGGGATCGACAGAGCGTCTACTGCAAATGCTCTTGGATCCGGACACGGAGACACATACGTCTGCAACTGATTGTTGAGATGTGTCGCAAATAAGTCTATCATTGGCCGTTCCCATTGGTAGCAAATCTGATTGAATACTTGTTTGTTGAGAGTCCACTCCGACGGCAACAAGCGACCCTTTCGTGAAAGGGAGTCTGCTAGCACATTCAGACGACCCGGTATGTGACGGACCGAAAGAAGAACGTGATGTTCTAACGCAAACAGAAGGATTCTTTCCGTTAGATTGAACAACGGAACTGAATGAGTGCCTCCCTGATTCCGTATATACGCCACTACTGTCGTATTGTCGGATAGGATTTGGACATGAGCATCGTGAATAATGTCCATCCAGTGACGTAACGCAAGCCAAATTGACATCATTTCCTTGATGTTTATGTGCTTGCACAGGAATTGCGGATCCCAAAGACCCTGGCATCTCGAATCCGTTGGGATTAATGATGCACCCCAACCTGTTTGACTGGCATCCGTCATAACGGTAAAACTCGGATCCGGCAACTGCAGCGGAACTCCTTGAGTTAACCACTGAATGTTTGCCCAAGTCTGAATCTCTTGTTTCACTTGATCTGACAAGAGAACGTCTACATCGAGCGAATGAATTTTCACACTCCAATTCTGAGACAGGAAAATTTGAAGAGGACGTGTGCGTAGCCGCCCCATCGGAATGAGATCCGCGGCGGCTCCGCACAGACCTATCAGTCTCATAAATTCTCTCGCCGTGACTTTGTCTGCGTGCAGACAATAGCGAGCGTAACAACTGACTAATTTCGATCTGGTTAACGGCAGACGAACGAGATTGTTGTGCGTCTCGAAGCTCATTCCCAGATGAGTGAATGACTTGGACGGCACCAGATCCGACTTCTCCTCGTTTACTATAAAACCGAGACGTCGGAGCA
This sequence comes from Pictodentalium vernedei, assembly GCA_031216915.1. NCBI lineage: Eukaryota > Metazoa > Mollusca > Scaphopoda > Dentaliida > Dentaliidae > Pictodentalium > Pictodentalium vernedei. The sequence goes on from CM062297.1 coordinate 815,617,199, forward strand.
ATAGAAGAAGATTCTGAACATCGTTCTGAAGCGTTAACTCGTTGCCGTACCTCTGAAGAATGTCGTCCAGGTAGGCCGACGTTACCGCAGACGAATGAGCTCGGAAGTAGATCATTACCGAGTTCATTACCCGAGTGAAAGCCCAGGGTGCTAGATTCAATCCGAAGCACATCGCCCGGAATTGATACACCACTCCCAGGACTGCAAAGCGTAGATACTTTCGGAATGTCGGATGTACCATGACGTGAAAGTACGCATCTTTGAGATCTATGCTCGTTGCATAATCGTTCACCCGAATACTCGCTCTGACCGATCGAATCGTCTCCATATAAAACTTCGGAGCGACGATCAGCTTGTTTATCCAGCTCAAATCTATGACTGGACGGAACGAGCCGTCTGGTTTCGGAACCAGAAACAGATGGCTGTAGAATCCCAGAGATTCCTGGTTTTCTACGACCTCTACCGCGTTCTTCATTAAAAGAGACTGCACCTCTGATAACAGAGCGTCTCTTTTCTGTGGATTTGACGGAAGATGAGTCCACTTTGGACTTCGAGTTAATGGAGGCTTTCGTTTGAAGGATATCTTTAGACCTTCCGAAGTCACTCCTTTCACCCAAGGGTCGTCCGTAATCGACGCCCACACTTGTGAAAAACTCGACAACCTTCCGCCAACTGGAACGCGATAGAGGTTTAAGCCATCACCTCCTGGACCTGCGAGGCCTGCGGTAGGAGAAACCACGTCTTCCACGACCCGCACCTCGCCTCGTCGACCTCGGGCGTCCGACCGATTGTCCCGGCCTGAAGGACGTCCCGAACGAGAGTCGCTATCCTGACGGTCTCTCGAATAAGACCAAGAGGACGCACCGGAACCTCTATAGGAACCTCTCTTGGGCGCATTAGACCCAGAAGTGCCTGTCTTATTCGTGTCTGCTGTATCCGACTTTTTAGGAGCCGATCTGAACAACAGAGAATCATTAGCTTTCTTTTTAATTTTATCATAAATAGCGGAAAGCTTGCCGTCAAAGAGAAGTTCTCCTGAGATCGAAGCGACTCTAAGAGAGTTCTTCACCTTAGAATCCACTAGTGTGGATGTAGCTAGGGCTGCGTCACGTCTAACCAACTCCAGATTTGCCACTGAAAGGGCGGAGTTACACGTGGAATAAGCTACTGCCCTTGAAAGAAGTCTTAAAGAGGATTGTATATCCTGAAACTCTTCCCCTTGAAGGCGTAGTGATAACGCCTTAGTAAGGTGATCTGCGTAAGATAAGGCATCTAAATTGGCTCTGTTAGACGCAATAGCTGTTTCCAACACCGCGGTTGGAATAGAAGCTGACGACGGTAATGATAGCTCTAAGTCTTCCGCCTCGTCGTCCATACGCAGAGGAACTCTCGGTATACCCTGTCCTGCCGTATCGAATTTATTCCTTGCATTAATGAAAGGCAGGTTGAGAGTATTAGCGGACAAGAAACCTGCTTTCCCCGTCCTGGAAGCAAGTTTAAATATAGCGTCGTTCAATAATTCAAATGTTCTAGCAACATTATTGGACTGCGACGGAAACTCGGGAGCGATGTCCCTGAACCGCTCAAAAAATTCAGAGTCCAATGACGCTATAATTCTCTTGTCTGGAAGCGCAGCAGTCTGGCCCGACGGAACAACTTGAGGGAGAAAGTGCCGGATGAAGTCCACGGCAGCTTTATGTTGTTCCGAAAGGGATAGCTCCAAGTCATCCGTATCCCTTTCACCATCCGGTCGGACCTCACGATGTTCCCGGTCGTCCGCCCCCGATGCTTCGGCGGAGCGTACCGACCCAGCGCCGTCGGATAATTCTCGATCCGACACCGTTTCTGTCGGCTGCTGGGATGCTGCGATAAGCTGTGCTATCTGCACAAGAATGTCCGGCGTCGAGACCTGCGGAGGCGCAGTCTTTCGCTGCTTCGCCGAGGGCAGCTCCGCATCAGATGGCTCCCGCATACTTTTCCTATGCGAACGTCCGGAGTCCATCGGTCTCAAATCCCTGGCTGCCGGATGGTGTGACCTGGTCGCCGAAGAATCCTTCATCGGCGAAGCTGGTAATATATCGGCGGTCACGCAGCCAAGGTGCGGTCGTGTGCGCTGACGAGAAGAGGAAGCCTTAACAGTCTCTGCGGACTGCTTATACAACGGAGCGTCCCGAGCGACGGATGTATGCTCCGCTAAAGACACATTTTGTACCACAACATCTGGTCCCAGATGTTGTTGTACGAGAGAGGGACCTCTCTCGCTCGCGGCCCGGCTGGACCTGGACGAGCTATGAACCGGACTAAAAGGCTTCCTCCGTTCTCGCTTACTATCCGCCGTCACTGGGTGTGCATCTATTATGTTTATAGTGCTCGCATCACCCAAAATTTCCTCTTGGACCGCATTGGACGAACCCGGCTGCCGAACCATTCGGTGAATGGACGCTACACCGGGCGAACTAGCGGACGACATTTGTCTAATCTCCATGAGCACTTTTGCCGCTAGCTCTGAATTCATTTGTGACGACGGACGCACACTTGAAGAAGATAACATGGAAACATCACCCTGTTCTGGTTCCTCTGAAATAGAAACTGAGAGAGTAGAGTGACCTTGTGGAGAAAGAGCCGGCATCGCTCTTTCTCCAGAAACAACATATCGTGACACACGTTTCCAATGTTTCTCATCCCAATGTTCACATATAGGACAGGGATTAATGCGAGAACACTGACTACAATTAATACAATGATCATGAAAGTCAGAGGAAGATTTCTTCCTATTACAATTTGAACAACGTCCCTTCATTGTGAAAGAACAACAATAAGTCCTAGTTACTCGCAAAAACCCCTGACACAAAGATACATAATAACATGATCCATTAATAAATGAAAAAACAATTGCAAAACAAAATAATTTTGAAAAAATATTTTTTCAGAGAAGCCCAAGTTGCTGAAAAGTAACGTTGAGCCAAGATGGATCCGATGGCAAAGTGTGGTCAAAAATTTTAAATTTATATAAAATAATTAATGAGACACTTTCGGATAATATAAATGTATCTTATAATGAGATAAACTACCACAAAGGCAAACAGCCCCCCTCAAAAAAGGCTTTTGCCAATGAAAACAAACAGTGTAAACACACTGGAAAACATGACTCCAGGCACTGAAAAAACTGGCCCGGAATCAGTCATCAATTACACTCTATCTGATGCAAAACAGAGACTCCCAGGGGAGAATCTGTAGAACATCAGATGGAAGATGCAGAACACAAACGTTATACACCCATGGGTGAAAACGTAACTATGGGGAAAATAACAGAAAACATTCTGTAACCAAGCAACTCTCCCAGGAAATTTTAGAAATGAAATTTCTCAAAAATATGCCAAAAGCATGGGAGAATTGCCAGGGGGGACTTTAGAAGGCTAGGGGAGAGGAAACACTGAATAAGCAGTGCAACAATTAGCAAGAATGACAACAAGAGGCCCATGCCTCGAAAGTTCAAAAATTTATAGTAATTTATATATTTTTTATACTTACCAATGACCCAGACTTAGCTGGTGCTAACTCCAACAAAACCAGGGCCAAACACAAATTTTGCCCCCCAATCCCCAAAATTTGCATCCAAAACAAAAAGAAATCATGTCCTAAAGGACCTCCATAGTACGCCTCTACTGCGCATGCGCAGTGACGCAGTCGTCCCGAAATTGGCGCCAATTATCATTCTTACTGGCAGTGCCTGGTCAGCGCTATGTACTCAGCGGGGAGGCAAGAGTTCCCAACTCCAGGGAGGGCCATCCCCGTCTGGGTCATTGGTAAGTATAAAAAATATATAAATTACTATAAATTTTTTAACATTTTTATACTGTACCAATGACCCAGACTTAGCTGAATAGTAAACAGGCTGGAGGGCCTAGGACATAGAGGAAAATCCAATAAGCTCAACTATATAGTAAAGAGGTAACCCCTTAAGGAGAAAAGGAGTATTAGGCTTTACATGTATCTTTCTTATTTAATATTAAATTAGAAAGATACACTACCCTTAATAATTGAGCACAATAACATTCATGTTCTCTATTAACATCCAGTATAACCCTTATACTAATTATTTTTAAAGCAAGCCAATAAATAAAGTAGTCCAGAGAATTGAGACTCTTTATAATCATTTAAAAGTGTCCGAGTATTGTATATTAAAGCCCGTTTGACACTTGACATATACAAATGCTTCACACCGAGCTACACTTTAAAAATAAGACATGAATGAAATTAAACATTAATATTACACTTTAAAACCATCCCGGAAGCGACTCAGAAATACTGACTTGGAGGAGGCATTCCCTTGCTTTTCACTATAAAGCAGGTGACCTAAGGGAACACCCGCCGCCCCCCCCCCCCCCCCCCTTCCCCTTGGTCAAATAGCCTAGAGCGAAGAGGGCAGCCAGACGGAGTCACTGCCGGAACAGAAAGCCTGCATAACTATAGTTGCAACTGTTTAGTGGACGACATTCTGAGCAACAGATAACGGACCTAAACAATGCAGGTCTCCAGAAATGGACTCAATATTTCTGAGATAAAAATTCGTAAATGTGGATGGCTGAGACCAATAAGCAGCCTTCATTAAATCTGTAATAGCAACACTATTAGCATAAGCCCAGGAAGTAGAAAGAGCTCTTACTTCATGAGCAGAAATCTTAAGCACAGACTGCTGAGAAGAAGATAAATCTTCATAAGCAGTACGGATAGTTAACTGAATCCATCTAGCAATAGAATGGACTGAAATGTCCTTTCTATTAGGCATCAAAGACAGAAACGTTTCCGTCCCTTTCTGATAAACTGAGATCTCTGTTTATAGATACGTAGTGCTCTAACAGGACAGAGTAAAGGCCTACGCCCGTCTGAAGACGGAAGAGCCTTAATAACAATAGGTTCCGGATATTTATTAGGAGCCTGATTCTTAGCTAAAAAACCCACATTAGTAGTGAAGGTGATAGTGTTCCCAACACTACGATAATGAGAATCATCCACCGATAGTACATGAAGCTCACAGACTCTTCTGGCAGAAGAGAAAGCTAAGAGAAAAGCTGTCTTATAAGATAAGAATTTGAAATCTACTGTCCCAAGAGGTTCAAATGGCTTTTCCTTCAATTTAAGGAGAACCCAAGCTAAATTCCACTTAGGAATTAATCTAAGAGTTCTGGGTCTATTTATCGAAAAGTTTCTAACCAACTTCGATAAAGAGACATTAGATCCAATTTGTAAACTATCATGATGTGCATAGGTATCAGATAACATAGATCTATAACCCTTTATAGTAACAGGCTGCAGTTTGATTTCGTCAAACAAGTATACTAGAAAGTTTGCAATGTCTGGTATAGAGGGATCAAATATATCTACAGAATGATCCCTACACCAACGACGAAAAACCTTCCACTTAGCCGCATAGTTTAGCGAAGAGGAGGTCCTCCTGCAGTTAGAAATCGCGTCCACTGCTCGTCCTGTAAAGTGCTTGCCATGCAAGAAGGACCGCACAACGGAAAAACGTGAAGGTTGAGACCTTGCGGGTTGTGATGGAGTTGGCGCGATTTCCCCTGCGAAAGAAGATCCTCTCGTGGAGGAAGCTTCCGCGGTAGGTCCCACAACAGACACCTGAGTAGATTTATCCACGGTCTCTGTGGCGACAGAGATGCTACCAACAGAATCTTGCATTGAGATTGTTTTATCTTTAGCAATACTTGTTGAATTAACGGCGCTGAAGGATACGCATATCCTATCATTCCATCCCAAGGGATCGACAGAGCGTCTACTGCAAATGCTCTTGGATCCGGACACGGAGACACATACGTCTGCAACTGATTGTTGAGATGTGTCGCAAATAAGTCTATCATTGGCCGTTCCCATTGGTAGCAAATCTGATTGAATACTTGTTTGTTGAGAGTCCACTCCGACGGCAACAAGCGACCCTTTCGTGAAAGGGAGTCTGCTAGCACATTCAGACGACCCGGTATGTGACGGACCGAAAGAAGAACGTGATGTTCTAACGCAAACAGAAGGATTCTTTCCGTTAGATTGAACAACGGAACTGAATGAGTGCCTCCCTGATTCCGTATATACGCCACTACTGTCGTATTGTCGGATAGGATTTGGACATGAGCATCGTGAATAATGTCCATCCAGTGACGTAACGCAAGCCAAACTGACATCATTTCCTTGATGTTTATGTGCTTGCACAGGAATTGCGGATCCCAAAGACCCTGGCATCTCGAATCCATTGGGATTAATGATGCACCCCAACCTGTTTGACTGGCATCCGTCATAACGGTAAAACTCGGATCCGGCAACTGCAGCGGAACTCCTTGATTTAACCACTGAATGTTTGCCCAAGTCTGAATCTCTTGTTTCACTTGATCTGACAAGAGAACGTCTACATCGAACGAATGAATTTTCACACTCCAATTCTGAGTCAGGAAAATTTGAAGAGGACGTGTGCGTAGCCGCCCCATCGGAATGAGATCCGCGGCGGCTCCGCACAGACCTATCAGTCTCATAAATTCTCTCGCCGTGACTTTGTCTGCATGCAGACAATAGCGAGCGTAACAACTGACTAATTTCGCTCTGGTTAACGGCAGACGAACGAGATTGTTGTGCGTCTCGAAGCTCATTCCCAGATGAGTGAATGACTTGGACGGCACCAGATCCGACTTCTCCTCGTTTACTATAAAACCGAGACGTCGGAGCAATAGAAGAAGATTCTGAACATCGTTCTGAAGCGTTAACTCGTTGCCGTACCTCTGAAGAATGTCGTCCAGGTAGGCCGACGTTACCGCAGACGAATGAGCTCGGAAGTAGATCATTACCGAGTTCATTACCCGAGTGAAAGCCCAGGGTGCTAGATTCAATCCGAAGCACATGGCCCGGAACTGATACACCACTCCTAGGACTGCGAAGCGTAGATACTTTCGGAATGTCGGATGCACCATGACATGAAAGTACGCATCTTTGAGATCTATGCTCGTTGCATAATCGTTCACCCGAATACTCGCTCTGACCGATCGAATCGTCTCCATATAAAACTTCGGAGCGACGATCAGCTTGTTTATCCAGCTCAAATCTATGACTGGACGGAACGAGCCGTCTGGTTTCGGAACCAGAAACAGATGGCTGTAGAATCCCAGAGATTCCTGGTTTTCTACGACCTCTACCGCGTTCTTCATTAAAAGAGACTGCACCTCTGATAACAGAGCGTCTCTTTTCTGTGGATTTGACGGAAGATGAGTCCACTTTGGACTTCGAGTTAATGGAGGCTTTCGTTTGAAGGATATCTTTAGACCTTCCGAAGTCACTCCTCTCACCCAAGGGTCGTCCGTAATCGACGCCCACTCTTGTGAAAAACTCGACAACCTTCCGCCAACCGGAACGCGATAGAGGTTTAAGCCATCACCTCCTGGACCTGCGAGGCCTGCGGTAGGAGAAACCACGTCTTCCACGACCCGCACCTCGCCTCGTCGACCTCGGGGCGTCCGACCGATTGTCCCGGCCTGAAGGACGTCCCGAACGAGAGTCGCTATCCTGACGGTCTCTCGAATAAGACCAAGAGGACGCACCGGAACCTCTATAGGAACCTCTCTTGGGCGCATTAGACCCAGAAGTGCCTGTCTTATTCGTGTCTGCTGTATCCGACTTTTTAGGAGCCGATCTGAACAACAGAGAATCATTAGCTTTCTTTATAATTTTATCATAAATAGCGGAAAGCTTGCCGTCAAAGAGAAGTTCTCCTGAGACCGAAGCGACTCTAAGAGAGTTCTTCACCTTAGAATCCACTAGTGTGGATGTAGCTAGGGCTGCGTCACGTCTAACCAACTCCAGATTTGCCACTGAAAGGGCGGAGTTACACGTGGAATAAGCTACTGCCCTTGAAAGAAGTCTTAAAGAGGATTGTATATCCTGAAACTCTTCCCCTTGAAGGCGCAGTGATAACGCCTTAGTAAGGTGATCTGCGTAAGATAAGGCATCTAAATTGGCTCTGTTAGACGCAATAGCAGTTTCCAACACCGCGGTTGGAATAGAAGCTGACGACGGTAATGATAGCTCTAAGTCTTCAGAGTCCAATGACGCTATAATTCTCTTGTCCGGAACCGCAGCAGTCTGGCCCGACGGAACAACTTGAGGGAGAAAGTGCCGGATGAAGTCCACGGCAGCTTTATGTTGTTCCGAAAGGGATAGCTACAATTCATCCGTATCCCTTTCACCATCCGGTCGGACCTCCCGATGTTCCCGGTTGTCCGCCCCCGATGCTTCGGCGGAGCGTACCGACCCAGCGCCGTCGGATAATTCTCGATCCGACACCGTTTCTGTCGGCTGCTGGGATGCTGCGATAAGCTGTGCTATCTGCACAAGAATGTCCGACGTCGAGACCTGCGGAGGCGCAGTCTTTCGCTGCTTCGCCGAGGGCAGCTCCGCATCAGATGGCTCCCGCATACTTTTCCTATGCGAACGTCAGGAGTCCATCGGTCTCGAATCCCTGGCTGCCGGATGGTGTGACCTGGTCGCCGAAGAATCCTTCATCGGCGAAGCTGGTAAAATATCGGAGGTCACGCAGCCAAGGTGCGGTCGTGTGCGCTGACGAGAAGAGGAAGCCTTAACAGTCTCTGCGGACTGCTTATACAACGGAGCATCCCGAGCGACGGACGTATGCTCCGCTAAAGACACATTTTGTACCACAACATCTGGTCCCAGATGTTGTTGTACGAGAGAGGGACCTCTCTCGCTCGCGGCCCGGCTGGACCTGGACGAGCTAGGAACCGGACTAAAAGGCTTCCTCCGTTCTCGTTTACTATCCGCCGTCACTGGGTGTGCATCTATTATGTTTATAGTGCTCGCATCACCCAAAATTTCCTCTTGGACCGCATCGGACGAACCCGGCTGCCGAACCATTCGGTGAATGGACGCTACACCGGGCGAGCTAGCGGATGACATTTGTCTAATCTCCATGAGCACTTTTGCCGCTAGCTCTGAATTCATTTGTGACGACGGACGCACACTTGAAGAAGATAACATGGAAACATCACCCTGTTCTGGTTCCTCTGAAATAGAAACTGAGAGAGTAGAGTGACCTTGTGGAGAAAGAGCCGGCATCGCTCTTTCTCCAGAAACAACACATCGTGACACACATTTCCAATGTTTCTCATCCCAATGTTCACATATAGGACAGGGATTAATGCGAGAACACTGACTACAATTAATACAATGATCATGAAAGTCAGAGGAAGATTTCTTCCTATTACAATTTGAACAATGTCCCTTCATTGTGAAAGAACAACAATAAGTCCTAGTTACTCGCAAAAACCCCTGACACAAAGATACATAATAACATGATCCATTAATAAATGAAAAAACAATTGCAAAACAAAATAATTTTGAAAAAATATTTTTTCAGAGAAGCCCAAGTTGCTGAAAAGTAACGTTGAGCCCCGATGGATCCGATGGCAAAGTGTGGTCAAAAATTTTAAATTTATATAAAATAATTAATGAGACACTTTCGGATAATATAAATGTATCTTATAATGAGATAAACTACCACAAAGGCAAACAGCCCCCCTCAAAAAAGGCTGTTGCCAATGAAAACAAACAGTGTAAACACACTAGAAAACATGACTCCAGGCACTGAAAAAACTGGCCCGGAATCAGTCATCAATTACACTCTATCTGATGCAAAACAGAGACTCCCAGGGGAGAATCTGTAGAACATCAGATGGAAGATGCAGAACACAAACGTTATACACCCATGGGTGAAAACGTAACTATGGGGAAAATAACAGAAAACATTCTGTAACCAAGCAACTCTCCCAGGAAATTTTAGAAATGAAACTTCTCAAAAATATGCCAAAAGCATGGGAGAATTGCCAGGGGGGACTTTAGAAGGCTAGGGGAGAGGAAACACTGAATAAGCAGTGCAACAATTAGCAAGAATGACAACAAGAGGCCCATGCCTCGAAAATAGGCAACTTAACATAATTTCATCAAAAAATTTTAAGTACAGCCCTGATTATTTTTTGCCACTTCTTTTTCCTCTCCTCCTTCTATCCTCCTTAGAATCACATTTTCTCCAAAAATTACGTGTCTGGCATCCTTTAAACTGAGATTTACAAGCACAAAGATCAGTGAGATGTTGACTGATGAAGGGCCAAACAGAGAATGATAATTGGCGCCAATTTCGGGACGACTGCGTCACTGCGCATGCGCAGTAGAGGCGTACTATGGAGGTCCTTTAGGACATGATTTCTTTTTGTTTTGGATGCAAATTTTGGGGATTGGGGGGCAAAATTTGTGTTTGGCCCTGGTTTTGTTGGAGTTAGCACCAGCTAAGTCTGGGTCATTGGTACAGTATAAAAATATAGGCAACTTAACATAATTTCATCAAAAAATTTTAAGTACAGCCCTGATTATTTTTTGCCACTTCTTTTTCCTCTCCTCCTTCTATCCTCCTTAGAATCACATTTTCTCCAAAAATTACGTGTCTGGCGTCCTTTAAACTGAGATTTACAAGCACAAAGATCAGTGAGATGTTGACTGATGAAGGGCCAAACAGAGAATGATAATTGGCGCCAATTTCGGGACGACTGCGTCACTGCGCATGCGCAGTAGAGGCGTAGTATGGAGGTCCTTTAGGACATGATTTCTTTTTGTTTTGGATGCAAATTTTGGGGATTGGGGGGCAAAATTTGTGTTTGGCCCTGGTTTTGTTAGAGTTAGCACCAGCTAAGTCTGGGTCATTGGTATTCTGGCTGTACAATTAGTTTGATGGGTGCTGTACTCTGGATTCATTAGCAGTTGTGGTATTACTGATATCAATTTGGAGGAATTTTTGATACAAAAAACACTTCAGTTTCTTGTGCATGCAGTACTATAGGCATTAGGTAAATGACGTCACATGCTGAAATAAATAGACTATAGGGAATAATGTGCGTGCTTTAAATTTTGTGGAACCCATGATGGTGTGATGATGATCACAGCAGGCCTATGCGGTTTGTGATAACCCGCAGTGAGCCTGGGTCACTGCCAAGTGCTGCAAGTGACATGAATCTTGTGATTCCTTTGATCCTTTCCGACAAAGCAACACACATGTTCTCCAAAACACAATGGTACAAAGCTAACATTTAATGGCATTGTGTCAACAGGTTTACTGTGAGTACTGTCAACGAAATATACTCCCTATGTGGAGATGAATTTCTTAGTAGTTCAATGTGGGTTGTTCCCGACTTCAGTAGTAATCAATAACTTATATTATCGGATGCAATATGGGGAGTATGGTTAACCATTGATGGTTTTTCTAACTGGTTGAGTTTCTTTGCATCCGGATGCAAATCGGATATCCGGCTAACCGTGGCAGCCCTATATATTACACATTAACAAAAAAGCAAATATCCATGTGAATAATTATCTAAATTTGGAGGGTTATCCAATTTGTTTTGGCATAAATGTTTTGGGGTTGTCTAAATTTTCAATTTGTGCATCCCAGTTGCATCTGCCTGAAGTATTGCTGCTCTGTTGGCCATTTATTGGCCAACAGAGCAGCTATACTTCAGGCAGATGCAAACATTTATGCTGATGATTGGTTGATTCTCATCATCATTTTAAATTTTTTATCATCTTAAGATGTAACAAATGTACAAAATCAGGAAATGGCAATAATTCATGTCTCTGCAAAAAATAGTGATTATGGATGTCATACTCTTCTGCTGGATACTAGCCAATGCAAAGATTAGGCTGTAATTGCAACTAATTTGTATCTGAATTGCAGCAACACAGCCTCATTATTGTTCCTACGGATTCATCTCTTTTCATCAGGATGTTGCTCATTGGAAGAAGAACTTGGCATTGATACAACAGTCGTGATACATATATATTTAGGTTACCTAACAGGTTAACTGAACTAAGTGCAGGGGAACAAATGATAAGTTACCAAAGCCCAGACTAGGAAAACGATAAATGGGTTACACAAAACTAAAAAAAAAAACAGCTGCCCTGCAACTGCTGCTGGATTGAGGCTTAAAATGTGAAACTATTGAAAAGTTTGGCTGGGATTGAGAGGAGAGACACCCAACTAACCTCCATGTTGCCACATCTCAGACCTGTACTGTGATTTCAACCCTTCTCTGTGAACCAATTGCACCAACTTTTGAAAAGTGAGGCTAAACAGCACCCAATGTCATCACAAACACACACATGATGAACTAGTGAATGCAATACACACCGTACTGTAATTATTTAAGTTGTTAATTGGTTGTGTTTCACTAAGATGAATTCACAGCAATTTGCCTCTAAAGGATCAGAGTGAATTAAAACAATTTTGTGTATCATTAAAGGCAGAAGCACTTGACTTGGCAGGTCGAATTTTCTTGTCAAGTCCTCATGCTTTTTTTGCTCTGCAAGCAATATAGTGTATAGATGACAGGACATAAAAAAATATTGCATGTATTGCAGTAAAGGAAATCTTAATCCTCTCTGAGGATTAAGATTTCCTTTACTGCAATACATGCAATATTTTTTACAATTCTATCTCCGATGCAAGGTGACCCTGGCTGTCAAAAGTGTCGTTAAACCCCAATAAATAAATAAATACAATTCTATCAAGAGACAAGAACTTATAAACCTTGCATTATTATTTTCCAGTGTGTATTTTTCCTGTTCTCTGTTCTCTAATTCTGTAGTTAATTCTGACTGAGCATTTTTGAGGGATAATATCTTTTCATCAGATCTGAAACAAAAAAAATCAAATCATTTTTCTGTGATACTGTTCAATTCCCAAATGTAATTAGGATTTCAACTGATTCTTTTCCATGAAAGTGGAATGAAACTTCAAGAGCTTATTTAGTTATTTTATTAGGGTTTAAGGTCACTGTCAGTATCAATGGCTACACTACAACCAAAAAGGAAGAGAGATGCTAACAACCTATCATTCACCAACATCATACTTTGATACAGTTACTTAGACAAATGCACTTGAAACTTGATCAACATAAAAGAAATAAATGGAACTGAAAAAGAAAAACAGTGTTCAACCGATGATCGGAATCGGCCACCCCAATTGGGCGATTGTGGGCAATCGGATGACAACAGCAACGACTCCTGCAACATCAGTTCAACCGATTGTTGCCAAGCATTTTTTGTGAGAATTCATTAACCACATTTTATTATCTTCTGCAATTGTTGAATTGTTAACCCTTTACCTAACATGAAAAGCAGACGACACATGCAAACAAAATTCTTGAATAACTAATTTTTTTCATTTTTTGTCTCAAAAACATAGGTTATGACCCCTCATTGGAACGAACTCGACAAGCTCGTTCCAAGGAGGGGTCATAACCTATGTTTTCGAGACAAAAAATGAAAAAGTAATGAAAAATTAATTGGCAATTTTTGTGAATAACGCTGGCCGGTTTTGGCCATTACGTTGGGTAAAGGATAATGTAAAATGATGTCAAAGATACCATTCAATAAAGTTGAGAAATAACCACAATATGTATTCCTAATTACTCTAGATGCCCCTTTACAGGATATACAAGTTAAACGACATGTAAAGCTTACAAGTGAGAATACTTGCACACCGGAAAAAGTGAGGATTGCACTCCATTGACTCAGGTCCCAGTAAAATGACCATGTAAACCGCCCAAGTGTGTGTGACTGGCCATTTTACTGTGATCAAGTCAACGACGTTTAACAATGTTAAATAAGTTCAAGTTAATGTAGTTGGTCTAGTAGTGCACAGAATTACAATCGGGACAAGCGAAGTTTGAGGTCAAATAACTGGTAACCGGTCAGCGGCCACTTTTGGTAATCGGATGAACACTAAAGAAAAAGGTTTGAATAACTATAAAACTATGAAAGCAAATTCTTGCTTCTCAGGCACCCCTCATCACTGAAAATCTGCCTCATCATTTTCTTTTATCTGGAAATCTCTTCAATGATACTCTTTTGCACATGTAGGACTTAAAATTGAACCAACTGGTTAAATTTGCAACTGCAGTATGGGAACTTTTCACTGCTGAAAACAATAATTTTTCCACACAATGGTGTAAGGAGTTAAAGTAATAATTCCAACTATCTTCTGGATTATTTTGTGGATTCCCTCCCTCAATAAAATTGAGAGAAAATTGCTTGATAAACAAGAATTTTTTAAATCTGCATTCAACTTAAATCAACATTCAATTTAAATCTGATTCAACACAACCAAGCTAAGGCCTAAAAAGTTTAAAATCTTTTTCTCAGGCCCTCCAACATGGTCCCTTTGGCTGCCGTATGTTCTATTTAAAACCAATGCAAACTTAAAAAGTTAAAAAATTTATAGTAATTTATATATTTTTTATACTTACCAATGACCCAGACTTAGCTGGTGCTAACTCTAACAAAACCAGGGCCAAACACAAATTTTGCCCCCCAATCCCCAAAATTTGCATCCAAAACCAAAAGAAATCATGTCCTATAGGACCTCCATACTTCGCCCCTACTGCGCATGCGCAGTGTCAAGGACGCCCCGAAATTGGCGCCAATTATCATTCTTACTGGCAGTGCCTGGTCAGCGCTATGTACTCAGCGGGGAGGCAAGAGTTCCCAACTCCTGGGAGGGCCATCCCCGTCTGGGTCATTGGTAAGTATAAAAAATATATAAATTACTATAAATTTTTTAACATTTTTATACTGTACCAATGACCCAGACTTAGCTGAATAGTAAAAAGGCTGGAGGGCCAAGGACATAGAGGAAAATCCAATAAGCTCAACTATATAATATAGAGGCAACCCCTTAAGGAGAAAAGGAGTATTGGGCTTTACATGTATCTTTCTTATTTAATATTAAATTAGAAAGATACAATACCCTTTATAATTGAGCATAATAACATTCATGTTCTCTATTAACATCCAGTATAACCCTTATACTAATTATTTTTAAAGTAAGCCAATAAATAAAGTTAGTCCAGAGAATTGACTCTTTATAATCTTTTAAAAGTGTCCAAGTATTGTATATTAAAGCCCGTTTGACACTTGACATATACAAATGCTTCACACCGAGCTACACTTTAAAAATATGACATGAATGAATTTTAACATTAATATTACACTTTAAAACCATCCCGGAAGCGACTCAGAAATACTGACTTTGGAGGAGGCATTCCCTTGCTTTTCACTATAAAGCAGGTGACCTAAGGGAACACCCTCCCCCCCCCCCCCCCCTTCCCCTTGCCCTGGGTCAAATAGCCCAGAGCGAAGAGGGCAGCCGGACGGAGTCACTGCCGGAACAGAAAGCCTGCATAACTATAGTTGCAACTGTTTAGTGGACGACATTCTGAGCAACAGATAACGGACCTAAACAATGCAGGTCTCCAGAAATGGACTCAATATTTCTGAGATAAAAAATTTGTGAATGTGGATGGCTGAGAACAATAAGCAGCCTTCATTAAATCTGTAATAGCAATACTATTAGCATAAGCCCAAGAAGTAGCAAGAGCTCTTACTTCATGAGCGGAAATCTTAAGCACAGACTGCTGAGAAGACGATAAACTCTCATAAGCATTTCGGATAGTTAACTGAATCCATCTAGCAATAGAATGGACCGAAATGTACCTTCTATTAGGCATCAAAGACAGAAAGAAACGTTTCCGTCCCTTTCTGATAAACTGAGATCTCTGTTTATAGATACGTAACGCTCTAACAGGACAGAGTAAAGGCCTACGCCCGTCTGAAGACGGAAGAGCCTTAATAACAATAGGTTCCGGATATTTATTAGGAGCCTGATTCTTAGCTAAAAAACCCACATTAGTAGTGAAGGTGATAGTGTTCCTGACACTACGATAGTCAGAATCATCCACCGACAGTGCATGAAGCTCACTGACTCTTCTAGCAGAAGAGAAAGCTAAGAGAAAAGCTGTCTTATAAGATAAGAATTTGAAATCTACTGTCCCAAGAGGTTCAAATGGCTTTTCCTTCAATTTCAGAAGAATCCAAGCTAAATTCCATTTAGGAATTAACCTAAGAGTTCTGGGTCTATTTATCGAGAAGTTTCTAACCAACTTAGATAAAGAGACATTAGATCCAATTTGTAAACTATCATGATGTGCATAGGTATCAGATAACATAGACCTATAACCCTTAATAGTAACAGGCTGCAGTTTGATTTCGTCAAACAAGTATACTAGAAAGTTTGCAATGTCTGGTATAGAGGGATCGAAAATATCTACAGAATGATCCCTACACCAACGACGAAAAACCTTCCACTTAGCCGCATAGTTTAGCGAAGAGGAGGTCCTCCTACAGTTAGAAATCGCGTCCACTGCTCGTCCTGTAAAGTGCTTGCCATGCAAGAAGGACCGCACAATGGAAAAACGTGAAGGTTGAGACCTTGCGGGTTGTGATGGAGTTGACGCGATTTCCCCTGCGAAAGAAGATCCTCTCGTGGAGGAAGCTTTCGCGGTAGGTCCCACAACAGACACCTGAGTAGATTTATCCACAGTCTCTGTGGAGACAGAGATGCTACCAACAGAATCTTGCATTGAGATTGTTTTATCTTTAGCAATACTTGCTGAATTAACGGCGCTGGAGGATACGCATATCCTATCATTCCGTCCCAAGGGATCGACAGAGCGTCTACTGCAAATGCTCTTGGATCCGGACACGGAGACACATACATCTGCAACTGATTGTTGCGATGTGTCGCAAATAAGTCTATCATTGGCCGTTCCCATTGGTAGCAAATCTGATTGAATACTTGTTTGTTGAGAGTCCACTCCGACGGCAACAAGCGACCCTTTCGTGAAAGGGAGTCTGCTAGCACATTCAGACGACCCGGTATGTGACGGACCGAAAGAAGAACCTGATGTTCTAGCACAAGCAGAAGGATTCTTTCCGTTAGATTGAACAACGGAACTGAATGAGTGCCTCCCTGATTCCGTATATACGCCACTACTGTCGTATTGTCGGATAGGATTTGGACATGAGCATTGTGAATAATGTCCATCCAATGACGTAACGCAAGCCAAATTGACATCATTTCCTTGATGTTTATGTGCTTGCCCAGGAATTGCGGATCCTAAAGAAAGACCCTGGCATCTCGAATCCGTTGGGATCAATGATGCACCCCAACCTGTTTGACTGGCATCCGTCATAATGGTAAAACTCGGATCCGGCAACTGCAGCGGAACTCCCTGAGTTAACCACTGAATGTTTGCCCAAGTCTGAATCTCTTGTTTCACTTGATCTGACAAGAGAACGTCTATGTCGAGCGAATGAATTTTCACACTCCAATTCTGAGTCAAGAAAATTTGGAGAGGACGCGTGCGTAACCGCCCCATCGGAATGAGATCCGCAGCGGCTCCGCACAGACCTATCAGTCTCATAAATTCTCTCGCTGTGACTTTGTCTGCGTGCAGACAATAGCGAGCGTAACAACTGACTAATTTCGCTCTGGTTAACGGCAGACGAACGAGATTGTTGTGCGTCTCGAAGCTCATTCCCAGATGTGTGAATGACTTGGACGGCACCAGATCCGACTTCTCCTCGTTTACTATAAAACCGAGACGTCGGAGCAATAGAAGTAGATTCTGAACATCGTTCTGAAGCGTTAACTCGTTGCCGTACCTCTGAAGAATGTCGTCCAGGTAGGCCGACGTTACCGCAGACGAATGAGCTCGGAAATAGATCATTACCGAGTTCATTACCCGAGTGAAAGCCCAGGGTGCTAGATTCAATCCGAAGCACATCGCCCGGAATTGATACACCACTCCTAGGACTGCGAAGCGTAGATACTTTCTGAATGTCGGATGTACCATGACATGAAAGTACGCATCTTTGACATCTATGCTTGTTGCATAATCGTTCACCCGAATACTCGCTCTGACCGACCAAATCGTCTCCATATAAAACTTCGGATCGACGATCAGCTTGTTTATCCAGCTCAAATCTATGACTGAACGGAACGAGCCGTCTGGTTTCGGAACCAGAAACAGATGGCTGTAGAATCCCGGAGTCTCCTGGTTTTCTACGACCTCTACCGCGTTCTTCATTAAAAGAGACTGCACCTCTGATAATAGAGCGTCTCTTTTCTGCGGATTTGACAGAAGTTGAGTCCACTTTGGACTTCGAGTTAATGGAGGCTTTCGTTTGAAGGATATCTTTAGACCTTCCGAAGTCACTCCTCTCACCCAAGGGTCGTCCGTAATCGACGCCCATTCTTGTGAAAAGCTCAACAACCTTCCGCCAAATGGGTACGCGATAGAGGTTTAAGCCATCACCTCCTGGACCTGCGAGGCCTGCGGTAGGAGAAACCACGTCCTCCACGACCCGCACCTCGTCCCGTCGACCTCGGGGCGTCCGACCGGTTGTCCCGGCCCGAAAGACGTCCCGAACGTGAGTCGCTACCTTGACAGTCTCTCGAATAAGACCAAGAGGACGCACCGGAACCTCTATAGGAACCTCTCTTGGGCGCATTAGACCCAGAAGTGCCTGTCTTATTCTTGTCTGCTGTATCCGACTTCTTAGAAGCAGATTTGAACAACAGAGAATCCGAAGCTTTCTTTGTAATTTTATCATAAATACAAAAAGCTTGCCGTCAAAGAGAAGTTCTCCAGAGACTGAAGCGACTCAGAGAGAGTTCTTCACCTTAGTATCCACGAGTGTGGATGTAGCTAGGGCTGCGTCACGTCTATCCAACTCCAGGTTTGCCACTGAAAGGGCGGAGTTACACGTGGAATAAGCTACTGCCCTTGAAAGAAGTCTTAAAGAGGATTGTATACCCTGAAATTCTTTCCCTTGAAGGCGCAGTGATAACGCCTTAGTAAGGTGATCTGCGTAAGATAAGGCATCTAAATTGGCTCTGTTAGACGAAATAGCTGTTTCCAACACCGCGGTTGGAATAGAAGCCGACGACGGTAATGATAGCTCTAAGTCTTCCGCCTCGTCGTCCATACGCAGAGGAACTCTCGGAATACCCTGTCCTGCCGTGTCGAATTTATTCCTTGCATTAATGAAAGGCAGGTTGAGAGTATTGGCGGACAAGAACCTGCTTTCCCCATCTTGGAAGCAAGTTTAAATATAGCGTCGTTCAATAATTCAAAAGTTCTTGCAACATTATTGGACTGCGATGGAAACTCGGGAGCGATGTCCCTGAACCGCTCAAAAAATTCAGAGTCCAATGACGCTATAATCCTCTTGTCCGAAACTGCAGCAGT
This sequence comes from Pictodentalium vernedei, assembly GCA_031216915.1. Taxonomy (NCBI): domain Eukaryota; kingdom Metazoa; phylum Mollusca; class Scaphopoda; order Dentaliida; family Dentaliidae; genus Pictodentalium; species Pictodentalium vernedei. The sequence goes on from CM062297.1 coordinate 815,636,404, forward strand.
CTGGCCCGACGGAACAACTTGAGGGAGAAAGTGCCGGATGAAGTCGACGGCAGCTTTATGTTGTTCCGAAAGGGATAGCTCCAAGTCATCCGTATCCCTTTCACCATCCGGTCGGACCTCACGATGTTCCCGGTCGTCCGCCCCCAATGCTTCGGTGGAGCGTACCGACCCAGCGCCGTCGGATAATTCCCGATCCGACACCGTTTCTGTCGGCTGCTGGGATGCTGCGATAAGTTGTGCTATCTGCACAAGTACGTCCGGCATCGAGACCTACGGAGGCGCAGTCTTTCGCTGCTTCGCCGAGGGCAGCTCCGCATCTGATGGCTCCCGCATACTTTTTCTATGCGAACGTCCGGAGTCCATCGGCCTCGTGTCCCTGGCTGCCGGATGGTGTGACCTGGTCGCCGAAGAATCCCTGATCGGCGAAGCTGGTAAGATATCGGCGGTCACGCAGCCAAGGTGCGGTCGTGTGCGCTGACGAGAAGAAGAAGCCTGAGCAGTCTCTGCGGACTGCCTATACAACGGAGCGTCTCAAGCGACGGACGTATGCTCCGCTTGCAATACATTTTGTACCACAACATCTGGTCCCAGATGTTGTTGTACGAGAAAGGGGCCTCTCTCGCTCGCGGCCCGGCTGGACCTGGACGAGCTAGGAACCGGACTCAAAGGCTTCCTCCGATCTCGCCTACTATCCGCCGTCACTGGGTGTGCACGTTGAATGTTTATAGTGCTCGCATCACCCAACATTTCCTCCTGGGCCGCATCGGACGAACCCGGCTGCCGAACCATTCAGTGAATGGACGCTACACCGGGCGAGCTAGCGGACGACATTTGTTTAATCTCCATGAGCACTTTTGCCGCTAGCTCTGTATTCATTTGTGACGACGGAAGCGCACTTGCGGAAGATAACATAGAAACATCACCCTGTTCTTGTTCCTCTGAAATAGAAACTGAGAGAGTAGAGTGACCTTGCGGAGAAAGAGCCGGCATAGCCCTTTCTCCAGTAACAACATACCGTGACACACGTTTCCAATGTTTGTCATCCCAATATTGACATATAGAAAAGGGATTAGTGCGAGAACACTGACTACAATTAATACAATGATCATGAAAGTCAGAGGAAGATTTCTTCCTATTACAATTTGAACAATATCCTTTCATTGTGAAAAGTCAACAACAAGTCCTAGTTACTCGCACAAACCCCTGACACAAAGATACATAATAACATGATCCATTAATAATGAAAAAACAATTGCAAATCAAAAAAATTTTTGAAAAATATTTTTTCAGCGAAGCCCAAGTTTCTGAAAAGTAACATTGAGCCCCGATGGATCCGATGGCTAAGTGTGGTCAAAAATTTTAAATTTATATTAAATAATTAATGCAACACTTACGGATAATAAAAATGTATCTTATAGTGAGATAAACTACACCAAAGGCAAACAGCCCCCCTCAAAAGAGACTGTTGCCAATGTAAACAAACAGTGTAAAACACCAGAAAACATGACTCCAGGCACTGAAAAAACTGGCCCGAAATCAGTCATCAAAATTACACTCTATCTGATGCAAGACAGAGACTCCCAGGGGAGAATCTGCAGAACATCAGATGGAAGATGCAGAACACAACGTTTATACACCCATGGGTGAAAACGTAACTATGGGGAAAATAACAGAAAACATTCTGTAACCAAGCAACTCTCCCAAGAGAATTTTAGAAATGAACTTTCTCAAAAATATGCAAAAAGCATGGGAGAATTGCAAGGGGGGACTTAGAAGGCCAGGGGAGAGGAAACACTGAATAAGCAGTGCAACTTTTTAGCAAGAATGACAACAAGAGGCCCATGCCTCGAAAATAGGCAACTTAACATAATTTCATAAAAAATTTTAAGTACAGCCCTGATTATTTTTTGTCACTCCTTTTTCCTCTCCTCCTTCTATATCCTCCTTAGAATCACCATTTCTCCAATAATTACGTGTCTGGCATCCTTTAAACTGAGATTTACAAGCACAAAGATCAGTGAGATGTTGACTGATGAAGGGCCAAACAGAGAATGATAATTGGCGCCAATTTCGGGGCATCCTTGACACTGCGCATGCGCAGTAGGGGCGAAGTATAGAGGTCCTATAGGACATGATTTCTTTTGGTTTTTGATGCAAATTTTGGGGATTGGGGGGCAAAATTTGTGTTTGGCCCTGGTTTTGTTAGAGTTAGCACCAGCTAAGTCTGGGTCATTGGTACAGTATAAAAATATAAAAATTGTTTATGGTATCGCTGAACTAAATATCTGAATTAGAGTTACCCACCTTGAAATGTTGCACTGGGAAATGATGCAATCTCTAAAAATTAAAAATTTTAAGTAATTTGTATATTTTTTATACTTACCAATGGCCCTTATCTGGTGCAAACTTATTAATATCTAGGGCCAAACACAAATTTTGACCTCCCCCACCACCCCACAATCTCCAAAATTTGTATACAAATCCGAAAATCCAAAGTCCTATCTAGTACTCCATACTTTTGTACTGTGCATGTGCAGTAACCAGAAAGACACCAAAATTGGCACCAAGCATCATTCTTTTAATGCCTGCTAATGTTATAAATCAGCGGGGAGGTATGAGTGCCCACTCATGGGAGGGCCATCCCTATCTGGGCCATTGGTAAGTATAAAAATATATAAATTACTTTAAATTTTTCAGATTTTCATACTAGAACCAATGAGTTATTTAATTATTTATTTATTGGTGTTTAAAGTCACATACTTATGCACAGTAGCTAATCGTGACCATGACAGTTTTACGGGTGGAGAAAGCTGGAGTACCCTGAGAGAACTATCGAGCATCGACAAGCAACTGACAGCTCCTCAACATTCTAAATCTGTTCAAGCTCCGCTCAAGCAGCGGTTGAAGACATGTGCACCATCGATGTGCAGAACGTCTTAGTACACGGGGTCATCGTGCCCCCATGTTAGCAACCAGGATAAAGTGCCTTGCCCAAGGACACAACTTGGGATATCCAGATGGGGATCAAACTCGGGACCTCTAGTACAGAAGTCCAACAGTCTACCACTGAGCCACCATGCGCCTGCACTAGAACCAAGGGCCCAGACTTAGCTGAATAGTAAAAACGCTGGAGGGCCGAGGACGTTAAAGGAAACAATAATTACTCTATTACTCTGACTGAAAGGAGGACTCCTGTATGAGAATAGGAGATAAATGAGGAATTACATGCCTTTTTCTAAAATAAAAAAGACATAACACCCACAATTAAAAGGAGTAATATAAATTCTCCGTTTAATGCCAGCATAATTCTTATGCTAATTCAGTGAAGTAAACCAATTATAAAGCTAATACAGAGAAGAATGAGATGCTTTATACTGAATTAAAAGTGTCCGAGGATTGTATATAAACTCTCGTATGACACATCACATATACATAATGCTCTGCATTGAGCTACACTTAAAAGAACAATACCCAATAAGGCAATATTGTTACTTCACACCGAGCTACACATAAAACCGTCGACTCCCAACTACTGACCTTGGGAGAGACATTCCCTTGCCTATCACTATGAAGCCAGATGATAGTAAGAGAACACCGCCCCCCCCCCCCCCCCCTTACCCGTGTTCTGAAGGAAGAATCCTCAGAACGAAAAGGGTAGCAGACAGACGTCAGTGCTCAAGCAGACTGCCTAAGATATCTAAAGATGTTACATTAATGGATGACATTCTGTGCGACAGAAAGAAGACCCAAGCATCTAGAGTCACCAGAAATGGACTCTAAGTTTCTAAAACTTAATAAACGTAGAAGGTTATGTCCATTAAGCTGCTTTCATTAAAACAGTAATGGCAATAATATTGGAATAAGCCCAAGAAGACAATGCTCTAACTTCGTGGGCCAAAATCTATTTAACGGAACGGTGATCTGAAGAAAGATTCTGATAAGCAATATGCATTGCCAAATGAATCCAGATGGCAACCGAATGTACTGAAATATCTTTTCTGTCAGAAACAAGTAAAAGAAAAAATGTCTGTCTTTTCTAGAAACTAGAGCGATGTTTATAAATACGAAGCGCTCTTACTGGACACAACACTGGTCTAAGGATGTCCGAAGATGATAAAGCCTAAAAACAATAGGCTCAGACCGCCTATCCAGAATCAGGTTTTTAGCCAAGAATCCCACCTCCGTAGAAAGAGTAATAATATTACCCACACTACGGAAATGAGAATCTTCCACTAATAAAGCATGAAATTCACCAACTCCTCTAGCAGAAGCAAAAGCTAAGAGAAAGGCCATTTATAAGTAAGATGTTTAAATTCAACTTCATCTAATGGCCCAAAAGGAGATTCCAGTAACTACAGAAGAACCAAAGCTAAATTCCATTTGGGAATTAATCTTAAGATTCGAGGTCTATTGATTGAGAAGTTTCCAACTAGCTTGAATAAAGAGAGATCTGATCCAATATCCAAATGATCATGATGAGCATATAAGACCTATGAGAAAACATAGACCTATAGCATTTAATAATAACAGACAGCATCTTAATACGTCAAAAAGGGAGACCAAATGAAAGTGTCAATGACACTGTAGCTTAACTTGTGTGTTGTGTTTGATGAAAAGGATAATGTTCAATGTTTATGAAAGGATTATGAAATAAGACAAGAATTGTGATAATTGGGAATATGTTCATTTCTGTTCCCTGTATGCTATGTTTTTGATAAAAATAATATGAGGTGTACACTGTATTAAAGAGCTGAGGGGTGGGTTAATATGACCTCACAGTTAATGTATGTGGCCCTCACAGTTAACGTATATCAACAAAAGTTACCAAGTTACAGTGAAATTATTCCAAAACGAGTCATCCTATCAAGTTACATTAAAATCCCTCCATAAATATGGCCTGTAGACTGTGCTAAAGGTTTTTGGGCTTCGGACCCCTGTAGCTGTCAGTTTCCCAATTGCGTCCAAAGGGGACGTTCTCATCTAGACATTATATGAAGTTAACCTACCAAGTTACAATGAAATCCCTTCATAAATATGACCTGTAGACTGTGCTAAAGGTTTTTGGGCTTTGGGCTCTGGCAGCCATCATGGCTGAATGATCGCAACCAAAAGGGGACATTCTCATCTGGGCATCATCTGGAGTGATCCTACGAAGCTACAATGAAATCCCTTCATAAATATGACCTGTAGACTGTGCTCAAGGTTTTTGGGCTTCGGGCCCCTGAAGCCGTCACAGTTGGCCAATCACGACCAAAAGGGGATGTAATCATCTAGGCATTATATGGAGTCAAACTTACAGGTTACAATGAAGTCGTTCCATAAATATGACCAATACACTATGCTAAAGGTTTTGGGCTCGGGCAGCCATCAAGGTTGAATGATCGCGACCAAAAGGGGACGTTCTCATCTAGACATTATTTGGAGTCATCCTACCAAGGTACAATGAAATTCTTTCATAAATATCACCTGTTGACTGTGCTAAAGGTTTTCGGGCTTTGGGCCCCTGTAGCCATCACAGTTGCCTAATGGTGTCCAAAAGAGGCTGTTCTCATCTAGACATTATATGAAGTCAACCTACCAAGTTACAATGAAATCCCTTCATAAATATGACCTGTAGACTGTGCTAAAGGTTTTCGGGTTTTGGGCTCGGGAAGTCGTCACGGTTGGCAGATCATGCCCAAATGGGGAAATTCTCATCTAGACATCATAAGGAGCCATCCTAACAAGTTACAATGAAAGCCCCTCCACATTTAGCAGACTGTGCTAAAATCATGGTTGAATGATGGCAACCAAAAGGGGACATTCTCATCTGGACATCATCTGGAGTGATCCTACGAAGTAACAATGAAATCCCTTCATAAATATGGCCTGTAGACTGTGCTCGGGCTGAATGATCGCGACCAAAAGGGGACATTCTCATCTAGACATTATTTGGAGTCATCCTACCAAGGTACAATGAAAGGTACAATGAAATCCCTTCATAAATATCACCTGTTGACTGTGCTAAAGGTTTTCGGGCTTCGGCACCTGTAGCCATCACAGTTGGCCAACCACGACCAAAAGGGGATGTCATCATCTAGGCATTATATGGAGTCAACCTAACAAGTTACAATGAAATCCTTCCATAAATACGACCTACAGACATGCTAAAGGTTTTTGGGCTCGGGCAGCCATCAAGGCTGAATGATCGCGGCCAAATGGGGACGTTCTCATCTAGACATTATTTGGAGTCATCCTACCCAGCTACAATGGAATCCCTTCATAATTATGACCTGTAGACTGTTCTAAAGGTTTTCGGGCTTTGGGCCCATGTAGCCATCACAGTTGCCCAATCGTGTCCAAAAGGGGACGTTCTCATCTAGACATTATATGAAGTCAACCTACCAAGTTACAATGAAATCCGTTCATAAATATGACCTGCAGACTGTGCTAAAGGGCTTCGGGCTTGGGCAGCCATCATGGTTGAATGATCGCAACCAAAGGGGACAATCTCATCTGGGCATCATCTGGAGTGATCCTATGAAGTTACAATGAAATCCCTTCATAAATATGACCTGTAGACTGTGCTCAAGGTTTTTGGGCTTCGGGCACTTGTAGCCATCACAGCTGACCAATCACAACCAAAAGGGGATGTCATTATCTAGGCATTATATGGAGTCAACCTAACAGGTTACAATGAAATCCTTCCATAAATATGACCTTTTGCTTATGCTAAAGGTTTTTGGGCTCAGGCACCCATCAAGGCTGAATGATCGCGATCAAAATGGGATGTTCTCATCTAGACATTATTTGGAGTCATCCTACCAAGTTACAATGAAATCCCTTCATAAATACGACCTGTAGACTGTGCTAAAGGTTTTCGGGCTTTGGGCACCTTTAGCCATCACAGTTGCCCAATCATGTCCAAAAGGGGACGTTCTCATCTAGACATTATATATGAAGTCAACCTACCAAGTCACAATGAAATCCCTTCATAAATATGACCTGTAGACTGTGCTAAAGGTTTTCGGGTTTTGGGCTTGGGAAGTCGTCACGGTTGGCAGATCATGCCCAAATGGGGAAAATTCTCATCTAGACATCATAAGGAGTCATCCTAACAAGTTACAATGAAAGCCCTCCACATTAAACATGACCTGCAGACTGTGCTAAAAGTTTTTTGGATTTCGGGCTTGGGCAGCCATCACGGTTGATAGATCATGCCCAAAAGGGGACGTTCTCATCTAGGCATTATATATAGGCATCCAACCAAGTTACAATGAAATCCCTTCATAAATACGACCTGCAGACTGTGCTAATGGTTTTCGGGTTTTTGGCTCGGGCAGCCATACCGGTTGCCCGATCGCGACCAAAAGGGGACGTTCTCATCTAGACATGACCTCAAACCAGCATATGAAATTTTGTGACAATCAGACAAGAACTGCGGGGTGTAGCCGGTGCTAAAGGAAAATGTGCACCGACTCACAGACTAACAGACTTCCGCACGCGTGATGGCAATAGCTTATCTTGACTTTGTCAAGTTAAGCTAAAAAATTAGACGAGACTGGTTTTCAAACTTAACTAAGATATTCTCATGTAGAAGTCACAAACCAAATTTGGTAAAAACAAGGTACAACGTCACCGGTATCTCTCGTCAAGAAGTGATTTACTAAAAAGGGGACAATGTTGAAAAAAACGTAAAAAGGCCCATAACTCTAGAAAAATGTAAGTGTAATGACACAGCAGCTCAACTTGTCCAAGAAGGGACTGAACTAAAATGAAAGATCCAGTAATGCAAAGTCATTCACTCCAGTTTGAACAGAAAAGACATTACACAAAAGCTACATATGAAATCTGAAAAAAAAACTGGGTGAGGGATGGCGAGTGTTGGTTGTGCCAATGGAATTTTTGACAATTGACATGTCAAATCCAAGATGGCCATCTTTTTCAACAAAATGCAAAACAAGAGGCCCCAAGGGGCCTGAGGGCACTCACCTGACATGGTAGCCTAAATATCAACCCAGAGAATTGATTTCAACAAGTTGCATCTGCTCTTCCTAAGAAAAGCTTATATCAAATAATCAAAGATTCTGAACAGTGGATCTAAAAAAGAGAAGATTTTTAAAGAATATTCCTCATATTGAACTAAGTTATAATTCGGGCTCCCACAGGGAGCCCATATATGAACCCAGAGACTTGGCTTTAACAAACTTGAATCTCACCCTCCTAAGGATGCTGCACACCAAATATCAAAACATTCCGACTGCTGGATCTGAAGAAGAAGATTTTTAAAGAAAATTTCTCATTTTGAACTAAGTTACAATTCGAGCTCCCACAGTGAGTCCAAATATGGACCTAGAGACATGACTGAACAAACTTGAATCTCAACCCCTAAGGATGCTGCATACCAAATATCAAAACATTCCGACTGCTGGATCTGAAGAAGATTTTTAAAGAAAATTCCCTCATTTTGAACTAAGTTATCATTCGGGCTACCACAGTGAGCCCAAATATGAACCCAGGGACTTGGCTTGAACAAACTTGAATCACACCCCCCACCCCTCAAGCATGGTGCCCAATATCAAAAGATTCTGCCTGCTGGATCTTGAGAAGAAGATTTTTGAAGAAATTTGCCTGAAATGCACTAAGTTCAAATTTGGGCTCCTATACTGAGCCCAAATATAAACCCAGGGGGGCCAATTTCAACAAACTTAAATCAGATCCATCCCACAATGTTGTATACCAAATATCAAAAGATTCTGCCTGCTGGATCTGGAGAAGATGATTTTTGAAGAAATTTGCCCGAAATGCACTAAGTTCGAATTCGGGCTTCTATAGTGAGCCCAAATATGAATCCAGGGGGCTGATTTGAACAAACTTGAATCAGATCCACCCCACAATGTTCCATACCAAATAGTAAAACATTCTGCCTGCTGGATCTGGAGAAGAGATTTTTGAAGAAATCTGCCCGAAATGAACTAAGTTCGAATTCAAGCTTCCATAGTGAGCCCAAATATGAATCTAGGGAGCCGATTTGAACAAACTTAAATCAGATCCACCCCACAATGTTGCATACCAAATATCAAAAGATTCTGCCTGCTGGATCTGGAGAAGAAGATTTTTGAAGAAATTTGCCTGAAGTGCACTAAGTTCAAATTTGGGCTCCTTTACTGAGCCCAAATATAAACCCAGGAGGCCGATTTGAACAAACTTGAATCAGATCCACCCCACAATGTTACATACCAAATATCAAAAGATTCTGCCTGCTGGATCTGGAGAAGATTTTTTAAGAAATTTGCCTGAAATGCACTAAGTTCGAATTCAGGCTTCTATAGTGGGCCCAAATATGAATCTAGGGAGCCGATTTGAACAAACTTGAATCAGATCCACCACACAATGTTGCATACCAAATATCAAAAGATTCTGCCTGCTGGATCTGGAGAAGATTTTTTAAGAAATTTGCCTGAAATGCACTAAGTTCGAATTCAGGCTTCTATAGTGGGCCCAAATATGAATCCAGGGTGCCGATTTGAAGAAACTTGAATCAGATCCACCCCACAATGTTCCATACCAAATATCAAAAGATTCTGCCTGCTGGATCTGGAGAAGAAGATTTTTGAAGAAATTTGCCTGAAATGCACTAAGTTCGAAATCGGGCTCCTATACGGAGCCCAAATATGAACCCAGGGGGCCGATTTGAACAAACTTGAATCAGATCCACCCTACAATGTTGCATACCAAATATCAAAAGATTCTGCCTGCTGGATCTGGAGAAGATTTTTAAATCTTTTTCCCATTGCCTACAGTGTTGAAAAGTGCCGACTCAGCACTTTTTCAAAGTCCTGAAAAAAGTACCTTGTGATCAAACCGATAGGGATTTTTTTAACCACTCTACTCTACTGGATAAAAGTAAACTTTATACGATATAAGAATTCTCTGTGCCATGTAGTTTTGGAGATATGGCAGTTTTAAGGTTTTCCTATTTTTAGCTCCCGGGGTTCCCATGGGGCAATGAGAAAATATTTTTTGCATCAATCAACTACTTATGACCCATTATCATCTCATATCAAATCTGGTTCAAATCGACCTCACGGTTCAGTAAATAGAAATTTTAGGTGTGGGCAAAATTTTTACCCCTCCCATAACGAAGGTAAATAATGCCCGACAAACTTCTCTTGAACAAATTTGATTTTAAACCTCAAAAGGACTATACCACATATCAAGTCTCTGCTACTGGTGGTTCATTTCCCCACACTTCTGCTCAATATGAACCGAAACCTAATGTGCATAAAAATCAAAATGCCCCTATATAACCACTACTTACATGAAATTTAATTAAAATGTGGCCAGTGGTTTAGGAGAAAGAGGCTCAAACACCACCTTCACGCAGGACGACGGACAAAGAGTGATAAGAAAAGCTCAACCTGACTTTCAGTCAGGTGAGCTAAAAATCTGATAACTGCCATCTGGACATCATACTAAAGTTAGATATAAAATCTGAAAAAGATCGGGTGAGAGGTGCGGCTTGTAGGGTCTGCTGATGGAATTGTTGACTATTTATATGCCACTGCCGGCCATTTTTTTTCAACAAAATTCAGAAAAAATTATAGTTCCCATCACATCAAAGCTACATATGGAAGTTCGAAAAAGATGGGGTGAGGGATGTGGCCTGTAGGGTGTGCTAATGGAATTGTTGTCAATTCATATGCCAAATCCAATTTATTTATTGGTGTTTAAGGTCATATACTTATGCACAATGGCTAATCGTGACCATGACAGTTTTACAGGTGGAGGAAGCTGGAGTACCAGAGGGAACCACCGAGCATCGACGTGCAACTGTCATATCAACATTCTAACTCTGTTCAAGCTCCGCTCAAGTAGGTTTACAGCATTTGAAGATGCGCACCATCGACGTGCAGTATGCCTTAGTACATGGCATCATCGTGCCCCCATGTAGGCAACCGGGATAAAGTGCCTTGCCCAAGGACACAACACAGGGTATCCCAGAATGCAAAATGCAAGATGGCTGCTTGCGGCCATATTTTTTGAACGAAATTCAGAAACATTTGATAGCTCCCATCTAGACATCACACCAAAGCTATATATGAGATTCAAAAAAGATCAGGTGAGAGATGTGACCTGTAGACAATTTATATCAAAATCCAAGATGGCTGCTGGCAGCCATGTTTTTCAACAAAATCCAGAAATAATCGATAGCTTCCACCTAGACATCACACCAAAGCTACATATGAAATCTGAAAAAGTTTGGGTGACAGATGCAGCCTGTAGGGTGTGCTAATGGAACTGACAATTTATATGCCAAATCTAAGATGGCCACTGGCGACCGTATTTTTCAAGGAAATTTGGAAAAATTTGATACCTCTTATCTAGACATTGCCCCAAAGCCACATATGAATTTTGGGACTGATCGGGTGAGAGCTGCAGTCTGTAGGGGTGCTAAAGGAATTGTTGCACAATTTATATCTAAATCCGATATGGCTGCTGGCAGTCATGTTTTTCAACAAAATACAGAAAAATTTGATAGTTCCCATCCAGATATCACACCAAAGCAACAAAGGAAATTTGAAACTGATCAAGTCAGAGCTGCAACCTGTAGGGTGTGCCAATGAAACTGTTGACAATTTATATGCCAAATCTAAGATGGCTGCTAGAGGTCATGTTTTTTTTTTAGAAAAATTTAATAGCTCCCATTTAGACACTGCCCCAAAGCCATATTTGGAATTGCTCGGGTGAAAGCTGTGGCCTGTAGGGTGTGCTAAAGGAATTGTGGACGGATGAACAGACGTACATATGGGCGGACTATGATTTACACCTCATCACAATATCTCATACTTCACACTGTCAAGTTGAGCTAAAAAATGGACAAAACCTGTTACTTGTGAATATCTTTTCCCCCATGGTGGTCTATCAGCATACCAAAGATCATTTCAATCCAACATCGACTGACTGAGATATGAAGGTCCAAAGTTGTTATGGATGGATGGACAAATGGACAAATGGATGGACACAACCCATTTCTATATCCTCCACGAATTTCCATTTTGGCGAGGGATAATCAGACAACATCTGTTCCAAGTTATCATAACATGGTCAGATAGACGGACTCCCACTGACTTTCATCAAAACATAGGTCGAACTGTTGACACATTTCAACCAGAAAAGCAGACATTTACAGGAAGTTGAATTTTGGTATAAACCGAGCTCCTTATTCACGGGGATGTGATTACCGTGAAGTATACATTGTTCCTTAGCTTTTCGTTTCACAATGAAAGTGTCAATGACACTGTAGCTCAACTTGTTAAGACATGTACATGTATAGTATGTGACACAGCAATGACAAACATCTAGTTAATGACCTGATAACAAAGGTACATATAAAGTATTGTAACAGTCTGTACATAAATACTGACCGTAGCCTGTAGCAAATGTATAGGTAAAGTATTGTAAAGGTGGGTGACAGTCAGGTGCTAAACTAGAAAAGAAATCTTTGAGTCCCAGAGTGGGCCTGACTGAACCCCAAAATATTTGTTCTCATAGCACAGTGATAACAAAGGCACCCCAAAACTCACTCGTTCCTGTCCCAAGGTGAAAACAAAGGTACCCAAGAAGTTTTGTGAAGATCAGTTCATAAATACGAGCTGTATAGATGACAAAAAACTGATTGGACCTAATTTTGGTACAAAATGGCCACTGGCAGCCATCTTGAATTTTGGACCGCACCCAGAAACACTCGTTCTCGTCCCAAGGTGATAACAAAGGTACCCAAGAAGTTTCGTGAAGATCGGTTGATAAATACAGCCTCTAGCCCGAGCCGTATTGACATGTGCACTTACAGTGTATAAGTAGCACTGAATAAATCAAAGTTCATCTAATTTGCATAATTTCTTCACGAGAAAAACCCGTACTATATGTGATGTATTCCATGTTACTAAACATTCATACAAAAATTTATTCAAATCAGAACTTTCATACAGAAGTTCTGTACAAAAGACTGATAGCACTAATTTTGGTACAAAATGGCTGCTGGTGGCCATCTTGAATTTTGGACCACACCCAAAAACACTTGTTCTCATCCCACGGTGATAACAAAGGTAACCAAAAAGTTTTGTAAAGATCGGTTCATAAATACAGCCTCTAGCCTGAGCCGTAAAGAAGTTGTGTACAAAAAACTGATTAGACCTAATTTCGGAACAAAATGGCCACTCGCAGCCATCTTGAATTTTGGACCACACCCAGAAACACTTGTTCTCATCCCAAGGTGATAACAAAGGTACCCAAGACATTTTGTGAAGATCGGTTCATAAATACAGACTCTTGCCCGAGGCATATTGACAAGTGTACTTACTGTGTGCAAGTAGCACTGAAAAAATCAAAGTTCATATAATTTGAAGAATATTTGCACAAGAAAAAAACCTGTATTATATGTGATGTATCCCATAGTAGTAAACATTCACACAAAAAATTCTTCAAATCAGCGTTTTAATATGGAAGTTCTGTGCAAAAATCTGATTGCACCTAATTTTGTACAAAATGGCTGCCATCGGCCATCTTGAATTTCGAACCTGACTCAAAAACACTCGTTCTCGTCCCACGGTGATACCAAAGGTACCCAAGAAGTTTCGTAGCCCGAGCCGTGTTGACGGACAGATGGACGATGGACAACTGGCCATGGCATAAGCTCAAATTTGGCTTCGCCAAAGTTGAGCTAAAAATGGAGGAACGAAAAGATCATTCACGTGAGATGTGAAGGCCTGCTGTATACCCCACTTTTTAAAAAGTGTGGGTGTAATTAATTCCTAATCCCACAGGTTTGCCAGTGAAGACAATCTTTTGAAACTGCCTTGACACAAAGGTTGCACATTACATCATCAAATGTATAAACTAGGATGCAGTTTACTTCTAACATTTCCCAAGATTACAGGTTAGATTGGGGGGAAACTCTGTTGAAACATAAATGGCATGGATGGAGCAGCAAGAACAGACAAGGCAGAAAAGCTCAAAACATTTTTCCCTTGATTGGTTACCGTCATGTTATTTTGCATTAACCTATTAATAGGTTATAAATAATGATCTTTATTACTTTCCAAAGTGTGATTTACTGGGATTTTCGGGTTTGAATATAAACGATAACTTCACAAGTGAATTGTGCAATCAACAATTGTTACATGTATCCGTGCGCGCAAACGAAGACGCTTTGCCCTGGGTGTAATGGGGAGTTCATTGGGTTATTTTTTTGCATTTTTTAACCCTTTACCTAACATGAAAAGCAGACGATACTTGTAAAAAAAATTCTTGAATAACTATTATTTTCATTTTTTGTCTCAAAAACATAGGTTATGACCCCTCACTGGAACGTGCTCGACGAGCTCATTCCAATGAGGGGTCATAACCTATGTTTTAGAGACAAAAAGTAAAAAAAATAATGAAAATTATTTGGCGAATTTTGAGAATAGCGCTGGCCATTTTTGGCCGTTACTTTAGGTAAAGGGTTAAATAATATAATTATCGTTAATAATGGAAAGTAATAAACAGAGTAATTGCTTGACTGGACTGGTTATGTGAAATAATTCATTTGAGGTGAGGGACTATATTGTAAAACACTTGTGCGCATTCGTGCACTCGTGTTTGTACAACGTCCCTCACCTCTCATGAATTATTCCACGTAACCAGTCCAGTCAAGCGATTACTCTCCATTTATTACATGCCGTTCTATGATATCCCCATCTACACCAACACTAAACCATGCGGAAAATAAAAAAACTGTTCCACACATGTGCAGAACGAAAATCGTTGACATACTATTTTTATAAAGAAGCACAATTTCACTGAAATTTTCAACAAATCGTTCACCGCAATTACAATTTGAATCCCTAGAGATGGCTAAAAAACATCCCATGAGTTTCAATGTGTTCTATGTGCCAGTAGTAGGCACATAGAACACATTGGAACTCAAGGGACGAAATAGTAACACGGGTTCCCCTCGAAAATTTGGTTGACGATAAAATGTGTACTCTCTGTAGATAGTTGTGAAGTGAATTGCTGGTATCCTTCTGATAATGTTTTTTCTAGATATGAAAGCGTATAATAAACACAGAACGACATGCATGTGTGAATGGGTTAATCGATATAGCACTTGTTCCATCGTAGGAAAAAACTTGAGGCCTGTGGCCTCTTGTTCTATCCTTCTGCATTGGCACTCGTGCTATATCAATTAACCCATTCACACGCGTGTTGTTCTGTGTATGAACTCTCTATTTCAGGTCTGTTTTGACTTGAATAAAAAAAATCTGGGCAACACTGCTTCCAGGGAATATTGCGAGAAATACACATTTCAAAGGGAAATGACGGAGTCAGTGCATCTTTTCCAACTAATATACCATAATATGCAACATACTGTGTGCGTTCATCTAACAATGCCTCAATTTTTGACTGTAATCTTGACAGCTTTGTAGAAGCTTCATTTTCATTCTGTTCTAATGACGATAACGTTTCTTTTAGTTTGACCTCTTGTTCTGTGAGTCTGAAAAAAAAGTAGGTTTATATAGTGGAAGACTGTCAACTAAATAGCCCCTTTGTCAATGGAAAGTATTCATTAATAGTACCTCAATTAATGAGAATTCAGTCATTCCCTGGGGAGGGGAGGTGGCAGTGACAAAAATGCAAAACATTAGGTATGGGGGGGGGGGGGGGGGGGGCGGGGGGTGAAGACCTGATGGCACATATTTCTCTATTCATGCATTTTTTTTCCTTAGGCACTTTTTCATCTTGAGCATATTTGCTATTTATCATTTCTTATAAGAATAGCAATAACTCAACTATTATACTGAAGACCCGATGGCACATATTTCCCTATTCATGCCTTTTTTTTTTCCTTAAGCACTTTCTCAGCTTGAGTATATTTGCCGTTTGTGATTTCTTATAAGAATATCAGTAATTCAATTATTGTGAAAGTTGACCTCCATGAGGTTAAGATTTCAAGAAAAAAAATATCTTCGACAATTCGTATCATGGAAATGGGTTCCACAAATCGAGTGGCATTGTTAGGTAAAACTTTTTTTTTCATTTTTGTTTTCAAGAGGACATTCAAAATTATTCAAATGAGCAAATTACTTAAGATGTAGCATCACAGCATCAATTAACTAAAGGCTCAAGTGAGCCTACAATGCCCACCTGGCTCAAGTTGTCAAGAGAGGAGTGTGTCAGCAAGTGATGGACAGCAAGAGAAATTTTTTTTGATTTGCCACAACACAATCAAAGCCAATTTTGGGGGCCATTCGTTTCTGGTGGTCTTGGGAAAGCTTCTCAGGCAAAAACAAAACTCTCATCTGTGAAGTCTCAAAAACATGTCTGGACAAATTTTTTTTTATTTTTAATTTCTGTGGTTCTTTTTACCCATCTAAATTTTTTTTTTAGGATAAATCAAGTACTTATGATCCAGTTATATGTGACAAATATGGTTCAAATCAGGCCATGGGTTCTGGAAACAGATTTTCAGTGGAGCCCAAAATGGGCATTCTCTGACAAGGTGCCCATATTTTGACCTACTGAGTTCCTGTGAAAAAACTTCAATCTGCATCATTAAAGTAAGTTCCATATCCAAAATCTAAGCATTATTGCGAGTGACTTATGAGATGATTTGTAAAGCAATTCAGCAAGAAAAAATGTCAATGAAGAGGGCAGGCCCCGATAAAAGAACGAAGAGAAGGTATATGGCTGCCGGATTGGTGTGCTGCTTCTGACAACCCTGGCAGGGGTAGTTGGGATGAACTGAAAGGCGATAAGGTGAAGTGGCCAGCAGAAGCTGAAGTTGATTGACCTACACTCTCTGAGAGGAGAGAGAGGCAATCAGAGATATCCTGCAAACCAAGGTCCTGACTCATTTGATGACCTGGGGCAGGATGGGAGTAGGAAGAGAAGCATATCTGTCCAGCCCATTCAAATCGAGGGATACTACATCCACGGCATTTGTCTGATGATTCAGGCAGGGGAGAGCAAAAAGATTCCACTTGATGGTTCCAGCGTGTGGCAAAAAGATTGATCAGAGGATGCAAAGAGATACTTACCCACCTCTCTGGGGAGCATCCATTCTGTGGGAATGAGTCAGTTGCAAAGGGATAGGGAGTCGGTAAGGTTGCTGAAACGACTCGGAATGTGGAAAAATAGGATACAGGGACCTACATCCTGGGCCAATACACCAACGTTGAGTTGTCGGACAAAAGTAGAACTTGATGACCCAAAAAGTGAGAAAGCCACAGACAAAAAGTGAGAAATGGGTACCAAGAGCTCCTTCTGATGTGAAGGCCTGACTGATTCGCTGACCAAACACCCTGAGTTGAAAGCACAGCAGATAAAGAGCAGCACATCTGCTGTGAGAATGCGATCCAGAGGCGGAAGATCCAATGGAACATCTTGTGTAAACTGCTGAACACAAGCTCAATAAGTAGGGATCTGTGAATCACAATTTTTTTTTTAATCGAATCTCAAATTGAATCTTGTCTGATATCGATCTCGAATTGAATCACAAATCGAATATTAATAGACAACTTATTTGTTTAGATGCCGAGAGTGACCTTAAACACCAAAAATAAATATTCTCTGTAGCACTGTTGATGAAACATGTAGGCCTATTAATTATTAGTTTTTGAAGGCTTAGCTTGTCACTATTCACTGCAATCTGTGATGACAACTGCTTCTGGACAGACAACGCGAGCCATAGACTTGCAAAATTTCACCTCCTTAGCATCCATCAATATTGTACCTTCAATTTGGCGCATGGAAAAGTGATATATCTTAAGATGAGACAGTTCAGGAGGCAGGCAAGGGGGAGGGAGTACATTTGAGGATTTTTTATTTATTATTTGTTTATTGATGTTTAAGATCACATATTTCTGCACAATGGCTAAGCATGACGACAGTTTTATGAGTGGTGGAAGCCGGAGTCCCCGGAGAGAACCACCGTGCAATGGTGAGCAACTATCAGCTCCTCAGCACACTAACTCCACACAAGCAGGGTTAGCATTGGTTGAAGACAAGTGCACCATTGACGTGCGGTACGCCTTAGTACACAACGCAACCGTACCCCTAAGTGGGCAATGGGGGAGAAGTGACGTTTGAGACTGAATATTTACTATATTAAATTGGGGCACTGCTGCCCATTATTCTTTATACCCAACATTCCATCCATATTTGTATTAAAACTACAATAGGGCTGTACGTTGTAGCAGCATCAAAACCACAACTGATGTTGCCAGAGAATGTACGGTCATCAGGGAATCACTCTCCCAACTGGAGAACAAATCTGTGACCTTCAGCATGAGACCAGCACATGAATCCATTCAGTTCACCACATCACTCTTATTCCAGTCTGTTTGTATGGGACAAAACGACTCAGTGCGCAGCAACTCAGTACGAAATGGTAAAGGAACAAAACAACCCTGGAGACAAACTGGTAAGGGAATGAAAAGACCTGACACCCTCTTAAAGTTGAGTCTATTTTCGTGGACAGGTTTGTATAGTTCGCAGTGTTAACGTGTTAATATCACAACAAAAATGCATGGTTAAGTTGTATCAAACTGGATATTCTAAACTCTTTACCTAATTGAAGATCATTATTCATTGATAGGTAATTCCGAAAAATTAACGGGTCATTCTACAGTCAGTACTATCAACCTAACAATTACACATTATCAATTGCTAATTAAATATGAATTGAGACTACCTTAATGAATTGTCTAATATCAGTTATATTCAATTTTTGTTGGAAATGTGACAAATTGCATTAAGTATGAGAATCGAAAAAAATAAAATCTTGAGATAGATTTAGGAAAGATCTCAAGTCAGACATGTGATATCGAATCGAATCTTGAATATTCGCAGGACCCTACCAATAAGACAGGTGGGGTTGCAAGAATAGAGAAAGAGAACAAGGGATCGATATCCAGAAAGAATGCCGAGCGACAAAGGCCAATAAGGCACAAGAGATCTCAAGCTGGAGACGAGTTGGACCTCTTGAGAGCCAGAGCAAAATCAGCAAGATCACAGTCCTGTGTCAGTTAGTGGGCAGGATGCTTCTGTTTCTGGTTGTCAGGAACCAAGTACCGCAAGTGATTCAAGCCAAGAGGTGCCTGGTTCCAGGACTTCTGTTCCCCTCCAGCGCCTTTTGAATCCACTAGTGTTGTGACTCCTTTTTTCAAAGCAAAGCAGTGTTCTCTCAATTTTCAGCCTTCATCTTTTGCTGCAGGTGATTCTCAACTTGTTTCTTCCTCTCTTCCATCTGTGTGTTCATCCCATCTTTGTTCCTCCAGGGTCAGTAGTCTTCCCTCTACAATGGGAGCTTCCTAGTGTTGCTGTTTCTGAGTCTCCAGAAAACCCTTTTGCCTTCGGGTGGAGTCAGGTGTATTTGTTAGATGGACTCTGCTTTTTCAGATGTGTCTTTGTTTACCAGACCAGTTTCTGGATCTGTTGCTATCGCACATCCTGTCTTTCCGAGTTGAATGGCTGTGTCAGTACTGCCTCAGCAACTGGTTCTGATGTGTGGTCATCAGTATTCAGGGACGACCTTTCCTGTTGTCAAAAAGAATTGGACACCAGAGGGTCAGAAGGCACTCTCTACTAAGATTCCAGTGGTCAGGGGTCTAGTCAGGTTTCCAGTGACCATCATTACGTTTCCAGTGATTTTCGTCATGCTTCCAGTGACTTGGTGTGCACTTCTAGGGATAGGAGTTATGCTTCTCATGATGGTCATCTCAGTTGTTGGCATATGGCAGTTGAGGCTTCTGTCAACCCACCCACGAAGTGGTGTAAAAGACAAAAAGAAACCCTTCTGATCCCTGAGCTGTCTTCTAGGTCTGGGGATTCTGGGAATGAGCTACAGAATACTATTCTAACTCTTGTTAGGGTGTTAGCCTCTCACCCACAGGTTGCTCAGGATGCTGCAGAATCTGGCTTTTCTTCATCCTGGAACTTTGCTCAATGGAATAGGGTTAGGGAATGCTTTCCCTCTCCCGCTTTGGGTATTGCTCCCAGGTATCCAGAGGCTCAGGTTGGTCAGCCGTCATATGACTATGTGTCATCTAGTTCTCACAATGAGAGCTTTGAAGACGACTGAGATGGCCCTCTGATTTTGCTCTGGTGCTTTCCATCTTTCACTTGCTTCTGGAGGTTAAACCTTCTGATCAGCCCGAATTGTCTGTTTTGCTTAACTGGACTCCAGCCTTTAGTCCAAAGCCAGGAAGAATGCCTTCTTTACAAGGTCTGATGCATTTTTGCCTCCCTTATTGTATCATCTTCATGATTCTGACATTGCTCAGTTTGCCAGGTTCTCTTTTTTGTTCAGTCAGAGCGCCAGATATCCTTCTGTAAATGGGTTAGGGTTCTTACAGTCAAGGTCCAAAAAAATTCAAGGACTTTTCAAGGACATATCAGCATTTTTGAAGGATGTTTTTTTAAAATGTACATTTTGAATATATCCATTTTTAGAAGCCTTACCTACTTTAACCCTTTACTTTATATGAAAAGCAGATGGCACATGCCAAAAAATTCTTGAATAACTCATTTTTGACTCAAAAACATAGGTTATGAACCCTCACTGGAACGAGCTCGATGAGCTCGTTCTAACGAGGGGTCATAACCTATGTTTTTGAGACAAAAAAATAACTGAAATTAATTGGCCATTTTTGAGAGTAGTGGTGGCCGTTTTTGGCCGTTACACTGGGTAAAGGATTAAAAATGTCTTCTTCCTCATCCTTCTAAATTCCAGGAAAACAGTGCTTCTAAAATGCTCTGCAACAAAATTATGGTACTTACAGAATGACACCCAGTTAAATAATGCCTGAACTTTAATTCCTCATTTATCGATTATCCACTATTTGTGTTCGTTTTTTTTTTCGTTTTTCAACTAAAATAAGTGCAAAAGAGATGTTTCAATTGTCCACTATTACACAGGTAACAAGAGTACCACATAGCGGGACATTATACGCCCGTTTTGTATTTTTGAAGGGTTGGGGTAAGGATGGGGGGTGAGGGTGAAAATTGTTTGGACCAATCCCATATTTTAACTTGACCTGTATTTTGTTGTGATTAAACAACATACCAAGTTTGGAACCAATTGGAAAACAAATAATAAAAGTTATCATCCAGAATCCAAATATTTGATGCATTCTATGTCATGTCTTGGGCCATAATTCAGGGGAACTTCGAAGTTCGGACTGACCCCTGACTTGACCTGTCTTTTGTTTTGATTAAACCACATACCAAGTTTAGGAGTCAATCAGAAAAAAAAATACTAAAGTTATCATCTGGAAACCAAATGTTGATGAACAGATGGACCGATGGATGGAAAAATGGATGGACAAATGGACAGACTGATTCCATAATTCGACGGTTTTTCAACAGGCGTATAAAAAATCAGTCAGGCCATACTAAAGTTATAATCCGGAAAACACACAATACAAAAATTCAAGAGGAAAAACTCTGGAAAGGTACATGCGATTTTGGCCGAAAGTGAACTTGAGCTGTGTTTTGTGGTCATAAACAAAATCTGAGAATTTGAAACAAATTAGTCAAGGCAAATTAAAGTTATCATCTGGAAGCCACATAATTCACAAATTTGCAATCATTCAAGGGAAATAACTATGGAATGGTACATGCGATTATGGCCAAAGGTGAACTTGAGCTGTGCTTTGTGGTCAAAAACAAAATCTGAGAATTTGAAAAAAATCGGTCAAGGCAAACTAAAGTTATCATCCGGAAACCACAAAATCCACAAATTTGCAATCATTCAAGGGGAATAACTCTGGAAAAGTATAAGCGTTTGTGGTCAAAAGTGAACTTGAGCTGTATGTTGTGGTCAAAAACAAAAAACTGAAAACTTGAAATAAATCGGTCAAGGCAAACTGAAGTTATCGTCCCGAAACGAGAAGTTGGGCTAAATTGCCATAAATAAAGGGCCATAACTCTACTGCAAATGGGCCGTTAGAAACGGAAATTGAACCCATCCTGTATTTTGCCATACTAAATCCACATGCCAAATTTAACTCAGCTCAAACCATCACAACTATAGTTATCATCCGGAAACGAAATGTGTTCATGGACGGACAGACAGACAGACAGACAGACAGGTGGAGAAACCATTCACATAATACGTCCCATTTTTCGAACGGGCGTATAAAAACAATAACTGAAAAATTTGGTGTCAAGGCACTGGGCTTTAAATAAACGGAAACCAATTTTTTTTCAAAAATTGTTTTCAAAGGGCCATAATTCTGCAGCAGATGGACTGAGAAACACTAATATCGAATTTGACCTGTATTTTATTGCTATAAACAACATCTGAAAGTTTGATGTCGATCCGTCAAGGCGTTCTACTTTAAATGAAGGGAAACCAATTTTTTTCGAAAGATTGTGTTTTCGAAGGGCCATAACTCTGCAGCGGATGGACTGAAAAAAAACAATATCGAACTTGACCTGTATTTCATTGCTAAAAACAACATCTGAAAAATTTGGTGTCAATCCATCAAGGCGTTCAGATTTAAATGAACAGAAACCATTTTTTTTTTAGAAAAATTGTGTTTTCAAAGGGCCATATATATCTCTGCAGCAGATGGACGGAGAAACACCAATATCAAACTTGACCTGTATTTTATTGCTAACTAGAGGGGTATCAGTACCCCGTGGCTCACCAACAGGTGGCCAATGTAAAGGGGTGGCTGAGTAAAAAAAAAAAGTTCAAAACCTGCACACGAAAGTCCAAAATTAAAGAAAATAAGCAGCTAAAGGGTTCAATAATATAATAATAACCCCTAAGAAGCATGCTAACATAAAATAGGAACCATGGCAATATGCTACAAGGTAAGTCTCCACTTTGAAGAAAAGAAAGATAAACCTCAAAACCTGCACATAAAAGTAAAAAAAAAAATATCACATTTGTTTCAATGGGTTAAAATTGAGACAAATACCCTGATAATTTCACAGTAACGACCATGGCAATATGCCAGTAAGGTGAAACCCAACATGAAAAATATCCACTTGGAAGAAAAGAAAGAAAAACCTCAAAACCTGCACATAAAAGTCAAAAAAGTATCACATTTGTTTCAAAGGGTTAAAATTTAGAAAAATACCCTGAAAATGTAACAATAACCACCATGGCAATATGCCAGTGAGGTAAAACTCCACTTAAACAAGATAAATCTACCCTTGGAAGAAAGGAAAAAAAAACCCCATGAAAACCTGCACGCAAACGTCAAAATAAGTCTAAAAATCTATTCAAAGGGTTAAAAAATTTTTAAAAATGCACTGGAAAGATATCAATGTTATAATAACCACCACTGCAATATGCAGTGAGGTCAAGCTCACTTGAAATAGTCTTTTTTATCACAACTTGTACATAAAAGTAAGAAGCTGTAAGCCAAAGTCCAAAAGCTGTACATAAAAGTCCAAAATTCAAGTAATTCAGCAGGAAAAGGGTTAAATATTACAAACATAGCCCTAAGATGCATGTTTACATACAATAGAAAGCATGGACATATGCTACAAGGTAAATCTCCACTTGGAAGAAAGGAAAAGAAAAAGCATCAAAACCTGTACGCAAACGTCAAAATATGTCTAATAATAAAAATCGATTGAAAGGGTTAAATTTTTTTTAAAAAAATGCCCTGGAAAGATATCAATGTTATAGTAACCACCACTGTAATATGCAGTGAGGTCACCCTCAATTTAATATTTTTTTTTTTTATCACAACCTGTACATAAAAGTAAAAAGCTGTAAGCCTAAGTCCAAAACCTGTACATAAAAGTCCAAAATTGAAGTAATTCAGCGGGAAAAGGGTTAAATAATACAAACTTAGCCCTAAGATGCATGTTTACATACAATAGAAAGCATGGCCATATGCTGCAAGGTAAATCTCCACTTGGAAGAAAGGAAAAAAAAACATCAAAACCTGCACGCAAACATCAAAATAAGTCTAAAATTTGTTTCAAAGGGTTAAAATTAAGACAAAATACCCTGGAAAAGAGTTAAATGTTATAGTGAACCACCATAGCAATATGCAGAAACTAAACAAAATTTTAAAAAGCCAAAAAATCAAAACCTGTACACAAAAGTTCAAAATATTTGAGAGCCGATGCCGACATGAGGGCTATGCCATAGGCTCACACAACTAACGTTGGTGAGCCAAAAACAACTTCTGAAAGTTTGATGTCGATCCGTCAAGGCGTTCGACTTTAAACGAATGGAAACCAAAATGTTTACGGACAGAAACGGACAGACTGATAACATAATACGACCGTTTCTATAAACGGGCGTATAAAAATGAAAAAGGGCAAAATTCAAGGACATTCAAGGAGTCTGATGGATTTTCATGTACTTTTCAAGTACATTTTCTGAATTTTCAAAATTCAAGGACTTTTCAAGGATGTGCACACCCTGCAGGTTCTCGGTGTTGTTCAGAGCTCCGGATATCCTTCTGTAAATGCCCCCGCTCTTATCCAAAGTGGTTCCATGGGACAGTGGCCCTTGGCTTCTTTTGGCTCGGGACATATACTCTCTCAAAACCAAAGGGAGATCAGGTTCATCTAGAATGTCCAGTCTCCTGGATTTTACTCCCCACTTTTCCTGGTACTGAAGAACAATGGTCAGTTTCGACCCATCATTGACCTGAATGCACTGAAGCTTTTATTCAAGCATCTCACATCAGTATGAAGATGTTCAGGTCTGTTCTTCAGTCAATATACAAGGAAATTTTACTGGCAGTATAGTCCAACAATAGGATGCCTATTTCAATGTGCCAATGCACACTTTCTCACCCATGGTGAATTTGCAGTATTTTCGTGCATTTTGCAAAATGCACTCTTGTGTTTCTTAAGAGGTTTTTCAATTAAGAAAGTAGGCTGGTAAGGAAATGGTTGAAACTCTTAAAAAGATGAGTACATATAAAGCAGTTTTCATCAAATCTAGTCATGGTGGCTGGAAGAAGCCATGATTAGATTTGATGGAAACTTAATGCCAATTTAGCATTAGGAAATCAATAGCCAGAAAGTCGATTCAATTTACAGGGGAAGACTGGGCCAAAAGTAGACTCATTTTACTTGTTTTATTGGCCAAAGATTTCCTTCCTGGTCACAAATATCTGCTAGTTGCATGCAAGGAGTTAAAGCAAAGAGAATTGATAAGAAAATAAATTTATCAAAATATATTCCATGGAGCCTCAAAACTTACACCAGTGTAAAAATGTATACATGTTCGGCTGCATCCCAGCATTAGTTTTCAAACCAGTGTAAAGTTTATAGTTCTTGGTGGTCTGTATACCAGTTCTCAGTGCTCTGCGCACCAGTCTTCTTTGAGTTTTCAGGGAACAAATCACAAAATCAAGGTGCATTTTTTTGAGCTCCAGAAGATGACCAGGAGATCTCAATTTGCATTTGTCTGGTGTATGGTGAACGTGTGGACCTCTCTCTCACATCTCCATTTACAGATGCAAGTAGAAGCTGGAAAGGAGAGGAAGTCATTTTAAGAATGAAGTGAACCACTGGGATAGCCCGAAAATCTCAGTGCATTTGATGCTCACTCTGCTTGGAGATCTTCTGGAGAGAGCAATAAAATACATCTCTGGCTTTTTCATTACATTATCAAAGTCATTATTAACTCCTTGCACTCTGGTGGTATTTAAAAATTTTATTCACCAACACAATATTGCCTATGTGGCACTAAAAATTTAACAAATTATATCTTGTTTGACAGAGCTCAATGAGCTCTGTCAAACAAGATATAATTTTTTGAATTCTCAGTTACATTGTGGGAAAACTTTGCTGATGAAAACTTTGGGATTTTGACTACAGAGTGCAGAGGGTTACTGACAAGGAAAACCATACCTTTGAGTCTCTTCATATAAGCTACTAATTTCACTTTTAGCAGAGTTCAGCCTATTTTTGTGTTCTTTCAATTCTTCATTCCTTGACAATTTCATCCTTTCCAAATTAAACCTCTCTTGAGCAAGTAACTCCTTAATTTCTTCTGTTTTTTCCTTTAAAATAGAAGGAAACATTACATGATGGTTCCAGTAAAATACTGTAAATCTGTTCCCTAAATGCCCTGGAAGGTAGGATATCAAAAATCGTGGAATCCTGTTAATTGAATAGCCACTTTTCCAATGAAAAATATTCAATTAACAGGAGTATTCAATTAACAGGGGTTGTGTCACTTTCCTGTATTCTAGAGATAAATCTAGCATTTATTCTATTATATCTTGATTGACAGAGCTCCATGAGCTCTGACAAACAAGATATAACAGATTAAATGCCAGAGTTGGTGATTTTTTTTATTTAAAAAAAAAATTTTTTTTTTTAATTTAAATCCGACTTTTTTATTTTTAAATCAAATTATTTGATTTTTTATTTTCATACCATAAATTATTCATCAGAAGATATTTTTTTCCACATGATTCCTTTAAATAAGAGAAACATTATTGGCAGCAGGTTGTATTAATAGCTACCCAAAGAATGGTCACAAATAACTGATACTAAAACATTTACTTGTGTTAGCCATTTCAGTCTTTGGAGTGGCATGAGGGGAAGAATTTCAGATTGCATTTGGCATAGAATAAAGAGCATAGATGGAAGTAGAGAGGAATCATTGAAATTTAAATTTCTCATTGTCACAGCATTGCTTGAAAGATGACTTCTTGAAAACCATTTTTTGTTACTTGCAACATACCTAAATCGCTTTGTTCTCAGAGTTGATTTAGTATTTCTCATGGGTTCATTGAAAGATTAGCATATATATAGTTAAAAATCTATGTTAACTTTAATATGATCTATTCATGTGAGCTGAGAATTATATAAACTTATTAAATTTATTCTGAACATTTAACTAACCTTCAGCACATTCCAGTAGTCAAGACAGAGTGGGATGTATTTTCCCACTTTACAAACAGGTTTCCTGCACCTAAGCTGACATGAAATTCCAGGCCATATACACCCCAAATTCAAGGAGTTTCAAGGCTAATAGAAAGTTAAATTCAAGGTTTTTCCATGCTTATCGTAGTTGAACCACTCGAACCATCTCGGACGTATTTCATTCATCTCAATTTGGCGCACAATGCTTCATTTTTCAAGGCTTTTCCATGTCCAGCGAGCCAAACCAAGGCTTTTCGAGGCCTTGAATTTCATTTTTGAAATTCCAGGCTTTTCCAGGGTTTTCAAGGCCCACGGGAACCCTGTACAAATTAGTTTTAACTGTCATAAACACTGTCCAATTACTGTATTTTGACACTTAATATGCATTCCATCTTGTTTGAGCTCATTTCCATGTTGTTTGAAAATATTCCTGACAGTTTGTAAATTTTTGATTTAAATCATTTTTTTTTTTCAAAAAATCATGGATTTAAATCATGATTTAAATCAATAATTTAAATCGATTGATTTAAATCAACCAACCCTGTTAAATGCCTGTATTGGATGTACTGAGGCCAAATAAGTTTATAAATAAAGGAAATCTGGGGAGAGTCAGGGTAATTTCTCAAAAGGTTACAAGATTGTTTATTCAATTAACAGGAGTTTACTCTCTAACCTATATTCAAATAACAGGTCAAATTTGTACTAGAGGTATGGTAAATAGTTTTCTGTTGGAAAATAATATTCAATTAACAGGGTTATTCAGTTAAGAGATATCCAATTAAGTGGGCTCCACTGTACTTTATATCATCTTTAATTTCTACAGAGAATTTTCCACTTCTATTGCAACTGATTTATTACTCTGCCATGATTTAGTCCACTTGTTATATCTGAGCAAAATGACTCAAGAATGAAGAAAGAGAATACAATGCTCTAAACTGCTCAGAAAAATAACTCAACAAAGTTCAATTTTTTTTTTCAAAAGACATCAGCCAAGATATGTTGTGAACAAAGATTTAATCTTGTATAGATATTTGTAAACATCTCTTCAGCAATTTACGTTAATGTTCTTTGCTCTTGCTATTTGTGAACACAAATTCCCATCACAAGCTTGTGCCTTTCTAATGTTCGTCAATTTTTTTTTTCTCTTCAATTAAAAAGGAAAATCCTCATGTTGTAATTATGTGGGTGAATCATTGAATAGCTATTGCTGATTTGATATCAGTTTATTTTTTTTTCATCATGCCTCGCCAAACTTAGAGAGTGTGTGTGTGAGAGAGAGAGCGGAGGAGAGAGAGGGAGAGAGAAGAGAGAGAGAGAGGGGGGGTGTAGAGAGAGACAGAGATAGAGCAGAAGAGAGAGAAGAAAGAGAGACATTTGACTGGTCCACCAGGGCATTTTAAGTCAAGAAAATAGCATATTTTGGGATCCACATTTTTTCCAAATTCAGTCAAAACAATGATTTCAGCAACAATGTTTCAGCCAGATGAGGACATCTTGTTAAATATGATTTCAAGAACAATGTTTCAGCCAGATGAGGACATCTTGTTAAATATGGAACCAAAAATATGCAGTTTTCTCAATATACAGTTAAAACTAGAAGTCCTGTCACAAACTGTGCGCTTATCTAGGCTTAATTGCACGTATGAATTGCGTGCAATTGCCATATCGAATGGCATCCAAAGCACGGCAGGTTCTCCTGGCTACTCATAGCAAACACAGGCAATGTTTCTGCCAATGGACCCCTGGGATTGCTTGTGCACTGGCCATATGTACAGAATTTGATAGCCTTACTATGGTCATAACACATAGATTAACGCACAGAATGACGTGCATTTTGTGCGCATTTTATGACAAGACTTCTAGTTTTAACTGTAGAGGTGAGTCCCAAACATAGCTCCTTGTATTGTATTCCTACCAGTTCGAAGATGCACATGTACAACCACTAATACATATCAGTGTGTGGATGTCCTTGTATGACCATGCTTCAGCAGTCCATAAACACCATCTGTGGGGGGCGCGGTGGCTCAGTAGGTGGTAGAGGTGCAGGCTGAAAGCTGAGAGGCCCTCGGTTCGAATCCCACCTGCGGCAACCATGTTGTGTCCTTGGGCAAGACACTCCCCCTCCCCCTTTGCCCACATGAGGGGCACAGTGACATTGTGTACTAAGGCATACTGCACGTCGATGGTGCACCTGTCTTCAACCAATGCTAACCCTGCTTGTATGGAGTTAGTATGTTGGGGAGCTGACAGCTGCTTGCCGTTGCTCAGTGGTTCTCTCCGGGTACTCCGGCTTCCTCCACCCATAAAACTGTCGAGGTCATGATTAGCCATTGTGCAGAAATATGTGACCTTAAACACCAATAAATGAATAAACACCATCTGCCATAAAAATCAAACATTTGTGAGAAACACATTTTTTTTAAGCCTGACATATTTTGATATATATATAAGATAAAGGGTTAAGAGTATTTCCATGATGTTGTTCTAACATAAATACCTTTTCATTGTTCAATGCCATTCTCATTTCTTTCTGACTATCTCTAAGCATTTCATTGTCCATTTGTTGTAAGCTGGCAATCTGTTTGGACAGATTCAACTCTGATTCCAACCGACTCTTTTCATATGAAGACAATGTGGTTTCATTATCTGGAAAAAAAATTTCCAAAGTAAACGTTTTGTCATTTCTTTCTTTCCAAAATTTTAATTTGACAACACACATAATTAAGCATTTGAATTCCTTGTTTCAACCTCTTCAGACTGTTAAGAGTATGTTTGTTTTTTGCAAATGTGATGATTTTGCATTTGTGAGGTTTTCCTCTTTTTATCATGTTTAAAATTCAATTTGTGTTGAAATTTTTCAGGAAAGATTTATACCCACATGTCACTGATTGATTTTTTGTTAGCATCGAACTGTCTCAGTTTAGGCTGCTGATTGCAAGTAGCACAACATTACTTCTTAACATTTTGGGCCCTGGAACCCTGATAATATCCTCCATTCCAGTTCAAAGTTATAAAATGGAAGAGTCCATATTCATTAGCTTGGGGTAGACCAATTAATATTTTCAACTTACAGCCCTGAGGTTGACTGGTCTACCACCATACAAATTAATGGAGACCAACAACTTAAAAAGTCCAGGTCATATCACTATCCTAGAAAGACGAAATGGCCTCTCGAGTTCAAAGGGTTCATATGACAAAAACAGGTTACAGTTTTAGATGTGAAATGGTCATTGTACAAAGACATTTGTTTAACCCTTTACCTAACGTAACGGCCAAAACCGGCCAGTGCTATTCTCAAAAATTGCCAATTAATTTTCACTATTTTATTTCATTTTTTGTCTCAAAAACATAGGTTATGACCCCTTGTTGGAACGAGCTCGTCGAGCTCGTTCCAACGAGGGGTCATAACCTATGTTTTTGAGACAAAAAATGAAAAAAATTAGTTATTCAAGAATTATTTTTGCAAGTGTTGTCTGCTTTTCATGTTAGGTAAAGGGTTAAAACCTTTTGCAGAGCCATACTTCCTTCAAAATAGCTTTGGATATCTGCTGTGTATTGCGGCTGGCTGTGTTAAATCAATTCACAACACCTGCAGATGTCATTCAGGTGTTTAAGTTCCATTCAGAATCTCATTGGTATCAATTAAAAAATTAAAGTGTACAAAAATAGTACTGGAAAAGTTTTTTTACTGAATAATTAAAAATCTCGAACAATTCCTATGAATTTGGGGGTAAATTAGTACTTTATGAAAATCCACATGCTCTAGTAAGGAATTTTACTACACAGAAGCTGTGTAATTTGAACCTCGTTTGGGCTTGATTGATTTGTTCCAAAGTGTCAAGATATCTGTTGTAGCATTGCTTCACAATTAGTAGTAAATCAATACATCGTTAGTAATTTAGTATCTTAAATGATTCCCAAAGAGAATTGGACTTGGCAGAAATTCACTAAAGAAAGCTATTTTTTATAGAAAAGGTAATTTATCTAATAGTCTGCTTATATTTCAAGATTAGCTAGCAGGGCTTAATTATTCATCTAAATTTGGGAGAATCCATTTGGTTTCTCGCAAAAATGGTTGCGAGAATCCATACCTGCTATGTGTGCCATAAGTACCCATGAGGTCAGCATGGTTGAACCCCTCTTGTACACTAATAACCATGTTAACCTTTTCCCAACACAGCTTTTTAAGTTTTAAAACATAGATTGAATTTGATAATTTAAAAAAAAGTGAACAATATCTATCAATAAAACCTTACAAATATGGATGTCATGGGAACCGGCCCATTGAGCCAGTTCCCATGACAGCCATATTTGTACAATTTTAAGGACAAAATTCAGGGAGGCGAAGGGGGTGGGGGGGGGGTGGGGGTGGAAGGGGGGGGGAGATTAGACTGCCAAAAAAAAATTCATACACAAGGCCAGGTAGGGTGGGTGGTTTGAAGGCCCGAAAAACCCATTTTTTCCCACTGTCAGCAATTTATTTCCTGACAACATTTTACCAAAGTAATTACTAACTTTTTGACAAGTTTGGTACAGTATGTTATGACATATCAGATTTCCTTGACAAAATTTTTATCTTACAATCAACATGTATTTTGTCTGTATTAACTCTGCAACTGTCGTGTATCTGCCCCCCTGATAAGATGTTTGTATTAGGGGGTCAGATATAAGCACGTTCCTTTCACGTGAGTTCCATTTTTTTTTTTTTTGTTCATCCGTACGATTAAATAGTTTGTTATATATTCGTCTACATTCTTGACTTATCCCCAATATATTTTAAGATAATATGATTATTACCATTATGTGGATGCACAAAATATGTATCCGAGTCTCGCTCCGAGTTCTAAGGGTAGATCACGACTCGTCTTCGACTCGTCGTGATCTGCCCTTAGAACCCGGAGCTTGACTCCGATACATAGACATTATTACCATTATGTGGATGTACAAAATATGTATCCGAGTCGAGCTCTGGGTTCTAAGGGCAGATCACGACAAGTCGAAGACGAGTCGTGATCTACCCTTAGATCCCGGAGCTTGACTCGGATACATAGACATTATTACCATTATGTGGATGTACAAAATATGTATCCGAGTCGAGCTCTGGGTTCTAAGGGCAGATCACGATGAGTCGAAGATGAGTCGTGATCTACCCTTAGATCCCGGCGCGAGATTCGGATACATATTTTGTACATCCACATAATGGAAATAATCTCTATGTATCAGTAAGTGCTGTTCCAAGCTAACTGATGTTGGTAAGTTACCTGATGGAGAACATTACTCACCAAAGTTAAAACATCTGACAGAAAATATGTCAAGAAAAACGTTTTTAAAACTAGAGGTACTGTGAGCAAGCTCACAAAGTGATACCTCCCGTGCCTCAGTTGTAGCCTTTTTGGTGTAAAGTTTCACAAAGACACAACCATATGATGTAGCAATTGAAATGTATAAGTTAGATTATCTCCCCTTGAAAATGTCAGAACGGAATTATATTGCTTCATGCAATTATATTGCTTCATGCACATCTTCATATGGAGTTCTTCCATTGTGTAAAGTTTCATGAGAATTCTTCAAACGGTTTAGGAGGAGTTGCACTTATGAGGATGGACAGACGGACAAATGGACGGACGGACAGGGTGATTCGTATATACCCCCCCAAATTTTGTTTGCGGGGGGTATAAAAATGGAGCTCTTGCTCATCAGAAAGCAAGTGATTATCAAACGTGTACTTTCATAGATTTATAATTAAGGACTGTTTCAGTTTGATCTGTTATTGAGAATCAATGTTAATGTTTAGGCAACATACACCATAATGGGTGTTGCCTATTATGGATAGGTGTTAACAGTTATTTCATTTGAATAAGATCTTATTAAGAAACAACAAAAGCAGGTCATCAGAATAGATTCTTACTCTTTCTAGTAAAGGTGAAATGACAGGAAAAACTCCCCACGTCCCTTTCAGAACATTCACTAAAATAGACAATCCTGACATGTGTTCCTTTCATTAGGCCCTCGGTGGCTCAAACAATTAGGGGTACAACTCCAAGCCATCTTGCCTCTTGAAACTGATAAGGGTTCGATTGCAGGTTTTTCATCTGGAATTTGTAATCAAAAATCATTATCTGGGAGAGTTACCAGTTACTCCCGATGGCCGGTAGACTCGCTGAACATGGTAGGTGATTCTCTCGGCCAATGTAATCAGACTAGCCTTGTGTACAGACTCTCCTTTACCAATAAAACTGGGATCGTCGTGATATAGCCATAATTGTTGAAAGCCACATAACAACCCTATCAATAGCATCGCACTGCATGGGCATGAAACCATGGATTTGTAAATGATTAACCTGCCCCCCTACTTGAAAACTTGAAAATTTGCTTTTTTTTATTTTTGTCCTTTTTCTGTGTTCATCAGCATTTTGACAGAATAACACACAAAAAATAAGAAAAGTTATTTTCTAAATTATCTATTATTAGGTTATAAATTATCCATATGATAGAATTACGCACCAAATATGATTTTCATAAGCTATTAAGTTTGTTTTTGTGTTTCTGACTTGATTTTTCTCAACCTTGAACATGAATTGGGTATGTCCAAAAGGTAACCTATAATAGATAATGGGATAGCAGATAGTGGATTTGGAGGTTTGCTTTATTTCACACAGAACAAAATAAGAGGATCATGGGATGATGGCTTCTTAGAAGTAACGGAGCAGATATTTCATAACTGATGAATTTTTGGAAAGGAAAAGATATTTTGCACAAAAGGGGTGGGTGGGTCCTTTTGGAGCAGAATTTTTTTTTTTGTAGCATTCTATCTGCAATTTGTTTCCAGTCCCAATCCTCCCCTCCAAAAGTGTCAGGATATCACAGGTTATGTTAGGCTTGTATTGGTTAATTTGTTGCTGCTATGCTCAGTAAACAGTTAAATTAACTCAATTCTTTTCACAAGGATCGTAGCAGAAGTACAGTGAGATATATTTTCGTTGTTTTACTGCAGGGACATGACTCTTGAAAGTGTTTCCCATAAACAATCTTGTCACTCAAAATTTCAATGAAATTTGATACCCAAAACCTGAGATATGGGGTGATCAGAGAGAAAATTGGCTATTTTACGAGGCAAACAGTGAATTTACAAAGATAAAAAAGGGGATAAGTCTAGAAAGTGAAGTGTAATAAATATTATTAGAGACCCGTTTGAAAGCCTTTCCCATAAAGAATCTTCTTACCAAATTTTAATGAGATCCGATAACCCAAACCTGAGATACAAGGCAAACAGACAAAACGATGGACATCTTTGAAACACTAGGCACATGCACATGAGGGGGTTTATTGTCTTTGTTGTACAACAGAGAGAAATCCAACCCAGTAGAAACTATGAGATCCACGCATACCTGTTACCAATAGTTTGCGTCAATCAGACCATCAACACAGGAAATGTGAAATTATTGTCTTTGTTTTACAGCAAAAAAATTAATTTACACCCCCCCCCCCTCCCCCCCCCCCCCCCCCCCCCCCCCCCAAAGTAATTGTAAAGGCCAGAGACACCGGTTACTGAAGACCATGGATTTTCCAAATAAGAGATAGAGAACAAAGACATAATGACACATTAGCGAGGAGATTTGCAGGCATTTTCTTTGTTTTACTAAAGGGATATGTCTCATTTGAAAGCCTTTCCCACAAACAATCTTCATTCCAAATTTCATTGAAATCTGATAACCCAAACCCAAAATATAAGGCGAACAAACATAAAATTGGCTATTTTATGAGGCAAACATATAAATTTTATAGTAAATTTCCTTTCTTCTTATACCTACCGCAATTGTTTACTACAGGCTTGCACTGCAGTGGAAGACCCTAACTCGGATAAAATACTCTCTATTTTAATCTTTCCCAAGAGATTTGGGAAAGAAAAGTGGTGTAAAAAACACCACGAAAAAATAAGTCAAAACTGGGCCGAGTGCCATCGGCGCACACCCAGTATGGGACACTCTTCCCTTAGTACAAATCCACGACTTCCGTTAACCAATGCGCAGGGCAGTCATCAATTCCTCATTCTTTTGAGTCCGCCAACACAGGAGTTATGTGATCAGCGGGGAGGAAGGATTCTTACCTGAAGAAGAAGACGGGAGGGCCTCCTTGTAAACAATTGCGGTAGGTATAATAAGAAAGGAAATTTACTATAAAATTTATATTTCTTATCTCTTATCAACCTACCTTACAATTGTTTACTACAGGCTGAATAGACTATTATCTATCTCTTGGGAAAGATTAAAATAGAGACTATTTTAACCGAGTTAGGGTCTTCCACTGTAGTGCAAGCCTGTAGTAAACAATTGCGGTAGGTATAATAACAAAGGAAATTTTCTATAAAAGTTAAAAAATTTATAGTAATTTATATATTTTTTATACTTACCAATGACCCAGACATAGCTGGTGCTAACTCTTAAAATATAGGGCCAAACACAAATTTTGCCCCCCAATCCCCAAAATTTGCATCTAAAACTAAAGAAAACATGTCCTGAAAGGCCCTCCACACTTCGCCCCCACTGCGCATGCGCAGTGTCAAGGACGTTCCGAAATTGGCGCCATTAATCATTCTAATAACCAGTGCCTGGTAAGCGCTATGTACTCAGCGGGGAGGCAAGAGTTCCCAACTCCTGGGAGGGCCATCCCCGTCTGGGTCATTGGTAAGTATAAAAAATATATAAATTACTATAAATTTTTTAACATTTTTATACTGTACCAATGACCCAGACATAGCTGAATAGTAAAAAGGCTGGAGGGCCAAGGACATAGAGCAAAATGGAATACGCTCAATAAAATAAAATAGAGTCATCCCCTGTAGGGAAAAAGAAGTAATAGGCCTTACATGTATCTTTCTTATTTATGATAAATTAGAAAGATACAACACCTTCCAAAATTGAGCTTCATACATCCATGTACTCTATTAATATCTAATATAATCCTTATACTAATAATTTTTAAAGTAAGCCAATAAATAAAGTAAGTCTAGAGAATAGAGACTCTTATACTCCTAAAAGTGTCTGAGGATTGCATAATCATGTCCATTGACATATGCAATATTCAAAAGCTATACTTTAAAAACTAAGACTTGAATGAATTTTAAAAACCTAAACTTCTCACTAAACAACCATCCCAATAACAGCTCAGAATTACTAACTCCGGAGGAGGTATCCCCTTGTTTTCATAGTAAAACAGGTGACCCAAGGGAACACCCTCCCCCCCCCCCCCCCTTTTTCTTGCCCTGGGTCAAATAGCCCAGAGCGAAGAGGGCAGCCGAACGGAGACACTGCCGAAACAGAAGCCTACCTAGCTATAGTAGCAACTGTTAAGTGAATGACATTCTGAGCAGTAGATAATAGACCTAACAATAAAGGCCTCCAGAAATGGACTCGATATTTCTAAGATAAAATTCATGAATGTGGATGGCTGAGCGCAATGAGCGGCCTTCAAAAATCTATAATTGCGACACTATTAATGTAAGCCCAAGAAGTAGAAGAACTCTTACTTCATGAGCCGAAATCTTAAGCACAACTGCTAAGTCAATGATATACCATAAGCAGTACCGATAGTTAATAGAATCCATTAACAATAAAATGGAGCGTAACGTCCTTCTACTAGACATCAAAGACAGAAGAAGCTTACGCCCTTTGCAATAAACAGATATCTGTTTATAAATACATAAACTGTACCCGGAAAGAGTAAAGGCCTATGCCCATACGAAGACGGAAGGACCTTAAAATAATAGGTTCCGGATAATAGGAGCCTAACTCTTATGCAACAATCCAACCTAAATAGTAACGGAAGTATTGATTCCGAAACTATGAAAGTGAAAATCATCCATCGATAGTGCATGAAACTCACTGACTCTACAGTAAAAGAGAAACCAACAGAATTACTGTCTAAAAGGTCAGAATTTGAAAACTACTGTTTCCAGAGGCTCAAATGATTACTTAGCTAAATAAGAACCGAAGTTAAAATCCGTATAGGAATTTAATCTAAAGATTCTAAGTCTATTTATCAAAAAGTTACTAACTGACTTAGATAAAGAGACAAAAGACTCAATTGTAAACTATCGTAGAGTGCATAGGTATGAGGTAACATAAACCTATAACTTAAATAATAACAGGCTGCAGTAGATCTTGTGAAACAAGTATACTAAAAAATAGCAATGAGTAGTATGGAGGGATCAACCATATGAACATAATGATCCCTACACCACGACGGAAGAGCCTCCACTTTAGCCGCATAGAATAGCGAAGAAGAGGATCTCCTATAGTAAGAAATCGCATCCAAAGCTCGTCCAGTACAGTGCTTACAATGCAATACGGACCACACAACGGAATACATGAAGGTTGCGACCTTGCTGGTTGTGATAAAGATGACACGATTTACCCAGTGAAAAAGATCCTCACATAGAGGAAGATTTCACGTTAAGACCCACAGTAGACAAGAGAGTAAATTACTCATGATCTCTGTGAAGATAGAGATGCTATCAACAGAAATGTATTGTGGTTGTTTATCTTAGCAATACCTGCTAAAACAACAGCGCCAGAGGATACGCGTATCCTATCATTCCGTCCTATAGATCAATAGAGCGTTAACAATATTAGCTCAGAGATCTGGACAAGCCAACACATACGTCTGCAATTGATTAGCAAGCTGTGTCATAAATAAATCACCATTGGGTGCTCCCATAGATAGCAAATCTGATTGAATACTTGTTTGTTGAGAGTCCATTCTGACAGCAACAAGCGACCCGTAAGAGAACGGGAGTCCGATAAAACAATCAGACGACCCGGAATATGACGGACCAAAACTGAACTTGGTGTACTATAACCAACAGACGGATTCTTTCCATTAAATTGAATAACGGAAACGAAAGAGTGCCTCCCTGGTTCCGGAGATACGCCACTACTGTCGAATTAAAGGACAGGAATTTGGGCAAGCGTTTCTGAATAATGTTCATGCAATGACATAAAGCAAGCCTAAAAAACATTATTCCGCAGAAGTTAAACTGATTGCTAAAAGACTGCGGAACCCAAAGACCCTGGCACTTCGAATCCGTAGGGATCAGTATTATATCCCAATCTGTTTGACTGGCAACCGTCATAACAGCCACACTCGGGTCCGGCAACTGCGGCGGCACTCTCTGAGTCAACCACCGAATGTTTGCCCCAGTCTGAATCTCTTGTAGCACTAGATAGACAAGAGAACGTGTAAATCGAGCAATTCATGGATTGCCGAAAAGTTGCCGTCGAAGAGAAGCTCCTCCGAGCACGAAGCGACTCTGAGAGAGTTCTTAACCTTACTATCCACGCGTGTGGATGTAGCTAGGGCTGCGTCACGTCTAACTAACTCCAATCAGCCACTGAAGGGCGGAGTTATACGTGAACAAACTACTGCCCTCAAAAGAAATTACATTGAGAATAATATCCCGTAAATCTTTTCTTGAAGATGTAATGATAACGCCTCAGTAAGGCGGATTACGTATAATAAAGCGTCTAAATTAAGTCTACTATACATAATGTCGTTCCCAACATTGAAATTGGAAAAGACATAAACGACGAAAAAGAATATATGCAGTCTTTAATCACACCGTCTAGACGCATATGAACTCTCGGTATGCCCTGCTCTGCCAAAATAAACTATTTGTATAAATGATAAAATGGCAGAAATGAGCAATGCGGACAAGAAACTAAACTATCATGCTTAGTAGCAGGCTTGTATATATATATATATAGCGTCGAAAACTAAAACACATGTTGTAATGACAATATTGGACTGCGTCGGTAAGTCAGGGACAATGTCCCTGAACCGATCGAAAAATCCGAGTCCAATGACGCTATAAGTCTCTTATCCAAGATCGCAGCAATGAAGTCCGAAATAATAATCACTGGAAGATAATGCCAGAAGATATGAAAGGCATCTTCCGATACTACTAAAGGGAAAACTCGAAATCTTTCGAATCCCTTTCGCCATCCTGTCGGACCCTATAAAGCGTTCGGTCGTCCGTAGCTGATGCAACCGTGGACCGCACCGACCCAGCGCCGTCGGATAATTCCTGATTCGACCGAGAAACTGTCAATTGCTGGGATGCTGCGAAAGAACTGTGCTAACTCGGATAGCACGTCCGTCACTGAGGCCTGAGGAGAAGCGGTCTTACGATGCATTGCCGCTGGAAGCTCCGTGATCGTTACCCCCGTGCATACTACCAATATGCGAGCGAACGGAGTGTATAGGCCTCGTGTCCCTTGGCTACCGGATGGCGCGACCTATTCGCCGTGGAATCACTGAATGCCGAAACTGATCGGATACTCGAGGTCACGTAGCCAATGTGCGGTCGTGTGCCCTGCTGTGAGGATGAGGAAGCATTAAAGACAGTCTCTCGGACTGTCAATATAACGGAGCGTCCCGACCAACGGACATATGCTCCGAATGTAAAATATCTGAACCACAACATGCGGTCCCCTATGTTGTTGGGCGAGAGAGGGACCTCTCTCGCTCACAGCCCGGACGGACCTGGACAAGCCAGGAACCGGACTAACAGGCTTCCTCCGATCTGTCCTCAATCTGCCGTCACTGGGTGAGTACTAAAGTAATTAAAGTGCTCGCATCACCCAAATCTCCTTCCTAGACCGCAACGGACGAACCCGGCAGCCGAACCATTCGATGAATGTACGCTACACCGGGTGAGCTAGCGAATGTCACTCCGTAGGCGATAGACATATTCCATGAGCACTTATTGCCGCTAACTCTTCATTAACTATGACGACAGAGGCACACTTTTGAAAGACATCTCCATAACTCTTCGAACAAGAAACCAGAAATGCTTGGTTAGCAAGCATAAAATAATAATATATATAGCGTCGTTCAATAATTCGAAAGTTTGTGTGACATTATTGGACTATGTCGGAACTGAGGGACGATGTCCCTGAACCGAACCAAAAATTTCTAAGTCCACCGACGCTATCAGTTTCTTATCCGGCATCGCAGCATTCTGGTCCGACGAAAGAAGCTGTAGAAGACCAAGTCAGATGACATACACAACAGCATATGTTGTTCCGAAAGGGAAAGCTCGAAATCCTCCGAATCCCTTTCGGTATCCCGTCGGACCGGATGAAACTTTCGGACGTCCGTACCCGCTTCCGCGGAGCGTCCCGACCCAGCATCGTCGGATAAAATATATGCGACAGATTCAGTTGATGCTGGGAAGCTGCGATAAACTGT
Source organism: Pictodentalium vernedei (assembly GCA_031216915.1). Taxonomy (NCBI): domain Eukaryota; kingdom Metazoa; phylum Mollusca; class Scaphopoda; order Dentaliida; family Dentaliidae; genus Pictodentalium; species Pictodentalium vernedei. The sequence continues at coordinate 815,676,538 of CM062297.1, forward strand.
GCTATTAAGGAAAGCACGTCCGTTCCCGAGGCCTGTGCAGTAGCGGTCTTACGATGCATTGCCGCCGGAAGCTCCGTGTACGTTGACTCCCGCACACTTCCTATGCGAACGTCCGGAGTCTGCAGGCCTCGTGTCCCTGGCTACCGGATGGTGTGACCTGGTCGCCGAAGAATCCTTGATCGGCGAAGCTGGTAATATATCGGTGGTCACGCAGCCAAGGTGCGGTCGTGTACGCTGATGAGAAGAGGAAGCCTTAGCAGTCTCAGCGGACTGCCTATACAACGGAGCGTCCCGAGCGACGGACGTATGCTCCGCTTGCGACACATTTTGTACCACAACATCTGGGGCCAGATGTTGTTGAACGAGAGAGGGGACTCTCTCGCTTGCCATCCGGATGGACCGGAACAAGCTATGAACCGGACTAAAAGGCTTCCTGCGTTCTCCCTCCGATCCGCCGTCACTGGGTGTGCATTAGGTTAATTTATAGTGCTCGCATCACCCCAAAATTCCTTCTAGACCGCAACGGACGAACCCGGCTGCCGAACCATTCGGTGAATGGACGCTACACCGGGCGAGCTAGCGGACGTCAAAGGCCGTCGAACCTACTAGGGTCCTCTTAGGCAATTGGCGTATTTACATGAGCACTTTTCCGCTAGCCCTTCATTAATTGTGACGACGGAGGCACACTGTTGGAAGACATCACAGATACATCACCCTAATCTTGATCGTCTGAAATAGAAATTGATAAAGTAGAGTGACCCTGCGGGGAAAGGACCGGAGTGTCCAAATCCCCAACAACATACAGTGACATACGCTTCCCATATTGTCATCGAAATCATACGATACAGAACAGGAGTTAATGCGAGTACACTGACCACATATAGAATGATAATAAAGTCAGAGGAAGACTTCCTCTTAAAACAATTGATCAATATCCTTTCAAAGTGAAAAGAAAACAAGTCCTGGTACTCGCACTAACTCCTGGCAATCAAAATACATAATAATAATATGATCCATTAATATAGAAAAAATAATTGAAATCAAAATATTTTGAAAAAATATTTTTTCAGAACAGCCCAAGTTTCTGAAAAGTAACGTTGAGCCCCAATGGATCCCAAGCCTAAGTGTGGACAAAAATTTTAAAAATATTTTAAACAATTTATTCAACACTTACGAACAATAACAATGTATCTAGTTATGATTAAAATAACATCAAGATATTATTTTTTAGAAATCCCCCCCTCACACAGAGGGCTGTTGTAAATGTAAACAATGAGTGTAAAAACACTAAAATAAGACTGCAGGCACCCAGGCCCGAAATCAGTTACCAAAAATACACTATCTGATGCAAAACAGAGACTTCCAGGGAAGAAACTGCAGAACATCAGATGGTAGATGCAGAACACAACGCCTAACCACCCGTAGGTGAAGACGTAAACATGGGGAAAGAACAGAATTCATTCTGTTATTCAGCTAAAACTCCCAAGAAAATTTAGTAATAATAATTACAAAAACTATGCCAAAAGCATGGGAGAATAGCAAGGGGGAACTTAAAGGACAGGGAGAGAGGAAAACACTTAAAAAAAACAGTGTAACTAAATAATCAGAATGACAACAAAATGGCTGCTGCCTTGAAAATAGGTAACTTAACATAATTTCATTAAAAAATTTTAAGTTACAGCCCTGATAATATTCTGTCACACATTCTTTTCCTCTCCTCCTTTTCTATCCTCCTTAGAATCACCATTTCACTAATATTTATGTGTCTGGCATCATTTAAACTGAGATTTATAAGCACAAAGATCAGTCAGATGTTAACTGATGAAGGGCCAAACTTAGAATGATTAATGGCGCCAATTTCGGAACGTCCTTGACACTGCGCATGCGCAGTGGGGGCGAAGTGTGGAGGGCCTTTCAGGACATGTTTTCTTTAGTTTTAGATGCAAATTTTGGGGATTGGGGGGCAAAATTTGTGTTTGGCCCTATATTTTAAGAGTTAGCACCAGCTATGTCTGGGTCATTGGTACAGTATAAAAATTTTATATGTTATGTGTGGGTTGGTTATGTGATTCCCTCCATCCTATTGGATGGAGGGAATCACATAACCAACCCACACATAACTCGATTGCACTGAAACAGTGAACAGAGGAAGAGATCCCTAGTCCTATCAAACCATAGCATCACAAACATTAGTAAAAGACAATGAAAGATGAGGCGTATGGTGATGTGCAATGAACAGACAGAAAGGGCAGTAACAGCACGGAGCTGGACATGACCCTGTAAGAAGCTGAATAGCTGGGATAGACAGCCTGAGTAGAAGAAAGAGGGCCCATAGAACAAAGGTCCTCTGTCTGCTCCTGCAACTGTCGCAGATAAGTGGAGAAGGTAGCATTACTCCAGTAGGCTGCCAGCATAACATCCGACAACATGACGGAGTTAGTATAAGCCCCGAGAGGAAGACAATGAACGCACCTCGTGGCAGAAAAAATTATTGGTAATACAATCGCCAGTAGCTAGACGAGCGGAAGCTGCACGAACAGCAAGACAAATCCATCGAGAAATGGCTTCAGGAGAGATCTGGCATGTGAGAAAATGCATATCCACCCAGGATAAAGGTGCGAAAGCCCCCCCCCCCCCCCCACCCCCAAGCAGAGTAGCGCCCAAGAAAGTGTCCATCTTGGAGTAAACTGCAAAATCCTAAGCCTTTTCAAGGAGAAGTGATGAACAAGCTTGGAGAAGCAAGGATGAGTGCCGACACAATGCGGAACCACATATGAAAAAGGTCTCCAGTGCGCATATACCGTCTCTAAAGACTTATTCTTTTTGAATCTGTAAACGTTAGAGTTATGTGATCAGCGGGGAGGAAAGATTCTTTACCCGTAAAGAAGACGGGAGGGCCTCCATGTAAACAATTGTGGTAGGTATAATAAGAAAGGAAATTTACTATAAAATTTAGATTTCTTATCAACCTACTCACAACTGTTTACTACAGGCTGAATAGACAAAAGGCTGGAGGGAATCGCATAACCAACTCCCACATAACCCTAGTTTACTGGAACCGTGAAGTAGAAGGAAGAGGTCCCGAGGCTTATCAACCATAATGTCGCAATCATTGGTAAAGGACAATGAAAAGAGACATATGAGCCTGTGTGACACACAGACAGAAAAAGGGCAGTAACAGCACAAGGCTGAAACTGACCTTCAAGAAGCCTAATGGCTATGGCAGACAACAGCCTGAGCAGAAGAAAGAGGACCCAGGGCAAAAAGGTCCTCCGACTGCTCCTGCAACTGGCGTAAATAAAAGGTGGAGAAAGTAGAAGCATTTCTCCAGTAGGCTGCCTGCATAACATCCGACAGCTTGACGGAGTTAGAATAAGCCCAAGAGGCAGACAGTGCCTGCACCTCGTGGCCAGAAATACGATTGGTAATACAATCGCCAGCTGCTAAACGACTATAAGCCGTACGAATAGCAAGACAAATCCATCGAGAAATGGATTGAGGAGAGATTTTCTATCGACCCGGAATGAGAGACAGAAAAAAACGTTTTCTGCCCTTCCGTATGAAGCGTGTCCGATCAAGATAAATGCGAATAGCACGGACTGGACAGAGCAAAGGGCGAGTACCCTCAACAGAGGGAAGAGCCCTGATACAGATAGGAGGAGGAGTAGTATCTGGTAACTGATTCTTAGCCAAAAGGAGCAATCAGTGGTAAAAGTAACACTGTTGGGAGAGCTCCTAAAAAAGGCCGGGTCAACCGAGAGGGCGTGAAGCTCACTAACCCGTCTGGCCGAAGCAAATGCCATCAGAAAAGCCGTCTTATATGTGAGAAAATGCATATCCACCTGGGATAAAGGTTCGAACGGCGCCCCCCCCCCCCCCCCCCCCCCCCCCAAGCAAAGCAGCACCCACGAAAGATTCCATCGTGGAGTGAGCTGCAAAGTCCGAGGCCTTTTCAAAGAAAAGTGCCGAACAAGCTTGGAGAGGTAAGGATTAGTGCCGATACGACGCTTCCCCACATAAGAAAAAGTCTCTGAAAGCATAGACCTGTAACCCTTGATGGTAACAGGCTGGAGACCCCGAGAATCAAACAGATATACCAGAAACTCCGCAATCTGTGAAATCGAAGGATTGGCATAATCAACAGAGTGATCAGCACACCATCGACAGAAGACCTTCCATTTAGCTGCATAAGCTAAACCAGTGGAGTGCCTCCTTGAAGAAGAAATGCACTCCACTGCTCGTTTCGAAAAACCTCTACGGAGGAGACAGGACCTGACAAAAGATATGCGTGAAGGCACAATGAAGTCGGGTCGACGTGAAACCTCCTTGGGCGACCTTGACAAAGAAGGTCGCGACGTAGCGGGAGACGTGCCGGAACCGCCGCCATCAGTGAGCGGAGCGGATTGATCCACACCCGCTGAGGCGACAGGGGAGCGATCAGAATGATTCGACAACTGCAGGTTCAAATTTTGGCGAGAACCTGAGGAAGAATCGGAACCGGCGGGAAGGCGTAGCCGACTAGACCGTTCCAATCGAGTGACAGAGCGTCCACGGCAAAAGCCAGAGAATCTGGACACGGGGACACGAAAGTGTCCACCTGATGGTTCCAACGAGTCGCAAAGAGGTCAATGTGGGGACGTCCCCAGAGATCGCAAAGCGACTGGAACACTGCCCTGTGAAGCATCCACTCGGTGGAAATAACCCTGCCCTGTCGGGACAGGGAGTTGGCTAGGACGTTCAGACGACCGGGAATGTGACGAACAACCACTCCGGCGTAAACATCCTGAGTGAGCAGTAAAAGATCCCGAGCTAACTCGTACATCGGAAGCGAGTGCATGCCGCCCTGGTTCCGAATGTAAGCAACCACTGTCGAATTGTCGGATAGTAGAAGGACCTGGCGATTCGACAGGTGAGGGATCCACTGCCTGAAACTCAGAAGAAGAGCAAGAAGCTCCTTCTGGTTGATGTGTAGAGCTGCTTGATCCTGGTCCCACATCCCGTGTAGGGAAAGACCGAGAGGATCCAACGTCGCACCCCATCCGAGATCGCTGGCATCTGCCGTCAGAATGCGATCGGACGTGGGTAAGTCCAGCGGAACACCCTGCGTAATCCACTGAACATCTGTCCAGGGAAGAAGGTCAGGATACAGAGAGTCCGGAAACGGAAGCACCTGATCCAGAGAATCTACATTCGGTCTCCAACGACTGAGCAGAAAGTGTTGGAGAGGTCTGACACGCAGCCGACCTAGAGGAATGAGATCCGTCACCGAACCGCAGAGACCGATCAGCCGGAGAAAACTCCGAGCGGTCGCGGACCTGGACTGGGACAGAGTCAGAGCAAAAGCTGAGAGAATCACAGCCTTGGACTGGGGAACAGCCACCAAATTGAATTTGGTTTGGAAAGACATCCCCAGATGACAAAACGACTGAGAAGGGACCAGGTCCGACTTCTCCTCGTTGACTCTGAATCCTAGCGACGTGAGCAAGCTCAACAGAGTGACGACATCCGATTCCAGTAAGGCAGCATTGGAATGCCTCTGGAGGATATCGTCCAGATATGCCGAAGTAGTCACCCTGGACTGTGTGCGATGGTACGCTATCACATGCGACATCAGTCTGGTGAACGCCCAAGGAGCCAGGTTGAGGCCGAAAGGCATGGCCTTGAACTGGTAAACTCGCCCCAGAAAAGCGAACCTGAGATACTTCCGTGACGCCCGATGCATCGGAACGTGGAAGTAAGTGTCTCGCAGGTCGATGCTGGCTGCGAAATCTCCCTGGTGAATTGATTGGCGGACCGACCTGAAAGTCTCCATGCTGAACTTGGGAGCAATGATAGACTGGTTCAGGATACTCAGATCGATAACCGGTCGGAGTCGGCCGTCCTTCTTCGGCACCAAGAACAGGCGGGAATAGAAACCCACTGACTGAACGTTCTTGACGACCTCGATCGCCCCCTTTGCCAGGAGATTGGCAATCTCCGTGGACAAAAGTTCCAGACGTAAAACGTCTGAAGGAACTGTGGTTGGAAGAGGCACCCTTGACAGAGTGGGGTGCCGTCAGAAGGATATGCGCAGCCCGGACCGAACAACATCTAACACCCATGGATCGGATGTGATGGTGGTCCAATGGTCTGCGAACTCTGCTATCCTTCCTCCAACCTGGGACGAGTCGAGGTGAGGACCTTCATTTCGAGCCCCGACGAGGCCCACGAGAGGAGAAACCACCTCCTCTGCTAAATGAAGAATCCTGAGACTTCCCTCGATTCTGCCGACCCCTACCTTTACCCCGTGAGTAAGAAGTAGAGGCGGCGGCAGAAGGACCAGCCTTTTGCTTCACAGAGAAAGCAGAAGGGTACTTGTTAGGCTTGGAACAGCCCTTGCCTCCCCGAGAAGGCTGATCAAGCTGACGAAACAGCAGCTGATCTTTGGAATGACGTAGGATGTCATCCCGGACCGTCGACACGGAACCATGGAAAAGTTGCGGACCTGCCAAAGAAGCAGATTGAAGAGTAGCACGCTGCTCCTCGGGAAGGGATCGTCCTGTGTCCAGCACAGCGTCCCTTCGAACTAATTCCAAATTGGCCATGTTACAGGCATGCGTGTGAGTAAGGTGCATAAGCGCCTTGGACAGCACACGCAAAGGAGCCTGTACCTCGTCAAACTTATCTGGAGGCAGATAAGCAGCCAAAGCTGAGACGACGTGATCTGAGAGAGAAAGCATGCCAAGCTTCTCTCTAGATAAGCCCAACGTGGACTCCAGAGTCGTCATTGGAATGACGGCAGACTTGGGCTTGGAAAGCCCGAGGGAAGTGGAGTCCTGATCCAGAACCGTCAAAGCCTGGCAGACTGACGGATTGGCGGAATCGTAGGAACGATAACGCACAGGAGGCAAAAAGGTGTCAACCCTGGTGAAGAACGAGGTCTTCAAAGCCTTGGAATTCAGCTTGGCATCCAATGCTGAAAAAGCCTCAACCACCTGTACCGACTGGCACGGTCGAAGGCGCCCAGAAGCAGGTTGCTCCATAGGCTGTTGGCGCGCGACCGATGATCGCGGCCAGGCTGACACTGTCGGCTGGTTAGCAGGTTTGAGCTCAGGCAGAAACCCAAACACAAAGTCAAGAGCCGCCCCCAAGTCCGAAGACTGCTGGCCCTCGACCTCAAGCATGTCGGACTCCTCCCCAGAGTCGGAAGACACATAGCCCATCGTGGGCAAACCAGCCGACGCCTCCCATGGTGTCGGGACACCAGAGGAATCGGAAACCGGCCTGTTTCCAATCCCGGGAGGCGGCGTCATAGGAGGCGCCTGGAAACCACCCATAGCCTTGCTGGAAGCAACAGGAAGGCTCTTAGAAAGAACCTGAGTGAGTAAGGAGAGGGCCTCCCTAAGCTCACTGCCTGTACCGACCGGTTTGACAGGGGAGTGAACCGGCAAAGTGGCTTCACCTCTGACCCTCTTAACCAGCGAAGGGTCACGATCCTCCAAAACACCCGACGTGGGACGACGGGCGGCAGCCAAAACATCTGAAGGCAGACGTGTATAGGGGTACGATGCACCCCGAGGATCAATATTGCGAGAACTCATGAGAGTCACCGCGGACCTCTGCGGGGCAGAAGGTCCAGGATGCACAAAAAGCATTGGTCCCCCAAAACTGGTCGTGTGACCAGAGTGAGTAGACGGAAACGCCACGGAGTTCATAGTGTTTCCACTACGAACATCCGAATCCAAAGACACAACTGTGGTGCTCGACGGCGAAGAGACCACAGCGATGGGCTCGGCCGGCAGCCCCTTCCGACTTCGCCAAGTTGAAGTCAGGGAAGGCTGAGGCCGATATCCCACGTCTACAGTATCGGACAGTCCTGCAGTCCCCTGCAGCAAAAAGCCGAGGCCGGCTGAAACAGATAACGAAGCAGACGGGCCAGCAGCAGTAGTAGATACGTCGAGAGTCATTGAGGCTGGTGAAAAAGTGGAGAGAGCACACCGGCTCGGCTCCGAAGGAGGAGTCACAACCCTAGTGACAGCCTCAGATGTCGACTGGAGGGGGACCGTAGTCCCGGAACCAGGCATCTCTACACCAGAACACTCAACGGCTCCCGCAGTATCCACCACAGGAAAAGACTGCACATCCCCCACGGAGGAGGAATAACTCTCACCAGACAAAGTCGGCTCGGGAGGCCCCGAACGACCACGTTCTCCTTTCCCGCGGGAGTGGGAGGCACGGCCACGAGAACGAACAACACGGTTTACTGACGCCCAGAAGGTGGAAGACCATGTTCCACAGACACCACACGGCCGCTCGGCCGAACACCCATTACAGGAGGAACAAGACGAATGTACATCGTCCACATGCTTTGGCAGCAGACATTGCCCACAGGGAATTGTCCTGGGCATGATAGAGGTGAGAGGAGCAGAGAAGTGGAGATGAGAAAACAGAACACCCCCAAAGAAGAGAGAAAGGTGACAGAAACAAAGACCCCAGAAGGTCGACCGGGAACCACCCAACAGGAAGACTACTCTCAAAAGAAAGAAGAAACACTGCAGGAGTGGTACCCCGCTGACACCTAACTCTAACACAATTAGAAAATTTTGCAAAAAAAGCATTAACAATAATTGTGAAAAAATCTAAGTCCGAACCGCGTGGCACGCGAAAATGGCGCGCGACTCGAGAGAGAGCAAATAAATATACATTATGGACATATAATAGAAAAGAGAATATATAAAACACTGTTCCTGAGAATACAAAGGATACACTGTGGTATAATGAATCAGGAATCATCAAACATCGAGCTGGTGGAACACTGATAAGCGTGCAAAAACATCTCGACACGAAGCGGATTTTAAAAAGAATGAGTCTTTAGAGACGGTATATGCGCACTGGCAACGGAAGTCGTGGAGTTGTACTTGGGAGAGAGCGTCCCGTACAGGGTCTGCGCCGGTTGCACTCGACCCAGTTTTGGCTTATTTTTATTGGTGCTTTTGCACCACTTTTCTTTCCCAACTTGCTTGGGAAAGACAAAAATAGAGAGTATTTTATCCGAGTTAGGGACTTCCACTGTAGTGCAAGCCTGTAGTAAACAATTGTGAGTAGGTTGATAAGAAATTAATGTCAGGATTCACTGCCTCCCTCACCCCTTCCACAGTTCCACAGTTCCACAGATTTATTAGCAGTCTCCAATGGCAGTCTCAGCATATTTGTTCAACTTCATAGCTGTAATTTAGTGTGACTGTGTATGTTTTTCTGTGATTGTGAGTGACTGCATGTCATTTCATGTGATTACAGTATTTAAGCATACCAATTTTGAAAGGTAACATCATTGTCTGAATTATGTATTGGAACATTCTCTCTGAAAACATTCCAAAAAATAGATATGACCAATTAATAGAATACAGCATACCACAAGGAAGTTGCTTTCAACGTCCAGATGATATCTTTTCAATGTTTTACATATTTTTTTTTTTTCTTTAAATTGTGCACAAAATTCACCTTATTTCAAGGTAGACTGAATTTTTACAAGGCGACTTCAGAGGTGCTTTTTATTGAAAGCAGAGCAAAGTTTGCTAAGCCGATGGGACTTCTTCGCTCAAGACTGTGCTTCCAGCCCAAGAACTGATTGAACCTCTCAGTTTGAAGTTCGAGCCACTGCATTCAAACTCGGCATTTTAAATATATATTGTTCCATCATGATCATAACCATAAAGTATTCTTATTCTATTAGGCAGACATTCTAATGGACAGAGAAGATCTATTCCAGCAACATTCAGCTCACTTGAGGCAAGCTGAATACTGCCAAAATGAATCTTTTCCGATTGCTTGTTCTCATTTTTCAAGAATTTTTTAAAATAGGGTTCAATATTCAAGGACTTTGGGAATTATCAAAAATACTCCACACAAGGTAGATCTAATTTCCAGGACTTACAAGGAGCTAAAGAAGTGGTGGTTCCGTTTGTAGGGGCATGGTTCCTTCAAAAAATGGCATAGGAAAATGTAGCAAACTTTTCCAGCATCCCCAAAACAAATGGCATACAGGGTTGAAAAATATAGGGGAGGAAAATAAGGCACAATTTTGTTTTGAAAGGTGTATTTTGATTAATTTTTCAAGTTTTGTTTGAGTTTTTTTTTAAGTGTTTGATATTGTTTTCATTGAGAATTTATCTGTTTTTCATTTTCCTGTTTATATTTTCTTTTTTCCCACCCTGTTGTGCCATTTTTATTCCTTCTGCTCAAACAGTGACAGATTTCATTATTTCTATGTGCATTTGTTTCTTGTGCCATATTTAGCCGTGACATTTTGTCCTACATTCATGGGTATAAATGCATTTCATGAATTTCGGGTTTTACAATAGTCATTAATTTCGGGTTTTACAACAGTTATTGGAACCAAGTTCAAGGAGAAAATGGAACAAAACATTTCTCAACCTATCTTCAGATTCTTGGATGATAAAAAAATATATTACCAAATTTCTGTTCCAGCCACTGATACTTCTCTGTTAAAGACTTCAAATTTTTATTCAACATTTCTTCTTCCCTATAAAAATTAAAAGCCTTTAGTAAATTTTGTTTCTTAATATACCAACCACAATTGTTACAATTGGCTGAAATGTAAGTGCAAGCCCTACTTCAGAACTTAACTCAAGCTAATAACTTTTCCAAAACGAATTTGGAAAAGTAGAAGAGTGCAAAAGCACTATAACGAGATCGAAAAAGGGTCGAGCGAGACCAGCACTCGACATTACTGGTATTCTCCCCGCACACCTCTTGCATGTATCGAGCCCATGCGAACTACAGTGATGTCAATTCTGAATTTCCGCCAAAGATAAGTTTTGTGATTTAGTAGGGAGCCAACTATATCAAAGATATCCCCTAGGAGGGTGGGCCTCCGGTAAACAATTGTGGTAGGTATAATAAGAAACAAAATTTACCAAAAAATTGTAATTTCTTTTCAACCTACTCACAATTGTTTACAATTGGCTGAATAAACAATAGGAGGATGTGAATCACATAATCAATACCATCAAAGCGCAGCTGAAAGAAATGCAAGGAGGGCAGGGAACGACTGCAAAACCTGTAAAGGACAAACAGTCAGAACTCGCTGAAAGAAAAGAAGGTGAAACACAGCACCACAGTGTTGAAAAGCATGAAGCACCTGAAAACAACAAGGCTGAGTGATAAAAATACACAAAACTGAAAATACATAATTAATGAGGGTGCACAACAGCCTCAGCAGCAACTAGAGGACCTAAAGAAAGGGGACCCTCGGAAATATCTGAGAAGGCACGACTACCTTTGCACTGAGAACGAGGAATTCCAGCTCTGATTGGAACCACCCTGTTCATGTAGGCCCAGAATTTAGATAAAAAAACACAAAGACCACAGATATTGACCTGAGAGCAATTGCTGCAGTTAACACAAGTACTGTGAACATCATCAACATGTTTCACCTGCAAACAGGAAGGACAAGGAATTGTTTTAGGCATTGTCCAAAATGATGTGAGAAGTGAATTTAGAAGATAGATCCCCAAAAAACAAACCAAATCAAAATGCTTCTGACCGGCGGAAAATTGATCAACGCAGGCTATGTTTTCGTTACAGCCAATTGTAAACAATTGTGTGTAGGCTGAAAAGAAATGAAATACAAGGAAAACTAGAGAGCGTGTGTCATCCGCTGATGACACATAAAGAGACCTCCACTCTTCGGCCCAACTGAACCCTTTTCCAACAATATATCCCAAATGAAAACAGAAGAATTTTAAAAAATCTAAGTTAAAATTACAGCATGACAGTACCCTCCATTAAACAATTTTGCGACGGAAGGACTGATGGACAGACGGACTGGCGGACACGAGGAATCCTATATACCCCCGCCTAGCGGGCGGGGGTATAAAAACTTTCACAACACACAAAAATTCCAAAAGAATAACTTCCTTGCCCAAAAAATTATACTTAATGAATGTATTTGTACTTCGCAGTTGGATTTATTCTGTGATGTGAAAATAAGTTTAGTTTCTGTCAAAAACCATGTTAACCATTTGTGAGATGCTCAGTCTCAGAATTGTTTTTCATAATTGACATCACTCTGTTATCAATCAAGTTCCACAATCCAAGAGTGAATAAAATTTTCCCTTAGAAAATCTTTTTTTTGTCACACTCGAGAAAAGTGGCTGTCAGTTGCTATTGGATACCTTTTACAAGACTAATCATAAAGTTTTTTCAGTGTGAAAGTTTATATCGAACAGGAAAATTTATAAAAACTGTGTTTCTTTAAATAAGAATTTACAAACTTTATTTAAAGATGACACATTTTATTTCTATAAACTCACATAAAAATGGATTCAAAAACTATTTTCATCCAAACTTTTTTTAAACGCCCTTACTTTTATTTTGAATTACCCAAAATCAGTTGATTAGACTAAATGTTTTGCTTCTTGTAGACAAAAGAGAGTAGCCAAGATTTCAAATCTGACAATGAAAACAAAAAAAGCCAAAAAAACAAAAGAGGGTCAAAACACAAATGAAACAAGAGAGGTTAAAAACACCAAAGTATGTGTTACACACAAATAAAAATAATCCACCCTAGATTCTGAGCAGTGGATTACATCTACAGATCAGAAAATAACTGAAAAAATCATTTCAATTCCTATTTCATACTGAAAACTGAAGCTGACATTGTGGAACAAAATCACAATTTTCATATTCATGCCATATCATTCGGGACTCACAATTGGAATAATGGACAGCATTGCAGAAAAAAAATGCTTCCCATTTCAGATTTTAGAGACTTTGTGATACTGTTAAAGATTTTCATAACATTAAAACTTACCAGTATTGCATTCTTATAACATGTTTACGATGAAAAGAGGAAAAAAATATTGGCATGCTCCAATTCAGATTTTCACTTCAAATGTCCGATATTTGAATGATCAACATACAAGTCCCAGCTAAATATACTTTGCAGCTGCAACACTAACAGCGGGAAACTGGATGTGGTTGAACATTCTCTGTTGTTATTTTTTTTCTTCTAATTTCTCAACTTTTTCTATCGGTATTTTATCCCCCAAATCATCGATCTATTTTTTTTACAAAGAAATTAAAATACAAACAGCATTAATTGCTTTCCTACCATAATATTAGCTCTTTTACATATTAGTAAAATTGGGTGCTGACAGGTTTTCATTGCTTCCCATTCCATATGCAAGATTTTGTTGACATACAGTATCATTTGCATTCAAGATCTTCACAAATGATAGGATGATCCATAAAAGCAAACAATTAAGGGTCAGCCACAAGCCTAAGTATTAAGATATCTTGGTTGAAAAAGTGATTTTCAAACTGTGGGTATTTACTTGATCCGTACTTGCATTGGTGTCCATGTTTGTCATGAACAGTTAGGAATTTAGATAAAGCTGATAACTGCATACTGGCAATAAAGTTAAAAAGCAAAGCAATTTATAAATGCAAAAATAGATGCAAGACAACGTACTATTTGTACAATGTATAGTGAAGAAATGGCAATGAAAATGCAAACAAGACAGAGGTACACAAAGATGGTTCGCAAAACATATTTGTACAATGTATAGTGAAGAAATGGCAATGAAAATGCAAACAAGACAGAGGTACACAAAGATGGTTCGCAAAACATATTTGTACAATGTATAGTGAAGAAATGGCAATGAAAATGCAAACAAGACAGAGGTACACAAAGATGGTTCACAAAACATAGGAAAATTGTACACACTTTGATTTTTACCAAAGAGAAATATCATAGGTACAGTGGAGCCCACTTAACTGGTAGAGTGCTGGAAGCCCATATTTGGGCTTTAATCTGAAGTGTAGGTACCACGACTTGAAGGCTGATATTCACTGGATGTGCTTTGTATTATCTTTGAAGTGATATTATTTAGTCTGTAAGGGTTTGCCTTGTTATAATTTATGGGAGAGTGCCCATTGGCACTCTCCCATAAATTGTTACAAGGCAAAGACACATGTACACAATTTGATGGATGAAAATAATTTAGCACTCAACCAGTTAATTGGATATCTCTTAATTGTATATCCCTGTTAATTGAATATAATTTCCAAACACAAAACCATTTACCATACTCCCAGTACAAATTTGACCTGTTAATTGAATATAGGTTATACAGTAAACTTCTGTTAATTGAATAAAAAATCTTGTAACCTGTCAAGAAACTACTCTGACTCTCCCCAGTTTTCCTTTGTTTATTTATTTATTTATTGGTGTTTAAGGTCACATATTTATGCACAATGGCTAATCATGACCATGACAGTTTTACGGGTGGAGGAAGCCGGAGTACCCGGAGAGAACCACCGAGCAACGACGAGCAGCTGCCAGCTCCCCAACATCGTAACTCCGCACTGCAGCACAGGCAGGGTTAGATTGGTTGAAGACATGCGCACCATCGACGTCATCGTGCCCCCACGCGGGCAATGGAGATGAAGTGTCTTGCCCAAGGACACAACGTGGTTGCCGCAGGTGGGATTCGAACCGAGGACCTCCCGGCTTGCAGCCTGCACCTCTACCAACTGAGCCACCACGCTCCCTTTCCTTTGTTTACAGATCTATTTGGCCTCAGTACATTCAATACAGGCATTTAATCTATTATATCTTGTTTGACAGCGCTCATGGAGCTCTGTCAAACAAGATATACTAGAATAAATGCCAAGTTTATCTCTAGAGTACAGGAAAGTGACAATCCCTGTTAACTGAATACTCCTGTTAATTGAATAATTTTCAATGGCAAAGTGGCTATTCAATTACCAGGGTTCCACTGCATTCACTTGCATTGGGAGACTGATATACATAGTTTCTACAAGCAAATACCGTCACATGTTTCTCCAAATTTCATAACACAAATAAATTTATAACTTGTTAAAATTATTTATTAATACATTTGTGATGGAAAATTATTCAGGATACCATTATTATACAAACTGCTTATTCCCAAATGACAGCCTCTTTGTTCTTTTGGTTACATTTATTCCTATCCTAACTGCACATTTCAGTTTAAGTCAAGTATCATAGAATAGCCCATGGAAACAAAACCAACATTAAACAGGAATATTTCTCAATGTCTTGGACCTGGGAAGTTGAATGTGTACAGAAAGCAGAAGTCGTGGTTATATTTGCCTTTTTCCAGTGTTTTTTTTCTTTCAATAAAAACTGAGTGAGTTTTGAAGGTAATGACAAAGTTGTGAAGAAAATCTTTGATTTTCATGACATAGAAAAAATACAATTAAATATTTATGCTTTTTAAGAATTATGAGGTCCTAACTTCACCATGACACATGAACAGATCAACTCACTCTTCCCAATGTTGAATTTTCTCTAACAATGTTGCATTTTCTGCTGTTATTTCAAATGCTTTCTGTTCCCTCTTCTGAATTTCAGATTGTATACTCCTAAAATTAACAAGGCAGAAATTACAGAACCTCATTACCAGCTAACAACAGAATGAATAACTACAATATGGACATACTTCAGGGTAAAATATAACTTAGTTTGGGTTGGACAAATTCCGACTTGGTTAAAAAAATTCTTCAGTGATTCATAGTTATGTCTTGACAAGCTGACAAACTAAAAAAAAAATATGAGAACTCAAGATATTGTGGTGAAAGACTCATACTGTACATAGGAAGTGGGTTACCTAACTTATCACTAAAACACACACGGAGGAGAGATTTCAAAGACAACAATTGTTAATTCCTGTGATGATACATTGGGAAGGGCAAGCACAGTTTCTGACAAGGGACCTTAGGGTTGAACCCAAGGATCCTATGGCTGAAACATTGCTTGTTGCTCTTATGCTTTTTTCAGGGACAAGAAGTTTTTGTCTAAGTGGAAACTCCACTCCACAAGCTTTTTAAAGGTAATTCACCCTCCACTGTACCAAATATCAACTGAGTGAGTTGATGTTTTATTATAAGTTTGTAGGATTGAAGCTATTGGAGACCTTTTTAGGGATGTCAGACACCTCCTCTGCCACAACCCCAATTATTGCACTAACAAGCAAAACAAATTGGCAAAAATTACATAATTAAGTGCCATATTTCTGCTGTGAGCACCCAGACTACATTGGTTTTGCCCAAGATATTGTATTAGAAGATCATATAACAAATATCTATAAATCTGTTGATGTTGGCTTCAGTTAAACCGAGATAAAAATGTTAAATTGCAGGCATTGGGGAGAATGTTTCTCCCTTAGTGTTTGAATTGGGTGATGGTACAGGTCGGGTGGGGCTGTGGCAGAGGAGGTGTCTCACCCCTAAAAAGGGCCACAGTAGCTTCAACCCTACAAACTTATGATAAATTATTATGAGGGTGTGATATGTTAAGCATGAAGTTATTCACAAGTTCTCTGGCCACAAGTCTAATTTTGTAAGGAATCTAATGCTGATATAAGCTGATTGTTTACCAACTTTTTGTGGAGTTTGCTGCATACTATCACCGAGATGAAATGTAATGTCCCTTCACTCACAAAGATATAGATATTCTTTCGTACCCTAGTCATAGATAGCCCAATCAATAAGTATTGAAATTGCTTTGAAAACATCAGATATGACCACAATACGTGGAACTACATGACATAATCATACAGCTAGTGATGAGCAGATAACAAGAAAGCTGCATCAGATAAATGTCGATGGTTTGAAAATACACAACAGGTCAATTGCCGATGTCATATGGTCAGTGTTAATGTGTTTCAGTGTTCCAGTATTCAAACTACATGATAATTCAGCCTCTAAACACTCCCAATTAGTGATTAACCGATGTTCGGCAATCGCATCTGACATCGGTCGATATTAAGTCATCGGTTGGCCATTGGTGTTTGAACATCGGTTTGTGCCGATGGTTGCATGAGAAACCACAGGATAAAATTGTTCATATTTATGTTTGATTCATGACTTCATCAAAGCAGTAACAAGCTTAATAAGTTGCCATGATGATTGGAAGAAGTGTTGAAACGATTTGTCGATTATTCAACATAATATCCCTCTCCCTGTACAAGTTACACATGCACTGACAACACCCCTCCAGCACTATGAATTGCTGTTTCATTGTTTGATATCACTGTCAGCTCATTTGTAAACAATTTAGTTACCCAATTCTTCTTTATTCACTGTCAACACAAAGTGGACAATAACAAATTAACCTATAATACACTCATCAGCCGACTGTTTTCACAGTTGGAGTATAACTTCAATCTGTTGTGCATGTTACTTCTGGGATTGGTTATAATTTGTGAAACATATTTTCCATTCAGGATTTTCTGGCACTAGACGCGTGAATACGAATCTACGATATGGAGTGAATTGTGTTAAAAGCTATTTGAAAACCCAGCCGTAATGAAAGTATTTTACGTCGATGATTTCCACCCCACAACGAAAGCAATTTTAATTACTGTGTACAAAATGGGACCTACTTTTGTTTTGAAGTGTATATCCACATGGGTTTTGAATCTAAAATTCAAATTTGAACATGAATCAGTAATTAAATCAAGTAAATAAATATATGTTATTTAATTGCCCTTTGATATATTTTATTCAATTTCATCTTGAAACTAAATTTAAATGGAGGAGGAATTTAAAAATAGTAGGAGCACAAGTCACCTATTTTCGCATCGATCAAAGACTCTGTGCTGTTAACATGTTTCCGCTGACGACGTAGTTTTTACACTCACAATCGAGCGATGGTTGCAAATCAAGTTTCTACAGAAAACACATCACACCAAAGCTACAAATGAAATGTTAAAAAAAACGGGTAACGGGTGCGGCCTGCTGGGTGTACCAATGGAATTGTTGACAATTTATATGTCAAATCCAAGATGGCCGGTGGCAGCCATGTTTTTCAACAAATGCCCCAAAAATTTGATAACTCCCATCTAGATATCAAACCAAAGTTACAAAATCTGAAAAAGATCGGGTGAGATGTGCGGCCTGTGGGGTGTTCTAATGGAAATGTTGACAATTTATATGCCACTGCTGGCCATGTTTTTCAACGAAATTCAGAAAAATTTGATAGCTCCCTTCTAGACATCGCACCAAAGCTACATATGATATCTGAAAAAGATAAGATGAGAGCTGCGACCTGTAGGGTGTGCTGAAAGAATCGGACAATTTATACCCAAATCAAAGATGGCTGCTGGTGGCCATGTTTTTCAACAAAATTCAGAAAAATTTGATAGCTCTCATGTAGACATTGCCCCAAAGCCATGTATGAAATTTGGAACTGATTGGGTGAAAACTGTGGCCTGTAGGGTGTGCTAAAGGAATTGTGGATGGACAGAGGAAAGTACAGACAGACGGATATATGGATGGATGAACATCAGATTGCAACCCATCCCAATAGCTCATACTTTACATTGTCAAGTTGAGCTAAATATAAACAAGAGGCCCCCCGGAAAGCTTTTGGAGCAGTGGTTTGGGAGAAGAAGAGTCTTAAATGTTTTCCCCATTACCCACAAAGTGTTGAAAAAGTACCACCATGATAAAACCAATAGCAATTCTGTTGGACCATTCCATTCTGTTGGTCCTAAGGAAGCTTCACGCCAAATAAGAATTATCAGTGCCGTGTAGTTTTTGGAGATATGAGCATTTTAAATTTTTTCTATTTTTAGCTTCTGAGGTTCCCATGGGGAGACGGGAAAAATGTTATTGGCATAAATTAAGTACTTATGACCCAATAAGCCCTTATATCAAATTTGGTTCAAATCAACCTCTCGATTTGGAAAACAGAAATTTTGGGTGGGGCAAAAATTCTTGCCCCTCCCATAACAATGCCAAATATAGCCCCACAAACTTCTCTTGAACAAATCTGAGTCTACACCTCAAAAGGAAGCTGCACACCAAATATCAAGTCTCTGTCACTGCTGGTTCATGAGAAGATATTTTAAGATTTAGGCATACTTTTTGTGCGTGGCCCTACCGAGGGTCGAGGCAACTTGCTTTGAACAAAATCAAAATGCGATGTAATAACAAACAATCATCTCAAATTTCACTTAAATCGGTTCTGCGGTTTTGGAGAAGACACAAACACCATGTTCACGAACAGCGGACGGACAGTGAGTGATCACAAAAACTCACCCTGACTTTCAATCAGGTGAGCTAAAATATGCCTGCCCACAAAAAATTTTACAAAAAATGGCCTACTTTGCAGAGATTAAATTTTTCTTTTTGACAATAGTTGTTTGGCAATGTTTACTCCGACTTCTAATTGGTGAACTGATGGTCAGATATCAATCCATGGCCGATTCCAAACCAATTTATTATTTTATTACCACATAAAACTATGAGTGTGGTGAGTCTTCATTCGTAATGGTATTATCATAAAAAAATTGGTCACATCAAGTCTCGATTTCACAACATATTTTGCATTGATTCAAAGAAAATAAATTTTTATGGTATTTTTAGATTCAATCAACTACAATGTATCAGTTGGTCAGAAAAGTGAATGGTTGGTTTGTTTTTCCTACAAATTGAAATAATCCAGAGTCGTGAATCAAAACACAGGTAATGAACTATTTAATGAGTAGACTGGTTCCAGACCATAATGTCAAATTCCTTACAGAATTTGACAGATGGATCAAGAGCTTGCATCATTCAAACAAGTGCTTTGCGAGATTTCCCCACCCATTCCCATCATCCAGTGTTAAAATGTCTGCAAGCGATACAAGGATCCTGATAAAGAACCTTGCAAATAGGCTTATAGGAGCATGACCATGCAGTATGTGGAGAGTGGATTGTAACTAAATCACCTGTGGAGTGGAGTTATCACCCAAAGTATCACTTTAAAATTATGTACATATGGACAGAAAACACAAGCAACGTTTCAGACAACGGACCTCTGGGTTTAACCATTGGCTGGAACTTTGCTTGTGCTTGTTATGCTTTGCAACAAATTTGCAATTATTGCTTGGGTGGAATCTCCACTCTATGGGTGATTTTGTGATAATAGACTCCACACGTAATGTAGGAGAATAATTTGACCAAACTTGAAAATCATCCTCACAAAATGGCAAGATTAGGCCACACAAAGTAGATCTTCTGTTTCTCAGGCCATTATTTGTAAAATTGCATGCGGGCGAGCGGTTTTTTATTTTATTTTTTATTTCAGTAATTACTTCTTTGCCATCAAAAGTTCATGTTCTTGGTTTATGTTTTAGATAGCATGGGTGGTGGTGTATTTCAACCCTTGAGTGCAAGAAGGCTTTGCAATGCTAAAGCATTGCAAAGCCTTCTTGCACTCAAGGGACAAATTCATCAATTTTTTCAACTTGGGTAAAATATCAGACATAAACCATTTAATTTTATTTTTTTTAAAGTTTAAATTGGTTATAAAAAGAGAGCATGCAGCAGCCAAAAGGACCATGCGGGAGGGCCTGAGAAAAAGATTTTTTATTTTTTTAGGCCTTATTCAAAGCCATTTCTCAACATTTCCCGGCATTTTTAAGGCCCTTCAATAGCCAAATTTAAGTATTTTCATAATAAGCCCTCACTAGTCCTAACAAGGACCTACCAGCCAATACCCTCTCCTCCCCCCTCCCTTGAAGAGAAGTGGAAGGATGGGATAAAGACCAGCAGGTCCTAGTTGGGACTACAACTCAATGATCTATGGCAAATAAAACTACACAGATATTATTATGCACTTTGTCAGCATTTTTTTTTCATGAATATTCAATTTTTTTTCAAGTCCTTCAGGCCCATTTTCAGGATTTCATGGCCTTGAAAAGTTCTTAGTCAAATTAAAGGCCATTTCTAAAATCCAAGGCCTCACAGAAACCCTGAAAAATATTATATCATGTGAAAGACACATTTGGGGAAGCAGTTCATCTGTGGAACCAATGACACCTCAAAAAATGAGGGCATCAGAGCAAAACCAACATTTTCCTTGCTCGTGTTTCATATTCAGACAAACGCAAATGATATTTTGTTTACATAAATTTATTTCATTACATATGATTGGAGAGTGCCTGTGGGCACTCTCCAATAATCTGTAACTAGATATCACGGAGATGGAACCCATCTCTGCGGTCTCTGCGGGCCCCGCAGCAACTAACCGATGTTAGGTATAAACTGATGTGAACCGTAATACTAAAATATTTCAAGCAATAGGTAAAATCTGATTAAAATCCCTTCCCGGACACGAACTTGTCAGAAAAAAAACCCCAAATTCTGAATAATTTGACCTTGAGGTCAAACTTCAAGGTTAAAGCATGGCAACCTTGGTATACGACACGTCGTCTTGAGATAATCTACCCACATATCAAATATCAAAACCCTATCTGTTAAGGGAAAAAAGTTACAGCCCGGACACGAACTTGTCAGAAAAAAAAAAAAATCTGAATAATTTGACCTTGAGGTCAAACTTCAAGGTCAAAGCATGGCAACCTTGGTACGCGACACGTCATCTTGAGATAATCTATCCACATACCAAATATCAAAACCCTATCTATTAAGGGAAAAAGGTTACAGCCCGGACACGAACTTGTCAGAAAAGAACCCCAAATTCGGAATAATTTAACCTTGAAGTCAAACTTCAAGGTCAAAGCATGGCAACCTTGGTATGTGACACGTCGTCTTGAGATAATCTATCCACATACCAAATATCAAAACCCTATCTATTAAGGGAAAAAAGTTACAGCCCGGACACGAACTTGTCAGAAAAGAACCCCGAATTTGGAATAATTTGACCTTGAGGTCAAAGTTCAAAGCATGGCAACCGTGGTATGCGACACATCGTCTTGAGATAATATACCCACATGTCAAATATCAAAACCTTATCTATTAAGAGAGAAAGATTACGGACGGATGGACGCACAGACGCACAGGCACACGGATGCACGGACGCACGGACAGAGCAATCACTATAGGGCGTCCGCCTCTCGGCGGGGCCCTAATAAAACAAATTTTGAATAACAAATTCTGACCACCAAAAATAATCTAGCCCTCAACCAGTTAAGCACTATATATGCACTGTTTAAGGACCATAATTTTCAGACTGTAATAATTTTGTTATGAAATTACAACACAAAGAACACAACCAATAACCACAACACAAATGTATTTCAGTCTCAAGAACCAGATCTCTGGAAAACCCAACTAACTAAATATATATCATTCCTGGAGTTCAACAAGGAGCCATCTGGAATGCTAAAGCATTGCAGATGATGCTTTGTTCCAATGGAGGGCCAATATTTATTTATTTATTTATTAGTGTTTAAGGTCACATACTTATGCACAATGGCTAATCATGACCGTGATAGTTTTATGGGTGGAGGAAGCCAGAGTGGCCGGAGAGAACCACCAAGCAACGACGAGCAGCTGTCGGCTCCCCAACATCGTAACTCCGCACTGCAGCACAGACAGGGTTAGATTGGTTGAAGACATGTGCACCATCGACGTGCAATACGCCTTAGTACACGGCATCATCATGCCCCATGTGGACACTCAGGGTTAAGTGCCTAGAACAATGACACAACACGGGAGTCCAAATCGATCGATCAGGCAGTCACCCATCCGAGGATCAACGTTGCTTAACTTCGATAATCTCACGAGAACCGGTTACCGCAACGCCACTGCGCCCCCAATGGAGGGCCAATATAGAGATCAAATAGATGTGATTCCTGGACGATTTTTTGACAATGCATGCATCTGGGGAGACGTTATAGGTAAACTGAATTTAGGTAGTTTTCAAGGAAAGTGATGGAAACTTTTCAAGGCTGGAAACAATTTCAAGCACATTTCAAGGTAGGGACCAAAATTTAAGGACTTTTCATTTGAGTGAGAACCCTGTATATATCAAATATGGAAGCATTTGAAGAGGGGGTATGTGAGAATATTTTTTAATTATTTTCCACATTTCTCACTATGTTAAAATGTGGGACCTCATGATAGAATTGAGGATTTTTTTTTACCGGTTAAATTTATACTCCTCCTAAGATCAATTACTTGAAAAACAATGTTCCATTGTTAGTCCTGGAGGATCCCAAAGGGTGGGGGGGGGGGGGGGGGGGAGGTGTTGAAAAAGAAGTGAATGCCACCCACTGGTATTATGTTTCAAATTTTGTTCAAAGAAAGATCCAAATGTGAGCAGGGCAAAAAATTCTACACCCTCCAAGAACAATTTCAAACACCCCCTCTCGAATTTAATTTGAACAAACTCTTTTGATACTCCAATAAAAAAAACCCTGAACTATCAAGTCATAGAATCAATCACTTCCTGAGAGAATTTTTTTTCAAAAAGGGGAGGGGGGGGGGGGGGGGGGCAAACAACTTGATTTGCACAAAGCTGAAATATCCCTGGTCAACAATCACTCACATGAATTTCATTGAAATCAAACACCAGTAATTTTGGAGAACCACACTCTGAGATTTACCTCGATGACAAAGTGAAATGACTATAGCACACACGACTTTCAGTTTGATGAGTAGGGCAAGGGCTGCTTTACTATCTTCAACATCTGATTTGATTCAAAACTAGAGGTACTGTGAGCAAACTCACAAAGTGATACCCCCCTGCGCCTGAAATGTATAAGTTAGATTATCTCCCCTTGGAAAGGTCAGAACAGAATTATATTGCTTCATGCACATCTTGATATGGAGTTCTTCCATTGTGTAAAGTTTCATGAAAATTCTTCAAATGGTTTAGGAGGAGTTGCGCTTACAAGGATGGACAGACGGTATAAGTTAGATTATCTCCCCTTGGAAATGTCAGAACGGAATTATATTGCTTCATGCACATCTTCATATGGAGTTCTTCCATGTGTAAAGTTTCAAAAAAATTCTTCAAACGGTTTAGGAGGAGTTGCGCTTACAAGGATGGACAGACGGTATAAGTTAGATTATCTCCCCTTGGAAATGTCAGAACGGAATTATATTGCTTCATGCACATCTTCATATGGAGTTCTTCCATTGTGTAAAGTTTCATGAAAATTGTTCAAACGGTTTAGGAGGAGTTGCGCTTACAAGGATGGTCAGACGGACAGATTACCTCCCCTTGGAAATGTCAGAACGGAATTATATTGCTTCATGTATATCCCCATATGGAGTTCTTCCATTGTGTAAAGTTTCATGAAAATTCTTCAAACGGTTTAGGAGGAGTTGCGCTTACGATGGATGGATAGACGGACAGATGGACGGACGGGGTGATTCCTATATACCCCCCCCTCCCCCCAACTTTGTTTGTGGGGGGTATAATAAGCTTGATGATTCAAATCAATTCAATTCAATTAAGAGTCCTGCTGAACCAAAGGTTTTCCAGTTTTCAAGACATTCTCAAAATACTAAAACTCTTGAACTCTTCTTCTATCATCAGGTCTCCAATAGGATACCTGATGATAGAAGAGTTCAAGGAGGTTCCACTACTGAAGTTACTTTCTGTTTTTAAAATATTCCTCGAATTGACTAACTTAACAGACGAGTCACTGTTGAATGCAATAATTTAAACCTTTGAACCCAAAAGGCTCCAAAGCTGCACATTGAAAATATTGATTGGTCGACCCCCAAATAATGAATATGGACTCATCAAATTGCTGCCATTGAACTGACATGGTAGGTGACACCAAGGTTCAAAGGGTTAATTAATACTTCAGTGGAAACTGGAAATATTTATCGTTATAAAAACGTGCAGTATCTACCTTTTAAGTGGCCATGACATCAAATTGAGATTTACTTCGATTCAAAATCCTCAGCATGATTCGATTCAACCCAAAATTTGAGATCTGTAAGATCCTACAGGTAAGCTAACATATCCTCCATCTATTCTGTGTAATCTAAGGGATGAGTGGGTTATGTTTGTTGATTTTACATGGTTAAGTGCTGGAAGCCCAAATTTAGGCTTTATTCAGACTTGTGGGTATCACAAGTTCAAGTCTTCACATCCTGAGGATGTCCTTCAAATTATCTTTGAAGTGAGATTATTTAGTCTTTATTACTTTCCAAAGTGTGATTTACTGGGATTTCTGGGTTTGATTATAAACGATAACTTAACAAGTGAATTATGCAAATCAATAATTGTGTCATGTATCCATGCACGCAAACGAAGACGCTTTGCCGTGGGTGTAATGGGGACTTCATTGTTTTTGTTTTTTTTAACTCTTTACCTAACATGAAAAGCAGACGACACTAGCAAAACAAATTCTTGAATAACTAATTTTTTCATTTTTTTTGTCTCAAAAACATAGGTTATGACCCCTCATTGGAATGAGCTCGATGAGCTCGTTCCAATGAGGAGTCATAACCTATGTTTTAGAGACAAAAAATTTTTTAAGAATAGCGTGGACGATTTTGGCCGTTACGTTAGGTAAAGGGTTAAATAATATAATTATCGTTAATAATGAAAAGTAATAAACAGAGTAATCGCTTGACTGCACTGGTTACATGAAATAATTCATTCGAGGCGAGGGACTATATTGTAAAACACTCGTGTGCATTCGCACACTCGTGTTTGTACAACATCCCTCACCTCTTATGAATTATTTCATGTAACCAGTCCAGTCAAGCAATTACTCTTGTTTATTACTTTTCATTATTAACAATAATTATATTATTTAACCCATTACCTAACGTAACAGCCCAAACTGGCCAGCGCTATTCTAAAAAATCGCTAATTAACTTTCATTATTACTTTCATTTTTTGTCTCAAAAACATAGGTTATGACCCCTCTTTGGAACGAGCTCGTCCCAATGTGGGGCCACAACCTATATTTTTTAGACAAAAAATTTGTTATTCAAGAATTTTGTTTGCATGTGTCGTCTGCTTTTCATGTTGGGTAAAGGGTTAAACCTGGTTATGAATTCCATAACTTTTACCCTTCCAGCCCATTTTCCAAAACTTTTCAAGGCCCTTTAATTTTTTTCAAAATTCCATGACTTTTCCAGGATTCCATGACTTTCCCAGGATTTCATGACCCATACGTACCCTGGTAACTGCAACACATGTATAAAGGAAAGTTTATACAAAATCATTTATGTAATGTGGATCCTTTGTTTACCACAGTAATAAAAAACTGCTCTAATTCCTGGGGTTCCAACAGGGAAGTAATCAAGAAAAACAAAATGAAACAAATGAGCAAAAAAGTGGGACATCTGTCTGTATTCGACAATAAACAATATCAACAGTATTTAATACGTACTCTAGTTTCTTTTCATGTTTTAGATCAACAGCTTCTGGTAATTTTTTCAACTGTTCATTCAATGCCTAAAAGGGTAAAGAAAATTATAATCCACCATCTCAGAAATTGAAGAATATTTGTACACTGGTTTTAACTCGATAAATACAGATTACTGAAGCAGTCAATTGACCTGAGTCTGGAATTCTGTGAATATAGTATTTCCACTCAAATCGAATATTGAATCGAATTTGCACCCCAAAATTTTGAATGGAACTAATATTGAATATGGATAATTGCACATTTTTCTGTTGACATGATGGAGCAAGTGGAGTCACTAAGATGGAGTGAGGGTGTAAACATAATTTTTTTTGACTGTTAAAATATTCCAAGTACATCATCAAGGCATGTCTTCATCGAAGACATTCCTTGATGTTGTATTTGGAATAATTAGTCGGGATAAGGCCTAAAAAAATTAAAAATCTGTTTCTCAGGCCCTCCTGCATGGTCCTTTTGGCTGCCGCATGCTCTCTTTTTATAACCAATTTAAACTTAAAAAAAATAAAAATTAAATGGTTTTATATAATATGTCTGATATTTTACTCAAGCTGAAAAAAGTGATGAATGTGTCCCTTGAACGCATTGCAAAGCCTTCTTGCACTCAAGGGATGAAATACACCACCACCCATGCTATTCTGTAGATTATGAGACCTAAAACTTGAACCAAGAACATGAACTTTTGATGGCAAAGAATTACTGAAAAAAAATAAAAAAACGCACGCCCGCATGCAATTTTACAAATAATGGCCTGAGAAACAGAAGATCTATTTTGTGTGGCCTAATTAACCCTCTGAATGCGAAAGGCTGCTTTTCTGGCCCAGGAACATAAGACGTCATCATGTCATTAAGTAGGATGGCTGCTAGGTGAATGTGTGGATAGACCGATCAATATTGTCAAAGGGCACCCTAAAGGCTATATGCTGAAAATATTAATTGACTTGCCCCCAAAATACTGAATATGGACTCTCCCAATTGTTGTCATTGAACGGACATGGAAGACACAACCAGGGTTCAAAGGTTAAAAACACAGACTGTCTGCACTGATTTTGTTAACGATTTTCAGAAAATACCATCTGCGGCTCTCCCATTTCAACTGTTTCAGTTGTTTTTCAAATATCAAATATCGCGAGATCCTACCTAGGTTGTTGTATTCCGTTGAGTTGACAAGAGATGAAATCAGCCAGATCAAAAGTGTTGTTCTTTATATCTTGTTTTGTATAATAATTTGTTTAACAAGATATTAATCCTTTATCCAATGCATACATTGTCAAAATTTGTTATTCTGAAGGGGTCACATAAGCCTTTTTCATATTTAAAAAAAAAAAAAAAAATTTCAACTCAATTTGTAAATTATGCAGGTAGATGCAGCAAGTTTGTTAGGTGAAAGGTTAAGCAGTAGACTGGCAACAGACAAAATGAATAACAGAATAAACTTGCGAAAAAGTCCTGCAAAGATTTGAAATTGGATTTGATTACAAATTTCCCTGATAATTCAGGGCACCTTACGATAGAAGAGAAGGCAAAGGATATTCCGCTTTGGAAACTACTTTTATTCCATTTCAGGGATATTCCATTTTATTTTATTAACATGTCCAAAATACAAGTCTCTACTGAAAACAATACCCAGGTGGAGACGGACATTATTTTCAATATTTTACGTAAGGGCAGAAAAGATAAGTTGCACTTTTCCTCAGTCATGTCAGGGTGGAAAGGATAAGTTACACTATTTCTCAGCCACCTTGTCTCACATCCCTCCTATAGTTCTATATTTTTACTGTCCCTCTAAAACTTTGTGTCTGGTGATTTTGAACCCTGTCATTTCAGGAGACAGGGGGAAGGCAGCCAATCTGTCGATGTCAACTCCCTGCTGTATACATTTATGTCATGTTGTCAACTCCCTGCTGTGTACATTTATGTCATGTTATTGAAATGTTTAATACAATTAATGTAACGTATCAGTTTGCATACTACTAAATAAAATTATTTATCTATGGTTGGAAGAAGGTGCAATATCTACAACCTGAAACTGTGAGATTCAATTACAGATGTTTGACGTAATTCCATTTGAATTTTCATTTGACCCCAAATTTGAGATCTGCAGAGCCTGCTGCCTTTTGATATGAATACTGTCGCTTGACAAGAGGCCAAAAAAGAAATGTCACTACCATTGCTTACCAGGTCCTATTTTACCCATAAAACAGAACTAGTTTACTACAGTAAACAAGCACTGCTTCACTTCCCAGGGTTGAGACAGGGATTTCTTTTTTAGATAGTGTTGTTTTTTCACATACACTGATTTCAGTGAAGGAATGTTTCTGACCTTTGGGGTTGATATTTTTCTCATCAGTGGTGATGAATTAATCTTTCTTTCACCTGTTTGAGTCTCATTCGAACTTTTAAGGAATAGATGCTCCAACAATTAATTGGCATAATGGTTGAGAATATGTCAGTATTGTCGACTGTTCAAAAGTACGTCTGCTGTGTACTGGTTTTCAGCCGCGGCATATCGTGGTGCAGGGTAAATTTCTGTGTGCAAATTGTGACCCATTCTTAAACTTAAACATTCTTCTGCTAAGCCACATCAATTGAAGAATTAAATGACAAATGAGTCGATATTTGAACTAAATTACTAAATATATATTGTTCAATTCCCTTTCTTATATTTTATTCACGAGGAAACACTATTCAAGTGAAGGGGGATTTCTAAGAAATGTGCTAAAGTCAGCTACTTTTGCCCAGAAACTAAAAAATTTGTCCAGGAAGCTCAGATTGAAACAAATAAGACCCCAAAACATATGGATATAAGTGACCTATATATACCAAAAGACTGTTTTGTTAATCCTCAAAGGCCCGGGGATTTTAATACATTTTAGTTAAACCTCGACAGTCCACATCCTATGACTTTGCTATTGCTTCTAGGCAAATCTTGGCTGCCTATATATAAGTAGCCAAGACTTGCTTAGAAACAACTTCCAATGTACTTTTAATGTTACTCGCAAGTTACCCCAAGACTACATGTTGGGGACCTGCTCTGTGGTAGAAACAAGTGATTCTACTCGGAATTTGGCCTTTAAGGGTTAAATATATTTCACTTCTATCCATATTATTTGTTTTATTCATTATAATCGGGGCTTCAAAGGACTATTATTTGACACTGAACATCTCAAAAGGGGAAAATATTGGGCTGTCTATTTTCTGGGATTTTTGGCACAAACCGATTTCCCTTCCAGGAGACCAGGCACTCCACTGAATTTTGGATACTGGTCTCAAGGGAACTCTACTTAATGATTATTAATTGCCAAAATATATAACTATGTTGTCAATACTTTATTAAGTAAGTTGCCAAGTACATCACCAAAATTTCTCACTTTTTTTAAGGAAAAAAAGTTGAGTTAATACACCTGCCAAGATTTCACACTTCTGTTGTTGGAGAAACTGCATGGGTAAGCAGTAATTGGGATTTTAAGAAAACCAAAACCAAACCGTAAGCATAAGTTTTTTTATCAAAAAAACCAAAGCTAAAACAAACTGGAAATTTCATAACAGTCATAATGTGAAAGCTGCATATTGTTGAAGCCCTTATAGAAACTTACCACTGTGAGTGCAAGAACGGCTGTAATTTTTTCAAATAAGGAAAGTTCATGAGTTGTACCTATAAAAAACAAACAAAAATCACCTGTGAAACTAATGTAAGTAATTTTGAAAAACAAATGGAACAAGAGATTGTCACTCGGAAGTGGCTATGACCTCCATCGAACAAAAAAATGTTTTGGGGCTACACATCGTCTCCCTTTTAGCAACATGTATGCAAAGTTTCAACAAAATCCAACAAAGCATCTCAGAGTTATGGAGCAGACCCGAAAATCTTCCTGGACAGTTGACCTTGATCTGTGAGCACGATCCTCCATGGAACAAAAAAAAAATTTTTGAGCATGACACATCGTCTCCCCATAAGCAATATGTAAGGCAAGTTTCAACAAAATCCAAAGAAGCATCTCAGAGTTATGGAGCAGACAGGAAACTCTTCCTGATGGACAGATGGACAGATAGACATATGGACAGAAATGACAAACACTATATGCCCCCAAAAATTTTTTTTCAGGGGCATAATAAAACGGATAATTAAAGAACATTATCAAACATGGACACTCTTCAATAAGCCCAGAAAAAACGTTTTCTGTTCTTTCTCTGTCAAATGACAAACACTATATGCCCCCGAAAATTTTTTTTCAGGGGCATAATAAAACGGATAATTAAAGAACATTATCAAACATGGACACTCTTCAATAAGCCCAGAAAAAACGTTTTCTGTTCTCTCTCTGTCAATCCTTCATCAAAATTAAACCTCCTCATTGAAAAAGTTTATTGGCTTGCAATGTCTTCCTCCGAAATTACATTTTTTTTATTGTTGTACATTTATTTGCAATTGTTTGCAACAGAACAAAATTAAAATACGGTGTCTGTTTATTATAATTATTTTGTAACCATATTGTTTGCTATGTTCCACAGAAAATTACGCATATATCATGTGGATGGTAATAATTTTTCGAAAGAGGTAAGTGAACACCAGTGACTTTCATATTTCTTTATTAACAAGTTTGGAGCTTGAAGTCAAAATTTGCATTTTTTTGCTGAAGTGCAAATACTGCAACTTAACCCTTCGAATCCTGGTGGTATCTTCTATGTCAGTTCAATGGCTGCAATTGGAAGAGTCAGTCCGTATTTATTTTTTGGGGTCAGACCAATATTATTTTCAACATGCAGCCCAAAGGCTGCATGTTGAAAATATTGATTAGTCCACTCACACATTTACTTTGCAGCCATCCCCCTTACTGACATTATGACGTAGCTTGTGACCCGACCGGATAAACAGCCTCTGGTGTTCAAAAGGCTAAAAGTTTTATTTTATGTGGATATGCTTCATATTATATGGGAAATGAGATTATTTAGGCACTCTCCCTTAAATTTTAAAAAGGCAAGAACATTAGAACAAAGGTTCCAACCAACATAATTTAGCACTCCACCCTGCTCCACCTGTTATCAACACCCAAATATAAAAAATACAAATAAAAGCTTCCCTCCCTCATTGATTTGAAAAACTGCTTGAAAACCAAATGTATTTTTTTATTTGGCCTAACTATCAAAAAATAATTTTCCGAAACAAGATACATATTGATTATTACCACCCTGGGGAGGGAAGGGGAGAATGTCCAAGGTGGGGTACTCCAGTCGAAACCTTGTTTTTGTGCATATATTGAAAAGTGTGAAGAATGAGTTCAAATGTGGACTCGACACAAGGTTGAGAGTTGAATACACTATATTGGAACACCACAGACTGGTAATAACAATTTTATATTATATCGCATCTAAAAAGGGACCAATTTGACATTTCAACAAGGAACTACCTTATTTTCCACAAATCAAAGCATAGTGCTGTTTGAGGAAATACATTCACATGAATTGAAGAGTTTTCCATTTCAGTTGAGCATATAACAATTGCTTTCTGGGTGTGCTTGACACTGTTATACATATTAAATCAGTTTGCTTTATTGACTAAATTAGTATTATCAAAAACTAACCGGAACTTGAAAACAAATTGAAGTAGTGATCACTTTGTGTTTGAATCAAGTTTCGAAAATCTGCCTTCTGGAGTTCGTACATGCATGCATGATGTGATGCTACCCTCAATACAGCTCTGTATTTGGATGTTTTACTAGCATTTGAGAAAGTATACTGAGTCAAAAAAGAAAGTATAATAGAAACAAATGTGAAAAAATAGCATAAAAGATGAAATATAATAGATCTAATGTTGCACGTTTGTGGACAAGAGGTCATGGAAAGAGTTTAATGACATGTTGTTGTTGTCCACCCAACAGGATACAATTTTGCTACGGATTTCAAAAACGCACATGCTACCCGAGAATGTCAAATCGAATGGGTGACCGACAATTTTCTTAGTGTTACGTTGTGCTAGAGAGCCTGGGTAATTGAGAAAACATGCAAGTTTTTGTCTTCTGACATTTTAAAAAATGCCAAGGTTAACAGAAAATCAGAGGTTGCGTGCCATTGGTATGCATGAGGGTGGGATACCTCCAGATGAGCTTGCTGATGAGTTCGGAGTCACTGTGGCCACTATTTACCATCTCGTTGGAAGGTATAGAACCACTGGATCTACTGCCGACCGACCGCGTTCAGGTCGACCAAGAGTTACGACCCCTGCACAAGACCGACACATCAGGACGTCTCACTTGCGGGATCGCTTCCTTCCAACAAAGAGGACAGCAGCAATTACTCCTGGTAGAACTAACAATAGAATCAGTGCACAAACTGTCTGAAACAAGACTCTCTGAACACGGCATCCAAAGCAGGCGTCCAAACCATGGACCAAGCCTTACCCAACGTCATCGTACCATCAGAATGGAATGGGCATGTCAGGATGTTTGCTGGACTCAGCAGCACTGGAGCACAGTTCTTTTTAGTGATGAATCACAATTTTGTCTACGGCACGCTGATGGTAGGGCAAGAGTTTATTGCCGATGAGAATGGTTTTCTGATGCTTGCGTGTGGGAATGCGACTCTTTCGGCAAGGGTAGTGTAATGGTTTGGGCAGGAATTTCCTTGCACCATCGAACGCAGTTGATCATCATCGATGGTAATCTGAATGGACAGAATATAGGGACGAAATTCTTAATGCTGTTGATGTCCCCTTGTTCAATGCCAACATCGGATTGCAGTTATTCCAGCAAGACAATGCCAATGTCACATGGCACAAATCTGTCGTGACTTTCTTGAGGAGCAGAGCATCAAACTTCTTCCCTGGCCCCCACTTTCGCCAGATCTATAGACAATAACAGCTTCACCCATTGTTACACAATTATTATAAGGCCAGAAGAGGCAAGGAGAAACCAGCCCCCCCCCCCCCCACCTCTTTTTTGAAAGAAATTAACCATCAAAACAAAAAGGAAAGCGGCCTGGAATCAGTGATAAAGTGGTATTGAAGAATATCAGAAAAGAAACCTAATATAGGATTCCCTTCTGAGCAATAAAAGGCGAACTGAATATATAATCATTTTAAAGGCTCCCGGTAACAAGTAAAATTTAATCTGTTGTGACCAATACGTCGCCTTCCTAAGGCATCTAGAGCTAAACTGAATCATCTGTTCAAGACTCAAGATGAAGATAAAGCTCCAACTTCTTTAGCGGAGATCTTATAATAAAATCGAAAGCTTCTAAAATGTGTACCACATCCGGAATACCCAGGCAGTAAAACGTCAAAATACTGACTGGGCAGAACATTGTTAATACAGAGATCAGACGAGAACCGGTGATATTAATATGTACAACCTTAAACTTGTTCAATCGAATCCCAATGGAAAGTTATCTGAGAGAACTCAGATGCTTCAGAGCCAACCAACAGGTGACCACGTCCCGGTGTACATGTGAATCTCAACAAATGAACTTCCAAACTGCAACCGTTCAAATCTACGAGAATGAGAGAGTAGGATTCTTCTTTGTGTACCGCTTCCAGTTGAAGACTGGATTCAGAACGTGGAACAGGATATGATTAAAACTAGAGTGATGTCACGCATGCAGCCCGACTGTCCCAGGAATGGCAATGCTTAAGACGCAAAATAGTCGGAGCCATTAACTTCCTGCCAATGGGAGAGCAATGAAAGACTTGAATATAATTGAATGAATATGAGGCTTACGGGAAGAGAACATCCTGCCCTGTAATCGACTCTCAACATATGGGAAGGGGGTGGGGGGGGGGGGGGGGGGGGGGAGATTTGTAGGGGGCTCAATGTAAAATCATTTATCAAACCCCAACCCGCATTACTTGAATCGCTAGGTGAAGTAGTGAAGTAATACTAACGCTTGGGACTGTGAAAAATCCCTTTTTTCAACAATAGGAAAAAGGAAACCTCATGCTACATTCCCGAAGTTATGCTCCTGCTGCTATTCTCAATAAAAGAGCAATAACAGCGAATAGAAGCTTATCATAACAAAATAGCTGGTCAAATAACCAAGACTGACCAGTTTTTTGACCCGGCGAGACTCGTAAAGCTCTCGTTCTAGTCATCTAGAATAGTATAAGACTGTAGGGCTTCATCACGTCTGACCAACTCCATATTGCCACTGAAGGACGGAGAGGAACACGATGAAAATGGCGATATTGCAAGGAATACACCCGACAATATAGCACTGCCATATCCCTTGAAATCAAAACAGTACGCCAGGGCCCTAAAGAATACACCACAGTGACCACACCGTCATAATATCCATAATCCTCCAAGTGGAGTCATAATCCACCAAGACAGATTGGACATAAAATGAAGTGGGCAACAAAAAACAAGGTTCCGGCACCTGATCACAGAAACCTAGATGAACCTCCTCATCCCGATTATTTGCAGGAAACATATTCCTGAAAAAAGGAACTTACGACAGGCACAAGAAAGAACGCTCATAATTTCTCACTGCAGTTAAAACTAGAAGTCCTGTCCTGAAATGTGCACAAATAGCACGTTGATCTGCGCATTATGACCATAGTAAGGCTATCAAATTCTGTACATATGGCCTGTGCACAATCAATGTTTCAGCCAATGGACCTCCAGGAAACCCGGAGGTCCATTGGCAAAAACATTGCCTGTGTTTGTTATGAGTAACCAGAACCTGCCGTGCTTTGGATACCATTCGATATGGCAATTGCGCGCAATTCGTATGCGCAATTACTCCTAGATAAGCGCACAGGTCATGACAGGATTTCTAGTTTTAACTGTAGGCGAATATGACGTCATCACTAGGGCTAAATTCGTCAGACAACTCGCACAAAAAATACTGTTACGGAAAGAACAACCTCCTTCCTTATAACAGTACTCTGTCCAAGAGGACAGTGGTCTCAGCCTTGCTGACGCAGCTTAAGGTCTTCCTATCCGTGAAGACAATTATCTGGGTGTAAACTGCGGCCACGGAAGCTCACTAAATAGACTTACAACGCTAGCAGCTAATGATAGAGAAAAAACACCGCTCATAATTCTCACTGGGCTACTATGACATCAACAGGAAGACTAAATGTCTGTGACACCTAAGAATACAACACCGAGAAGGAAAAAACATTCCCCAAAAGACAGCGATATCAGCCTTGCTAACTCAGCTTGTCATCATCTCCATGAAGACAGATATATGGATGTAACCTGCGGGCTTGGAAAGCTCCCTAAATGGAGACTTACGACGTTAGCCACTAATGTTATAGAAAAAGACAGCTCATAATTCACATGAGGCTACTATGGCATCAACCATAGGACTAAATGCCTCTGACGTCTAAGAATACAACACAGAGAAGGAAAAAATGTACTACTTACGATGTAAGCCGCTAATGTTATAGAAAAAGACCTCTCTTCATTCACATCAGGCTACTATGATGTCAACCATAGGACTGAATACCTCTGATACAACACCGAGAAGGAAAAAACATACTTTTTCCTTCTAACAGCCCTGTTCAAAACAAGACAGCAGTCTCAGCCTAGCGAACGCAGCTAGCGATCTTTCTAATCATAAAGACCAAATCTGAGTGTAATCTGTGGCCTCGGAGAGCTCACTCAATCAAGACTTAAGACTCTAGCCACTACGGCTGATGTGAAGAAGCAATAAGCTATACAATTACAGCAGCAAGTCCATCCTTGAGGCAAAATATTGGATTAAACTACAGTAGCGTCACAATCTGCTGTAGGCAGAACAATGACCTGACCCCAAATCATATCGAAGCATCTCTCGACTGAATATGTCTCGATGAGTTAGCAATTGGTTACCAGACTTCAGTAGCAACGAATGGAACTGGATACATGGAACTGCAGAAACATGTGAAGTTGGAAGCCAGCTTGCGGTCGACTATGCATAGTCCTTACAACGGAAGGGGGGAAGCGGAACTAGCAGCCGGCCCCAGTTGCTATCGGGGAGGAGAGGGCTCTCACATTCACACACTGTGCTTCGCTGAAGCCAAAGCAGTCGACCCTGACTGCTATCGGGATGGAGAGGACTCTCCTGTTCATTACGACAAGCGTACCGACTGACACCAATTGGCCTCATCCCCTTGTATGCCGTCGTCGTTAGATGAGCTTTATTTTTTTAGGTGTTCACTCTACCCTTACACATATCTCGACTGTAACAGATCAACCCAGTGATAGTGATTTCACTAATGGAAAACTGCACCACCGGACGAGTTAGCCGCTGTCAGGGAAATAAGGCATGAAAGGGCCCAATCCCTGCTATAATATGAGCAACTCAAAACGAAACTCATATGTGTGCAGATACGGCTGCACAGACAATATGTGCGTCAGCATGCTGCCAAAGGTCCGATATCAAGGCTTATATGAGTAGCTATCTAAGATACTTTGCCGCCTGTTGCTCTCGGGATGTTGCTCTGACCCCAGGTCTTATCGATGCGTGTCCTAACTGAAGATGCCTCGATGAGCTAGCTTTGGAAATCCAACTTCGGTGGCGATGAATGGACCTGTATCCGTGGAAACATCAGAAGTCGGAAATCTAGCTTGCAGTCGAATGCGCATTGGCCTGCGTGGCAGAAGAGGAGGAAGCCAAACAGCCAGCCCCAGCTGCTATCGGGAAGGAGAGGACTCTCCCGTTCATTAGGACAAACACCCCGACTAACTACACTTGCCACAGTCAATGCCAACTGTTATCAAGACGGAGAGAGCTCTCCAGTTCGACCCCAAGTATCCCAATGAATACCGGACAGGCTTCCACCCATTCCATGCCGTCGACGCTGGGTGAGCTTTATATGTTGAGCCACTCGCTCTCCCCACTTCTACACTCTCCTCGACCGCAATGGACCTACTTGGAGTCCCGGCTCTAACTGGAGAACCGCTTCACCGGTTGAGCTAGCGGCTGGCAAAGACTTAAGAGCACTAACTAGAGGCCTTAAATTCCTGCATAAAAATCATGAGCACCTTACAGCTAGCTCTGTTTGCTCATCAGAGCGGGGCTCATGAGAGTGTGATGACGGCTGCACAGAATGGATTGGTGTTGATGAACCATTACCATATTCTTGTTCCTCTGAAAAAGAAACTAAAAAAAATAACCCGCGGCGACAGCTCCGTATCGGAACTTCGTCGCCCACAACGAATGGACACCCATCTAGAACATCTATCCAAGATTCACACCTTGCACAAGAATAAGAGAAGGTGCAACAGCTACAAACCCAGCAGGCCTGTAGATCAGAAGAGGACCTAATGGACCCACACGAAGCATGAATCGTCACTGTAGGTCACTAATGACATACACAAAAATATGATACAATATAAGCCCTCAACACTCCCTAAAATGTATAAAAAAAACTACATTATACATTATAGGATATAACAACATAATAGAAAAAATTAAATTTTCTAAAAATGTAGATGACAGCCCAAGTACCCCAATGAGCCCATGGGCACCCCAATAGAGCCTAAGTGTGGATATACCACTCCACAACTAGGACAAGAACATCAGGCTAGGGCCTACCATGTCAAGTAACACACTAATATAATAAGTGTACTACAGTAAACCGTCACAGTACTTACCAAAACTTTTGAGAAAAAGTAAACATTGTCAGAAAACAAACCGGAACTGACAAGACAGGCACATAAAGAACGGACCGAAGTCAGTAACAGGTGTATAAAACTACCAACTGCAAAACTAAATCTTCCCAGGAAGATAAAATAATGCAGCCGGTAGAAGATGTAATACTAAGACGTCCCCGGAATTTGACCTGACCGGGACATAAACAAGGGGGTACGCGGAACTATATTCCGAGAAAAAACGTCAAATTCCCAAGAAATTTTGAAAAATAAAGCTCTTAACTGGTAGAGTGCTGGAAGCCCATATTTGGGCTTTAATCTGAAGCGCTGGTAATCCAACTAAAAGACTTCATATTCAGTATTCGTACTTCATATTATCCTTAAAGTGAAATTATTTAGTCTTTAAGGATTTGCCTTGTTACAATTTATGGGAGAGTGCCTATGGGCACTCTCCCATAAATTTTAACAAAGAAATGATATGTCGACAAATGTTGATGACCAAAAATAATTTAGCACTCTACCAGTTAAAAAACGCCAAAGGCACTTGGGAACTTAACAGGAGGGTTCATAGAAAGGCAGGGGAGAACACTAAACAATACTAGTGTTATCATAAGAAAGTATCAGGTGAAAATCCTGAAAACGGGAAACATTTTATTAAAAAATTAAAACATTAAAAAATTTAAAAATTAAAAAACGCTCCAAAACACCACTGTTCTCCTGCAAATCCTGTAAAACCATTGAATCAACCAATATATTCAATAATCTGTGTCTGGCATCTTCAGAAAATAAGTTTTATAGCACAGAAGTCAGGTAGATGTTACTGACATAGGGCCCAACAAAAAGAATGATGGCTGGCGCCAATTTCCGTCGCTTCCTTCTTGTGACGCATGTGCAATGCATAAAGGTATGGAGGATCGTACACGACTTTAAATTTCTGGATTTCTATTCAAATTTTTGGGGGGGAGGGGGGGGGGGGTTCAAAATTTGTGTTTGGCCATTAAAAGTTATAAGTTTGCACCAGCTAAGTCTAGGCCATTGGTACAGTAGAAAAATATACCCTTATTTTCCATGACTTCCAGGCCTGGAATAATAGTTTTCAATTTCCATGACTTTTCCTCGTTTCCAGGACCTGTACGAACAGTGTACTTAAGGGCAGGTTCCACAACTTACAGGTTTAATATTTGGTGGATGTGCTTCACATTATCTTGGAAGTGAATTTATTTCATCTCTATGTATTTGGTTACAATTTACCATAATTGTCAATTTGTCACAAGGCAAAGACATGTGAACTTAATTTGGCAACCATCAGAAATTTAGCACTCTACATATTAAGAGATATCAAATACTTTTCTGGTCAAGTTATTTTTATCCACCGATTTCAAAAAATAAGCACCGTCTACATAATATATGAGTTATCTTCTGAAGAATATAGCAAACTTGATGTTTACAAAACAATGACAATAAAAAGATGCTGTTTTTGATCATGCTTTATTGCAAACACATGCAAATAAATATACGTCAATCAAAAAGGTAATAATTTAAAATCCAAGCCTGGCAATCTAGAAAATCAAGGAGTGCAAAACAATTGCTCTCCTCAGATTGCTTGGGAGTGCAATTGCACATGGAATTTTCAATGCAAAAACTTGTATGCTTTTTTGGTAATATTCACTTAAGGTATTAATATTGTGACTGAAAAATAGTACTACATTCAGCTACATGGTGAAAATATTGGCACACGCATCTTCTCATTATTCAAAATTTTGCATTCAGTTCTTATGTGACTGCCTTCTACACTTAAAATATATATACGCGACAAAGAATGGGTCATGAATTATTGCAAATCAATGCAACATTGACAAATCGTCCCCTGAGTTCCAATGTGTTCTATGTGCCAGTAGGCACATAGAACACATTGGAACTCGGGGGACAAAATAATAGATTTTAAAGGCCATCCCAAACAGGTTTGGCATTCCAGAAAATCAAGGGATGCAAAAAATTGCCCTCCTTAATTTTTTCTAGGCGTGCAGCACTCCTGCACTCCTAAAGAATGCCAGGCCTGAAAATTTCACAATTTCATACAAATTTTGGAAAACAAGCCAACTAAAAGGTTCAATGAGAGGCTTTAATTTCAATTAGGGATAACCGGAGAACAAAAACCTTTTTCTTTTCTGCCTTACTGCTGAAAAGAACATTTTAAGATGAATGTCATGCCAAAAGTTTACAATATTACTGCAAAAAAACTCAGTTTAACAGCTTACCTGGCTTCTCGACATGATTTTTTTCACATTCCTCTTCACCTTCATTCTGATTATCTGAGATAAAAAACAAACAATTCACTTTGCAGTATTATACCCCTTCCATATAGACCCTTAGAGTACTAGCAGATCAGAAATGTGAGGGACATATTAGAAAAAACTTGAGAAAATGGGGGATGAGCTTGGTTCAAGGCCACAAGAAGGACATGAAATTAGTGAAATGGAGAGGCAAGCCTAGGGTAAGTGTCAATACATTTTGCCAAAATTTTCCGACACTATTTACTTATTTATTGGTATCTAATGTCACATATTTTTTTATTGCACAATGGCTAATCATGGCCACAACATGGATATGAGGTCAAGTCCAGCCAATCCTTTATACCTATATTGCACACTTTATAAGACATCCATCTCCGGCATTGGCTACTACAGTAAACAAGCACTGCTCCACTTCCTCAGGTTCAGACACTACAGAATAATTACACTGTTTAGTGTCCAGGAATGACAAGACTCGAGAACATACGACTGAAAGGAGTCGTGTTTAACCCTTGACCCAATGGAGATCTTATTAAAATTTATTATTTTAAATAGTAATTAGTGCTCAACCGATGATCGGAACAGGCCACCACAATCGGCTGGTTGTGGGCAATCAGATGACAACGCGAATGGCTCCTGGAACATCGGTTCAACCGATTGTTGCCAAGCATTTTGTGACGATTCATAAACTGCATTTTATTATCTTCTGCAATTGTTCAATTGTTAACCCTTTAACTAACATGAAAAGCAGACAACACTTGCAAAAAAAAATTCTTGAATAACTATTTTTTTTTCATATTTTGTCTCAAAAACATAGGTTATGACCCCTCATTGGAACAAGCTCTAGGAGCTCGTTCCAATGAGGGTCATAACCTATGTTTTTGAGCAAAAAATGAAAAAAATAATGAAAATTAATTGCCAATTTTTTAGAATAGTGCTGGCCGGTTTTGTCTGTTGTGTTGGGTAAAGGGTTACTGTAATATTTATTTATTTACTGGTGTTTAAGGTCACATACTTATGCACAATGGCTAATCGTTATTGTGACAGTTTTACGGGTGGAGGAAGCCGGAGTACCCGGAGAGAACCACCAAGCATCGATGAGCAACTGTCAGCTCCTCAACATTCTAACTCTGTTCAAGCTCCGCTCAAGCAGGGTTACAGCGGTTAAAGAAATGTGCACCATCGACGTGCAGTACACCTTAGTACACAGCGTCATCGTGCCCCCATGTAGGCAACTGGGATAAAGTACCTTGCCCAAGGACACAAAGCGGGTCATCCCGGAAATTGTTAATGTAAAATGATGTCAATGATACTATTCAAATAAAGTTGAGAAACAACCACTGTGTATTCTTCATCTCTCTAGACGACCATTTAACAGATATAAAAGTTAAACGACATGTAAAGCTTACAGCTGAGCATACTTGAGGCAATCGCCAGTTCATAACGGTAATGTGAAGGTTGCACTTCATTGACTCAGGTCGCAGTAAAAATTACCAGTTGCGCGCACTTGGGTGGTAAACGTGGCTTGTGAGTGACTGGTAATTTTACTGGACCAGAGTCAACTGAGTTTAACACTTTGAAATATGTTCAATTTAATAAAGTTCTTTCAAGTCTCAACTTATCCAGTAGTGAATGGACTGTAAACACTGTAA
Source organism: Pictodentalium vernedei (assembly GCA_031216915.1). Taxonomy (NCBI): domain Eukaryota; kingdom Metazoa; phylum Mollusca; class Scaphopoda; order Dentaliida; family Dentaliidae; genus Pictodentalium; species Pictodentalium vernedei. The sequence continues at coordinate 815,718,231 of CM062297.1, forward strand.
AATATGTTCAATTTAATGTAGTTCTTTGCAAGCCTCGACTCATCTAGTAGTGCATGGTATTACTATCATAATCGTCATCAGCTGATTGTGAGCTCAAATAACCAGTAATCGGTCAGCAGCCATTTTTGGTAATTGCCTAAACACTAATACTAATTGTTTTCAATTCTTTTTCAACAATACCATACATGAAAACTCACTGGAATGAGCTTGTTCCAATGAAGAGGGGGGTGGGGGGGGGGGGGGGTGGGGGGTGTCTTACATGATATGGTTCTGTTGAAGAAATCTATTGAGAATATTTAATTACTGTTCAATTTGTATATTACATGGGCAGACTATGAAATGGTTCATTTGGGTTAACCTACAATCGATATTGATTTAAATACACTTGGAAGTGCTGCAAAGTATATACCGAACAAAATTATCACATGCAGACCCCATCAGCCCCCATGGCTATACAATAACATCAGGAAACTTATTCGTCAAAGAAAACGTCTCTATCGAAGCGCCAAAAAACATAATACTCCCCAGTCATGGGATAATTACCGTAAAAAATGAAACGAAACAGTATCAGAAATCCGCAAAGCAAAGAGTCATTTTTTTTCTAAAATTGATAGCGGACTGAAATCCACAAAAACTCGGGATGCTAAGTGGTGGAAAACCTTTAGTCTCCTAAATTCCTCTAAGCACACACCCATTACAATGCTAGAGGTAGGCAACAGAATGATTGTTTCTGACTTGGAAAAGGTGGAAGCATTCAATAATTACTTCTGTAGTATATCATCGATTAATGACCTTAATCACGACCTTCCAGAACCCGTAAACAACCCGGACCGTGTAAAACTCAATAATATTGTAGTAACCCCTGAAGATGTGAGGAAAGCCCTAAACTCAATTAACATATCAAAGGCTTGTGGCCCTGATAAGGTAAGTCCACACTTGTTGAAGAAGTGCTCACCCAGTCTATCTACTCCCTTGAGCAATTTTTTTAATATAATGTTAAAAAGCTCTATCTTTCCCCACCAATGGAAACGAGGTAATGTAACGCCTGTTTTTAAGCAAGGGGAGAGTTATAAGATACAAAACTACAGACCAATTACGCTACTCAGCTGCCTAGGTAAAGTTTTTGAAAAGTGTGTGTTAACATATCAAAGGCTTGTGGCCCTGATAAGGTAAGTCCACACTTGTTGAAGAAGTGCTCACCCAGTCTATCTACTCCCTTGAGCAATTTTTTTAATATAATGTTAAAAAGCTCTATCTTTCCCCACCAATGGAAACGAGGTAATGTAACGCCTGTTTTTAAGCAAGGGGAGAGTTATAAGATACAAAACTACAGACCAATTACGCTACTCAGCTGCCTAGGTAAAGTTTTTGAAAAGTGTGTGTTTGAAAACGTGCTACTTTTCTTGAAAAACAACATGCTTCTTACCCCCTTACAATCTGGCTTTCTTCCCTCTGACTCGACAGTCCTACAACTCACCGACATCTACAACCTGTTCAGTGCAGCGCTTGACGAAGGTAAGGAAATAAGGGTCGTGTTCTGTGACGTGAGTAAAGCCTTCGATAAGGTCTGGCATAAAGGCCTTTTATATAAACTACAAAAGATTGGTATAGAGGGAACTCTGTTAAAGTGGTTTGAATCCTACCTAAGTGAAAGACAGCAACGTGTTGTACTCAACTCGGTATCATCCTCATGGGAACCGATCAAGGCTGGAGTACCACAGGGATCAATTTTAGGCCCCCTACTTTTCCTGATCTACATCAACGACATTGTCGATAACATTACAAGCAATATACGATTGTTTGCAGACGACACCTCACTATACCTGATTGTAAACAACCCATCAACTGCTGCCGAAATCCTTGGAAATGATATAAAACAACTAGAGACCTGGGCTGATAGATGGCTAGTTAATTTTAATCCCCAAAAAACCGAGACACTATTAATCTCCCGTAAAACAAACGAGATATGCCACCCACCTTTAAAAATGTTTTCGATTGACATCAAAGAAGTTTCCCAACATAAACACCTAGGTTTAACATTCAACAACAAAGGAACATGGTCTTCCCATTTATCTGAAACTAAAGCCAAAGCGTGGAACCGCGTGAACATTCTTAGACGATTCAAATATCGACTTGATAGAAAAACACTCGAAACCATATACTATGCGTTCATACGCCCCGTATTAGAATATGCAGACACGATCTGGGACAACTGCACAGCAACAGAAGCTGAAGAGTTAGAAAAAATTCAAATCGAAGCAGCACGACAAGTAACAGGGGGTACAAAAAGTACAAGCAGAAATCAACTTTACACTGAAACGGGATGGGAGAAACTTGAAACTAGGAGAATGAAACACAAGCTTATACAATATTTCAAAATGGCACACGGCCTTGTGCCTGCTTATGCGTCAAATATGATACCTCCCTTAACTACAGGTACGGAAAATTATAATCTCCGACACAGCAATTTGAGAACTCCTCTCTGCCGAACGCAGTCTCATTATACATCCTTCCTTCCGTCTACAACTCGACTGTGGAATGATTTACCCCTTGAGATCCGTCAAAACCCTTCGCTTCCTAATTTCCTGTCATTTCTCAATAAGGATAAAAGAAGCGTGCCGTCCTACTACTATGGCCACAAGTCGCGTCGAGGTCAAATACTACACTGCCGTCTTCGATTAAGCTGCAGTAGTCTGAATGACGACCTCTTCAATAACTTTGTTTCCGAGTCTAACTTATGTAGCTGTGGATCACGTGAAACAGCTGATCATTACCTACTCTATTGCGACAGATATACACCGATGCGAATCGGAACATTAGGGACAATTGAATATCCTATCACCACTGACATCTTACTATATGGCTGTGAGCACTATAGTGCAGAAGTTAACAAATCCATCTTCGAAAAAGTTCATGAATTTATTCTTTTAACGAAACGCTTTGACTAAATAATTTCTCCTTTGCATCCAGAATCGAAGGTACACCACGCCGTCACCTCTGCGCTGGTCACCACTGAAACCCGTTAGTTCTTCTGCCCCCCTCATCCCTGTTATTCCCTTTATTATATATTTCTTTTTGCTTATAAAATTTTCTTATAATCATTTTACCTAAACATCAGTTTAATCTTTTGCTCAATACAAAACACAATACCCATGCACTGCCAAATGTAATGATTATTGTAATATACCAACCATGGAGACAGCTATATATAAGCCTTAGCTTTCTGCTGAATCCATTTCCATTTATTTACGTATTAATTTTTGTAACCTTGTATGTTTGTTTTCTGGAAATAAATACTGTTTATACTAAATACACTTGGAAGTACAAAGAATTAAAACATTCAAGAATATGTTAAAACCATTCACATAAATAAATTATGTTGAGCGTTAGTGATGAGCCTTGTGCTTCACTTTTTACTTGCTGCACCATTCAGTGGCTTTATAAACTGGTATCTCTGACAGGGTGTTATGTAAAAAGATTTTTATCCCTTAAAGTGGAATCTGTTTGTTATAAAAAAAAAAAAAAAACATCACTGATTTGTTTGTGTTACCTGCTTCCAGGAGCATGGAATTAATGCAATACATGAAAGTTCAGATTTCTACACAAGGGTTAATCTCAATCCATTTTATTCTAGACAAAGTTACTGTTGTAAATGTTGGCCACCTTATTCACAAATTTCTTGTTATTCATGCCTTTCAAAAAATCCATTTTGGAACCTAAAAGTCAATGACTCGAGAGCGCCATGTTTTGTGAATCTGTTTATAATTACCTATGAATTGAAATTATTCAGTCTGCACAGATGTGCCTTGTTACAAGTTTTTTGTGAAAATCCTGGTAGGAGCCACAAATCTGGGGGCATTGCAGACTTGTCATCAGCTCTGTTCAGCCTCGTTCAACAAATCTTTTTTGCAATACTGTTTGAAATGCCATTTCCTTGCTTTTCAGGGCTGTATTGGTGCCTCAGAAAATGTCAGAGGATACCTTGGACTTAACAGTGACTACGACATTATAATACAGTTCAACATGTATTCTGCATCACTGACACACTAATAAGACAGTAAGTTTGCTTACCTCGATTTACTTTTTCCTTTGAATTGTTGAATTTATGTTGGATTTCCTGAATGTGCTGAATACATTCAGGAAAATACAACATAAATACAGTGGAACCCTGTTATAGTCCAGGCACATTAGACATAAAAATGAGAAAGTAAGGAAAAAAATCGGAGAAAGCTGATTTTTTTATATGTTTCCGGGACACACATTGCGGATAAAGTGTGAAAAGTCCCCGCGAATCCGAGTTGAGCTTTTTTAGTTATAGCGTTTTTTTGATGAAAAAAAAAATTTTAAAAAAATTTCGACCCAGCTCCATATTTCTCATTCTTATTCGCCTTAGTAGGGTGAGAATCATAAATATCGTGCTGAATTATATTGAGAATACATATCCCCAACAGAAAATGCCAACTTTGTACCAATCCTCACACTCAATGGTGAAATATTCACGAAAATGTACCAAATTACGAAAAAAAATTTATTGTTTTCATACACACAACGGTACACAACGTCCATTAAATCAAATCTACGACTACTTTGGGAGTTAAATTATATATCAAAAATTGCAGAAAAGCAGTGGCTTTATAATGATATATAACAATAGTCATTTATTCCATAATGAAGTGGTGAAACGTGTGAAATATTAACCATACCCCCTAAACTCAAATTCAAACGGCATCGACTTTTCTCATTCAAATACCGTATTATAGCATCATTGTTTCAATTTCCATGTTCGATTAAATCACATAATGTGGTGTTCGCCTACAAACTGAATGTGAGAAACAGGGGCTGAACATTTGTCCAGTGACGTTTGACCAACCACTTTATATCAAAGCAGTTGAAATTGTGTCTTCGTCAGATAAGTTGACAAAAGTTTTCGTTAGACTCAGCGGCTTCCATATGATTATGCCATATTTAGGTATCAATATCTCACCCAAGTTACCAGCCACCACACCCCAATCCGATTTCCTTGCAAATGCCAAGAACAAAACCCAACTGATCGATCTTCTAATGCAGGAGCTATCTGCTATCAATATTCAGTCCAAGCAGGCCGAGGCTGATGCTGATGTACTGATAGCCGAAACTGCACTTAACATCGCTCAAGATGACAACAATGTTGTCGTTGTGGGAACAGACACAGACTTGTTAGTCATTCTTACCTCTCAAGTTCAACCGGGATGTAATATTCACATGATGTATTCCATTACCTCAAACTTACTAGTTTCAGTTAGTGAAATAGCAACCAAAATGGGTGACCATAGAAGCAACCTCCTTGTAGCACATTCTATAAGTGGTTGTGACACTACTTCTGCACTCTTTCGAGTTGGTAAGAAGAAAGTATTCAGTACAATTGTCTCCGATGTTACTAGCGACTCACAACAGTATGTCAACACAATTTTGGCGGATGACAGTACACCAAGTGCAGTAGCCGCTGCCGGGGAACAACTTCTCCTGATCTTATACGGGAGTAAAACTGTTTCCTCTCTCGACCAATATAGATATGTCACTTACAAGCGTTATGTAGCAAAATCTAAACTGAATAAACCCATCGACCTAGCCTCACTCCCACCAAGCAGCGATGCTGCACAACAACATGTCTACAGATGTTATCTCCATGTCCAACAATGGCTGGGCACTTCGCTTCCTCCGACGGATTGGGGGTGGTCGCTAGACAATGGACTTCTTGTACCGACTGCAGCCACAAAGCCATGTGCCCCCGATAACCTACTGAATCTGATCAGTTGTGGTTGCAAGAGTGCTTGTACAAAAAGGTGTGGGTGTAAGAAGGCAGGACTCTCTTGCTCAGGTTTGTGTAATTGCAGTTCGGATTCTTGTAACAACCACAGAAACACTGTCCTCTCGGAAATTTCTGAGTTCGATGAATAATATGTATATAGGTCATGTCATTTCTGTATATAGCGTTGATAATAGTCAATGTAACTTAATCCATGTTGATTGATTTGTACATTCTGTAAATATTATTTATTGATTTTTGTACATTCTGTAAATATTATTTATTGATCTAATGCTGCCAGACACAGACGTGTCTGTTCGGTCCCAAGCCCGAAAATATTTGAGTTCTCATGCTGACGAATTTTATGCCAAAAGGGGAACTCGGCCAGAAGCAGAGGGGGTCTTCCATAATGTCTATTTTGTAAGCAATGATAAAAGTCTTCAATTGGTGGTGGATTTTTTATCGTCTGTCCAACTAACATCCCGTTCTGTACTACGACCCTTTGGGCAAATCCGTTAGGAAAATCGTCATTTTTTGCGTAAATCCGATACTTTTTTGTGAATTTTCAATAATTTTTCACAGAAATTGTCACAGAATGCACATTTTCCTCTAGGTAAATGTATATTAGACATTATGTAGCTCGAAATACGCGTAAACAAAAAATACAGTTGGATCAATTCGAGGTTACAAAGTTCGTGCGATTTTTTTAAAAAATTTTCAAACGCGTTTTCGAAAAAAGGCTGTAGAAAAAAAAGCTCAACTGGGATTTTAGGGGACTTTTGTCTAATCGTTCAGTGACATGTACTCGACATTCCCTGAAAAAATCAGCTTTCTCCGATTTTTTTCCCTAGTGAAACCTAATGTTCTTGGGCTATTAATTGAATAGCCACTTTTCCAAAGAAAATTATTCAATTAACAGAAGTATTCAATTAACAGGGATTGTGTCCTTTTCCTGCATTCTACAGATAAACTTATTTATTCTATTATATCTTGTTTGACAGATCTCTATGAGCTCTGTCAAACAAGATAAAATAGATAAAATGCCTGTCCTGGATGAACTGAGGCCAAATAGGTCTACAAACAAAGGAAAACGGGAGATTCAGGGTAATTCAGGGTAATTTCTCGACAGGTTACAATATTTTTTATTCAATAAACAGGAGTTTACTCTATAACCTATATTCAGTTAACAATCAAATTTGTACTGGAGGTATGGTAAATGGTTTTGTATTGGGAAATTATATTCAATTAACAGGGTTATTCAGTTAAGAGATATCCAATTAAGTGGGCTTAATGTGTACAGCGCAAACTGTTTCTAGAGAGGTTACGGTATGAAAAACCAATGACATTGAATGAGTGAATCAGTGACTGGACATGGTAGTGACCTAGAAAGTGCAGCGTGCCTTATTGGGATAAACCAATCAGCAATCTTAGTGATTATTGCGCATGTCTGATAGTTCTACCGACAGAAAACTTAGAAAGACTTCATATCGCAGTGTGCAAATCATTTTTGGATATTAGTTTGCGACCATGAGATATTGCTTCGCAAAGAGCGATGTGAAACAGGATAAAGGATACCCTGTTATTGTGTAAAAAGCTCAAAATTCATAAAAACGGACTAATTAAGCTCCATAACTCTGTAATGAAAAATCAGGCCTGGCCAGTTTTTTAACTCACTTGAGATATTATTGTAAAAGACTGTATTACAAATTACAGAACACACTCGAGATATTAATGCAAAAGAACTGTGTAGCAAATACTAGTCAAATCAGAGAATGTTTATTCATCTAACAAGCAAATATTAGTCAAACTGGAGAACATTTGAGTTACTGTGCTAACAGTGTGAGGATGCTCTGACATCCAGACTCCCACTCGGCTGCACACCAACCATCGCCAAACCATGGGTCTCAGTTTCAAGACGATTTGTCCACAAATGGTTGGAAAATACTCAGCGAGTTAAGTCCCCAAATAAATGATATCCTTCAGGCCTTTACACTACTGAAATTTCAATATAGAGTTTCTGAATTTTAAAAACACTGCAGTGTGATTGGATACTGAGTATTGCTGAAATGTTCCAATATTTGACAACAGCTTCGTTAAAACTTTGGTCCAATGTTTGTGAATTTCAGCACTAACATTTATATACCTTTACAGGGACCGATCAGGACTATTTAAAATACGCTCTTGCCTCGGAGCCTATTTTTTCAATTCATGCGCCAGATTTCAATTTACGGAGTCACACTGCTGTTTGTAACACACACTACAAGTATGTAATAGCTCTCATCATTTTCATTTAGTACACTATAACAAACATTAATCTTCACTGTGGTTTCTGATCAAGTCTTGGCTGCCTATTTAGGCAGCCAAGACTTGATCAAAAACCACAGTGAAGATTAATGCTTGGTAATTAAGACTTGAAGTATTAACTTAAGCACTCTGCAACAATGATAAATTATAATCATATATATAACACATGTAAGAGTGTCTCTCTCGATTATCCATCGAAAGAATATCAAAATATGATCTGAGAAGTTACGCGCCAACTGAGAAGCCTATTTCTGAGATTTAAGGGCCAGGTCCTGATGTTTCAGAACCAAATACGCACTGGCGCATGCCCAGGTCGGTCCCTGCCTTTAGCATCAAAACACTAGATTAACTATGTTTCTTTACCTACAAGAGCTGGAAAAATTATGGATTGTTCAGCCAATAGACTTTTAAACTTATGGATGCAATAATGTTATTATTGTTGCTTTCAAGTTTGAAAACTCACACAAAGCAATAAATGATGAATTACTTAAAAGGCATTGAAACAATATGAAAGGTAATAAAGGTGCATTGAATTGGCGTGCTGTCAGTTAACAATTTCGTGCCATAGGGAAGAAGCTTATTTATAAAGTAATAACCCGTTAAAATTACAGGGAATTCAAAGGAAATGTCTTAGAGTATGTCATTGTTTGTATCTGATTTGATTCCTAAATATAATCGGTTAGCTTTACATGTACTTTATTTCTCCATACATGGTGATTAACATGGACCACACTCAAACAAAAGAAAAGTAATGTTTATTCATTAGTAGTTGGACGGAAACCAAATCCAATATGGCCACCTTGGTAGCCATATTCAATTGGCTAGCTGATCCAAAATCAAAAGGAAGCTACCTCTGGACACCAATAATGCATAACCAAAAATTGAAATTGATTTGAGTGAGTATTCATTAGTTATTTGATGGAAACCAAATTCAAGGTGGCTGCCCTGGAAGCCATAATGAATTGGCCACTGGCAGCCATCTTGGTTCAGCTGACTGGTCCAAAATCAAAAGGAAGCCTTTTGTAGACACCAACAATGCATAATTAAAAAATAAAAATGATCTGAGTCAGCATTCATTAGTTTTTAGACAGAAACCAAATTCAATATGGCCACCATGGTGGCTATATTGAATTGGCAAGCTAGTCTAAAATCGAAAGGAAGCTTCCTCTAGACACCAATAATGCAGAATCAAAAGCTGAAATTGATTCGAGTCAGTACTGATAAGTTATTGGATGGAAACCAAATTCAAGATGGCCACCACGGAAGCCATAATGAATTGGCAATAGGGGGCCATCTTGGATCAGCTGACCTGTCCAAAATCGAAAGGAAGCTTCCTCTAGACACCAACAATGCATAATTAAAAAATAAAAATGATTCGAGTCAGCATTCATTAGTTATTGGATGGAAATCAAATTCAATATGACCACCATGGCGGCCATATTCAATTGACTAGCTGAACCGAAATCGAAAGGAAGCATTTCTAGTCATCTACAAGTTACCCCTAAAATTATGATTTGATCAAATAAGTGGCTCTCAAAAAAAGAGTAAAGGGCAATAACTGTGGAAAACTGATTAAACCCATTCCTTGTGCATATCCATTCCCCCATACAGGTCTTGTCAGCATACGAAAGGAGATCCAACTCCGACCGATGGCTTTGAAGTTACAATGCAAAAGGTTGGTACATACAGACAAACAGAAGGGAAGAAGGGCCATAACTCTGGGGAAAATTATTGGATGGAATCTGTTCCTTGTGCATATCCATTCCCCCATGGAGGTCTATCATCATTCCCAAAGGAGATCCAAATCCTCATAACCAGGGACCAAAACGTCTCGGGGGCTGAACCAAAAGTTAACGGAGGGATGGCAGCTGCTGGAGGGACATGGTGACAACATAACCACCCCCCCCCCCTCCCCACCCCCACCGGAGAGGTTCTCGGGGCCATAATAAAAATGCAAAGTTTCTGTAAAATACTAAATTACCATGAAGGCATAATATTCTGTTTAAATAGAGATGAAAACCTTTTATGTCCTTGAAATTGCATGAAAATGTTCAGAAAGATCATTTGCAGGTAAATTCAATGGAAAGGAAAAATGGTAATGAAAAATTACCAAAAGATTGAAAAAAAATAAAAAATTGGAAAATCTCATCTCTGTGAATGAAATTTTTAAAGCACTTCATAGATTGGAATTTCAATTTCAATATTCAAGAACTTTAAGAAAAGATACAAATCCTTAATTTAATGAAAATACTTACCTGACTCACCAACATCAGAGTATTTTTTTTTTAATTCAGTAATTGTTTTTCTTAAATCTTCTATGCCATCCAATAACAATATTACTGACTTGTCCATGTTATCCTTCTCTTTAGACTTTTTTTGCAATCTGCCATTTAACTCTGTAAGTTCATTTTTCAAACTCTGGATTTGGTCTTGTTGTAAAACCGTTTGTTGTTTAGTTACTGTTTCACCAGCAGATATCTTCAAGTAAAGAACAAATTAATTCACTCTTGCAATATTCAGTTTCAATTTCATTATGGAGCTCTCTTTTTGAGGCAACAGGTAGATGTAAGACCAATCGATGAGCCGATTATCGGTACGGATTATCGGTATCGGCCGATAAATGGCTTATCGTCCGAGGATCGGTATTGGCAAACGATACCAATTCTGCCGATATTGGCAGCCGATATGTCCTTTTTTTCCAAATCAAGTTCTCACGCAAATCGCTGATAATCTCAACTAAATAGTACTAGTTACTCAGATTAGGGCTTTTTAGAAAACATATTTTTGGGGTATCACCCAAAATAAGCCCACCCCATATTTCTCTGAATTAAAGTTTTGACTTCCGGTACCGGTGAAGCATTCTTCAACACACAGGTCATCACAAAAATGTGCACGAAAATTTCAATTGTTCAATCGAAATAAAATTATGTGAATGTGTTTTGGAGTTGTTTTTTTGTCAGTTTAATCTTTTCACATTTTCAGCTGAAAAAATAAAATTCCCAAACTACATACTTTTGTGTTATTTATTATTGACTGTCCTCGTGTTTATCAACTTTATGTTGAAGACAAATGGGAAATTCCCAGTTCTTAAATTATTAATGACAGCGTGTTCAGTGACCCAAATTGTTCATTTTATTACTTTAGAAAATGAGTTGAGAAATTACCTGATGTGATCTCTGCAAAAATAGCTACTCCAAAATAAATATGAATTAATACCCCGAGTTGTAATATCCAGTTTGATCCATGCTACATGAAAGGCTGTTTTGAAAACAAAACAAGGGAAAGCCAAAGCCACATTGTTTACAACAATGGGGACACATTATGTACATCAGGGCGGTCAGTTTAAATATAGATTTTTTATTTTTGAAACATGCCCACGTGTTTTTATCAATGCATTGCAGAATTCAGTAACCCCCTCCCCCCACTTCTACAGGCAGCTGATCAAGGACAAGTGACAATGATTCATTATTTTTTTTTTTGGTAAATGCAGAACCACTATGGCATTACCACTACGGGTGCTGGTCAAAACGTTCCCAAACCAAAACGTCCCCTAATTTTTTTGGTCAAAATGTCCCCAAGAGTTGGTCAAAACGTCCCCAACAATTGGTCAATTCACTACCAGGGAAAATACAAATACGTTGCATGATACCACAAGGAAATTTGCTCCAGATTTTCCATCACTGATGCTTGTTGAAAGAATCAATGACGAAAAAATGTGAGGAAATTCTTTGTGACTATCTTGCAATGCATTGGCCTGTCCAGAACAGCCTGCCTGCCTGTCTGAGCCCCCCCTCCCCCACCTGCCAATTTTTTTCTTCTCTGGCAAAAACAGCCAGGTTCAGTGTCGATACGTCAATAACTGGGAAATGGATAGTGCAGATAGTTATCCGGTGCCAACAATGTTGGCTGCGAACTGAACCTTGTTAATCTTGCACTTGGAGAAAGAATTCACCGAGAAGCGGTCCACCAATGCATATACATGTAAATGCTCACATGTGAATGGATTATGTAATGACTGAACGAACATGTTTCAGGTTACAACAAATTGACCATGTGCGTTTTTGACCTCATTTGTTAGCATTGATGTTTTGTTGATATTTCGTGCCGATTTCGTTGAGGTTTTTCTACTGAAATGTATTTTTGAATGATTGATGATTCAGATGGAAAAAATGAATAAAACAAACACATAAAACTTTATGTCAAATTTTCATGTTACATTCAGTCTCATTCGTGGATAAGCCCACCCCCATTTTTTTCACGTGCCTGGGCTCACTGAAGGGTCGGTTCGGAAATGATATTGAATTTGATACATCACAGATGTACATTACGTTGAGATCCACCCAGGACGCATGTCGAGTCACGCTGACTGCTGAACAACCCCATGTCTCGTTAGTCCTGTCTGAATGTCATTATATTTATACACGCCACGAAAACTAATATCGGTATCGGTATCTGTCCGATATTGAATTGAAATATTGGATATCGGCAATACCGATAACACCCATATCAGCTCATCACCAATAACACCAGTTTCAATGTTTGCTTGACAAAATGGCATAATAATGCTCAATGATATGTGTACACCTATTCATACATTATTTTTTCTCTTATTCAAATCAACTGACAAGCTTGAAGAAAGCTTTTTCAGAAAGAGAATAAGCAAAATTTAACAGGGTTTTAACAGAAGAAAAGGTTTTCAAGAAAACTTTTGGGGAATTTTTTAGCACTTTCCAGGGCGTTTGTCAGAAATTATTTATTTAAATCATCTCCGATATTTATATACATACCAGTTAACAAGTCTTCTGTATAAATATGTATAAATAGATATAAATAGAGCAGTTCAGTTATGAAATTTTGCCTTGGTTTCCTTGTTGGTTGTGATAAAAAAGTAGAGTCTCAGTTCGGGTTTTTATATCTTGTTATTTGGGCTGGCATGATTAATTGAGAAGTTAACTAATTGTCAGTAACACACAATCGACTTCAATTTCCAAAAGTTGTTCTCTGTGACCCCTGGAAACAACAATAAAGAAAGTGTTTTATGGATTCACATAACTTCTTTTCAATTAAGTTATTACAGTTATTACAGTTGCATTCCTCAAATTTGAAGTGCATGCTTCTTGGTCTTGAGATGCTAAAGTTTAGTCTTGAGATGCTAAAGTTTAACCTTACACACTGACTTCTCTGTGCACATAACCACCATGATGTTCAACTCCTTTGTCAATTCTGCATGCTGAATGAAATGACATCAAATCCTAGATCGCAAATCCTCAATGTAAAGAATGTGACATTGTTTTGTCAGTTGACAGTGAATACATAATAATCTCATAGGCACAAGCAAAATTACTAACCACACAGACAAAAATAAAACCACTTGTGTGTTTCCAGTTACCCAACCAACTCTATAAAAAAAGTTTTCATTACATTGATGTGGATATTGTAGGTAAAATGCATCTGCAATCATTGATACAGATGATCAAGAGCATGGGAAGTAAATGGTATGTGTCGGTAGGAGGTACTCCAGGTTGGTTTGTACACAAATCGATTTGAGGCTTTGGGGGAAAATTGGGGCAGGCCAACAGGCTGTGGGTGGGGTGTCAAAACGGCATGTGTTCAAACACTGTTATTAATCATAATTATTAATATAACAATGAGCCTCTGCACTATGTACTGTGGGAAGTCATTCAAGATATGTCTTTTGATGAGAATAATCCACAAACAAATTTAAAAAAAAATCTTCTGTCCCCATTTTGTCTTCATTGGTGGAATCAGACAAATCACACCCCCACCATACTCCCCGCAACCACATCCCCCCCCCCCCCCCTCCATCCTCATAAGTTTCTGCATATTTTATTTACTGTATGTGCATTAGTGTAGGGCTGATGATCAGAAATGGTAATTGGCATCAGCCGATTGTCGACCATCAGATCACAATTGGGTGTAGTCGTTAAACATTGTTTTTTCCAATCATCAGATAAATAATTTAACGATGTTCCTGTGAACAATGATGCTTTGAAAAGGCATTATTTTTAGTTGTTCTGACTAACAAACGGGATGTTCAATATGCATATCTCTATTAATTAAATGCTTTCAATATTTTCTGGTAAGCTAACAAGTATGAAGTGTGATTTCATTTCACCATGTCGCAGCAAAAACAAAAGCGTTCCAAAGCATTCAATCATTTTACTCTTGTTGAGTTGGAAGGTGCAAAAACAGCAAATAGAAATATGCAACACGATTCATTTATATATGAACATGAGAAAAACGAAAAATAATCACAAAGTGTTTATTTTAGTTGGTTGCTCTTGGGAGCAGAAAATAATTAAATTTTCCGGTGTGTTTTCAAAACAGACCACTGTAGCCGAAGGCGATGAAGTGCTTAAGGTCCACCCTTCTCCACAATGCTGCCCATCTTAACCATCTGTTATAGTATGTTTATTACCAGTATAATCTACCCTCTCAATTGCTGCTGAAAGCTATACAATAACAAAGGTACGAATTGCACAGTGTATGAGCCCCGACCCCCCCCCCCCCCCCAATCCCAAGCCACTGATCTTTTGAAGTTAAAATGCTTATTGTCTTTCTACCACTGCTTATCTGTTCCAATGCATAAAGAAATCACAAAAGTGACAGGAAGCACCAAACTGCAACAAATTACTTGTTTTAGAGTAGGTTTGTAAATGAGATGCATGTCTATCACACCCCATCCAGAAGCCAAGGAGCCTCACATCGTGGCAAAATAATACCCCAATACATTGTAATTGATGCAGGAAAGCAGTTGTATAAAGATACAACTTGAGGCACTAATGATGAAAAATATTTTCCTTATTGTTGTTTCTAGAGGTCACAGAGTACAATCAAAGCTGACTTTTAACTGATTATTTTTTGTCAAAAGTTGATAATGAATTTCATAATCATGCCAGTTCTACTTGTTATTTAACTGGTGGAGTACTAAATTATTGTTGGCCGTCAAACATTTTTCACATCTCTTTGCCTTGTTCATGCCTGGTATCCTTTAGCAGTGCTGCAGGCCTACTGCACGCCCAGAAAAAATTGAGGAGGGCAATTTTTTGCACCCCTTGATTTTCTGGAATGCCAGACCTGTTTGGGACTGCCTTTGAAATCTATTATCATTTTGTCCCCTGAGTTCCAATTAGTGATGAACCGATAATCGGAATCTGCAATTGGAACCGTCCGGTTATGGGGCATCGGCCGATTATGACAACCAGCAGTTAAAAACCAACAGTTTCTGGTTATTCTATATTTAACACTGACTATTAATGAAAGTGTCAATGACAGTGTAGCTCAACTTGACAAACTTGAATTTGGTAAGTTATAAGTGAAATGGGAAAATTGAAGATCATTGGTACCAATGTTATTTGGTGAAATTTCAACATAACAGCATTGTGTTTACACAACGTCAAGAGTAATCCTTGAATTTATAAATGTAAACTGTAAGACTGGCTAGAGGAAGAATGTTGATACACAAATGCAGTAAGTTCAGAGGTTATTGTAAATGGCAACTTTTTTCACAGGAATGAATGCTAATCAATAGCTCTTATCTAAAGGTCTCGCCCAATGAGCACACCAAGTTAAAAAAAAAATCCTGATAAATGTGGCCTGTAGGCCATGTCAAAGAGGAATGTTGATGCACAAATGCAATAAATTCAAAGACTGTTGCTAAGAGCAACAGGTTTTGATGGAAAAGAAAAGAAAATCGATAGCTCCTATCTTTGTCATCCTGCATAAGCATACAAAGTTTCAAACCAACCTGATAATGAATGCACCCTCTGAGGCATGCCAAGGAAGATGTTAATGAACAAATGCACTAAGTTTGAATGTTATTGCTTGTGGCAATGTTTTTTTCTCTTTTTTATGGAAATTCATAAATATACCCTGCAAAGAGTGCAAAAGGGATAAGTTGCTTCACAAATGCAGTAAGTTCAAAGGCTGGTGAAAACGACAATAATTTTTTAAAGGGAATGAAAATAAATGCGACCTGTGAGGTGTGTCAAAGGAAATTGTGGACGTACATACTAACATACGAACGCCGACGGACGAGAAGACATGGCAATAGCTCAGCTTGACTTTGTCAAGTTGAGCTAATAAATGTGCCCTGTAGGGTGTGCCAAAGGGAAATATTGAGGTCTGACTAAACTAAGTTCTAAGAACGTTGGCAGCGGCAACATTTTTCGACAGAAATTGAAGAAAATCAATAGCTCTCATCTAGAGGTCTCCCCAAACAAGCATACCAGGTTTCAAAGCAATCCGATCATAAATGTGCCCTGTAGGGTGTGCCAAAGGGAAATATTGTGGTCTGACTAAACTAAGTTCTAAGAACGATGGCCGCGGCAACATTTTTTGACGAAAATTGAAGAAAATCGATAGCTCCCATCTAGAGGTGACCCCAAACAAGCATGCCAGGTTTCAAAGCAATCCGATCATAAATAAATAATTATTTATTTATTTATTTATTGATGTGTAGGGTGTGCCAAAGGGAAATATTGAGGTCTTCTGACTAAACTAAGTTCTAAGAATGTTGGCCGTGGCAACATGTTTTGACGGAAATTGAAGAAAATTGATAGCTCCCATCTAGAGGTCTCCCCAAACAAGCATACCAGGTTTCAAAGCAATCCGATCATAAATGTGCCCTGTAGGGTGTGCCAAAGGGAAATATTGAGGTCTGACTAAACTAAGTTCTAAGAACGTTGGCCATGGCGACATTTTTTGACAGAAATGGAAGAAAATCAATAGTTCCCATCTAGAGGTCACCCCAAACAAGCATGCCAGGCTTCAAAGCAATCCGATCATAAATGTGCCGTGTAGGGTGTGCCAAAGGGAAATATTGAGGTCTTCTGACTAAACTAAGTTCTAAGAACATTGGCCGTGGCAACATTTTTTGACGGAAATGGAAAAAAATCGATAGCTCCCATGTAGAGGTCACCCCAAACAAGCATACAAGGTTTCAAAGCAATCTGATCATAAATGTGCCCTGTAGGGTGTGCCAAAGGAAAATATTGTGGTCTGACTAAACAAAGTTCTAAGAACGTTGGCCGCGGCAACATTTTTTGACGGAAATTGAAGAAAATCAATAACTCCCATCTAGAGGGCACCCCAAACAAGCATACTAAGTTTCAAAGTGATCTGCTCATAAATGCGACCTGTGAGGTGTGCCAAAGGAAATTGTGGACATACGTACTAACGTACGAATGCCGATGGACGAGAAGTGATGGCAATAGCTCAGCTTGACTTTGTCAAGTTGAGCTAAAAATCCCATTGATATCTGGCCATTTCAATAAAGTTTCCCCATTAAAAACATGAATAGTGCATAGCAGAAAATTTAGGGATTTGCAGAGCAGAGATATTACGGAATTTACCAACTGCAATCGGTGCGAGATCGACACCATTTCCCCAAGATTGTTGAGTTCATGTAAACATTAGAGAAACACATCAAGGGAGGTAACAAGTTGAAAAAAGAACATTGAATAATTATTTATTTATTTATTTATTGATGTTTAAGGTCACATATTTATGCACAATGGCTAATCATGACCGTGACAGTTTTACGGGTGGAGGAAGCCGGAGTACCCTGAGAGAACCACCGAGCAACGACGAGCAGCTGCCAGCTCCCCAACATCGTAACTCCGCACTGCAGCACAGGCAGGGTAAGATTGGTTGAAGACATGTGTACCATCGACGTGCAGTACGCCTTAGTACACGGCGTCATCGTGCCCCCACACGGGCAATGGAGATGAAGTGTCTTGCCCAAGGACACAACGCGGTTGCTGCAGGTGGGATTCGAACCGAGGACTTCTCGGCTTGCAGCCTGCACCTCTACCTACTGAGCCACCGCGCTCCCGAACATTGAATAATACATTGACAAACGTGTGAACCACAAGTCATACAACTTCACACCACACATTAACATCAAAATTATTATTCATTTAAGACACAAAGTATGTGTACTCAGTATATTCCTGGTTAATACAGCCAAGTGTATTGTATCCGTACACAAAACCGTATTAACACTATTTACTGGAATAAAACACAATCTTCACGAGAACAATAGGGTGCAGACATGTTAACTCTCCCGGAATGCCCGGGAAAATCGCAAAATTTCAGTATAGTTCCCGGCCTCCCGGACAGGAATGAGTTCTGGACCAAAAATCCCAGAAAACAACAGTCGAATATTTTTTTCCCATTGTGACTTATGTAAAATGTTTGGAGTCAAATCACAAGCATTTCAACCCCTGGTAAAAACTCACGAAGCAGTAAAATATGGATTTAAGTTAAATTTATTTAAGAAAAGGGTATTTTATGATATATATTTCAACTGTGTTCATGTTTATTTCTGTTTTTTTCTTCATAATCAGAGATTTGTGATCAATGTGCGAGTGTCGAAGTGTAAATAGGTGACTTACTTAAAAAAAATTGAAAACTCCACCTTCATTTAAATGCAGTTTCTGGGTAAATAAAATATATGAAAAGGAATTAAATAATATATGCTTATTTATCCATAGAATAGCTTTAATTCTCATCCCTTAAAATTCCAAATCAAAATGTAAACAACACCTTGACCTCAACTATTAAACACGGTTTAAAAATAGGTTAAAGCCACTTAGGATGCCAAAAAATCATGACTGCATATTTATACACAATGGACTTATTTTCTAACACTACATTTTCTAACACTACATTTATTCTGTTGTGCAGACTATAGAACTGTTAACTGTTGGCCATCTGTACCCAGAAAATTTCGAATGGAATTAAAAAAAAAAATATGCTTCATTGATGAAAAGAAAAGTTTTGTGTAGAACACAAGGTTCCATACTTGCAAGAAGGATTTTGATAAAGATACTTTCCAAGTACTAATCTTCTTGCAGTAACTGAACATTAGGACATCTTTTCCTGTTAACATTTCTAGACATTGGAAATTATTAGCTTAGTTGACTTTGATAAAAGCAAACCACAGGTGGTGTGTGTGTGTGTGTGTGTGTGTGTGTGTGCGTGCATGTGTGCGTGCGTGCACGCGTGCGTGCGTGCATGCGTGCATGTGGGGGGGGTCATTAAGAAGAGGAAGGCGGGGGGGGGTTAAATCAACGATTACTTTATGATTTTGTAACATAGCATAAATGCATCAGCATAATTAACAACTAGATCTGGATATCGCCTGTTGTTAATGGTGGTCCATGAGCTGAAAATTCGCAAGTTTTTTCTTTTGTTTTGTCCCCGTGCGAACTTTTTCCTGAAATCCATCCCATTTCCCTGAAAATCACCCTCAGGTTCCCTGAAAAATTATTCTGGAGGTTAACATGTCTGATATCGTGTGATTGTATCTTTTCCCTACACCCCAACCAAACTGCAAATATTATTTTGGCAAATGTTGCCCAGCACAAAATATGCATACTCTGAGAACTTATGTGGTATTAAGCTTTCGTAATTGATGATTTATCAACGAAATTCTGGAGTATAACAGGCACCAACAGATTTTCCTCAGTGTCCTACTTCAACCATTGGAATCGGCATAATCGGCAGAGAAATAAATGGTAATCAGTTGATAGCAAGTTTTGACAAGAGGCCCCAGGGGGCCTGAGGGCGCTCACCTGACATGGTAGTCTAAATATCAACCCAGAGAATTGATTTCAACAAGTTGCATCTGCTCCTCCTAAGAAAAGCTTATACCAAATATCCAAATATTCTGACCGGTGGATCTAAAAAATGATTTTTAAAGAATATTCCTCATATTGAACTAAGTCATAATTCGGGCTCCCACAGGGAGCCCATATATGAACCCAGGGACTTGGCTTTAACAAACCTGAATCTCACACCCCTAAGGATTCTGCACACCAAATATCAAAACATTCCGACTGCTGGATCTGAAGAAGAAGATTTTTAAAGAAAATTCCTCATTTTGAACCAAGTTACAATTCGAGCTCCCACAATCAGCCCAAACATGGACCTAGGGACATGGCTTGAACAAACTTGAATCTTAAGGATGCTGCATAAAAAATATCAAAAGCATTCATCTGCAGGATCTGAAGAAGATTTTTAAAGAAAATTCCTCATTTTGAACTAAGTTGTCATTCAGGCTCCCATAGTGAGCCCAAATATGAACCAAGGGACTTGGCTTGAACAAACTTGAATCTCAGCCCCCTAAGGTTGCTCCATGCCAAATATCAAAACATTCCAACTGCTGAATCTGAAGAAGAAGATTTTTAAAGAAAAATTCCTCATAATGACTAAGTTATAATTTGGGCTCCCACAGGGAGCCCAAATATGGACCCATGGACTTGGCTTTAACACAGGATGCTACTCACCACATATCAAACCATTCCGACTGCTGGATCTGAAGAAGAAGATTTTTTAAGAAAATTCCTCATTTTGAACAAGTTACAATTCAAGCTCCCACAGTGAGCCCAAATATGGACCTAGGGACATGGCTTGAACAAACTTGAATCTCACCCCACTAAGGATGCTGCATACCAAATATCAAAACATTCCGACTGCTGGATTTAAAGAAGATTTTTAAAGAAAGTTCCTCATTTTGAACTAAGTTATAATTTAGGCTCCCACAGTGAGCCCAAATATGAACCCAGGGACTTGGCTTGAACAAAATTGAATCTCACTCCCCTAAGCATGGTGCATACCCAATATCAAAAGATTCTGCCTGCTTGATGTTGAGAAGAAGATTTTCAAAGAAATTTGCCTGAAATGCACTAAGTTCGAATTTGGGCTCCTATACTGAGCCCAAATATAAACCCAGGGGGCCGATTTGAACAAACTTGAATCAGATCCACCCCACAATGTTGCATACCAAATATCACAAGATTCTGCCTGTTGGATCTGGAGAAGATTTTTTAAGAAATTTGCCTGAAATGCACTAAGTTCGAATTTGGGCTTCTATAGTGAGCCCAAATATGAATCCAGGTGAGCGATTTGAACAACTTGAATCAGATCCACCCCACAATGTTGCATACCAAATATCAAAAGATTCTGCCTGCAGGATCTGGAGAAGAAGATTTTTGAAGAAATTTGCCTGAAATGCACTAAGTTCGAATTCGAGCTTCTATAGTGAGCCCAAATATGAATCTAGGGAGCTGATTTGAACAAAATTGAATCAGATCCACCCCACAATGTTGCATACCAAATATCAAAAGATTCTGTCTGCTGGATCTGGAGAAGAAGATTTTTTAAGAAATTTGCCTGAAATGCACTAAGTTCAAATTTGGGCTCCTATACTGAGCCCAAATATAAACCCAGGGAGCCGATTTGAACAAACTTGAATCAGATCCACCCCACAATATTGCATACCCAATATCAAAAGATTCTGCCTGCTGGATCTTGAGAAGAAGATTTTCAAAGAAATTTGCCTGAAATGCACTAAGTTCAAATTTGGGCTCCTATACTGAGCCCAAATATAAACCCAAGGAGCCGATTTGAACAAATTGAATCAGATCCACCCCACAATATTGCATACCAAATATCAAAAGATTCTGCCTGCTGGATCTGGAGAAGAAGATTTTCAAAGAAATTTGCCTGAAATGCAATAAGTTCAAATTTGGGCTCCTATACTGAGCCCAAATATAAACCCAGGGGGCCGATTTGAACAAACTTGAATCAGATCCACCCCACAATGTTGCATACCAAATATTAAAAGATTCTGCCTGCTGGATCTGGAGAAGATTTTTCAAGAAATTTGCCTGAAATGCACCAAGTTCGAAATCGGGCTTCTATACTGAGCCCAAATATGAACCCAGGGGGCCAATTTGAACAAACTTGAATCAGATCCACCCTACAATGTTGCATTCCAAATATCAAAAGATTCTGCCTGCTGGATCTGGAGAAGAAGATTTTTTAATGTTTTTCCCACTGCCTACAGTGTTAAAAAGTGCTGACTCAGCACTTTTTCAAAGTCCCGAAACTGTACCCTATGATAAAACCGATGGCAATTTTTTTTTACCAGTTCTTTCTGTTGGTCCTAAGGAAGCTTCACACCAAATAAAAATTCTCGGAGCCGCGCAGTTTTGGAGATATGGCGTTTTAATTTTTTTCTATTTTTAGCTCCTGCGGTTCCCATGGGGCTACCGGAAAAAAAAATCAGCATAAATTAGGTACTTATGACCCAATAAACCCTCACATAAAATTTGGTTCAAATCAGCCTCTCGGTTCGGAAAATAGAAATTTTGGGAGGGGCCAAAAAATTTGCCCCTCCCATAACGACGCCAATTTTTGCCCCACAAACTTCTCTTGAACAAATCTGAGTCTACACCTCAAAAGGAAGCTGCACACCAAATATCAAGTCTCTGCTACTGCTGGTTCATGAGAAGATTTTTTAAGATTTCAGAAAACACTTTTTGGGTGTGGCCTTACCCACGGGCGAGGCAACTTGATTTGAACAAAATCAAATTGCGATGTCATAACAAACTATTATCTCAAATATCAATTTATTTATTTATTTATTGATGTTTAAGGTCACATATTTATGCACAATGGCTAATCATGACCGTTACAGTTTTTACGGGTGGAGGAAGCCGGAGTACCCGGAGAGAACCACCGAGCAACGACGAGCAGCTGCCAGCTCCCCAACATCGTAACTCCGCACTGCAGCACAGGCAGGGTTAGATTGGCTGAAGACATGCGTACCATCGATGTGCAGTACGCCTTAGTACACGGCGTCATTGTGCCCCCACGCGGGCAATGGAGATGAAGTGTCTTGCCCAAGGACACAACGCGGTTGCCGCAGGTGGGATTCGAACCGAGGACCTCTCGGCTTGCAGCCTGCACCTCTACCAACTGAGCCATCAAATATCAATTAAATTGGTTCAGCGATTTGAAAGGAGAAGACGCAAACACCATGTTCACGGACGACGACGGACGACGACGGACGGTGAGTGATCACTATAGCTCTCCTGACTGAAAGTCAGGTGAGCTAATAATCGGTTCATCACTAGTACCAATGTGTTCTCTGTGCCTCCTGGTACAGAGAACACACTGAAACTCAGGGGATTATTATCTGACTGTCTTCTACGCTCAAAATGTATCGAAATGTGACACAGAATGGGTCATGAATTATTGATTCGCAATAATTCATGACCCATTCTGTGTCGCATTTCGATACATTTTGAGTGCAGAAGACAGTCACATAAGAATTGAATGTAACATTTTGAATAATGAGAAGATGTGTCTGCCAATTTTTCCACTATGTAGCTGAATGTAGTACAATTTTTCAGTCACATTATTAATACCTTGAAGTGAATATAACCAAAATAGCTCACAGGTTTTTGCATTGAAGATTTCAAGTGCAACTGCACTCTCAAGCAATTTGAGGAGGGCAATTGTTTGCACTACTTGATTTTCTAGATTGCCAGGCCTGCTTATTACAATTCATAAGTTTAGTTTAGCCTATCATTTACACCTACATGTATGCTGCATACTTTAGAGGGCTTCCACCCCGGGCACTGGTTCCAGGTCCTATTTTACCAGTGAAGCAGAACTTCTTTACTGCAGTAAACAAGCACTGCATCACTTCCTGGGGTTCTCACAGAGATAGAGTCTATACAGATTAAATAACTTAACTTCACAGAATATGAAGCCTTTATACTGCAGTACCTGTACTTCAGAATAAAGCACACATTTACGGCTGAAACGGTTGGCTCTTTTTTGTAACCAACTAACCAAGAGCTATAACCGAATAATATCCGGTTATCAACAGCCATTATTTCACTGAATATGGGATCAAAACTATAGGAATTGGAAAGCAGTATTCTCAAACTATTCCGTAGTGTGTATACAAACAACGTTGTCAAGTACTCGACAACATTCGTTTGTACACACACTACGGAATAGTTTCTGTGATCACTCATTACTCACGGAAACTGCCGATTATTAACGAAGTCTTGAATGCCAAAGTCGATTATTTCTCAATATATACAATGCGGCTTCAATGTGTAATCTGTCACAAAAGAGAAGCAGCAGATTTACGTTTTAAATGTGGAATGACAATCACTATCTATATTTCGGATAACCGGTTGATGGTTTTTCTAATCTATTAGGTTGCTAACTGGTTTCAAGCCGATTATCCGGTTAACCAAAAAATTTCAGTACTACACACATCTGGGCTTTCAACTCTTTACCTGTTAAACAAACAGGAAAAACTTTAACAAAATACTAAAACTGTATCAAAAGCCACTTTTTAAAACTAAATGGGTTTCCAGGGAATCCAAGATATTTATTTATTGGCGTTTGAGGTCACATATTTCTGCACAATGGCTAATCATGACCACAATCCATGACATGGACTAGTGACGTAATGTTATATGTACATGGGATAAGCAACATTCTTTACTGGTGTGGATTCCCACAGCCCTCCCTATTTTTGTGTCCGACTTAATTTGATGTGCAGACGAAACAATGCAAATCGCGACTTTCAGTATTAATTGAACTGTCTTTCCTAACCATACGCATGGCATCATGTCAACTTTGTTTCCAAAAATCTTCAGTCATAATTATTAGTCATATACTAATGATCACACATGTTCTGAACATCTGAATGGGAATTACAACAAAATTAGATTGGACAGCAAATTTTCTCCATTTGTTGACTTTTAACAAAGTTAACCAACAAAGAAATATATCAACAGTGAGTAATTTACTAAATGTAGCACATGTAACATACATAATGGAATTGAACAATGATCCTGACCCAGTGTATACTGAAACTACAGGACTGATATCGGTGCACTTTACTTCAGGGAAGTGGCATTTCATAAATCTTTTAAAGCCACCTTTGCTTCCAAACACTTTAGGTCAACCTTGTGCATTCAATTCAACATGTGGTTTTGAACTGAAAGTGTTTCATTGTTCTGCCATAATCTTCTTAGACATTACATGCATTTTCAACTGTTTTTCGAAATACATCCATGCAGAACTTTTATGATCTTTCCTGCATGTCGTGCTTCTTCATAGCCACAACTTTCTCGGCGATGGCTGTAGAATTATATGCACATTTGGAAACTGAAAGTGCAGTTCACCGAGAAATGCATGGTTGTTACTTTCCTTTTTTCAAAATTAACAAGTAGATTTTTCAGTTAACCAGGCAGCTCTATGTATAAATGTATTTCTCAACATTAATGTCTGAATGTAACACCGATCCATGGGAAGCTCTCTAAGAGAGCTACCAGGCAAGCAGATTTCAGAAATTGACAGGACTGGGAAACAGGTTCTGTGAATTTGATGTTGGGAAACCCCATGGAACCTGTTAGGTGGTTCTGGTGAGAATTTTCACGGGAACCTATTTTACATTATTTCTGCTTCAGGTTATTTATCTAAAAGACTTTTGAAGATGCACCAAAATATGAGATGTATTTACTATTACCATGGAGTCAGATGATGTGTGAAATTTCAGATGAGATAACACTGATGAGAAAAAATCTCAAACCCAAAGGTCGAAACGTCCCATTACTGAAATAGGTGCAGAAGAAAAGGCCCAAGGTGCCTAAAATAAAAATGTTGCCATCTATGGCACGTCAGACCAGAGACGTTTCGTCTTGTGATAAAATTGTCATACTTCTTTGACAAATGAGATCATTCCAAATTCCCTTCTTCAATGAAAATCTACCACCATATAATAATCCATTGATGAGTAGTTAATGGTTATGTGGGGATATCAAATTACCGAAAACAACTGATACAGGTCGAAGAAAACCTGGAATATTTTTAAGTTTGTTAAGAAAACCATTTAAATGTGGATGTCATTGGGACAAGGTCTGAGAGCTGGATCTACTGGCTTCCATGTATTATTTGTATGCTTTTACTGACAAATACCATTTAAATTGTTCAAATAACATTAAATATAATGTCTATGGGTGGAGTTAGGCTATTTGACAGGGTCCTGGCTGCATGTGCAAATCTCCCTGACAGCTCAACAAAATCTCACTGACAGCTATATTCAGAGGTTAACAGTTCTGTTGATAGCCTTTCCCCTATGCTGGTATACCAACATTCCAAAGGACATTCAAGTCATGGTATTGATGAGTGAGTTATGACACAAAATATTTGTATGGACAAGAAATCACAGTATATTTCCAAGTCTTAAAAAAGCTACCAGAAAAACTAATTTCTACAAGTCATCCAACAATGCATGTCCAATGCCTAACCGTTCAACAATGAGGGGAAGATGATACCTTTTAATGCATGAAAGCACTCAATAATGCATATGCCATAGCTCGTTTTTAATGAAATATACCAAAAATAGGCCAAACCATCAAGTGACGTAAAAACATCAATAACTGTTAAAAACAGAAAAACTGAAAAACAGCTATTTTTTTTAGATCAACAACATACTAAATTTTTTTTAAAAATCAGATTTTAATTTTTGACCCTATGACCTTCTATGATGTCACCTGAGCATTCAACCATAATGGTTTTGAATTTCTAAGGATGGCACCACATTTTTAGATGTGGGTATTTGTGGAGATTATATTTCCAAAATAGGCTCAAAATGAGGTTGAAAATATAAAAAAATAAATTGGCATTGCTGGCATCTAATGTATAAATTTGAAAGGAAAAAATAAAATTGCACAATTTCAAATAACCAGAATACAGTGTGAAGTTTGATAGGTATCATTTATAAATATGTAGATACATGAATCAATAGAGAAGAATTTTTAATGAAACATGTCCAAAATGGCTTAAATGAATAGTTGATAGGCCTGGTGTTATTACATCATATCTCGGGTGTTTGAAGTCAAATTTTCAAAAAAGTTTCAACTGTGTAATTGGAGTAATGTGCACTAAAGTATGATTGGAACTAAAATGAACAGAAATGTCACTTTATTTCATCTTTATGCAGTGAAATATAATTGTTGATGTTTTGAAAACCTGGTCGTCTCTAACATCGTAGTGTTAAATGTATTTAGTTAATGGAAGTAAAATTAGACTGAAGCATGCCCCCGCACAGCAC
The DNA here is from genome assembly GCA_031216915.1 of Pictodentalium vernedei. Classification (NCBI taxonomy): domain Eukaryota; kingdom Metazoa; phylum Mollusca; class Scaphopoda; order Dentaliida; family Dentaliidae; genus Pictodentalium; species Pictodentalium vernedei. Next base: position 815,745,278 of record CM062297.1, read on the forward strand.
ATGGACACAGGAGGTTGAAGAGCAAACTGTGATTTGTTACTCATACATGTGCTGTGTATGGAAGACACATATGATGCCTCCCGTGTGTTGTACAATGCACTTGATTTACAATTCATGTACCCTATATTCGAAATTTCACAAAAATTTACAAGTTCAACAACCCATAATTTTGTGAAAAATTGAACAAAATCAAATTCCTGGCAATATGCACACCTTTGGTATATGTATATAAATACCCTGTAAAATAAAAAGATTCTAGCTTCAAAACTGTGAGAGGATTAGCCGGACAAACCACATACCATACTCGTGAAATTCTACAAAAAATTGACCAGGTTCCATAACCTCGTAATTTTGTGAAATATTGAAGCAAATAAAAATCCTGGCAAAATGCATACCTACGGTATATCTCGAAAACATCCTGTGAAATAAAAAGGTCCTAGCTTCAAAGTGAGAGGAGTTCGCCAGACAAACCACATATCATACAGGTAAAATTCTACAAAAAATTGACCCGGTTCAACAACCTGTAATTTTGTGAAATACTTAAATCAAAATCTTGACAATATGCACACCTCTGGTGTATGTACAAACATCCTTTGAAATAAAAAAGTCCTAGCTTGAAAACTGAGTTAGTTGCAGAGATGGGCAGTTTTCAAATTTACTCTTTGGTTTTGGTTTGTAATATCAAATGAAAGTGTCAATGACACTGTAGCTCAACTTGTCAAGACAAAGACATGTACATGTATAGTATGTGACACAGCAATGACAAACATCTAGGTAATGACCTGATAACAAAGGTACATATAAAATATTGTAATGGTCTGTACATAAATACTGACTGTTGCCTGTAACAAATGTATAGGTAAAGTATTGTAAAGGTGGGTTACAGTCAGATGCTAAACTAGAAAAAAATCTTGGAGTCCCAGAGTGGGTCTGACTGAACCCCAAAATATTTGTTCTCAAAGCACAGTGATAAGAAAGGCACCCCAAAACACACTCATTCCTGTCCCAGGGTGAAAACAAAGATACCCAAGAAGTTTCGTGAAGATCAGTTCACAAATATGAGCTGTGTAGAAGTTGTGACAAAAAACTGATTGGACCTAATTTCGGTACAAAATGGCCACTGGCAGCCATCTTGAATTTTGGACCGCACCCAGAAACACTCGTTCTCGTCCCAAGGTGATAACAAAGGTACCCAAGACGTTTCGTGAAGATCGGTTCATAAATACAGACTCTAGCCCGAGCCGTATTGACATGTGTACTTACTGTGTGTAAGTAGCACTGAAAAAATCAAAGTTCATCTAATTTGCTTAATTTCTGCACGAGAAAAAACCCTGTATTATATGTGATGTATCCCATGGTACTAAACATTCACACAAAAAATTATTCAAATCAGCGCTTTCATATGGAAGTTCTGTGCAAAAATCTGATTGCACCAAATTTTGTACAAAATGGCTGCCATCGGCCATCTTGAATTTCAGACCGGACCCCAAAACACTCGTTCTCGTCCCACGGTGATAACAAAGGTACCCAAGGAGTTTCGTAAAGATCTGTTCATAAATACGGCCTCTAGCCCGAGCCGTATTGGCATTTGCACTTACAGAGCTGAAAGTAACACCAAAAAACATCAAAGTTAGTCTAATTTGCATAATTTACGCACGAGAAAAAACCTGTATTGTATGTGATGTATCCCATGGTACTAAACATTCATACAAAAAATTATTCGAATCAGAGCTTTCATATGGAAGTTCTGTACAAAAAACAGATTTCTGCATCGTCGGTACAAAATGGTGGCTGGCAGCCATCTTGAATTTCGGACCGCACCCAAAAACACTCGTTCTCATCCCACGGTCATAACAAAGGTACCCAAGAAGTTTCGTAAAGATCGGTTCCTAAATATGGCCTCTAGCCCGAGCCGTATCCAATTGTTGATGGACAGACGGACGACGGGCCATGGCATAAGCTCAAATTTGGCTTCGCCAAAGTTGAGCTAAAAACCTTGGTTCAGTTTGGTTTTTCGGGGTTTTTTTTTTAAGCCAGGAAATCTCTCATTTGCAGAATGAGGCCTCGAGAGGGTGATTTGCTGAAGGTATCCCATAGAGAGTACTAGAATCCCCCACAGTTCATCCTCAGAGTACCTCTTTTTGTTCAGCCATAGGGCACTAATTCGGATTTAGATTCACAGAGGGTAAATTTAGTAATGCTGAAGGGGTAACATCACAAAATTCACCCTCTGTGACCCTATTCCGAAAATGACAGTTTGCTTTTTTCCTGGCCTGTATTTTTATCTCGCTGATATATATAGACATAACTGAGACATGGGCACAATTACACTTTATTAATGGGCGTAAAAAATAGAAAACTTTGTCACAACGTGGCAACCTGCCTTGTTCTGGAACCTGCATATAACAAAATTGAAATCAACATAATAGTAAATTGGGGAAACACTCAATCAGCCGCCCATGGTGCAGTAGTGGATGTATACTTTAAATAGTGCTGGCATTCTTAAAAATGCAGACAGGCTAAAAATCGCTCCCCTCGCATGGCCTAGGGGAGCGATTAGCTCTTCTGAAGCTTACTAAAGTGGCAAAATGAAGTTTTACTGCTAATGAATTCTGCCTAGTAGGCCTTATTCATTTTATTTGATGCTGCTAACAAGGTAGTCTCTGTGAGACGGCTGCACTACCCCTCCCACATCACCAGCCTTGGAAAGGCCCGGAGGTGTGGGAGGGGCAGTGTGGCCATCTGGCAGAGACCACGAACATAGCAGAGATCTGAAAAGATGTGGGCTTTAGGAATAGGCTATTATGGTAATCCATAATTTCTAAAGTTAGGAGGGCTAGTTTTTGCCCTCCTTAATTTTTTTAAGGTGAGCAGTAGACAAGCAAAAAAATCGCTCTCCTGAAAATGCCAGGCCTGTTTAAATAATTTTTGCTCATTCAACTTGAAGTGTGCAGAGCATGTAAGGTTAATACGCTTGTCAGTGGGATTGCTATAGGCTTTCATAACCCCACGCTGAAACTGTTCCTCAATGTCAATGATGCATTCTAAAAATAGATAATTGCCTGCGACATCGAATGTCCAGCACATTTTGTACACTAAATTTTGAGATTGCCCTTGTTTCATTTCGGATAAAGTTGGAAATGAATACCACAAATATACCAGTGAACTCTAGTTTAAAAATAGCTCAAAATGTGTACTTTTGGCACACAACTACAAGAGAATTACGAAAAGTGAGTACTTAACATTGCTAATGAAGATGATTTACGATTGTTTGCAGAACATGTCACTTCGAAATCAATTTCCTTAATTTCCAGAAATTCTTTCCGGTGTTTCCTTTGAAGGTGTGCACATAAATTAGTTGTATTACCATACTCTGCGACAATTTCTTTTAAACAAAGAGTGCATTTGCAACGGTGTTGATCAATACGATTGAACTGCAGTAACCACTTGCTTTTGGATGACAATTTTGTTGTGTGTGAAATGGGGAATGATGAAAATTCTGGTCAAAGAAAAAAAACGTGTACAGGCGATTTTTTTTGATAACTCGGTTCGGTTTTTCGGTGATTAAAAAAATATGAACGGACGACAAAACCAAAAAACAGCCCATCTGGAGTTAGCCGGACAAAGAATGTACCCTAGATGCGGACGACCGGACATATGGGGGTAAAACAATATGCCCCCTGACTATTTGTTGAGGGGCATAAAAATAAAGATGCACCTTTTCAACTATCGATTGAAAGGTAAGTGGAATATAGAAGCAGTATCTTTTGTGTTTTCTGAGTTCTGCAAATAACACAGAAGGGTACATTTCCAGAAAGTAAAATCTGAAATGACGTAAAAACATCAGAAAGGACTTTAAAATTTCCAAAGGCAGCCATCTTTTCATTTTTAAAGCTCTACAACAAACTAAATTTTCACGTAAATTGGCCAAACTTTAATTTATGCGAGGTTGACGTCCTACTAACACCAAAACAGCCCAAATTGTTTGCCGGCTGAAAACTTATTGCATTTTCAGATATGGTTTTTATTGGAGAATATATTTCAAAAATATAAGAAATGAGAGTTCGATAGAAAGAAAGAAAAATATTTACAGTATTTGGGATAAAGGTTTAATTTTGAAATTGTAACAAATACATGTAATAGAGCCACCACAAAGGTAAAAAAAGCATGTGAAAGTTTGTAGCTGTGTGTAGTATTTATATGGAGGTGTGTATTATTGAAAACCAGCGTTTTCAAAGAGAAATGTGCAAAATAACCTCTAAATTTGAAGTTAAGGCTTCCACGTTTAGACAAAATTGTAAACGTTTAAACGACTGTCTGTAAACGAAACGTAAACGTTTACACGTACTAACAGTAACAATGCAAGTAGTCAATATTTGATAGAAGTGTGTAATAATACACAGTAAGTTCATCATATCTTTGTGTACAGGGCATACAATTTATGTTAATGAGACAGCCGGTTTACAGTTCGTCCAAAAACGACGTAGACGAACGATCACAGCATGCAGATGCTGAAGGCAAAGTCACTCGGTCTGGGGGGGGGGGGGGGGGGGGGGTCTGGGAGATTCTCCCCCAGGTAAATTTTGAAATTTATGGGGGTCTCTGAGCTCATTCTGGTGGGTTCAGGGTGAAATTCCTTGTATTTTTTCAAACAGTAATGTTGGAGCGAGTTGCCATGGCACACAATAGTGACAATACCGGACTTGAGAGTGGAATGCAATGTCGCAAAAATAAACAAAGTCTACAAACCATGCAGGGGAATCCAAATTTTCAAACACCGCAAGTGCCAGTCTGTCTGTCAAACTCCATAAATCGATCCTAAGATCATCCCATGTGTGAATAATAAATTAATAATCCATGTCAGGTGAACGAAATCATCGAGAACAACTGTGTATCACTTTGGGAATATACATGTAAATCCGAATAAACTAAAACATTCCACACATGTTTCGAAGGAAACACCAAAGATAAGCACGTGCCATGCGGCTCACGTGACTGTGTCACATATGATATCACATGATTTGAAGATGACTTCGTTCGGTTACTATGGCGGCGGCGCCAGTCGGAACCAGTACACAGTTTTTCTGAAGCATTACCAAAATATTGCATTACAAAGTTGGAAATTATTTTTTGGTTTCTTTGACTTTCTGCATTAATCTGCAATTCTGAAATTACTCTTCATTCCGTGTACACGTTTACCAGAACTGTAAACGTTTAATGCCCATAAACGAAACGTTCACGTTTACACGTGTAAACGTGGAAGCCTTATTTGAAGTGATGTAAAAAATGGCGATAAATAAAAAAAAAAGTATCAATGACACTGTAGTACCACTTGACTAACTTGAACTTGGTAAGTTATAAGTGAAATGGCAAAATTGAAGATCACTGGTTCCAATGTTATTTGGTGAAACTTCGACATAAGAGCATTGTTTGTGCATAACATCAGAGCAATCCATGCATTTTTAAATATAAACTGTAGGGCTGGCTAAAGGAAGAATGTTGATACACAAATGCAGTAAGTTTAAAGATCATTGTAAACAACAACTTTTTTCACAGAAATAAATGTTAATCAATAGCTTTTATTAGAGGTCTCGCCTAATAAGCACAAAAAGTTCTAAATCAATCCTTTGATAAATGAGTGCTGTCCGCTATGTTGAAGAATGTTGATGTAAAAATGCACGAAATTCAACGGTCAGTGCCGAGAGCAACAGATTTTGACAGAAATGAAAAGAAAATCGATAGCTAGGTCACCCAAAATAAGCATACCAAGTTTCAAAACAATCAGATATTGAATGCGCCCTGTGAAGGATGCTAAAGGAAAATGTTAATGCACACACCAAGTTTAGAGGTCACTGCTAGTGGCAATGTTGTTTTTTTTTTCTTTTTTTGAAGGAAATTCATAAATATGCCCTATAGGGAGTGCAAAAGGGAACAGTTGCTGCACAAATGCTCAAAGTTCAAAGGTTTGTGCAAAACGTTTCTGGATGGAAAATTCAATAGCTGCCATTTAGAGGTCAATCCACACATGCATACCAAGTTTCAAAGCAATCTATTCATAATTGTACCCTATAGAGCGTACCAAATGGATATGTTGATGCACAAATGCACCAAGTTCAAAGGCTGTTGCTACGGCAATGTTTTTTTGACAACTTGAACTAAGTTTCAAAGCAATCGATTCATAAATGTGCCCTGTAGGGCATACCAAAGGAATATGTTGATGCACAAATGCACTAATTTTAAATGTCATTGCTGACAGCAAGGGTTTTTGATGGAAATGGGAAAAAAATTGATAGCTCACATATACAGGTTTCCCAAACAAGCATACCAAGTTTCAAACTGATCCATTCATAAATTCAACCTGCAGGGCTTGCCAAAGAAAAATGTTCATGTACAAATGCAATATGAGTTCAAAGGTCATTGCTAACGGCCACATTCATCAATGTTTTTTCAAGAGAAATGAAAGAAAATCAAAAGCTCCCATCTAGAGGTTACTCCAAACAAGCACACTATGTCACAAGTCACAAAGTGATCAAACTCATTAATGTTAACTGTGCGGGGTTCCAAAGGAGATTGTTGACAAACAAAATGGCAAAGTTGCTGGCCGTTACTAATGGCAACATTTTTGATGGAAAATTGAAGAAATCCAAAGCTTTCATCTAGACGTCACCCAAAACAAGCATACCAAGTTTCAAACTAATCCATTCATATATGCACCCTGCACAGCGTGCCAAAGAAAAATGTTGATGCAAAAATGGCAAAGTTTAAAGATCACTGACAGAAACGTTTCTCATGGAAAATGAAAGAAAATCATTAGCTTGCATCTAAAGGTTCCTCCAAACTAGCACACTAAGTTTCAAAGCAAACAGATCAAATATGTGACCTGTGAGGTGTGCCAAAGGAAATTGTTAATGGACAAAAGGGCAAAGTTGAAGGTCGTTGCTAAAAGCAACTTTTAGGGGGAATGAAAGAAGCTCCCATCTGGAGGTCAACCCCAAAAACATACCATGCATCAAAGCAATCCATTCATGAATGTACCTTGTAGGGCATGCCAAAAGAAAATGCTGATGCACAAATACACCAAGTTTGAAGGTCATTGCTCACAGTCACTTTTTCGACGAAAATGGAAGAAAATTTATAGCTTCCATGTAGAGGTCACCGCAAATAAGCATATCAAATTTCAAAGCGATTTGATGATAAATGTGACCTATTCAGTGTGCCAATGGAAACTGTTGACGTCCAAACAGATAAGTTGAATGCTGTTGCTAATGGCAACGTTTCTAAATGGAAATGGAATAAAATCAAACACACCCATCTAGAGGTCAGTCCAAACAAGAATACTTAGTTTCAAAGTGATCCATTCATGAATGCACCCTGCAGGGCATGCCAAAGGAAACCAGAGGTGTGACTGTCTGTCCCAGATGGGCCTGTCTATAACCTGTCACCATGATTATTCTAAGACGAAACGAAGCATAACTCTGGCAAAAAAAAGTCTGATCGAAACTTTAATGGCAGGTGCACAGGTTCCCATGATAGTAAACATCCATACCAGGTTTCAAAGGAATCAACCCAAAAACATCTGAGAAAATCTCGAGACAAAATTCTACCATTCTACGTCAAGTCGAAAACGAGAAAAACTCTGTCAAAAATAGTCTGACCGCAGATGCACAGGTTCCCATGTTGGTAATCATGCCTACCAAGTTTCGAGGATAATGACCTATAAATGTTTGAGAAAATCTCTGGACAAAATTTTGTCTGCGGGCAGATGGACGGAGGATGGACAAGATGGATGATTGGATGGACAAGATGATTACAGCAACATTTTTAAATGCGAATGAAAGAAAATTGATAGCTCCTATCTAGAGATCACCCCTAACATACATACCAAGTTTCAAAGTGATCAGATAACAAATGAGACCTGTGCAGTGTGTCACAGGAAAGTGTCAGCATACAAAACGGATAGGTTAAACATTATTGCTTACGGCAAGGTTTCTCAACAGAAATAAAAGAAGATTAATAGATCCCATCTAGAGGTCACACCAGACAAGCATACCAAGTTTCAATGCAATCCATTCATGAATGCACCCTGCAGGGCGTGCCAAAGGAAAATTGATGCACAAATCCAAAATTCAAAGTTCATTGCTAACGGCAACGTTTTTTGTTGGAAATGAAAGAAAAACAATAGCTCCCATCTAGAGGTCACCCAAAATACACATACCAAGTTTCAAAGTGATCTGATGATAAAGGTAACCTGCACAGTGTGCCAAAGGAAATTGAAATTGTCGACAAACAAAATGGATAAGTTGAATATCGTTGCTAACAGCAATGTTTCTCGAGGGAAATGAAAGAAAATTGATAGCTCCAATCTCGATAACACCCCAAACAAGCATACCAAGTTTCAAAGCAATCCATTCATAAATGTACCCTGTGGGGTGAGCGAAAGGAATATCTTGATGCACAAATGCACGAAATTCAAAGGTCATTGCTGATGGCAACAATTTTTAATGGAAATGGAAGAAAATCAGAAGCTCCCATCAGGAAGTCACCCCAAACAAGCATACCAAGTTTCAAAGCAATCTAATCATAAATGCAACCTGTGCGGTGTGCCAAAGGAATATGTTGATGCACAAATGCACTAAGTTCAAAGGTCATTACTAACAAGGTTTTTTTTATTGAAATGGCAGAAAATCAATAGCTACCATCTAGAGGTCACCCCAGACAAGCTTACCAAGTTTCAAAGTGATCCAATCAATGTGCCCTGTTGGGCATGCCAAAGAAATATATTGCAAAACTAAAATAAGTTCAAAGGTCGTTGCAAACGGAAATGTTTTTGGATGGAAATGGAAGAAAATTAATAGCTTCCATCTTGAGGTCACCCCAAACAAGCATACCAAAGTTTCAAAGCGATCATAAATGTGCCCTGAAGAGTGTGCCAAAGGCAAATATTGATGCATAACTGCACTAAGTTCAAAAGTCGATGCCAACGGCAACATCTGACAGAAATGAAAGGAAATCAATAGTTCCCATCTAGGTCACCCAAATCCAGTATACCAAGTTTCAAAGAGATTCAATCATAAATGTGCCCTGTAGGGCACGCCAAAAAAATATATTGATGCACAACTAAACTAAGTTGAAAGGTTGTGTTGGTGCCAGTGGCAACATCTTTTGAAGGAAATGGAAGAAAATCGATAGCTCCCATCTGGAGGTCACTGCAAACAAGCATACCATTCAAACATATCCGATCATCATTGCAACCTGTGCAATGTCTGAAAGGAAATTGTGGACGTATTTCTGGCAAGTGACAGCAATAGTGCTGCTTGACTTCATCAAGTTGAGCTAAAAAAAACAAAAAAAAAACACCAGCTATCTAATCTTTTTTAGCTCTACAACATACTAAAATTTCAAAAACATCTCAACAAATTTTAATTTTTGACCCTATGACCTTCTATGATGACACCCCAGATTTCAACCATACCGACTAGGAATTTCCTAGGACGGCACCATATTTTTAGATATTTTTTTTTGTGTGAACCTTATATTCTGGAAATTTGAAAAGGTTAAGCAAAATGAGATTGAAAATAAAAGGTATAGGAAAAACGGAAAGATTGGCATTGCTGGCATTGGGTTATTGTATAACCCATATGCAATTAATAAAGCAAATTGTACTGAAAGTACAGTTTTATGGGTGGAAGAAGCCAGGGTACCCAGAGAGACTACCGAGCAGGGTTAAAATATCTGGTTAAGTGAACTCAACTCTATTGATAAAATATAACATACCTTATTTTTTAAAACTTCATTGCCTTTCTTTACATTACTTATTTCTTTTTCCAATGTCGCAACTTTAGCTTGTAGTGAGGTTTTTTCTGAGCACAAGTGTTTAAGTTTTCCATCCAGCTTTTTCATATCATCTTCCCTCTGTGTGAGTTTTTTGTGATGGTCTATTTTCTCTTGGACGAGAATTTTTATCTGCAAAAGTAAACAGCCTTTTTTAAATTCAGGATTAACTTGACCTAGATGATGAAGTATTTTTGTAACACAGAAGTTGAAGTAAACAGGCCTGGCATTCTGAAAAATGCAGGAGGGCAAAAAATCGCTCTCCTCAATCAGCTTAGGAGAGCAATTAGCTTTACACAGCATTTTAAGTATCCTGTTGAACGAACTCATTGAAACTGAAACTAACAGACTACATCAGTGATTTTATTAACTTTACTTACTAAGGTAAAGCGAAATCTCTTAGACATCTAGATGTCTCACTCAACAACCGAACACACACTTGACAAGACCTGTGTGTGTACCCAGACCTGTTGTCCAAGAAAGTCATACGCATACCACTACCACCTTCAACCCCCCAGGTCTGCTTGAATCTACAGTCACATCCTGGTGCAGGTGCTTCAAGTGACAGGATATTAGTAATGGTAGTATATTATAGTGTCAATATTCCTTGAATAATTACCCCTCAAAATGTGATGTCAGTTGTTGAACTTGAAACTGACAAAAAAAAAAATATTGCTGTGACCCATTTTGCTTCAAATGATTGCAACTGTGTTTGGGTACTTTCAAAATGAAATTACGTGATGTTATATGACTTCGAAGTTAAATTACATTTTTGCTTTACAACAAAAATTTAATGTGAGCATAATACATGTAATCTCAATCATCCCAGACCAAAATATTTAGGAGGGCAATTTTTCGCTTGCCTTAATTCTTTCAGGAGGTCAGTAAGAAGAGCTAAAAAATCGCTCTCCTGAAATTGCCAAGCATGAGTAAATCATTGCAAATTTGTCAAATTTCAACAAGGGGAGTTATGGCATTGGGCCACAAACCCCCTCGCCCAAGAATAACTGCATTTCGTCATTGGTCAAGGCACTTAATCCCAACTGCTCACATGGGGGCATGGTGGCACTGTGTACTAATGCATTGCACGTTGTAGTGCTCAAATGATTAGTCGACTAGTCGACGTTTTTTTCACCTATAGTCGACTCTGGGTTTTACCGTCGACTAGTCGAAAGACAGAAGGACTCGGAAGCCAACAAAATTTCAGTAGAAAGATCAATGAATTCACATCTCCAGGGAAACAGGGTTACAAAATGCTTGGAAAAAACGTGCTGCCGGTCGCTGGCTTCAGATAGTGGATGCGACAATGTAACAACCAACCGGAAACTCCATAAACTTCAAAGAACTTTATAGACAGTTTGTCCACAGCACGTGTTGTGTCACGCTCCCTCCTCGGTGTCTTGGTTTGAATCTTCCAGTGCTGATGTGCCAACATCAAAATATAAATCGTTGAATGTTTTTCATAATACAACTGGCCCTTGACGTTCATTTTTTCCCTCTTTTGTTTATTTGGTAACCCGGATGTACCAGAACCGATATTTTCGGTCTTTTCCAAAATTACTCAGTTCCATTTTCTGTACTTTGACGATGCCAAGTACCATACCGATCCGTCAGTAAGCCCAGGGGGCACGTGAATAAAATGGATGAAAAAAATGGGGATGGGCTTATCCACGAATGAGACCGCATGTAAAATGAAAAGTTGACCAGCCAGGACTGATCTGTGTACAGGACAGTTGATCTTATCAGTGTATGTTGTGTTCCCCATTGATATTAAATAAATTAATAATGTACATAAACTTTTATGTGTTTGTTTTATTCGTTTTTTTCCATCGGAATCATCAATCATTTAAAAATACATTTCAATAAAAAAAATCAACCAAAATCAGCACGAAGTATCAACAAAATGTCAATGATAAATAACAAAAGAGGTCAAAAACGCATGTGGTCAATTTGTTTTCACTTGGAAACGTGTTTGTTCAGTCGTTACATTTCCAATTTGAATTGCATTTATTAAAAAAATATGTGAACTGGGTTTAGTATTATTCACCTTAAAGAAGGTGCCCTCAGTATTCATAACTCCCATTGGGAAAAAAACAAACAATAAATTCTGTTGCGTTCACTTTCTCCAAGTGCAAGATGAACAGGGGGAAGTTTGCAGCCAACAGTGTTGGCACCGGATAACTATCTGCACTATCCACTCCCCAGTTGACGTATCAACACTGAACTTGGCTGTTATGGCCAGAGGAGAAAAATATTGAGATTTTTTCTTTCGGTCACCACACAACTTATTTCATTGGTAATAATTTGCGGGATAACTGCACCAAGAGAAAGATGAACAGGGGACGTCTGAGCCTCCCCCCCCCCCCACCCCCACACAACCTGTGGCATTCACTTTCTCCAAGAGCAAGATGAACAGGGGATGTCTGACTGCCCCCCCCCCCCACCTCCCCCACCCCATGGCAGGCCTGCCTATCTGTACAGGTCAATAAGTTGCAAGATAGTCACAAAAAATTTCCTCACGTGTGTTCATCATTGATTCTTCCAGCAAGCAAAAAAATAATTCATGAGCCATTGTCTCTTGCCCTTAATGTGCTGCCTGTAAAAGTGTGGGGGGGATGGGTAACTGAATTCTGCACATGGGTGGAATGGGTGGAAAACACTGTTGGTTCAAAATGAAGACAAAATACACAGCTGGATATGTTCTGAATTTGTTTGTAACATAAGTAAGAGGAGGTAACTTAATTCTTGTGATATCTCACAACAGAATTTTTTTCAGTTTTCAGCAAACTTTCAATTATATTTTTTTTTCTCATCACAGAGAATATTCAGTGTCCATTTATTACTATATCTTTTGTTAAGTGCTCATAAAAAGAATAAGTTTGAGCACTAAAACTAGGGACGGTCAAGAAACCTGCATCATTTCATTTTGTTTCCTCTGCCTTATGAAAAACAAGAGGTGGGTGTCCATCCTCATTACCTCACCAACTCATAGCATGGTGGTAGCCTCCACTCATGTACATGTATAGCATAACAGGTCAGAATTTTTCTACGTCCATACTTACAAAAAAGTCTAACACTGCATTAAAAAACTAAAAAATCTGCAAAAAATGTCCAGTCAAGGGATAATGTTGACGTAGGGAGCCCAAATATTAACCCAGGGACCCGATTTGAACAAACTTGAATCTGACCCACGTAGAGATGTTGTATACCAAATATGAAAGGATTCTAACTGGTGAATCTGAAGAATATTTTTTAAGAAATTCCCTCATATTGCACCAAGTTAAAATTTGGGCTCACATAGAAAGCCCAAATAAGAACCAGGGACTCGATTTTAACAAATTAGAACCACCCCCTCCCCCCCTAGATGTTGTATACCAAATATGAAAGCATTCTGACTAGTGGATCTGAAGAAGATTTTTAAAGAAATTTCATCATATTACACTATCTTAAGATTTGGGCTCCCATAAAAAACCCAAATATTAACAATGGGACCCGATTTATATCTCCCCCCCCCCCCCCCCTACAGATGTTGTATACCAAATATGAAAGCATTCTGACTAGTGGATCTGAAGAAGATTTTTAAAGAAATTTCATCATATTGCGCCAAGTTAAAATTTGGGTTCCCATGGGGAGCCCAAATATTAACCCAAACACTCGATTTGAACAAACTTGAATCTGACCCCCACCCCAAAAATCATTCCCCATATTGAAACAAAGTTATTTACTTATTTATTTACTGGTGTTTAAGGTCACATACTTATGCACAATGGCTAATCATGACCATGACAGTTTTACGGGTGGAGGAAGCCGGAGTACCCAGAGAGAACCACCGAGCAACAAAGAGCAGCTGCCAGCTCCCTTGCCCCAAGTTAAAATTTGGGCTCCTGTATTGAGTCCAAACATAAGGTAAGGGCTTCATTTTAACACACTTGTATCTGACCACCTATGGAACCTACATGTATATTCAAACCTGGCCTGTATTACTAGCTGGAAAATACACATATCAACTTTGGTTGAAATCAAATAATCCAAACTGGAATTATCGGTCGGAGACCAAATGTTTACAGGCAGATGGATGGACCGACAGATGGGCCGACGGATGGATGGACGGAAAAAAGTCATGACAATAGCCATGGCTGTAAACAGTCAGGCTAAAAATGCATTTTGTACCAAAGAAAAAATATTGCTTATATGTACCTGGGTGAGGAGTAGGTGGGTGGGGTTTGGGTGGTGGTGGTGGTGGTGGGGGGGGGGGGGGGCAAGGGGGGAGGCTTGGGGGGGGGGGGGGGGGGGGGGTAACGGGTGTCCTTTTTTTCTGCATTTGGTCTGTCTAAATCCTTCAGAATGCATTTTGAGCAAAGAGAAAAAAAAATGCCTAACTGGCCATGGAGGGGGGAGGGGATTGTCTGGGTTTTTAACCACAAACTTCAACCAAAACTGTAAAAAGGCATTTAAGATGAGAGAAAAAAAAGAAAAAAGTGCCCAATTGGCAGGGGGGCGGGGGGGGTTACGTGATTTTAAAAAAAGGTTCCGTATATAGTGACTGTAAATAGTTAAAAATGCATATTGGAGGAAAGAAAGAAAAAAAATGCCTAATTGGCGGGGGCTGGGCAGGGCAATAACTTCAACAATTTTCACTGGTTGATTGTGATCATCAAACTTGACCTAGAGACATGTACTGAAAAGAATTGAAATCTGTTAACTTTTGTTTAAGTTATGGCATAAAGAAAGTTCGGACAGACATAAAGAAAGTTAGCACAGTCTACAGGCCATATTTATGAAGGGATTTCAGTGTAACTTGATAGGATGACTCATTTTGAAATAATTTCACTGTAACTTGGTAACTTTCATTGGACGGATGGACTGACGGATGGACAGACAAATGGATGGACTGACGGAAGGACTGACAGATAGACGGATGGAGCGAGCTCTGTGCTATATCCCTCCCTTGTGGGAGGGGATAATGAAAGTGTCAATGCCACTGTAGCTTGACTTGTCTATGTGTTGTGTTTGATGAAAAGGATAATGTTCAATGTTTATGAAAGGATTATGAAATAAGACGAGAATTGTGATAAGTGGGAATATGTTAATTTCTGTTCCCAGTATGCTATGTTTTTAAAAAAAAACAGTATGTGTACACGGTACTAAAGAGCTGGGGTGGGTTAATATGACCTCACAGTTAATGTATGTGGCCCTCACAGTTAATGTATGTCAATGAAATTTACCAAGTTACAGTAAAATTATTTCAAAATGAGTCATCCTATCAAGTTACACTGAAATCCCTTCATAAATATGGCCTGTAGACTGTGCTAAAGGTTTTCAGGCTGCAGTCCTGTGTTGCCATGGCAGTAGACTGATTGCAACTAAAAGGGAACGTCCACATTTCAACATTATACTGAGTCATTCTACTAAGTTACAATGAAATCCCTTCACAAATACGACCTATAGTCTGTACTAAACTTTTTCGGGTTTTGGGCTCAGGAAGCCATCATGGTTGAATGATCGCCACCAAAAGTGGGCGTTGTCATCTCGGCATAATCTGGAGTGATCCTATGAAGTTACAATGAAACCCCTTCATATATATGACCTGTAGACTGTGCTCAAGGTTTTGGGTTTCGGGCCCCTGAAGCAATCACAGTTGACCAAATACGACCAAAAGGGGATGTAATCATCTAGGCATTATATGGCGTGAACCTAACAAGTTACAATGAAACCCTTCCATAAATATGACCTGTAGACTATGCTAAAGGTTTTTGGGTTTTGGGCCCGGGCAGCCATCAAGGCTAAATGATCGCGACCAAAATGGGATCTCATCTAGACATTATTTGGAGTCATCCTACCAAGTTACCTTGAAATCCCTTCATAAATACAACTTCTGGACCGTGATTAAGGTTTTCAGGCTTCGGGCCCCTGTAGCCATCACAGTTGCCCAAATGCATCCAAAAGGAGTCGTTTTCATCTAGACATTATACGAAGTCAACCTATCAAGTTACAATGAAATCCCTTCATAAATATGACCTGTAGACGGTGCTATAGGTTTTCGGGCTTTGAGCTCAGGCAGCCATTATGGTTGAATGAGCACAACCAAAAGGGGATATTCTCATCTGGGCATCATCTGGAGTGATCCTACGAAGTTACAATGAAATCCTTTCATAAATATGACCTGTAGACTGTGCTCAAGGTTTTCGGGCTTCGGACCCCTGCAGCAGTCATAGTTGACCAATCATGACCAAAAGGGGATGTCATGATCTAGGCATTATATGGAGTCAACCTAACAAGTTACAATGAAATCCTTCCATAAATATGACTTATAGAGTATGCTAAAGGTTTTGGGGCTCAGGCTGCCATCAAGGCTGAATGATCACGACCAAAAGGGGGCGTTCTCATCTAGACATAATTTGCATTATTTAAGGTCATCCTACCAAGGTACAATGAAATCCCTTCATAAATATGACCTGTAGACAGTGCTGAAGGTTTTCGGGCTTCGGGCCCCTGTAGCCGTCACACTTGCCCAATCGTGTCCAAAAGAGGCTGTTCTCATGTAGACATTATATGAAGTCAACCTACCAAGTTACAATGAAATCCCTTCATAAATATGGCCTGAAGACTGTTCTAAAGATTTTCGGGCTTTGGGCCCCTGTTGCCGTCACAGTTGCCCAAACGGGGACGTTCTCATCTAGACATTATATGAAGTCAACCTACCAAGTTACAATAAAATCCCTTCATAAATATGACCTGTAGACTGTGCTAAAGGTTTTGGGGCTTTGGTCTCGGGCAGCCATCATGGTTTAATGATCGCAAACAAAAGGGGACATTCTCATCTGGGCATCACGTGGAGTGATCCTACGAAGTTACAATGAAATTCCTTCATAAATATGACCTGAAGACTGTGCTCAAGTTTTTCGGGCTTCGGGAAACTGTAGCCATCACAGTTGACCAATTACGACCAAAAGAGGATGTCATCATCTAGGCATTATATGGAGTGAACCTAATAAGTTACAATGAAATCCTTCCATAAATATGACCTTTTGACTATGCTAAAGGTTTTTGGGCTTGGGCACCCATCAAGGCTGAATGATCACGATCAAAATAGGACGTTCTCATCAGACATTATTTGGAGTGATCCTACCAAGTTACAATGAAATCCCTTCATAAATATGACCTGTAGTCTGTGCTAAAGGTTTTTGGGCTTCGGGCCCCTGCAGCTGACAGAGTTGCCCAATCACGTTCAAAAGGGGACTTTCTCATCTAGACATTACATGAAGTCAACCTATCAAGTTACAATAAAATCCCTCCATAAATATGACCCGTAGACTGTGCAAAAGGTTTACTGGTTTTGGGATCGGGCAGTCGTCACGGTTGACAGATCACGCACAAATGGGGAAATTCTCATCTAGACATCATATGGAGTCATCCTACCAAGTTACAATGAAATCCCTCCACATTAAACATGACCTGCAGACTGTGCTAAAAGTTTTTGGGTTTCGAGCTTGGGCAGATCATGCCAAAAGGGGACGTTCTCATCTAGGCATTATACAGAGGCATCCTACCAAGTTACAATAAAATCCCTTCATAAATACGACCTGCAGAGTGTGCTAATGGTTTTCGGGTCTTGGGCTCGGGCAGCCATACCGGTTGACAGATCACGACCAAAAGGGGATGTACTTATGTAGACATGACCTAAAACCTGCATATGAAATTTTGTGACGATCAGACAAGAACTACGGGGTGTAGCCTGTCTTGAAGGTTGAATAAAAAACTTTAACCACAAACTTTAACCAAAACTCTAAATGTTAACAGATGGACGGATGAACTGACAGACGGACAAAAGTCATGACTATAGCCCTCACTGTAAACAGTCAGGCTAAAAAGATAGAAACAAGATGAGAATGATACAATCAATAGTAATATCAATTTAAAAGAAAAAAAACAAAAAACTTTTAGGTTGACTAAAAAACTTTAACCACAAACATTAACCAAAACTCCAAATGTTAACGGACATACAGAAGAAAGTCATGACTAAAAAGGAAAAAAAAACCCCACCTGAACCTTCAGTAAAAAACTTTAACCACAAACTTTAACCAAAACTCTAAATGTTAACAGATGGACAGACGGACGGACGGACAAAAGTCATGACTATAGCCCTCACTGCAAACAGTCGGGCTAATAAACAGTCCGGCTAAAAAAGGAACCCTTTGAGTGGATACCAAAATCAGTTGGGTTTTGGGTACAAATGAAATTTTTTTTTTATGCAGCTTGTAAAATAAATGTGTTATTTTACAGCCTGTCTTTGAAAATTGATATCCACACCAAAAATGTAGATGCAGTCAGGGGTGGAGCCAGGGATTTCTCGACATGGGGGCTGACCTCTCCGACAGGGGGGCTATAATATTTGACCTCCCAAACGAAGGAAAATGAGTGAAAATTGGTAAATTGGAGAACTAAAATAGAAGCAAATTGAGTATGTTTGTTGATTATTTACCGTAAACATATTATAAGGTCGGGAAAT
The DNA here is from genome assembly GCA_031216915.1 of Pictodentalium vernedei. Lineage (NCBI taxonomy): Eukaryota > Metazoa > Mollusca > Scaphopoda > Dentaliida > Dentaliidae > Pictodentalium > Pictodentalium vernedei. The sequence goes on from CM062297.1 coordinate 815,763,618, forward strand.
ATTTCAACTATAAAGCCAGTTTGACGAACGACTGCCTAGCTGCATAATCGTTTTGAAATATTTCGCTGCAAATAGAACACCGCACATTATAGCGGGACGCCATTGTTGCTTAGATTTCGATAGATTCCAAACTTTTACCATGATGATAACCGATGATTGGGTATGGAAGTAATGGAACGCCAGTTGGATAACAACTGTCATAATGCCTTACAAAGAAGAACCATATACCTCGTTCTTGATCTACACAAGACGAGATATCTACATTCGATTGTCAGAAATTTCTTGTGAAGTCGGGTTTTCGAGTTTCTCCAACGGACTGACTAAAAATCTTCGACAGGGGGGGTGGGGGTGGGGGGGGGGGGGTGGGGGGGGGGGGGGGGGTTGGGGAGGGACCTCTCTGACAGGGGGGGCTGTATCTCCCCACCCTCCCCGCCCCGACCCACCTTGGCACCACCACTGGATGCAGTTCTAAGATCACAAAAGCAGACAGAATATTGCGACCATATCACAACCCAGTCAATCTGGTCATCATTTTCCATCTGCTTTCTTCCCCACAATGCTCTAGAATCTCACCCATTAAAGAATTGCAAGAACATTGGATCTGAGATGCTATTTTTTGTTCATTTTTGTTGATGCAAACTCATATATTGCATGTTTTATAGAGGAAATCTCATCCTACCAGGCCAGGTAATCTAGAAAATCAATGGCTTGCAAAAAACAATTGCCCTCCTCAGATTGCTTGGGAGTGCAATTGCACCTGGAATTTTCAATGCCAAAACTTGTATGCTATTTGGGTTATATTCACTTCAAGGTATTAATATTGTGACTGACAAATTGTACTACATTCAGCAACATAGTGGAAAAATTGGCACACACATCTTCTCATGATTCAAAATGTTGCATTCAATTCAAATGTGACTGTCTTCTACACTCAAAATGTATCGAAATGCGATACAGAATGGGTCATGAATTATTGCGAATCAATGCAACATTGACAAATCGTCTCCTGAGTTCCAATGTGTTCTATGTGCCAGTAGGCACATAGAACACACTGGAACTATGGGGACCAAATGATAATAGATTTCAAAGGCAGTCCCAAACAGGCCTGGTTTTCCAAAAAATCAAGGGTGCAAAAAATTGCCCTCCTCAAATTGTTCTAGGCATGCGGTAGACGTGCAGCACTCCTGCACTCCTAAAGAATGCCAGGCCTGTCCTACTTGTGTAAGTGTGTCGCAATAAAATGTGATCTGATCAAGAAAAAAACTTCATTTATAATTACAGTTCTGTACCATCTGTATGCATTGTTCGCCCATGTACGAAGAACTATTTAAAAAAAAAATAAACCAAAAAAAACCCATTATATTCATGGTACTTTTTATGGTGAATGATATCAAAAGAAAATCGCTGAGTTGAATATTCTTTAACTCTAAGAAGTCGGGGAATCAGAATGAATTTATTGAACATGACATACTGCCAAAAATTTACAGTAAAGCAGGTGCTTCTAGTCAAGTGTCGTCTCCCTATTCAGTCAGATGACACTTGACTAGAAGCACCTGCTCAGTGTTTGATTCCCCCCCCCCCCCCCCCCAGCCCAAAGATAGCCAGGTGACCTGCCGTATTACATCACAGGCAAGAAAATGCGACTCCCGACTTCTAAGAGTTAATCCTTAAGGGCCTAATTCTGACTTTGATGACTTTTAATGCACTGGAATAGGTGCCCCAATATGCAATGTTTGGGTAAACTCAAAACTTGTATTCTAAACACCTTGTCAGCTGTTTCTAGGCAAGTCTTGGATGCCTCTATAGGTAGCCAAGACTTAACTACAAACAACTGTAAAGTCACTACAGTTAGACTTTTAAAGTAGAGCGAAAATGTATAAAAGTCTCCAGCCCCTTAAGGATAAAGTTCCACATTTGAACTATTTAATTGTATAATAATTCTGGCGATGAGTTGCACGATGACTGTAAGCATTTGCTACATCTTTATTAACTGTGAACATACATGGAAGAAAGGTTTTTGCAGGTATCGAACAACTGCTTTCCCCTGGTACTGTATCATATGAATGAAGTTCCCAAAATTAAATTATACCTCTTTGTTCAGTTCTTTTATTATTGTTGCTGACTCTGCTGAATGCTGATCACATTTTGGTTTATTTCGAAGCTGTAAAATACAAAAAAAAAAGTGTTCATTGCAAAGAAGTCTTCACCATTTGGGCAACTGTACCCTAGCTACACTGAGGTGCATAACTCTTCTGTAAAGTCCCTTTTAGAGAAGGGCGGCACTGAAATTTTGATTTTGGGGTCTGTTTTGGTCTATTTTTTTTGTGAGTGTGGGCAGGGGTGGGGGGGGGGGGGGGGGGGGGTGTTTATCATGGTATCGGTTCCATGTTTGGAGTCAGACTCAACTGAGATTTGCTGATAGTACCCTAAGGGGAATTCACATCAAGAAAAAATAAAATAAGTTGTTCTTATCATTCTACCACAGCACCACAAATGCCACCGCAAATGAGCTCAACAATGACATTCTTTACCAAAATAATTATATTGGTATTTTTTATAGGGGGTGCAGGGTATATCATCGTATCAGTTCCGTGTTCAGTGTCAGACTCGACTGAGATTTGCTGATAGTACCCTAATGGGAATTCACATCAAGAAAATATTAATAGCGATGAACCGATAATCGGAACCGGCCAGTTATGGGGCATCGGCCGATTATGACAGTCAGCAGTTAAAAACTGTAAGTTTTCAGTTTTTCTACATTTAACACTGACTATTAAAATCTCTTTGATATCTTTTTCAATAAAGTTTCCCCATTAACCCTTTACCCAACGCAGACGATATCAAAATTTATTATTTTAAATATCATTTTTTTCAAAACATTTCAACAAAACCATATCATGTGGCCCCTCATAGGAACGAGCTCGACGAGCTTGTTCCAACGAGGGGTCACTTGATATGGTTTTGTTGAAATTTTTTGAAAAATAATATTTTTTCAACTGCTGAATTTGCATATTACGCGGGCGGATGCGGGCGATTCATTAGGTAAAGGGTTAAAAACGTGTGTAGTGCATATCAGAATATTTAGGGATTTGCAGAACCGAGATATTATGGAATTTATCATCTGCATTCGATATGAGATCGCCATTATTCCCAGCTAATTTAAGTCTCCAGGCTTCAATCGTGGTGATGTACAACATAGCATTGAGTATGTGTTCAGCCGTTAGTCTGTAGTACTTCATGATGCAAGCATCACAATACAATAAGAAATTAAAATTGGAGAAAAACTAAAAAAAAAACCCTCTCTTTTGTCGATGGTAGATGATTGTTACTCAACATGTAAGTCGCATGACTGTCACAAACACGTTTTCAGTTTGTCAAGTTCATTTTTTAATTCAGTTACCTCCACTGAGGTAAACAATGAAGAAACACATCAAGGGAGATAACAAGTTGAACAATGAACATTAAATAATATATTCTGACGTCGCGTGTCTGTAAACAATGCGCTATACAACTTCACAACACACATTAACATCAAAGTTATTATTCAATTAAGACACAAAGTATGTGTGCTCAGTATCTTCCTGGTTAATACAGCCAAGTGTATTGTATTGTTACACAAAACCGTATTAACACTATTTACCAGAATAACACACAATCATCACAAGAGAACATTGTTGAGCGATTGTATCGTTTATAACGTTCTTCCCCCACCCAAACTCCTCAAAATGCAAATATTATTTTGGCTAATATTGCCCAGCATTAAACATGCATATTCTGAGAACTTATGTGGTATTAAACTTTCGTAATTGGCAATTTATCAATGAAATTTTGCAGTATAATAGGCACTAATAGATTTTCTTCCGGGTCCGATTTCAACCATAGGAATCGGCATGATCGGCAGAGAAATAATCAGTAATCGGTTTAAAGCAAGTTTTGATAATCGGTTCATCACTAAATATTAAATAAGTTGTTCTTATTCTAACACAGCACCACAAATGCCACCGCCAATGACATTCTTTTGCAAAAATAATTATATCGGTACTTTTTATGGGGGGTGGCATGGGAGGGGGATATATCATGGTATCAGTTCCATGTTCTGTATCAGACTTGACTGAGATTTGCCGATAGTACCCTAAGATAAACACAGAATAAGTTGTCCTTGTATCATTCTACCACAGCACCACAAATGCCATCACCAATGAGATGAACAATGGCATTCTTTTATCAACATAAATATATCTACATTAATTTTGTGACTTGTTCCAAACACTCAACTACTAAAGACCTATTTCAGTCTCTTGTGGTCTAACAACATGTACCTTTAACATGCCATCATTACAAAGGTCCTGCAGACAAAAGATAATCACAAAAGCCGTGATTTCTAGTCAAGTCTTGGCTGCCTGTTAAGGCCGCCGAGACCTGACCAGAAATCACTGCTAAGCAACTTGACAATTTCCCAGTCCCATAAGGGTTAACAAAACTGACAAGAAAATCAGTCACTTCTTTCATGAAAATGAACTCTTCAACTTCTATCAAGCCTCAAAAAGGTCATTTAACTGGTAGAGTGCTGAATTATTTTTGGTGATCCAAATTTTTCCACGTCTCTTTGCCTTGTTACAATTTATGGGAGAGTGCCTAATGGCACTCTCCCATAAATTGTAACAAGGCAAATCCTCACAGACTAAATAATTTCATTTCAGAAATAATATGATGCACATCCACAGAATATGAAGCCTTTAAGTTATGGCACATGCACTACAGACTAAAGCCCAAATATGGGCTTCCAGTTAAACCTCTGCACTCCGGTGTCAAAATATTAAAACTTCCCATAATGCATAATGCTCCATGAGCTCTGTCAAACAAGATCGAACTGGTTAAATTCCTAGTTGCATCATGGGAAAAATTAGCAGACTGAAATTTAGAGATTTCGACATCAGTGTGTAGGGGATTAAGTAGCATATGTGGGAAAATATGAAAATTCAGACAGTTCTGGTATTCAATGCTGGTTTTAGTTCGGTTTTTTTCGGCATCCCAATGATATCCATATCATTTCGGTTTTTTGGTATATTATCAATCTCTAGTCCTCATACATCAGATTTTCCATTGTGAGTTTTTGGCACATGACAGGGAAAATAAACAGTAAATTTCATTACAACCTGCCAACTGATTCTCACCAACCAGCGAAAATTTGTTTAGTATATTTTTGTAGAGGTTATCATAAAAATTGAGATTTTTTATTGGAAATTGTGTTGAACTGAACTTAACTGAATTTATTTAACAATATACATCTATATCAGTATACAATAATTTCACAACAATCGAGTTTCAACATTCCTGTATATTGTTGGGGTACAACATGGCCAGATTGGCTGTCTTCCCATTTACCCCTAGAATAAATATAAGTAACAAAGTAGGGCAAGACACGAAAAGAGGGAAAATACAAACAGAGGAAAGGGAAAGGAGATGAAAAGTAACAAATACAAATATTCAAAAGATCGCATCAAGATCAGAAGTGGCACTAGAGGCAGTTCAATGTAAATACAAAGGCTGAATTGGGAGATTAGACCATTACTACCATAGACATGAGCACAATTTGCGAGTTTACATCAGTTAGCAATGCAGGGCATAATAGATAACCAACCCCCAGACCTTGAAAAGTGCTTAAATAGTATTGGAATTTGATATCTGCAGGAATCCCAAGGCAAAATCTGCAGAGACAAAATTTATTTATTTATTTATTGGTGTTTAAGGTCACATATTTCTGCACAATGGCTAATCATGACAACGACAGTTTTACAGGTGGAGGAAGCCGGAATACCCGGAGAGAACCACCGAGCAACGGCAAGCAACTGTCAGCTTCCCAACATACTAACTCCACACAAGCAGGGTTAGCATTGGTTGAAGACAGGTGCACCATCGACGTGCTGTACGCCTTAGTACACAGCGTCACCGTGCCCCCATGTGGGCAATGGGGGTGACGTGCCCAAGGACAGCCGCAGGTGGGATTCGAACCGAGGAGGCGAGGACCTCTCGGCTTGCAGCCTGTATCTCTACCAACTGAGCCACTGTGCCCCCTGCACAAAATAGTCCTGGTTTAGTCCATAAAAACAGTTGGTGCTACTGAGGGTCATGACAGTTCATTAATCTCATGGTGACAGCTCAAACTGACCCAAGTAGTGTTTGAACTGTCAATGCCCAACCTGTGGATACAATGGCATAAATGCGGGTACCAGTTATGGACACCACTCACACCAGTTATCTCAGTCCTCATTATGCATACCCAGTTTATATTTAATTATTTTATTTATTGGTGTTTAAGGTCACATATTTCTGCACAATGGCTAATCATGACCACGACAGTTTTACGGGTGTAGAAAGCTGGAGTACCCGGAGAGAACCACAAGCAACAGTGAGTAACTGTCAGCTCTCCAACATACTAACTCCACACAAGCAGGGTTAGCATTGGCTGAAAATGCACCATCGATGTGCAGTACGCCTTAGTAAACAGTGCCACCATGCCCCCACTTGTGCAATGGGGGGTGAAGTGTCTTGCCCAAAGACACAATGCGGTTGCAGCAGGTGGGATTCGAACCAAGGACCTCTCAGCTTGCAGCCTGTACCTCTACCTCCTGAGGCACTGCCCCCCCCCCCCCCCCCCCCAGTTTATATATACCTGTCCATTCAAATACCTGGCCAATGAAGTGTGTAGATGGTGGAAACCAGACAATGTAGTCAAGGGAGGTAGAACAACTGAACGAGGCTAAGATTCTCGAAAAAATGTTGTCACAGATTATTAAAGGCTTGTGTAATTCTACTTATTTTTGCTCCCTCATTCATAATAAGGTAACATTTTACTTAGCAGTATTGTCTAGTAAAGTCTTTGATGCCTGTACAAAAAACTAGAAACCACTGCCAAGGTACTATAACTTCCATCGGTAAGACCACCAAAAAACCTCCTTTTTGGAACAAGTGTTCTACATATGCATGTAAAACAATAACCTCACTACACTGAAACTTAAGGCCCCACAAAGTAGATCTGCTGTTTCTCAGACCATTTTTCTGTAAAATTGCATGCAGGAGGACAGTTTGTTATTTTATACTTTATTTTTGTAATAATTTCTTTGCGATCAAAAATTCATGTTCTTGGTTTGCTTTATGTTTTAAGCCTCATAATCTACAGAATAGCATGAGAGGGGGTGTAGTTCATCCCTTGAGTGCAACAAAGCACTAAGGGGACAAATTTATCAAATTTATTAATTTGGGTAAAATATCAGACATAAATCATTTAATTTTTATTTTTTCAAGTTTGTATTGGTTATAACTAGAGGTAGCTGACAGGAGTGGCCAATCCCCCCTGAAAAATCACCCTGATGCAGTAACCTTGGTAATATATTACACTAAATTAACACAGCCAGTGTTGGTATTATTTACCCAGATAATACAGATAAGATTACCAGTATCTGATGACATGTGGAGTATGGTGTTGATTGGGACTGATAAAATTTTAGGTTCAAGGTCATTGTGACCTTTACCTTCGGCACAATGATCTAAATATATGTAGTGTTTTTCCTCTCATCATGCTTAACCCACATGTCAAGTTGGGGTCTGATAAAATTTTAATTTCAAGCTCACTGTGTCCTTGACCTCGGCATAATGACCTAAAAAATACATAGGGTTCTTCCTCTCATTATGCCCGATCCATATGCCAAGTTTGGTTTCAATTAGGCAAACAACATTTTAATTATAGCGCAGAAACCAACTCTGACCAATAAAACTTTAAATTCAAAGTCACTGTGACCTTTACCTTTGACACAATAATAGTGTTGGGAGGTTAACCGAGAATACAACTCGGTCTCGGTTATTAAAAAACACTGACCGACGTGATCACAAAAAAACGTCGTCCCGGTTACATGCGCGGTTAATTTATTTATGGCATGCGATGATGCAATCTCGCGGCCTCGTGGTACATTTTAGCGTAAAAATGGCTCAAACAACCAAACAACCTAGCCTAGTGTGGCAAAGTCTTTGTAAGACTGTGACCCGGGGCCCTCCTGGCCCTCACATTCTTTGAGCAACCCATTCAAATTTCATCTGACTAAAACTGAAAGAAACTGGCCGCATTTGGGTCGACTCAGTTCATGCTTCATATCGAAGACAAAAATCACATAATCAACATTCTACTTGTCGTACTCAGCCCAAATATATTTAATTACGTGTCTGCATCATTATTTAATGCAAACACAGCATCAAATTCAAGAAATTATATTTGGGCTGAGTATGACAAGTAGAATGTTGATTATGTGATTTTTGTCTTTGATATGAAGCATGAACTGAGTCGACCCAAATGCGGCCAGTTTCTTTCAGTTTTAGTCAGATGAAATTTGAACGGGTTGCTCAAAGACTGTGAGGGGCAGGAGGGCCCTGGGTCACAGTCTTACAAAGACTAAGTGTGGCAGTACTTCACGAAGCCAGTAATCCTACTCATTGTGTTTCATGCATTCCGTGGAGAATCATTTGATTGACGTACAAAGTGGTAATTGCATTTCATGTATTTTATCTAGGCTACCATTTACTCCCAAAAACGCAATCGCAGACAGAAATATTAATAGCGATAAAAATGCGGCGATAAAAGATCTTGTAACACTATTGCAATAGCGATAAATGTCACGTGACATCGCAAGCAAAGAACGCATGTGCACCTGACGGACTGTTTCAGTGGTACGGACAATGTCAAGTCATTTCCATCAAAAACTTGTAATGCTTTAATGAATAATGCATCAAATTTGCCTCAACAAACATTCCACGATGCAGGGAATCGCACAATCCACCATGCAAAACACCAAAACAAACCAGAGGCTCAAGCAAGCCTAAAACGCTCACCTGGCTCAGGATGTCAAAAGAGATGAGTGTATCTGGGAAGGGACTTTTGAGGTGGAGACCATGAAAAGTGGAGAAAACAAAAAGATTTGGGCTTGTATTTTTTATATTTATTTCAACAAGACTAGTAATGGGGATAACATACATGTTCCATGGCAATGACGGCAAATTAGTGCTACAAACTGATAGATACCTCAGTAAATTATGTTTTTCAGAACAAATAACCGAAACCGAAACCGGAGTCAACTCTTTTTGTAAAAAACCGAGTAGATACCGACACCAAGCAAAAGCAAAAATTTACTAACCTCCCAACACTACACAATAACCCGCTTTAATCATGCTCAATCCAAAAGCCAAGTTTAGTATCAATCGGGCAAGAGAACTTGCAATTAGAGAAGGAAACTCTTGTAAATGTTTAAGTTCAAGGTCACTGTGACCTTTGGCACAATGACCTCAAAATAAATAGGGTTCTTCCTCTCATCAAGCCTAACCCACACACCAAGTTTGGTTTCAGTTGGCCAGGCAGAACTTTAATTACTGAGCAGAAACACTGATAAAAATTGAAGTTAAAGGTCACTGTTACCTTGACCTTTAGCACAATGATCCCAAAATGAATAGGGTTCTTCCTCCCATCATGCCTGAACCACATGCCAAGTTTGACTTCCATCAGCTAAGCGGAAATTTAATTACAGAGCAGGAACCAAAACTGATAACAAAGTTCAAGGTCACTGTGACCTTGACTTTTGGCACAATGATCCCAAAATAAATACGGTTCTTCCTCTCATCATGCCTAACCAATACGTCAAGTTTGGTTTCAGTTGGCCAAGTAAAATTTTAGTAACAGCGAGGAAACCACCTTCGTCTACAGATGGATGGACAGCACCACAGATATATCCCCCAGAAATTGGGGGGGGGGGGGGGGGGGGGGGATAAAAAAAAGAGCATGTGGCAGCTGAAGGGACTATGCAGAGGGTCTGAGAAACAGGTTTTTAACTTTTTTAGGCCTTAGGGTTAAAATCTAGTAAATATATAAATAGAGCTGGGAGGTTAACTGCAACCACGGGTCGGGATCGGTAGTGTGAGACTACTGAAAATGGCAACTGTTCCCCAATAAACACAACCGCAAATTTGGTTTTAAAATTCAAGCATGTTCTAAAGAGAAATAAAACAAATATCGAATTACCAAAATGACTACCGTATTTACTCTATATATTGGGACACTCTATAATTTGGGATACACATTTTTTCCAGAAAAATATTATTTTTTTTATGCTCCAATGTTTGGGACACTTGGGAGACTTGTTTCCTGTTGGCCCAGTCACCTGAAAACGGTGCAAAATGCTCAATATTAAAGCTAAGTTTGTGTTTAATTTTCCTTTTTAAACAATAAAAAATTGATAATACATACTGATTTGTGTTGTTTTTATTTAAATCTGTTCCTGAGTTTTAATATTTACAGTCCGGACTAACATGAGGAAGACTATTTAATATTACATTGTGGCAGTCTTCAACCCTTTACCAAAGGCTAGTGGCAGATGACACTCATAAAATGAATTCTTGTGTAATTAAAAATTTTCATTTTTTGCTTCCAAAACATAGCTTATGACCCCCCCATTAGAACGAGTGCAATGCGCTCATTCCAATGAGGGGCATAAGCTATGTTTTGGAAGCAAAAAATGAAAATCTAAAAAAAAACTGGATGGTGATTTTTATATATAATGATGGAAAACGAATCACACAACTTGATTCAACAACAAAACAAGACCAGGTTGTGTTTTTTCCCCATTTTCTAAGATGTGGGACATCTGTGAAAATATTTATTTTTAGCAGTCCCAATACATTGAGTAAATACGGTACTTAATTCACTTAAATGTAATATGTATGCATCTGCTGGCTACTGTCAGTAATTTTTATGTTTGAATGAAATTAAAAAACAAAACTGTTGTATAATGTACTTGCACCAATGACATTTTCACGACTTTAAGCCAAGATTTGAGGCATTCAGTATCAATACACAAAACTCAATACTATATTCATTAATATTCACGACCTGTCAACACCAACGGTGAAGCATTGTAAAATGTTCATCAATTTATGAAAAGCGGTTTCCTTTGCTGAGCTAGAACCTGCCACTTACTCTTCTTTTATTCTGTCCAATATATTTATTTCTACAGGTAGTTTTGAAAGCTCGAACTCCAAAATCGGTATCAAATTCACAGTTGAAATCGAATGGAAATTTAGAGTTACAATGATCTATATGAGCAACTTTTACTTGATAAAATTTTTAGGGTCATAAAAGTTACCTTAAACACAGGTTTTTTTTGGCATAACATTTTACAACATTACAGGAATAGATATGTCATAATTATTTATTCAACTGATAAAATCAATGGAAGAGGCCTTGTTAGTTGTTAGTGGAAGATGTAATTATAGGGCTGATCTGATGGGTATTTACAAATAGTATGCTCATGGACAACCGAAACCTCAACCAAGGTTTTTTGCTTTAAAAAACCGAAACCACAAACAACTACAGTGTAAATCCCACAACCTCCAAGTTGTTTCTTTAGCATAGAATATGAACTGGTTGCACTCAGCAAGGTATAACAGTACTCTCAAGTTCTAAATTATTCAAGAACTGAAAACTGATTCACGCAGAACTCTGTGAGAATTAAAGCTGATTCTTGCAATTAGAGACAAATTTACGGCATCAGTTATTGTGAAATCTGATTTCCTCTTAACATAGTCAATTCAACAGTGATTTCTTGAGACCAAGTCTGGACTTTCATGCTGAGAGTTGATAACACAGGTAATTTTGAGACAAAGTGTTCTAAAAGGCTGAGCTTTACAACAGGGCAAAAGCAGAAACAAAGCTCCTGCATCCATTTTATGAAGATTGAAACACCTGAGAGGGATATAATGAAATAAGTAAAGAGTGCAAGAAATCATATGTAAAACAAAATATTTAAAACATACCATAGAACAGTTCAGAGACGATCCTTTTGTTGGTGTACGCACAAGTGATGCAGTGCTGGCAATGCTCAAATTAATTTCTGCTGGTCCAGGACCTGCGGCTGTGAATAAAAAATGGAAAATACTAATAATGACTTAACCAAGAGCTTCAAAGTTGCATTAATGCGACAAACAAATCAAATCAAAAACTACAAGGTACAGCAAATAATCGTAAAAATTCACAGAAAAGCAATATATCAGAAGAATTTCAAAAAATTGTGCACTGCAGGAATCAAAATGACAAAAAACCCATTCTATTCCACTGTTCAGAAACAAATCTGCAAGAATCAATTATGAGAATCCGATTCCACCAGACAGCAACTTATGTCTTCCTGAGAAAATGTCCAGTAGGGCAACTATGCCCATAGTATAACAGTTACATGTATTTCACTATCTAGGGAAACCATGATGGCTTTTCCTTAATACAGTAAAACCTGTCTTGAGAGACCACTGTCTTGAGAGACCACATCTGCCAGGCACCGATTGGTTTTACTCTATAATGGACCTGCTATGGGAGACCACCTGTCTTGAGAGACCACCTGTCTTTTGAAGACTGAAACCATGACAAAAACTTCTTAGCTTTTCTGGAATTGGAAAATCCATTGTGTTCTACTAACACAATTAAAAGTATTAAAACCTCTTAATTGGGTTTCAATTGCTAACTCATTAAGGATTGAGATGTTTTTATAAGACCCCTATGAAAAGATTAGGATTATTGTTGAATAAACAATTTCATACATACCTGAAATGTGACAGATAGGAATAAAAATAAATTTGTGTTGAAAATCTTTTTGTAACAAATTGAAATGGACTGTTATAAAAACTATAAAAATAAATTAGTGTTGAAAATCTTCAATGAAGATTTTCAACACTAATTTATTTTTATAATTTTTATAACAGTCCATTTCAATTTCTTACAAAAACTTCATAAAAAAGAACAACTACAGAGTAATTACAAAAATCCATTCTTCCCTATTTCTGAATTTTGTGGTTGGTTATTCAATGACTTGAGAAAACCTGAAACCTGTTATGAGAGACCACCTGTCTTGAGAGACCACTTTTGTGTGGCCCAAAGGGTGGTCTCTCAAGACAGGTTCTACTGTACCATATCCATTGAGAGCTGTTAATCGTTGAGATTTTTTATTGGCACTTGACACACTCTATGGTCTCAGAACTATTCAACTATTCAAGTTGAGCTAAAAATCAGGTAATATTTTTGGAATCCCAACTTACTGTGCATCGAAGGAGTGAATGGCAGGGATCAGCCGAGTGGGCGACTAGGGCAAAGAAGGCACCTTGTCATTCCTCAAGTCGCCTTGGCTTACATTGGGGGCAAAATTCAAGTCGCCCTCCAGAACTTCCTTGGGAGACATGGGAGCTTTAAGCATTTTCTTATGTTTTATTTCCAAAAAAATCACAACGGAGTAAACACGGCTGCTGTTAAAATCCATCATGCGGCTCTGAAAATAGCCTAAACTAGCCCAATTTTATATTTCTGAAAAGAGTTGTAAATGGTGTAGCCGTTTGGTCCTGGGTCGTTTTGCCCCACAGACAGAGGTGGGTGGTTTTGGCCCCAAATTTTATTTTGGTAATGCAATGTAATTGTTTCCTTTAGTACTTTTTTCCCCAAAGGATTTACTGAAGAAAACAATTTCCATTACAATTATCATAATTGGTATTACTAAATTGAGAATTTCCACCCTATCCGCATGGACTGATATAACATGAAATCAGACAAATAGAGAGGGTTTTGGTGGTATGTCAATGAGGTATGGATTGAATAATAACAGGACTAGCAGTGATATTATAGGTTTTATTCCTGTTTTACTTATGTATTTGTTTATGATATTTTTACAGTGTCATACAGTAAAACCTGTCTTGAAAGACCACTGTCTTGAGAGACCACCTGTCTTGAGAGACCACATCTACCAGGCACCGATTGCTTTTACTCTATAATGGACCTGCTATGGGGGACCACCTGTCTTGAGAGACCACCTGTCTTGAGAGACCACTGTGACCTATTTGAAATGATGATTTCGCGCGCCAAAGGCGCGCAGGGACAGTATGTGACCTGGTACCAACTTGTACTTTTATGCCAGAATGGACCTGTCTTGAGAGACCGCCCCTTTGAAGACTGAAACCATGACAAAAACTTTTTACCTGTTCTGGAATTGGAAAATCCATTGTGGTTATACTAACATAATTAAAAGTATTAAAAGCTCTTAATTGGGTTTCAATTGCTAATTCATTAAAGATTTTATAAGACCCCTGTCAAAAGATTAGGATTATTGCTGAATAAACAATTTCATATACACCCGAAATGTGACAGATAGGAATAAAAATAAATTTGTGTTGAAAATCTTTTTGTAACAAATTGAAATGGACTGTTATAAAAATTATAAAAATAAATGAAGATTTTCAACATTAATTTATTTTTAGAATTTTTATAACAGTCCATTTCAATTTGTTACAAACACTTCATAAAAAAGAACAACTACAAAGTAATTACAAAAATCCATTCTTCTCCATTTCTGAATTTTGTGGTTGGTTATTCACTGACTTGAGAAAACCTGAAACCTGTTATGAGAGATCACCTGTCATGAGAGACCACCTGTCTTGAGAGACCACCTTTGTGTGGCCCAAAGGACGGTCTCTCAAGACAGGTTCTACTGTATTCATAAACATAACATTTGAGTATAATTTGTACATTTATATGACATCTGTAACAACGCATTACAAATATCAATCAGCATGCGCCATTGGTTGGAGATATGTGGTGTGTTGGCTTGTTCTTTAAATGCAGCAAAGGCTTAGACAATATGACTGTGTGGCAGAAACGGCAATGCAAGTAACTATCTGATGTATGTGTGTATCCCTTGATTTTCTCTATAGCGTTTAGGATCTTGATAAACCTAGGTCCTGTACGTGCCTCAACTGCCTGCATCCAGAGGAAGATGCAAACGTTGACAGTAACAATTGTTAACACAGCCCTGACTGCCTGCCATTAATTTTCTGTAGTTGTTAAATTGTTTTCAAGATGGTAAGTGTGTCATGTCCATATTAGTTATATACATTATAATGTTAATTGATGGAGGAAAAGTACTTTAAAACCAATAAAAAAAATTAAATAAAATCGTCATTTCGCCCCTTCATACCCAGGTCATTTTGCCCCAATACTGGGGGTGAAACGGTCTGGGCCAAACAGGAATTGGGGCGATATGACCCGGCACCAGTCGTTTGAACAATTCGCCCAACTGGTAGCAACCAGCACAAAATGGCTATTTAAAAACAAAGTGCCAGCAAAAACAACGAATAACACAAGACATGCATCATGTCAATTAAAATTTATTAAAATTAACCACTGTTTCAAAACAAATAAAAAATGTGTAGGAGACAGTTCATCCATAAAAAGTCAAAATTGCTTACGGTTCCTCTTTTCCATTGAAAAATTGGTTCCACTGAAATTCACACTGCAATTTGCATTGAACAGTTTTTCTTTGAAAACTTGTGTTGGAAGGGGGTTAAATGTAATAAGGCTATGATAGAAATCACACATATTAGGATGGATAAGAATGGCAGGCCTTCAAAGCACAAATCGGACGTGTCAAAGTAAGATGGTTGGCAGAAATTGTTAATTTTCTGCACCGTTATTGGTATTATCACCCAGTGCAGAAGGGAAGGGAGACAACTGAAATATTTTGTCATTTACCTTAGAAATAAATTAACTCAAATTGTTAATAATGCTTAATTAACAAAGGATATCAAAAATCTTTTTAACTACGCTTTTCAATTCAGTTAGGGCATTCAGAAACCATGAATGATCCAGCTTCTTATGTGAACTTTAAATTTATTTTAAATACTTTAAATATTTTTTTTAAAAGAATATACCTTCTTTTATAGAGAAGAACACTCTCACAATAGGTAATGCTAAATTTCAAATCCACTGCTTTGAGGCAAATACAAAATCAACTGCCTGGTAACCATTGTTATCACCGGTAGGTCAAGGAGTTTTGGCATTCAGGAACCATGAAAGACACAGTTTTTTGGTGTGTGTGTGGGGGGAGGGGGGATTTTAACCTACATTCTTGTTATATACCCTCTGACTTAGTTTTGTGCACGTATATATGTATGTATGTTTGTATAAGGCCTAAAAAAAAATAAAAAATCTGTTTCTCAGGCCCTCCCGCATGGTCCTTTTGGCTGCCGCATGCTCTCTTTTTATAACCAATTTAAACTTTAAAAAACTAAAAATTAAATGGTTCATGTCTGATATTTTACCCAAGTTAAAAAAATTGATGAATTTGTCCCTTGAGTGCAAGAAGGCTTTGCAATGCTTTAGCATTGCAAAGTCTTCTTGCACTCAAGGGATGAAATACACTTCCACCCTTGCTATTCCGTAGATTATGAGACCTAAAACTTGAACCAAGAACATGAACTTTTGATGGCAAAAAAGTAATCACTGAAATAAAAAATAAAATAAAAAAACGCTCGCCCGCATGCAATTTCACAAATAATGGCCTGAGAAACAGAAGATCTACTTTGAGTGGCCTAACTTTTATTTGTTTCTCCACAATTCGTCATGTTGACTATTGTTGTATTCTCTAAGTACATTTATTTTGTCATGATGTCATACACGTTGTGTTTTTCTCTGACTTCTCTCTTATGTCCACTGACTTCTCCCTCCTGGCCTCTGACTTCTCCCTAAAGTCTCTGGAGGGAGAAATCACTTCTCCCTAAAATCAGATGGCCGACTGACCTCCTGGTTAATGGTGTGCAGATGTTCGTTGATGTTTTTTCTTGACAACAGTTTCCTGATGCCGGGACTCAACAACAGAGCACTCAACTTTGAATGGTAACAAGCAGTATACAGTGCCCCTCTCATTTTCAAAATCTAAAGACTGTATTATTGCCTGTAATACTTCATGTCATGTTATACATGTACACTTACTTGATTGATCAAGAAATCGATTACTCTTATCAAATGCTACAGATCCACCTTTTTTCAATTCGTGTGGATCGTATGCTCCAACAGGCGGTGCATCATCTGAAATATAACAAACAATTTAAATACATCACAGAAAACAATTTCTCGAATAAAAAATATTTCCACTTTTTTGCCTCTAAAACAGTGTATGAACCCTCACTGGAATGAGCTCACCAAGCTCGTTCTCAAGAAGGTCAATTGGGAGCAAACACTGAAATAAAATCTGAAAGGCCATTTTTATCTGTGAACAGCACTGGCAGGTTATGGACATTATGTTAGTACAACATTTAGGATTATTTATTTATTTATTGGGGTTTAACAACACTTTCAACAGCCAGGGTCACCTCATGTCGGACAGTTTTACGGGTGGAGGAAGCCGGAGCACCCGGAGAGAACCACCGAGCAAAGGCGAGCAACTGTCAGGCTCCCCACCCAACATACTAACTCCACACAAGCAGGGTTAGCACTGGTTGAAGACAAGTGCTGAGCACCATCCACGTGCAGTACGCCTTAGTACACAACGCCACCGAGCACCCACATGGGCAACTGGGATTAAGTGTCTTGCTGAAGGACACAATGTGGTTGCCGCAGATGACAATACTTTGGGTAGGCTCAATTGATGAACAATGCTTTTCATGTTCTTCACAAATTTTGTGAATTATTTGTAATATGGATGGAAACTCAAGTCTAGGTATTTTAATGGTACAGAGCCTTTTACTTTGTTTTATTGTTTTAACCCTTAACTGGTTGAGGGCTTGATTATTTTTGTGGTCTGAATCTGTTATTCAATATTTGTTTTAATACAAATTATTGGGACCAGTGGCACTAGATCTTTCGTACATTATGCCCGATTTGCACTGTCGGTAATCATCTGGGATATTTGCCCCTTGTACATGTAAAACACACATGCTTCAATGTTTAGTTTACAAACAACAAAACTGTCAAAACACTGATTTTTGTCTTCGGTCACTGCTATTTTCTTATCAAGATTTTCGTAATAAGTATTTAGTCACGATAAATAAAAAACAAGAACAATACAGAAATTATTTGATTTTATTTGAGTTTTGTTTCAAAAATCACCATTTATAACATTGTTCAGACTTTTTGAAAGTGTAATTTATAACTCTTCAACCCTTTACCTAACATGAAAAGCAGACGACACTCGCCAAAAAAATTCGTAAATAACTAACTTTTTTCATTTTTTGTCTCAAAAACATAGGTTATGACCCCTCGTTGGAACGAGCTCGACGAGCTCGTTCCAACAAGGGGTCATAACATATGTTTTTGAGACAAAAAATGAAAAAATAATAAAAATTAATTTGCGATTTTTGAGAATGCGCTGGCCGGTTTTGGCCGTTACGTTGGGTAAAGGGTTAACGTGAAACATGTTTTCTAAGCTGCTATATGTGTAACTCGTAAACTTTTTGACATGGAAGAGCTTAGTAAATTTAACACTCATTCAGTCTTCATGGACGCCACCAGACTTTTTCAAAAGAGGTTCTACTTTTGATGAAAAAGCTACACCAGGGGTTAACTTGACAGATGCTTGAAGACACGCACATACTAGGGGAAAACTTTTAAATTTGGTATCAAATGGAGCTCTCTGGTGGCCTTTGGAGGATTTAATTGCATTCTCTGCGCTTGAAAAAAGAGTAAAAGGATGTCGAGGGCCAGTGAGAGGTGTATCTCAAAACAATAGCCATAAAGATCTCGTGAAAGTTGTTTTGAGTGGAGTAAACCAATCCCCCCATCCACAATCTACATAAGAAAAGTGTAGATATGTGGAGAAACTGACTGTAAATAAATGGAGAAAAATTACCTGACCCCCACATGCATTGAAAAAAAAGGTCAAATGATCTCAGAACTATGCCAGACGTTGATTATACTGACATATATATATTCATATCTTATAAATTCTCCCAGCAATTTCAACAATGAATGTTTAAAAGCTAAAAACTCTCTTAGAGCCATTCAGTATTTGAAAGAGGGATGGGTTCAAAGCATACACTCAGCCTCGGGTATTAAATATTTCATTTTCCCCAAGGAAAAAATTAGGCCTTCCCAACAGTCGAGTGAAAACCCTCACCAGGCATGGATTCTAATCTACAAAAAGAACACCTGCATAAAAGCAGCACATTGTTCAAGTACAGCAGTGCACATAGCCACACACACATTATACTGGCACAGAATGAGTGTAATTTCTCCAAAACACGTGTTGAGTGGATCCACACATGCACATGTAACATGCACCCAAGCCATTTGAAAAATAGCATATGAATTATTTATTTTTGTACTGGTGCTTAACGGGTAATGCCAAATCTAATAATGGGTCACAGTGACAAATTGTTGCAACAAGTATTGGGTCGAGATTAGCCAATCGCTTATACCTATTGCCCACTTGAGAGGACTTCCATCCCAGGCATCGGTGACTGGTCCTATTTTACCAGTGGAATGGAACTTGTTTACCACAGTGAACAAGCACTACTCCACTTCCCAGGGTTCCCACAGGGAAGCATATTGACTAGCAGTTTTTAATTTCTTACTTCAGAAAGTGAATGAATATTTCTGAAGAAGACTGGGGGTATTCAGGAATATATGTTCAGGGAGGGCGTACATGTACACATACCCACAGGGAGTATATTGACTAGCAGTTTTTAATTTCTTACCTTAGAAAGTGGATGAATATTGTGGTTGAAGAGAGGGGTATTCATGAATATATGTTTACGGACGGCATACAGGTGCATTTCTGGGCTTGGGCAAATGTAACAGGTGGGGGGTGGGGGGGGGGGATTTTTGTAAAAATCTTTACCATCGCTGAGCCTCTCCACCCTTAGTTTCTTTAAGACTCCTCACCATCTCAGGCCAACTTGAGCACTGGCCCAAGAGATTGGGGAGGATACACAACTAGATGGAGAATCTAAGAGACAGCTTGTCAAACATTTAAAACTTTTGGTGGTTATCAACTCATCTTGTACCTTTTATTTAGTCTTCTGAAGAACAACTGTAATTTTACTGATGCAAACACACACATGTGCACACACACAAACCCTCACAAATACACAAAGAGACATTCAAACCCTCACACATACATGTATGCACACAGAGCACACACACATAAGGACATGGCTTAAGGGTCTTGAAAGGGGTCCACCCTCAAAAAGTTTTACTGCACTCCTCCCCACCCCAAGATGTTAGAAATTTTCTGAAAACCCAAACAGTGGCCCTTCACTTGATAGGACTTTTTCGAAGGTAAGTGCACATTCACAAACACAGGCATGTGGCTAATCTTGACTTGAGGTTCCATTCTGGAAAATTACAACTGCTCTCCCATCATCAACTCTCCACAAGATGGATATTTTCTGAAAATCAGAACTTAAGTTCTTTACCCGATATGACTTTTCGGAAACATAAAATCATCTGCTCTAAAAAATCTTAACTTTTCAACTTATTACATTATCTATGACCGCTCAAGACTTTGACAATGCCATTCCAATGAGGGAGGGGTGGGGGGGCAAAAGTTACAGTTTGAAAGAAAAAAAATCAAAATAAATGATAAAATTGTACCAGGTTTGGGCTGTTACACCTTAGAGCTGTAGGTTAACCGAAACCGAACCGAGGTTTTTTGTTTTTTTTAAAAACCGAAACCGTCGATATCCCATAATCTAAGGTTTTTCGTTTTTATTAAAATGCTCTCTTGCTGCAGAAATTCACAGAATGTAGCCATCCCAGAGTAGTGAGAGTACCCAGACACTGCCAATGGCAGTGTCTGGCTACTCTCACTACTCTGGGATGGCTACATTCTGTGAATTTCTGACATTTCAGCTTAGTTGTGTTTGCAGCTTTCCTCAAGTTGCGCGTAGGTGTCAGACCTCGAAAAATGGCCAAGCACAATAAAAGTTCTGTATATTTAGGTAATTATTATATTGGCCTTCCTGATTCTTCATGTATTATAGCTTATTTCGGGCATTCATTGAGTTTCATTCAATTTCATTGCCATTCAGTTATGATTCCAGACATATAGAATGAGTTTTATTGAATTTTATTTGGCCTCATGAACAAACCGAAAACCGAACCGAACCGAAGTTTTACTCAACCTGAAAAACCGAACAAGAAACTTAAAAACCTACAGCTCTATTACACCTAGTAAAGGGCTACGAAAAACCAGTTGTACTAACTCCCAATTCCCCGATCACAAATCTACCAGATAATAACTATAAATTTAACCGTTTTTCGATCAGAAATCTACCAGGTAACCTGATTTAACTACATGTAAATATATAAAACAAATCAACCCAAGCTGCTCATGGTAAAACACTAACTTGAATGGCCATTCAAGTTTTGTTGCTTTTTTACTTCCAAATCACAGCTTATGACCTCTCATTGGAAAGAACTAATCAAGCTCATTCCAATAAGGGATCCCCAGAGTGATGGGTTGAAAAAACTAGAGTGATGTCATGCATGCAGCCCAGCCAGACTGTCCCAGGAATGGCAATGCTTAGACGCAAAATAGTCGGAGCCATTTTTTGTTAACAGTTTACCTAACGAATCTGCCATATCTGCACTCGTGATATACAAAATTTGCTATTCAAATTTTATTTTTTCATTTCTCAACTTCAAAACATACCTCATGAGTCATGACCTATTAATGGAACAAGCTTGATGTGCTTGTTCCAATAAGGAGTAATAAGCCATGGTATTGGTTAGAAGTAAATAAAAAATGAAAAAATCTGAGGTTTCAGAAAAATAATTTCTCCTGTTGGCTTCAACTTGTGTAAGGTAAAGGATTAAAGATGCGGTACATAAAACAATGTTGGGCTATATGAGTCAATTTTCTTTTTTTTTTTTGCATGTAATAACTCCCAATCCTTCAAAATGCATTTTGGGAATACTTGCCTAAGTGACAATTTGTGTGTGTGTGTTGTATGTGTGTGTGTGTGTGTGTGTGTGTGTGTGTGTGTGTGTGTGTGTGTGTGTGTGTGTGTGTGTGTGTGTGTGGTGTGTGTGTGTGTGTGTGTGTGTGTGTGTGTGTGTGTGTGTGTATTACTAGCTGGAGAATACACATATCAACTTTGGTTGAAATCAAATAATCCAAACTGGAGTTATCAGTCGGAAACCAATTGTTTACAGACAGATGGATGGACGAAAGTCATGACTATAGCCCTGACTATAAACAGTCAGGCTAAAAATGCATTTTGTACCAAATAAAAAATATCGCATGAATGGCCCTGAGTGAGGAGGAGGTGGTGTGGGGGATGAGGGGTGGGGGAGAGTAGAGGGTGTGTTAGGGGAGTCTATTTTTTTTTTCCACATGTGGTCAGTCTAAATCCTTCAGAATGCATTTTGAGCAGAGAAAAAAAAATACCTAACTGGCACCATGGGGTGGGGGTGGGAGGTGGGTGGTGATGTTTGTCTGGGTTTTTAACCACAAACATTAACCAAAACTGTAAAAAAGCACTTTTGAAGAAAGAAAAAAAAAAGTGCCTAATTGGCCCCCCAGAGGGCAGGGTTACATGAGTTTAAAAAAAGGTTCTGCATGCAGTGACTGTAAATATACTCGCCCAAAAAAGAAAGTGTACATCGCAGAAATTGCAATTTCGGTCTAGATTTTTAACCACAAAGTTTAACCAAAACTGTAAAAAAGCATTTTTGACAAAAGGAAAAAAAGGGTTCTGCATGTAGTGACTGTAAATAGTTCAAAATGCATATTGGAGGAAATATAAAAAAAAAAGCCTAATTGGGCGGGGGAGAGGGAAGGGGGGAGCCTAATGGGGTGGGGGTGGGGGTAGGGGTTGGTGGTGTTTGTCGGGGTTTTTAACCACTTTAACCACAAACTTGGAGTCATCCTACCAAGCTACAATGAAATCCCTTCATAATTATGGTCTGTGGAATAAATATTCTAAAGGTTTTCGGGCTTCGGGCCTCTGTTGCCGTCACAGTTGCCCAAAAGGGGACATTCTCATCTAGACATTATATGAAGTCAACCTATCAAGTTACAATGAAATCCCTCCATAAATATGACCTGTAGACTGTGCTAAAGGTTTTCGGGCAGCCATCATGGTTGAATGATTGCAACCAAAAGGGGGCATTTTCATCTGGGCATCATGTGGATTGATCCTACGAAGTTACAATGAAATCCCTTCATAAATATGACCTGTAGACTGTGCTGAAGGTTTTCGGGCTTTGGGCACCTGTAGCCATCACAGTTGCCCAATCACGTCCAAAAGGGGACTTTCTCATGTGCAGAAATTATATGAAGTCAACCTATGAAGTTACACTGAAATCCCTCCATAAATATGACCTGTAGACTGTGCTAAAGGTTTTCTGGTTTTGGGCTCGGGCAGTCATTGACGATTGATAGATCACGCCCAAATGGGGAAATTCTCATGTAGACATCATACGGAGTCATCGTATCAAGTTACAATGAAATCCGTCCATATTAAACATGACCTGCAGACTGTGCTAGAAGTTTTTGGGTTTCGGGCTTGGGCAGCCATCACAGTTGACAGATCATGCCTAAACGGGGACGTTCTCATCTAGGCATTATACAGAGGCATTCTATGAAGTTGCAATGAAATCATTTCATAAATACAACCTGTAGACTGTGCTGATGGTTTTCGGGTTTTGGGCTCGCCTCGGGCAGCCAAACCGGTTGACCGAGCATGACCAAAAGGGAACATTCTCATGCAGACATGACCTAAAACCTGCATATGAAATTTCGTGACGATCAGACAAGAAATACCGGGTATAGTCTGTACTTGAAGGTTGAATAAAAAACTTTAACCACAAACTTTAACCAAAACTCCAAATGTCAACTAAACAGGAATATAAAAGACAGACAGACAGACAGACAGACAGACAGACAGACAGACAGACAGACAGACAGACAGACAGACAGACAGACAGACAGACAGACAGACAGACAGACAGACAGACAGACAGACAGACAGACAGACAGACAGACAGAGACAGACAGACAGACAGACAGACAGCTTGACAGACAGACAGACAGACAGACAGACAGACAGACAGACAGACAGACAGACAGACAGACAGACAGACAGACAGACAGACAGACAGACAGACAGACAGACAGACAGACAGACAGACATTACTATAGCCCTCACTGTAAACAGTCGGGCTAAAAATGAGAGAAAATTAGTGTTTGTAATAATACAGGGTATTTGATGACTGGATTCACATCGCAAAATGCTATACAAAAATGTCCAAATGCTAACCATTTTTCTTTCATATTGACCTTATATTCACAATTTATCATCACTTTTTGAAACCAAGATGGAAACTGCTACTCAAATTTTTAACTAGAGTGATGTCACGCATACAGCCCGACTATTCCAGCAATGGCAAAGCTTAGACACCAAACAGACTGAGCCATTTTTTGTTAACCGCTTACCTAACGAATCTGCCATATCTTCACTCGAGATGTACAAAAATTGCTTTTCAAATTTTATTTTTTCATTTTTCTATCCCAAAACATACCTCATGACCTATTAATGGAACAAGCTTGAACTTGTTCCAATAAGGACTAATAAGCAGAGGTTAGAAGTAAATGAAAGTGTCAATGACACTGTAGCTCAACTTGTTACGACATGTACATGTATAGTATGTGACACAGCAATGACAAACATCTAGGTAATGACCTGATAACAAAGGTACATATAAAGTATTGTAACAGTCTTTACATAAATACTAATCGTAGCTGTCACAAATGTATAGGTAAAGTATTGTAAAGGTGGGCGACAGTCAGATGCTAAACTAGAAAAGAAATCTTTGAGTCCCAGAGTGGGTCTGACTTAACCCTAAAATATTTGTTCTCGTAGCTCAGTGATAACAAAGGCACCCAAAAACACTTGTTCCTGTCTCAAGGTGATAACAAAGGTACCCAAGAAGTTTCGTGAAGATCAGTTCATAAATACGAGCCGTATAGAAGTTGACAAAAAACTAATTAGACCTAATTTTGGAACAAAATGGCCACTGGCAGTCATCTTGAATTTTGGACCGGAACCCAGAAACACTCGTCCTCGTCCAAGGGTGATTACAAAGCTACCCAAGAAGTTTCGTGAAGATCGGTTCATAAATACAGCCTCTAGCCCAAGCCATATTGACATGTGCACTTATTGTGTATAAGTAGTACTGAATAAATCAAAGTTCATCTAATTTGCATAATTTCTGCACAAGAAAAAAACCTGTATTATATGTGATGTATTCCATGTTACTAAACATTCATACAAAAATTTATTCAAATCAGAACTTTCATACAGAAGTTCTGTACAAAAAAACGATTGCACCAATTTTGGTACAAAATGGCTGCTGGTGACCATCTTTAATTTCGGACTACACCCAAAAAACACTTGTTCTCATCCCACAGTGATAACAAAGGTACCCAAGAAGTTTCGTAAAGATTGGTTCATAAATACAGTCTCTAGCCTCAGCCATATAGAAGTTGGGTACAAAAAACTGATTAGACCTAATATCAGTACAAAATTGCCCCTGGCAGCCATCTTGAATTTTGGACCGCACCCAGAAACACTCGTTCTCGTCCCAAGGTGATAACAAAGGTACCCAAGACATTTCGTGAACATCGGTTCATAAATACAGCCCCTAGCCCGAGCCGTATTGACATGTGTACTTGCTGTGTGTAAGTAGCATTGAAAAAATCAAAGTTCATCTAATTTGCATAATTTCTGCACGAGAAAAAAACCTGTATCATATGTGGTGTATCCCATGGTACTAAACATTCACACAAAAAATTATTCAAATCAGCGGTTTCATATGGAAGTTCTGCGCAAAAATCTGATTGCACCTAATGTTGTACAAAATGGCTGCCATTGGCCATCTTGAATTTTGGACTGGACCCCAAAACACTCGTTCTCGTCCCATGGTGATACCAAAGGTACCCAAGAAGTTTCGTAAAGATTGGTTCATAAATACGGCCCCTATCCCGAGCCGTATTGGCATTTGCACTTACAGTGCTGAAAGTAACACTAAATACATCAAAGTTAGTCTAATTTGCATAATTTACACACGAGAAAAAAACGTATTATATGTGATGTATCCCATGGTACTAAACATTCATACCCCCCATGAGAAGTTTGATTTTTAGGTGCTCTCTGGTGGCCTCTGGGGGCATTCTAGTCGCTAAAATGCTGAATAATTGGAGTGGAAAATATGTATTTTTTCCTCCTACAATTCTCTAAATTCCCACGGGACACACAATACTACATCTGGTCGGAGGTTTCATAAAAATACAAACCCAAAACAACACAAAATCCACAAATCTTGACAGTGACTGAGCTTTGTTTACAACCATTTGCAGTAATATTCGAAAAGAACCATGATGCAGACGTGTGACATCATGCACGTGCAATTACATCATTTATCGCTCGAAATAAAAGCCAGTGATTTCGGACCAAACACGACAATTTGAATCTGAAATTTTATAGGCAACGTTTAGGATTTGAACTTTGTTTCCCCCTCTCGCCTGGGGTTTATAATGCCAGTGAGGCTGGATATATATAACAATTGGATGAATTTGTCCAAACGTATTTTAATGTTGACTTTCGCAATCAGAACGAAAACATAAAGCCAGATTATGATGCAAATGAAACAACACAATAACAGTTCGTACTGGTGCAGTTCGTACTGTATGGCGCGACTGCCTTTTCTCCTTTCTGTCTTGTCTACCCCGAACTAAGAAACAAATGATAAGCAGAAGGGATGTTATGGGAGTAAAATTTTCTAACGGAAGACAGAGTCACTAAGATGAGCAGGGGTTTTCCTGGGGCGTTGAGAACGCTGTGGTGCGTTTACTTCTAAACGATTTGCAGGGCTCTGGGTGGGGGGAGTAATCTGACTTTCAGGTTGGGACAATTCAACAGGGATAGTGGGAAGCACAGTCGGGTTCGTCCATCTCATCGTCTCAAGTATCGTTATGTAGTGGACTTAAGTGAGTTTGGACGAAGGCGCTATCTTGGGGTACAGAAATGCAGTCGGAGAGCTTGACATGGTAAGGCTGTGAACGGAGTTGTGAACCAACAAATTTACGGACATCACACGATAGATTATCCTTGGCTATGACTAAGTAACGATCACGTGTGTGGGTTTTGTCCAGGTCATTTCTGAGATAAACTAAGTCGCCAATGAAAACTTTAGATTGAAGCGGTCGGTTTGATGACTTGGACCGCTCACTGTAACTGTGGTTAGTCTGGCGTCGCGTGAACTGGTCGGCAATAAGTTTGCGATCATTCAGTGGCAATTGTTCATGAGTGAACTGGTCACGTTGGGTCCACATTTCCCGAGAGGATAGGCCTGAGCTACAAACTCGCGTATTAAGACGTGCGACGGCGGTGGCGAGAGAAAGGGGTGTAACAGGCGATGAACTGGGAAACTGACGGAGTATCTCGACCTTAAGTTCTTGAACTGCGCGTTCAGCAATGGGATTTTTGTTGGGATTTTTAGCCTGGCCTAGTTCGATGACGAGGTTGTGGGATTGCAATGCTTGATCGCGAGAAAGCACGAGGTCTGTTCGAATTACTGTCGGGGGGCTCTCCAGGGGTTGTAGAGGTGGGCAAAGTTGCAAAAGGACGTCCCGAAGACTGTTTCTGGACTCGTCGGCAACCAATATTGCAGAAGTGAGAGATGTCACAGATTCACGCACTACTAGGATGAATTGCTTGTGGCATTTGATGATGTCTGCTGCAAAACACATGCCAAGTTTGGAAGGCGGCGAAACTGAAGACTGAGGGTCTTGGACCCTTGGCAGAGTCTTTAAAGACGCACAAGTGTGGCAAGAAAGGGTTACGGATTCAATGGCTTTATCAAGATCGAGAGCAAAAAAATATCTGTGCATGACAGTCTTTAGTTGGTGGGCAGATGGATGTTCGAGTCTGATGTGGAGAGCGGTTATAATGCCGTGGGTGATGTGACGGGGGACAATAATGCACTCCCGGGCAGGTGCGAGGTGGTCACTTTTCTTTACTACTAAAAGTCCGTCGGAGGAGATGCTGGCAATGTTCAAATAACGCTTTACGTCAGTTATGTCTGTGTCCTTTCTAGAAGGACGTGTACCTTGGGACAAGTGTGCGTGAGTGCGGCGGAGATCTGGGCATTCAGACTGAGTGCTTTTCCAGGCTGAATGACTGGTAAAGGGTATTTTAACTTGCCCGGAAAGGATATCCTGCACGGAAGTGTGTCGAACAACTGAATCCTCTATTCTTGTAATGAACTGGCAGATCTGGCAGTTGTGTTCATCGCACTCTACGGCATTGCGACTTGCAAAATCTGAGACAACATTCGCCTGCCCTGCCAAATGACGGACGCTAACTTGATAGCGACTGACAGTTGGCAGGAAAGTCGAAACTTTGGGGCTAGCAGAAAATTCGCCGCGAGACAACTTTTCGAATGCCTGGACGCAAGGCTTACTGTCGGTGAGGACACAAATGCGGTGTTTGGACTGCACTATGTAAGGGCTGAAGTGTTTGATTGCCGATGCAATACTCAACGCTTCAACTTCACAGGGAAGCCATGCAATCTGGTGCTTATGTAGTTTGGCGCTGAAGAAACCCGCGAGAAGTGTTTTTTCATTTCTGACAATGTATAGAGTGGCTCCAATTCCGCGTGCTTTGACTGCCCCATCTGTGACGATCGAAACAATATCGTCTGGGCGAGGTAATGTAATCGTTTTGCGGTTGGACAAATGTTTTTGACAAGCCTGAAAATGAGCGAGAGTGTCATTGTCCCAATTTATTGTAGCGCTGGAGAGCTGGCCGGTCACAACATTGTCGAGAGGGGCTAAAAGTGAGGCGCTGTTGGGAAGAACTCAGGCAAGGACTTTGTAGGCTCCAATGAAAGAACATAAACTTCTGACGGTAGATGGTACTGAGCACGTACTAAGGGAAGCAACTCTGTGAGGACTTGCACTAAGTGTTCCAGCCTGCCAAAGCCAGCCTAATATTGTAGTTGATTGGGGATTGACAACAGTTTTTGTTGGCCGAGAGGTGGAGGTCACATTTTTTGAAAATGTCTAAAACCTCGGTCCAACTTTGTAAAAGTTCATTGTAGTTGTTAGCGCCACAATACAGATCGTCGACCAGTTTGGCAACATTGCCCTTTTTGAGCAACTCCCCAAGAATGAGAGACATCAATTCTTCGAGAGCTGTCTCAGAACCAGGCATGCCCATTGCGGACTTGATGTACACACGCACTCCTCGGAATGGGGTAACGACTCCGCAGAACTTCATAGAGTCACGAGAGAGGGGTATCTGATAAAAAGCCTGAGTAAGGTCAGTGGTTATGATATGCTGCCACTGAGCAATTGTGCGTAGGGTAGAGTCGACGTTGGGCATTAGTGCAGGCTGAGGTTTACTATATTTACCAACCTCCCCAAATGCTGTAACTAATCTAAAACTGCCATCGTTTTTTTTAACAAGAAACGAAGGATTGACATATTCTGCGACAATGCCTAGCTCTTCGGGTCGTTTGACTACACTTAACTGCTCAAGTTCATCAAATTTAGCCTGGAGGTCAAGCAATTTATCACGCCCGTAATGGGGAAGTCGGCCCTTTCTTTGAGGTGGGAGAACAGGGCCCATATTGACTACAGCTTCGAAAGGGCCCATTGCACCATTGTAGCATGATATATTGGGGTCAAACACAGTATCATAAGCCTTGTGGATTTCCATGAAACGAGTTTTCACACTCTGCGGCATCATATTGTCAGGATCTAGGTTTACACTGGAAGACCACAGGTTAGAGGCTGACGATTTGCTGTTACACACAAATACGTGAGGATGGGTAGAAAGGTCACAAGATGTAGACGTTGATTCTGAGGTATCCGGAGAATAAGTATAGTGAATCTGGGCAAAATGGTGATTTTTTGCAAGCGTTTGTGGACCAGAGGTATTGTTAACAAGGCAAATTTTCCGCCCGACACTCTGAATAATTTCAGGTTGAGGCCACAAATCTGGAGCAGGAGCAACATGTTTTCCTTTATAGATGCGTGCCTCTAGGGCATATTCAGTGTCCTCGGTAACATCAGCCGGAAGGTCGAGCTCGAGAAAATCACCAGGCCACAATGTGGTAGGAGCTGCAGGGGCACGGAGAATGTAAGCTTGGGTGCGCCTGACCACATGAGGTTGGCCCTTGGGTGGAGTGTGAGTGTCATATTTGTAGACGTCATTGTTCAGTGTGATCTCATGTCGAGCAGGTCGTAGAGTAATGTCGTTGCATACCATGAATGGAACGCCAGCCAAAATTTCGACATCGAGGTTGTCAATAACAAGTGCTTCTAGTTGGAATGTGAAGCCGTCACGGGATAGATTAATGTTGATCTCACCCTTAACACTTAATGGTGAATGTCCGTCTGCTTGTAAGGCAGTTTGAGTTGAAGGTTTTATCTTGATGTTAAGCTGTTTAGCAACGGCGGAGCGGATCATGTTTGTCTCAGAGCCTGAGTCCACAACAAGACATAGGGGGTGATGACCGTAGAACAAAGTGATGGAGATTTAGTAACTTGTACTCTGCACGTCCCAGCAGATTCACACGGCAGGTCATGTGATGAGTTGTCCGGTGTAGGTGGAGTGCTGACACGTAAAGAAGTATAAAGTTCATTGTCAGGCTCAGCAGTTTCAGTTAGCTCTTCACAAACAGTGTTTCGAGCCCGAGCCATAAACTTCTTGTCTGCTTCAGGTAGATGTTGGCACTGACTTAAAAAGTGATTGTAATCAGATCGACCCGTTTGTTTGCACAGTGGGCAAGATCGGACGGTTGGTCTGCATTGATTATGTGGTGGCCGTTTAAAAGGGAGGCTCGTGTTGGTACTGGATCGCATAACTTTGATTTCTTCAGTGGCCTGGAGCTCTTCGAGTAAAGCATCAAGCGCCTGCGAAATTTCTGGCTTGATTGAGGCTCATGTCTGTGTACGTAACTCAGTTCCGTATCGTTGTTTTACTAATTTAGGGAGATCTTTGTGAATGAGTCTGAGCCAAGTAAGAACAACAAGGTTTTCTAAGGATGGTGATAGTTCCTCGTCTACGGGTGGCTTTTCTCCATTGTGGGAAATGCCACTGTCTTTACACAGGAGATTGTCTTCTATGAAGGCCATCAGCCGCTGGAAAAGGTCTTCAGGCCGTTCGTCAGGTTCCAGTCTAATGAAATCAAAATCTATAAAGTGGGCCCCAGTTGACTGGAAACCAAAATGTGCCCTAATAATTTGCCAAACTGAATCAAGGGAAGTGGAATTTTTCACAATAGAGTTTCTGGCGATGATTGGGCAGAAATTAGCAACTTGCCCTAACATGAGCTCGAGGTGGGCGACCTTTTGTTCAGTTGTGCGCCGCTTGTTTTCGTCGATTTCACGACCATCAGGAATGAAGCCACATAACGGTGAAGTCTTAGTTTTCTTTGTCCATGAAGATCCCTCCAGTAGGAAAGGAGCGAAATTTGGATCTAAGGAAAGTGTACATTGTAGGTTGGATCGCCATGCTTCGAAAGAGGTTACGGTTTCATTGCGAGTGAGGGACCAATGCTTTGGAGCTCTGGATGAAGCCATAACGTGTATCGACAGGAAACACGACAATAGGAAACAGAACAGTTTCGGTGCTGGAAAGTCACGATGGTAATATCGCGATACACAGTCAAATATCTTTCTTGGTCAACAAAGGCGTGAAGTAGATGAGCAACTCTGCCACCACGCCAGTGAGGCTGGATATATATAACAATTGGATGAATTTGTCCAAACGTATTTTAATGTTGACTTTCGCAATCAGAACGAAAACATAATGCAAATGAAACAACACAATAACAGTTCGTACTGGTGCAGTTCATACTGTATGGCGTAAAGTATCAGGTTGTCGCGAGTAATAGTAGGCATAGTATACAACATAATTATGCCAATATTACGTGGAAACAAAGGATCCTGAGTGTCGTTACGATACAGCATTGTACTCAACATTTTAACCAGCAGCTTTTCTGACTGATCATAGTATGATCGGCGGGAGGAATGGGTCCGGCCGACGGACCCGCAGCCGGTCTAGCGGAAACCCTGTGTTAACAGACGAACAGAGGAAAGTCATGACTGTAAACAGTCAGGCTAAACACAAAAAATACCCTGTAATAACCCTTTCTACTGTCTGCTACTTGTGATGAAGAGTTCAAGAGTTAATAATCTTGAGCGTTTAAAATTCCTGCTTTGTTACCTCTATTTTAATTCATTGTTAGAAATGTGATTTTGAAAGGCAACTCTTAGTCGGTTGCAGTCTAGAGTTTTCCACTTTCTATGACCATTTTCGTAAATTTTTTGTCTGAAGTAAAAAAAAGTGTCTCGTTCCTAAAGTTAGTATTTAATTGGGCAAGTGGTATACCAATGTAAAGCTTAATGTCTTAGCTGTCGGATATTATGGATAACATCAATATCTTGACAACAAATTCACAAATTCGGTTTTTCTGTGAGTTTGAATAAGGCAGGTAGATATCTTCCAAGTCAGCGAGTTCATTACCTTGTCTCTCTTATAATACTTGAGGTGCTATATGAGTAATGGAATTTTGTTTATTTTTAAATTCCCACCTCTGATATTCCTTAAATTCAAATTAAATATAACACATTATACATCAAAATGAAGGTTGAGATGTATAGAACACGAAACACATAGGTAATCAACTCATAGAGTTGACAGCAGGCACCACTGGTTCCTGAAAGTCTGCTACCGTAATCGTGCCAGAACTGACAATACAATAATATTTCCGGAGAACTTGTGGCCAAACGTGCTTAAGTTATCCAATAACAAAGCTAAGCATGCAAAACACTTTAGGATGTTGCGATAGGACTGCATTTGGGAAATGGACAACAATGTTTGCATATTTTAATGAAGATGGATTCCATGTTCGACGGACATGCGTAAATCACTTGATACCACAAATTTCCATCAAAAAACAAAATCGTAATTCTAAGAATTTCACCAGGTATCATGATACCTTGCATAGAATATGGCAACTGTGCAGTCTCTATATAATAATAGCATGCTGTATTAAGGCAATCTTTCTGGTTATTTGATTTTAGACAGCGTTGTTTTTCAATGTGTTTTCCTTCCGATGACGTTGACCGGAAATGAAAGTAATTTACAATGTAAACAAAGCCATCAGTTTGGGAATTTACCACACCCCCCCCCCCCCCCCCCCCCCCCCACCCATGCAGCTCTGTTGCTGTGTTTTGAAGGATTTTGATGCCCTGGCTTTGTTCTTGGATATGTGACGCACATTTGGCCACAAGTTGTTCTCAGGAAATATTATTGCATTTTCAGTTCTGGTATGAATACAGTAGCAGAATTCCAGGAACCAGTGGTGCCTGCTGTCAACTCTATGAGTTGATTTCATATACTGTTGGTGTTCTCTACCTCCCAACCTTTATTTTGATGTATAATTTGTGAATATTTAAGGTGCTTTTTAAGTAATGGAATTTTGTTTATTTTGAAAATTCTCACCTCTGATATTCCTTAAATTCCAAATAAATATACACAAATTATACATCAAAATGAAGATGGAGATGTACAGAACATGAAACACGTGTGTAATCAACTGAGTCGTCTGTAGGTACCACCGGTTCCTGGAAGTCTGCTACCATATGTATTCGTACCAGAACTGATAATTTAATATTTCACGAGAACAACTTGGGGACACACATATCTAAGAACAAAGCTAGAGTATCAAAATTGTTCAAAACACAGCGACGGAGCAGCATGGGGGTAAATTCCAAAACCTTAGCTTTTGTTTCCATATGAATTTACTTTTGATTTCCGGTCGACGTCATCGGATAGAAAAAGCATCGATATATGCTGTCTAAAATCAAATAATGAGAAAGATCGCCTTAATACGGTACACTATTATTATACAGAGACTGCACAGTTGCCATATTCAATGCAAGGTATCATGATACCTGTTGAAATTTTTTAGAAGTACGATTTTGTTTTTCGATGGAAATTTGTGTTATCGAATGATTTGCGCATGTCTGTCGAACATGGAAACCATCTCCAATAAAAATGCAGACAGTGTTGTCCTTTTCCCAAATGCAGTCCTATCGCTGCACTCGAAAGTGTTTTGAATGCCTAGCTTTGTTCTTGGATATGTGAAGCATTTTTGGCCACGAGTTGTTCTCGCAAAATATTATTTTGTTATCAGTTCTAGTACGAATATGGTAGCAGACTTCCAGGAACCATTGGTGCTTGCAGTCAACTCTATGAGTTGATTACATATGTGTTTCGTGTTCTATACATCCCAACCTTCATTTTGATGTTTAATTTGTGTATATTGGATCTGAATTTAAGGAATATCAGAGGTGAGAATTTAAAAATAAACAAAATTCCATTACTTATATAGTACCTCAAGTATTATAAGAGAGACAATTTAAGGAATATCCGAGGTGGGAATTTAAAAATTCCATTACTTATATAGCACCTTAATCATGGAAAAATACATAATTTGTCAAAAAAAAATCTCAAACACATCATTGTTCGTGACCTTTTGGCATATGTCGAACACTTGTGAGCAGACCCCGAACTCTGGCCTACACAGTGACACTCAGGATGAAAATGATATTAAGGGGAGTGGATGAAATTGGGATCGGGACGTTTCGGTACTGGGACATTTCGGCCTCCTAGAAAGAGGGTGGAGAGACAAAGTAAATAAAATAGATTCAGCCGAAGAATGCTCCGACAATCTGTGTACACTGATTTTCTGCCCGACAATCCACATACTTGTTACTATTTCTTGGCCTCACTGATTACAATGAAAACAAGTTGTGGTTCCCGCATTATACTCAGTTCATCAATTATTCAATTGGCTGATTATCTGCATTATCAACATGGGAAGTGGTTTGCCAATGTTTGGGAACGTGATAATACCAGTTTATTAAATAATATTAAATCTGAAAAAGTGTAATAATTTTACGTTTATTCGTTGAAAACACTGTGGTGGAGCTTTTTCAATGAATAAACAAGAAATTATTAGTGACAGATATAAAAATTAGGGTTAGTCTTATCTAGCAATGCGTTAAATTATATTAAAACTGATAGAATTGTAATAATTATGCATTTATTTGTTGAAAACGATGAAGTGAAGCCTTTTCAATGAATATTTACGCGAAATTATTGAGACAAATTTAGATAACAATTCATGTTACAGACATATCTAGCAATTTGTTAAATTAAACGAAATCTGGTAAAAAATGTAATAATTTAATAACTATTAATGTTACAGAATTATCTAGCAATTTATTAAATTCAATCTAGTAGAAAAATGTAATAATTTTGCATTTATTCGGTGAAAAGGCTGAAGTGGATCCATTCAATGAATAATAATAGATAATAATGTTACAGACTTATCTGGCAATTTATTAAATTAAATGAAATGCGGTACAAAATGTAATAATTGTAGTTTATTTTTAGTCACTGCCAAACCACAAGAAATTTATTTAAGAGAGTGGCAGGCGGGGGTTGAAGGATATGCTCGCATTTACTCCAAGCTTCCTTCAGTCATTTTTCAAATTTCAAATATGATGGTTTTCTGCTTTTCAACACCAACTGAGTTGCGAAGACCAAAATTAAGAATCATCTCTATGAAAGACAACTAACCTCTTGTCAGTGTCACTGTGTTTAATTATGATGTACTGACCTGTGAAAAAAACCTCTAGAGTAGAGGTGCAAATGTTGAATAATATTTAATAACTCATAAGCAAATATTTATTTATTTGGGCCGAAATGACTTGGTAAAAGTTTAAAAAGTGAGACGTTTCGGCCTCCTAAATGGGACGTTTCGGTCTTTTATGGGGCCGAAACGTCCCGGCCGAAACGTCACAAGCCGAAACGTCACGAACCCGACGAAATTCATGAAGGAGCTAAAAAAAATCTGATATAAACGTAAACGGATTTCGATTTGTACATTCAATCATACGCATAATCACCAGAAAGATCATTAAAGCGCTTCACTTTAGATTTTGAGAACATTTTGTGTGTAAAAGTTCTCAAAGCGCAGAGCAAACACAGAACTGAACCAAAATGCCAGATTTGAAATACCGCCAGTGCTCAGTGAATTGTTTTCACTGGAAGCAGTTGAAAGATGTGATTGGTTGAAATACAATGGCTCCGGTTCTACTAAAAGAATGCATACGGGCCTGCGAAGTCCGGAGCATTTTAGAAGAAAGAAACTGATAGATTTTAACTGATTTATTAAAAATAGTGTTGCATAATAAATGTATATTTTGCTATAATGCATTTTATACATGTGTAAGTTTGGTTTTGATGAAATTAAACAAAAATAATAATAATAAGGATTGTTGTTTTAATTTAATTGCACAGACGCCCGTTCTCCTGGAACTAAAAGGTTCTGTCTCACCAATGCACTGTCTTAGGCGCTCTTGGCTCGCGTAAAAGGTCTCTCGGCCTGCTGCTTTGAATTTTTCTAAATGACCTTGGATTTGCCTGACGACCCCAGTATGAAAGCTCTGAAATTAGCCTACAGTGTCCATGTCCTACAAATTCCAAAAATTGAGAAATACCGAGCGAATCTGGTTGCTACTGTTCCTTCATTATCACCTTAGATTTACTCTGCATGTTGGCTTCGGCCATACCTTTCCTGGAAATAGCTGAATGAATTCCCTGGCCCAACCTCATATGCTTATGGTTCTCGGAAAAAAATTCTCCTGACCCGCCCCTCAATTGTATACATAACTATATGTAGTGGTTCCAGAACAACAGTTTATCTGCCTCTCTGGATATAGACAGCTTCCATCTGTAAAAGCCAACACCCCCTCCCCCACCCACCCCACCCCACACGCACACACGTGTACACTAACAACTGAAATACTCATTTACTTTTAATTTACTTTTAAAAGCTTCTGTTTTCGACTGCTCTTGCGAGTAGATGAGGAGAAAGATAAGGGTGGACCACCCACCCCACGCCACCTCTCGCCATTTTTTTTTTTTTTTTTTTTTTTTTTGAAAATGATTGAGTCACATTGGATACTCAACAGGGTTATTGCTCAAGGGTGTGTTATGAATAAGATAACCATTTTCTAAAGATGTTTCTCGTTTTCCCTGACAAGCGACAGAGACGGTAATGCGAGGTGAATGGGGAGACGAGACACTGGCCCTGATAGCTTTCCCCCTCATAAGAAAAGATTTGAATACTCAACAGACCTACACATTGTGTAAAGTTTCTATCAGTGGCGTAGCCAACCCAAAGAAAGTGTCGATGGGTGGGGGTGGGGGGACAAACTCGCAGAGCCTGGCTTAGAGCCATTTTAATGGAGGGGGGGGGGGGGGGGGTGTTGTGTGGGAGAAAAGCTTTCCAAGCCTTCACATTTCAGAATTTTGCGTTCCTAAAGTTTGAGCTAGGTAACCAAGGTAACAATAATCAGGGTTTCGAGAGGGAAATAAATGTGTTCGATATGGGGCGGCCAAGGTCGTCTGTACCGGCCCGTGTTAGAAAAATTTTGAATTCCAGGTTTCAAAACCCCCCCATCTCCTTGCATCTGAGCGGATATTTTGAGGTTTTTCATGTACTGATGACTGTCTACTTTTTCACCGACACAGATATTAGGACAAGCAATATACAAATCTACAACCTAACCCCCATGGACCTACCCCCCCCCCCCCCCCCGCCCCCCTACGATTTTTTTTTTTTGGACAAATTTCGAGGACCAACTTTGAGGGAAAGTGGTTTCTATTAGCTGACCACCAAAACAAAAATAATGATTCTAATTTCTTTATCAGATGAACAGTACGAAAAAAGTCTACAAAAATTCATTCTCGCTTTTTGAAGCAAAGTGGTCAAGCTGGTCAGAAAAAGTAAAATTACTGGAAAATTCATCGTTTATATCAATAATGATTGGGGGTTGAAAATCGAAATCTGAGACGAAGAACAATATATAACTTGAAACAAAACCCTCATTGGTGGAAGTTATGAGCGGCGGGGGAGAAACTGGTTTAACTATTTCCACGCGGAAAGATACACCGCAGGGTGTGGGGGAGGGGGGTGGGGAGTCTTGCATGAGACACAGGATAAGAGCATAGACCTAAATTCTAGGGGCGGATATCACCCCAAGGTTTTACTTCCACGGGCTGTAGTCTGTCAGAGTATTCTTTTGCCATATTCAAAGTAATATAATTGATGGACAGAACTGCACAAACGCGGAAAGCTTATAATCTTAAGGCGAAAGTAGTAGTAGGGGAGAATCTAGACGTCCCCGACCTTCTTAACATTGGCTTCAGCAGGCTGTGCATTGTAGGTGCCACGTGTTTAGCATGGTAGCGAATATGATAATAAGCGGTCTTGTTGTGGCGTCATTGTCATAGTACATTGTGGATGGCGTGAGTGTCCATGCGCAGCTCGTGTTGTAATACTAATACGTGTTTTTTGTATGAATGAGGCTTTTGGATTTCTATATGGTATCACGTGGTTAATAGGTAACTGGGAGTCCAATAATAGGACAAGTGAGTGTACGAGGGAGCGGGGCGGGGGGGGGGGGGGGGTTCAAGGGTATGCTCGATTCGATGGGAACCTATGTGATAACTACCTAACATGTCTGAAGTGGATTTCGAAACCTACTATCTCGGGTAGCACGTAGTGCTGTGGAGGCGAGAGGCGCCCAAGGCATGAGTCATATATCTAAGAATATGTAATTACCGGAAACGACCCGACAGTGACTATAATTAACGCCAAACGACCTAACACGACAATGACGAAAATCCCCCCCCCCCCCTTTCAACGACCCATTAACAATCTGAAATTACACAAGTTCATTCGAAAACCTATTATCTTGTGCAGCAGGTGGTGTCATAGAACCGATAGGTGTGTTCGACTGAAAGAGAATACTTTTTGGCTCGAATTTTGCTACCCTGAAATCCTCATTTTTTCTATCTATTCCAGGGGGGAGGGGGGTCTCCTCATTTTTTCTATCTATTCCAGGGGGGGGGGGGGGTCTGGAAAAAAGTCCCATACACGAGGTTGAAAAAAAATTTTTTCGCCCGAACACCACCCACCACCCCATTTTGAGGAGGAAAATTTTGTTTTCCTTTTCTGAGAGGGGACCCACCCCCTAGTATCACCAAAAACCCGCGCTTTACACACCTTTTTCCTAGGTTTCACATGTAATTATACTTCCATTTAATTAACCTGATACATTCCCTGTAGCAGCTTGTTTAAATCAGCTTTAACCCTTTAACCAAGACAGGAATAAAATGATACCTTCAAATACCAAGGATTTTTTCATTTTTTGTCTGCTGAAAGCGGCTGAAAAGTCAACAAGTACATCACCATGTACAAACCGACCGTACCGTTGTCCAGTATGTGATGTGGTGTATTGGTCATATCATTTAGGGAACCATTTTACATTAAAACATCCTGGACAAGAATGTCCAATCAAAGTTGAGGCAGTTGAGATAGAGAGAATGTCGAAAAAGTAGGATGTCTGCACTTTTGACAAACTATTTTTTTAATAGTCTCTCCTTTCTCATGCTCAGTGTCACCATATGACATGGTTTTATGTCATTATGTAGGGTGCTATAGTTTCTAGTCATTTCAACAAGTGTTTTTGGTGATCCAGTGTGATCTTGCTGGTAGCAGCTTATTTATTTTATTTTTTCTTAAATGTGCATATCTGCTACATCCAAAGATTATTTTACTTTAGTTGACACCTAGTGTCAATCCCATAAACCTTTTCACAATTGTAATTTTCAGATTTGTAATTCTGTTACATGACAGTAAATGGTCAAACTATTTGTTGGTACCCTAAATGGAGCAGCAATTTATCATATACACGTGTCATTTAGTGTACCAGCAAACCAGTTTGACCATTTACTACTGAGTTTAAAAATTACATTTCCGGAATTACAATTATAAAACGGTTTGTAGGATCAGCTGTAGGTGTCAACTAGAGAAATTTATAGGGTTTTGCGTTACTGTTACAGATAAGACTGAGTGTCTGATTTTATTATGGTTTTGTTTTATTATTACTTGTTGTTTACAAAATAAATCATTTTAAAAACATTAATTTATTTTATTGAGACCCATTACCAATGTGGTTAAAGTTCACTTTCTGACAAATACAGCAAAACTACTATGTCTATTGTGACTCATGTGTCACTACACTGAGAGTCAGGCTGTTTAAGCACATACGTGATAGTCCAGATGTTCACATAACCATCTCAATGTTTGGATGGAGCAAATTTGTTGAAATTTGTTTCTTCAAAATATTGATATGTCAATGTGGGTGAGCTGATTATTTCATTGACAGTTGTTGCTGTGTTCAATGTAGCAATCCAGTATGTATGCTAGGGTGAGCTTCTCGTTGTCTAACTTAACATTATGATAAAACATTTAGTTGAAACTGACAAAAATCCTGGTCAAGCCGACTCGTGTTCTTATTCATGAAAATTGCCATTATTGAACAATATTTGTGTTTCAACACATATATGGTAGTTATTAGGCCACCCCACCCTCCCCTTGATTTCCATTTATGAGGTTATTGCTCTGGCTGCCCCTCTGCATATAGCATAAGTGTCAAATATTGTTTTATATCAGATTTAAAATACAAAATAAGCATTATTTCATTGCAAGGAAAAAAGTCACTTTGTTCTCAGGCAGACCACCCACCCACCCCGGCCTCGTGTATAGGAAATTTTTTAAAGACCCCCCCCCCCCCCCCCTGTCTATTCCGTGTACTATTCTTGCTATTTATCCGGTTCATTCCCACTAGACCAATGCCCTTGAGACCAATTCCCACGAGGCCAATTCCCAAAAGGCCAATTCCTCTTAGACCAACTGGTGTGTTCTACTTTAAAATTAATTCTATATCAATAATTTGATATATTTATAAATATTTATAAATGTATTTAATGTTATTGATATTCAAGCCTGAAAATAAGCGGTCATTTGCAGAATGAGGTCCCCAGAGGGTGAATTTGCTTATGTTATCCCATACAGTGTGCCAGTTTATCCTTTGGGTACCTCTTTCTGTTTATGTTTGAGACCTTGATTCAGGTTGAGGTTCACGGAGGGTAAATTTAGTGATGTTACCCCGCTGTGCAGGGTAGCATCACCAAATTCACCCTCTGGGGACCTAATTTTTCAGATAATAGTCTGCTCATTTTCTGGCTTGTCGATATTTTATAGATGTTGGGCAGATTTTTATAAATAAATGGTTTCCTAATTATCCTTAATCAACCCTTAATCAATAACAGTATGTAGTTGGTCTAAGGGGAATTGGTCTAGTGGGAAGACACCATTTATCCCTCTTGGATTTTGCAGCCTATGTTCAAAATTTACAATTTTGAAGTATATACCAAGCAACCTATTAATTAAATCGCCCCGTTCTCCCTCCCTCGTCCCTCCCCTTTTGGCAAAGGGGATTTCTGTCGACAAACATGAATAAAATGGGAGCACACGGGATGTGCTAATATCCGCCTGGGCGAGTGAATATTTATTTATTTTTTTATGTTTAACGACACTTTCGACAGCCAGGGTCACCGCGTGTCGGACAGTTTTAAGGTGAGATTCAAACCGAGGATCTCTCAGCTTGCAGCCTGCATCTCTACCTATTGAGTCATCGCGCTCCCGTGCTGATGTATAATGTGTGCACAAAACATGCAGCATATGCGCACATACGGATACTTGTGGGTCACCGAAGGACGTGGTTTTGGGACTAGTGAGGACAATGGGGACCAGTGGATGCTAGTCTTCTGAGGTGCAGGACACCACATAGGGCTAGTGCAGACCAACGTATTGGGGACTACTATTTTGTGAACCAGTTTTGTATATACTTTTCCCAACTACTATCTTAGGGATACTTACACCACTATATCGGTTATCTACATACCAACTAAATCCCCACCTCACAACCTCTAACTTCTGCTACAAGTGTTTGCTTCCAAAGTGTTCAGTTTTCACCATTGATAACACCCAGTCTTTAAGTCATTAGGTCATTGCTATTGACGCCCAGCGCGAGGGTGATCTGTCAATGTACGTGGAACTACCAACACACTGAAGGTGCCTGTGTGTGTTTGTCCACAGCGTGTTGCTACTTGTGAAAATGGAGACTGCCAGCCCGTATTGATAGTAT
The DNA here is from genome assembly GCA_031216915.1 of Pictodentalium vernedei. NCBI lineage: Eukaryota > Metazoa > Mollusca > Scaphopoda > Dentaliida > Dentaliidae > Pictodentalium > Pictodentalium vernedei. Next base: position 815,805,611 of record CM062297.1, read on the forward strand.
AAATAGTCGCGGCAACTAAATTTTGCATATTAACAACCAGATCTGCTGGTCTCACTGATTTTTTTTTTTTTTTTTGGGGGGGGGGGGGGGGGCAAAGGGTTGTTTTGAGCGCTTCAACTGTTGGCGCAGTAACTATATTTTTCTCTATGTAGTTCCAGTCTATAACCATTCGTATGAAGGGAGAATTCCCGAATTGTTCAGACTTACGTGGAGGAATATCAAAGCATTAACTTGAAAGTTTGTCTACCACATTTTGCTTGTTGTTTCATAGCCAGAGTCTATTTTGGGTTTAATCATCCTTTTTTGCTTACTTTCTGTGTTGAATTCGTTTCGAGGGATAGCTGGCACTTATCCCTTAATCACTTTCTACGTGAAACTAAGCCGTTTGTCTTTCCTTAATTCCTGACGGCTTGGGAGCTCTAGTTTATGAAGTATATTGGTCACACCGTCTTCACCTCTGCTCTGCTAGTGATTGGTTTTGAACCCTGCAGCTTTTCGATGTACTTTTTCGCCTGCCTGCAACGGAACGTTGACCCAACACCTTCTTTCTCATCGACCCGGCGCTGGCCCAACGAAAGTGAGTCACCGTTGGCACCCGGCATCAGGTCCACGTTGGCATAGGCCCTATATTGGTTGCGCCAACATTGGCTTTCGGATTGTTTATCCCACAGAATTGGACTGTACTCCAAGGTTGCTCGTATTAAGGCTTTATGTGCTGTCTCTGTTTCAGTCCTTGAGACAGTGTTTTTTGTTTCTTGCAAGGAAGCCCGTCTGTAAAGTGATTTCGTAGAATGTCTGATATAATTATGGTGCTTCCATTAAGGTATTCGGATATCTGCACACCGAGGTATGGATTACTTTGTGCCTGTTCTGTGACGTGGGTATCCAGTGTGTAATATTTGGTTGTTTTTACTGGATGCTCAGTACATAGCATATTTTGCATTGAACCACATTCCCCGTGTGTCTGCTCATTTCTCCAGACTTTGTTGGTCTGTTTGAAGAAAGTCTTGGTCTTTACAATATCTTATCGGACGCCACTCAAACATACATCAGCCTCCTTATTGGACTACACTCACGGCTCTTTCTGTTATGAATGATGTTAGCTATTGGTGTATTGCGCCTTGTATTCCATTTTGCTGTAATTTGTGAAGGAGACGTTGGTGGGACACAGAGCTAAATCCTAAATGCCTTAGATAATCTAGTATTACACCATCCCTTCTTAATCCTGTCATGGTATTTTCACAAATCGTTTGTTGTTGTAAGAAGTTGTTTTTCTCATTGGAATCTTGATCTAAGCCCGTGACTAAGTGATGTCAGTATGCTTTTAATTTTGTCCAAGTGTTTCAGCATGTAATGCTTTTCAGCATGTGTTTACAACTTTACATGTAATATATATAGAGATGTGTAGCATAACATACCAACCACGTGCTATCACAGAAACCAAGATGGCGGCCTTCAATATACAGAATGGACGACGGAAACACGTATCACCCTGACTCGCGCAGTCTAAGCGCATCAACACCACGTATCGCTATGATAATTAAGTCACCACTTGGTCGTTCACGCGGGCTACAATTTCAACCCAACATGGCGCCAAATATTTACGTGACTATGGCGTCATATGAGATCCTGCATGAGATCCGGGTGATCAGGCCCTCAAAACCACATGACATACTACGTCTACACAACGCATACGATTCTTCTACTCACATGGGTATTTGAGGATACCTGCGCCATAGCTCATAAATAACCTCCAACTCCAAAATGGCCCCTATATAGTTCCTAGCTCATATATGGCTCGCATACAGCTCTTATATGACCCTTATAAGCTCGTGTGTTGTTCTTATGCAGCTTCTACAGCTCCATGAAAACACCGTGACATTCTTAGCTCAAAGGCCGCTACTGTTGACTTATCCACGGTGGCCGCTATCTGTCCTATGATCAGCTTCTATTGTCTTCACCACTGCTATAGTCGTCTACCACCCTTGAAGCCTTGTACATTACTATTGACTCGTAGCTGTACCTAAGGCTTGCTAGCTATCCATGATGACTCCGCTTCGGCCAGTGCCCTCGGCAACGTCTTTCGCTCCATTCATATAAGCCTGTATCAGTCTTTACATTCCCGCATGCTATGGTACATCTCATATAAGACACTGCCTATCGATCGTACCAAGGTGTGCTTACTTGCTCGTATACAATGTGTAACAACAATGTGTACACACAACATGCAGCGCATGAGCACATGTTGGATATACTGATATGTGCTTGTGTGCTAGTTGCATGATGTATGCACAACACATTTAGCACTTTGTCGCAGGATTACAGGGGTTAAATTGATGTTCGAAATGATGGAGGTAAATTTATGTTCTTATCAGTGCTCAGCCGACAGCCAGTGACTGTCGTCTGAACCCCAGTTCGAACGTAAACCTTGCCACCTTATCAATGCCCTATCCGCTTGGGACTCTTAGAATTTCCTGAATGTGCCTGTGGCTTACAACGTCAAAGGATGATCAACGATAATTCAATGAAAAGATTATTTATTTACAAATACGAAGAAACAAAATATGAAACAAATTACTCACAAAATTATCCATAAGAATACACTAATTACGTGGATAAATGTTTATTCTTTAGAGCCCTCGACGTCTCCCACAGCTAGCTGTGTCCGCTGGATCAACCTCACATCATCTTCATTTTCTCACGGTTTGTGATACACACAAAGTGTCTATTCAATTATCGTTTCTTCCTCCTCGCCGGGTTAACTTCACAGTCATTCGGGCTTAACACATATAATGTTCTGCTTGTGTGACTCTATCAGCGTTCTCACAGTTCAGTCACAATTCAATCGGCGTCTACCACAGTTTACGACCACTTTGCGCCTTACCTGGTTCTCACGGGGTTAAGTCATTCTTTGCCCTCAGATATATACTTTACAAAGCTTACATAAAAATATTCTGCAAAGTGTTCTCAACATCACCAATTCTCGCACCTCCTAAAACTATCTTATCTCGCGAGCTATTCAAGCGCTTGCTCAAGCTCTTAATACGGTTTCTTGACCTCAACGTTACAGCTTTTACTGTTTTGGCTACTATGCCACTACGGTTCGCAACCATTAACAAACTACTATCGGTTCTTTACAGCCCTCACGGGTTACGACAATACGCGGACTTTCAATTTTGCCTATGACCCTCGACGGCCAAGACTAAACTCGGACCTTCTCTGAGTGCCCTCATGCCAACTGCCTACCTCAGAATTCTGCTTCACTCTTTATACAGTCGGAACGCAAAGTTTAAACATATTAATTCTGATTTAACGAGTGCTTTTTAATTCGATATGGATAGAGATATTAATGCGTATATTGTTTGAGTTCGACTCGCTTGACATTTCGGAGACAGGCTAGCTGCGTAATATGGGTGCGTGTCCAGAACATATATGATGCACTGTTTTCTACAACAACCACCTATTAAGTGGTCATAATTACACAGATAATGATTAGCGAAGAATACTCCTTTGATCAGTTATCAGATAGCCCATGTGGCGTTCAACAAATGCGCCCTAATGGACAATAAATTTCATGCCTAATTAGTAGAATTTGAGTGACAAATCGATTTTCGGGGTCCGTTATATAAACGCACATTCTTGTACATTAACCCGAACGAGAAAAATTATCAAAGATATATACACATTTATACAAGAAAATTGCAACTTTTAGCTATCAGCTTGACACACTTAAGCACTTGCGATGGAAAGGGATGCTATAGGAATAGACAGACTATAGATAGGATTCCATGGAACATAACATTGAGGTTTGAAGGAATGTTCTTGTGTGCCAGTGCGCAAAGTTCGCATAACAGATACAACACATAAGCACATGCTGAATGTGCTGGTAGGTGCTTGAGTGCTAGTGTACAATGTGTGCACAGCACATGTCGCACAAAGGCACGTGCGATAAAAAGGGATTCTATAGGAAAAGACAGACCGTCGAAAGGATTCCTCTGAACGTGGGACTGGGATCTGATGGAATGTGCTTGCGTGGTGGCGCACAATGTGAGTATAACACATGCAGTACATGAAAAAGGGATTCTACAAGCATAAGCAGGCTATAGAAGGAATTCCGTAAGTGGGATTCTCATACGAGTATGTGAAATGTTTTTTAAGTGTTTATTTTCTATCCATGGTACATTTTCTGTTTCACTTAGAGGCAATTTATTCGTTGCAGAGGCTTTATACTGGAAACTCCCTGTGCTCTTGTTAGTGGCAGAAGATCTGGAGATCGTCCCTGATTTTCTAGACCAGCCAGGTGGCGTTATGGTAATTTCTCATAGTAGATCGCTTGAGCGGCCATGTTTTGACGACATCCCCATGGTGATACGTGAGGTCACTGAGCGTTTTGTTAGTTTGGCACGTGTTTCCGTCATCCATTTTGTTTATTGGGGGTCGCCATCTTGATCTCCATTGTAGCACGCGTTTTGCTACGATCCTGGGGAGCTGCAGATAGTATTGGGGTGGGTGGGGGGGGGGGGGGGGTCAGTTCGGAGTGTATCTATTTGCCACAAATAACCAAAATCGTTTAAAATCGCCCCAAACGGTAGAAAATCATTGAAATGGATCCGACAAAGTAGGCATCTTTGATGGCACTCGATTATTATCGGACCCAAGGTCCTTTAAAATGGCCGAAGGTCTTTAAAGGTGCGTTCGAATCGATTTGGTGTATCTGATTACCAAAATCGACCCGACAACTCCCCCCCCCCCCCCCAATCTTTCAAGAATACTTGTTTTTTTCTACCTATACTGAACCCTATTCTACCTTCTCTCACCCCAGCATCCAGCTAGTCTTAGCTATTGCTGGCCTCTCCGTCGACCGAATCTTAGTATATTGAGTCAGATCGCTCCATTCTAGGTTGCTACGCACATGTCTCTCTTTTGTCTCCAACTAGTCGATTAAGCCGAAGAGCAAATGGTCATTGGAGTAAATGCTCTTATGACTCTTTCACTGATTTCGGTAAAAGGTATTCTACGGCCAGATACTAGGAAGGAATTTTGTGAAAGGTCTCCCCTTACAGTTATTTAGTTGAATATGAAGGTTTTTCGAGAAATGTGCAACTTCTTATTAACACAACCGAGGATATTTCATATTCAAATTACCTCCCATATTCACAATCCCCATAAGATAAAGATTTTCTGGACGCTCTTGGTGTGGCCGTTCCTAGAGAAAACGAAAACACAACCAAAATCTTACTGTATCATTCAATAGGATTTCTCAAAAAAAAATTGCACATAAACTGGACCATTTTTCAAATGCAAAATGTGAGCACGCCAACAGGTCTTGGTCAGTCATTAAACACTTCTGTGTGACCTTGATCTCCAATTGAAATGCCACTGACTGAAGACAGTTTGAATCAAAACCATTAGCAGATTAGTTTGGCAGTGTCACCATTGATGAGCATCATTTACAAGATCCAGGCCATCTCCTAATATAATTATGGCCCAAAATAGCCATTTAGCCGATATATAGATATCCATTGACTCCGGTATGACCTTTTAGTATGAAAGGAGAATAAATGGGTTTTGCGAACAGTATTCTGTGAGCTATATATCAAGTGTTCATCGAGCGTCATGCCTTCTCTGAGAATGTTTTTTTTTAATCTGTGTCCAAGGGTGTCGGAATCTATTTAGAAGGGCAGGGCAAAATGTGTTGAAAAGGGCACGGGCGAGCGCTCCGAGGGTGGACTGGACAGATTACAGAGTTCTAAAAGGTTGATCACTCAACAACTGAGGGGGTCTCCCACCCCCACCCCCCCCCCCCCCCCCTGTGAAAAGGCAAGAGGGCAACTGCCCCTCTGCGCCCCCCCCCCCCCCCCCTTATTCCGACACCCATGTTGATGACCTGTTCTAGATTGTCGTAGATTCGGGGAAAGGTATGTAAGTAACGGATTAGCGATCAGGCCGTGGTTAATTGTGAATGAATGAATGAATCTTTATTTAGCAGTATACAACAAAAATATACATAAGTAATATATATATAACAAACATTATCAAATATACCTGTACACCTCTGGGAGACGGCATAGCCAGATTGGCTGTCTACCTGTCGTCTCCGGCAAATTTCATCATGCAGCATTGGAATCGGACTGTCTAACACCATTTATCTATTCTTGGTCTAGGACGATGGGGGGCTGGTGTACCCAACACGAGTGAGTTAAGAGACGAGAATTTGTCCAGACATATACATAACCTACAAAGATGGGTCTATAAGCACTACTACGCCCTCGCTGGTAAGTCCAACACCACGCGCCGCTCCAGCACTTTACAGCTCAACGCAAAATGTGGAGTCCTCAATAAGGGTAGGACAATATTCTACCTAATGTTAAATGTTAAATGGCACAGACAGTATGGTATGGATTATTACAGTCAATGTTATCAATAAGGGTAGGACAATATTCTACCTAATATTAAATGGCACAGTCAGTACAGTATGGATTATTACAGTCAATGTTATCGGCGTATTGGGACAACAATTTTGTAGTTAGTTGTTTTTTAAAACTGTTTCTGTTGTTTATGTTACGTAGCTCAGAGTCTAAATCGTTCCAGAGTCTGGGGTAAATGTGTGTTGGGAAGTATTCAAGAGACTTTGTCCTTGTTCTATCAATTTGGAGGCCATCTCTCCTTCTGCTAGCTCTACCCGTAGTGTTGACTACAGGGTGGAAATAATATCTGAAGGATATTGGCAAGTTTTCATGATACCAGTCAAACACAAACAGGCAAGCGTGGAGTTTAAAGAGGTCGTTTACTTTAAGAATCTTATTCTCCCGAAAAAGAGGATCAGTGTGTGCATTTTCTTATTGTTTATTATGCGGATGGAGCGTTTTCTGGAGGAGCAGTATCTTTTTAATCGTTCTAGCATTTCCCCATACATTTATCCCATACACTAAATGTGTGTGTATCAGAGCATAATAAAGTGTTTTCAGAGCTTCACGGGGAAGCGTGGTCTTCACTCTATTCAGTGCGAAATTTGCCCGTGCAATCTTCGAAGAGAGTTGAGATATATGGTGTTTGTAAGACAAACTATCATCAATATGTATTCCTAAGAATTTAAGAGATTTTTCTGTATTATTTGAACCTACTCTACTTATGATTTGGCCATTTATTAAAATATTATCCCGAATTGTTGTTGTTTTTTTGGCGGAGGGGTTGATTAAAATGTATTTGGTTTTTGTTGCATTTAATACAAGTCGATTCGCGCAGCACCATTCAAATATTTTTTCAAGCTCTTTGTTTATGAGTTGAACTAATTGATTTGGGTCTGGACCCGACGAATGCCCCGTGGTGTCGGTCAGCAAAAGATAAGAGGTTTAAACTTGAAGCTTGATAGATGTCATTGACATATATTAGGAACAGTGTTGGGCCGAGTATCGAGCCTTGTGGAACTCCATGTGATATTTTTGTGCTGTCAGATGTATAGTCGCCAAATGCGACATACTGTAGTCTATCTGATAAATAGCTTTTAAACCAGTCGTTACCCAAACCTCTAATACCGTATCTGTATAGTTTATTTATTAAAATGTCATGGTCTATTGTAGTCGAACGCTTTTGAAAGGTCCAAAAATAGCGCGAGTGTGCTGTTTTTACTTATTTTGTTATTTTCTTCAGATATAGTTTTCAACAACTGCAAAACAGGATGCACCGTACTATGATTTTTCCTGAAACCGTACTGATTTGGATGTAGGATACTAAAACGATTTAAGTATTTTAAGAGTCTTACAGACATAAGTTTTTCTAACACTTTTGAGAATGTAGGAAGTATGCTAATGGGTCTGTAATTTGTAAAGTTATGTTGGTCGCCTGCTTTAAATATAGGAATAACTTTTGCAATTTTCATTTTGTCTGGAACAGTACCACATGCAAACGAGCAATTGAGGATGTGCGTTAATGGATTAACTATAGGATCAATAGTTTGTTTTAGTAGATTTGAACTAATATCATCACAATCTTTACTTCCTTTTGACTTTAGGGATTTTACAATATTCATAACTTCAAAGTCACATGTTGGACTTATGTAAAATTATTAGGAGAATTCGTCTCCATGAAGTCGTGAAACGACTTATTGGTGCCCGGTATTTTATCACTCGTTTGTTTACCTATATTTGCAAAGTAAACATGAGTTCTCTAGCTATCTCTGTTGGGTCATTAATTTCTTTATCATTGTGAATAAAAAACTGAGGTAAGTTGGTTGTTCCGTCGGACTTTTTGATGGCTCTATTTAGTATTTGCCATGTTTTACGCATGTTATATTTATGTTCGTTTAGAATACTTTTAAAATAAGTTGCTTTGCATTGCTTTTTTACTTTATTAAATATTTTACAGTAGTTTTTGTAGTTTTTTATATTGAGTTCAGTTGGGCTTTTTAATTTTTTATTATAGAATTTGCTTTTGTTATTAGATGAGACTACCAAGCCTCTTGTCATCCAGGGTTGCCTCTTTATAGATTTTTGATGAATAGAGACGCGTATTCGGGGGAAAGCCGCATCAAATAATCCTAGATATATATGTAAAAAATTGTTATAAGCCGTGTTTGGGTTATCTGAGCCCATAACTGATGAAAAATCACATTGTGATAGAAGTAATTTGAAGTTTGCCATAGTTTTCAGCATTTACCTTACGAACCCATGAATGTGACTCTTTCTTTGTTTTGGGGGGCACGGTTTCAACATGAAAAGTACCAAAGGTGATCAGAGACATCCGTTATTATTATACCTATTGAGGTAGATAGAATATTGTTGGAAAATATGTGGTCAATGAGTGTGGCTGAATGTGTGGTTAAGCGGGTGGGTTTAGTAATGACAGGTAAGAATCCTTGGCTGAACATTAGGTTGATATAACTATCTGTTTTGGCGTGGGAATCATATTTAAGGAGGTCAATATTAATGTCACCCATTATGTAGGAAGATACAGTTTCTTGATTTAATTTGTCAGTTATTTCGTTTAGTTTGTTTAGGAAGATATCAATATCCGCTTTTGGTGGTGTGTTTGGTCTGTAAATTACCCCAATGACTCTCCGCGATTTATTGACAATGACTTCGATAAATAGAGATTCTATGATATGAGGGATGAAAGTCGACAGGTCATGACGAATTTTAATATCAATGTTATCTTTGATAAAAACCCAACTCCTCCTCTACCGTCATCACCGTCGGGCGGTTGTTTTTTATGAGATTATGGTAGCCATCGAGGCAGTATGATATATTTGAAGGGACATTAAAGATTTCTGTTAGGCCAATAATGTCAAACTTATTTTCGGTTCCTTGTAAATTGAATAGAAGATCATGTAAAGATTCCCAGTGGGCGTTAATACTTTGGCAGTTTATATGAAAAAGCGAGAAAGATTGGGTTATATCATTGGTAGTCGATCGAAAATTTCAGGCTGATAATACTTACATTCGACTTTATGATTATGGAACGGAGAATCGTCACCCTCGTCGATAGAGGGGGATGCATTGTTTATATTTGGTTATGAAGTCGTATTCCAAGTCAGTCTGGACCTCGTCTAAAGTTATGTTACCCGCCATATCGATTGACCGCACAGCTGACACCAGCTTCAGTATGTATGTTAAGTTGTAGTGTTATGCTATTAGATATCTGTTCGACAGCCCGATTCCATTTGCTGATATGAACATCAGAGATAGTCTGGCATCTAATCAGCGCTGTCCAAGGAACACCATCCGAGGTGGCTCAATGCTCATCACTGAAGTGACATTCGAGGTTTGGTGGAAAAAGTGCATGGTCAAACGAGCTGTGCAGCGTTGGCCTGCACGGTATATCGATAAACCGATATATACCGGTATTCAAACTAATATCGATTGAAAACCGATGTAATTACAAAAATATCGGTTTATCGTCATTATTTATTTACCCACAATTTAATTTTCAATATGTCTCGAGTTTTTTAACTGTAGCTCAGAATGAATAATATTCTTCTCTTTACCCAAGGAATCGTCCGCATGTGCCCACGTAATATAGAAATTCAGCAGTTGAAAAAATAATTTTTAAAAATGTCAACAAAACTATATCATGTGACCCCTCATTGTAGAAATTTTTGGAAAAAATTTATAAACTAATATTTAAAATGATAAATTTTGATATCGTCTGCGTTGGGTAAAGGTTTTTCGAACCGCACCATCAAGGCATGCTCATTCGTTTTGACTGTGATGCCTCAAGTCTCGATTGTGGTTATTTATTTATTTTTATTTTATTAAGGTTTAACGACACTTTAACGACACTTTAACAGCCAAGGTCATATTGTGTCGGTGGCAGTTTTACGGGTGGAGGAAGTCTGAGTACCCGGAGAGAAACCACCGAGCAACGACGAGCAGCTGCCAGCGCCCCAACACCGTAACTCCGCGCTGCAGCACAGGCAGGGTTAGATTGGTTGAAGACATGACCACCATCGACGTGCAGTACGCCTCGGTACATGGCGTCATCGTGTCCCCATGTGGACAATCGGGATTAAGTGCCTTGCCAAGAACACAACACGGGAGTCCGAATCGATTGCTCAGACGGTCACCCATCCAAGGACTAATCGGGATCGACGTTGCTTAACTTCGGTGATCGGACGAGAACCGGTTACCGCAACGCCACCACCCCCCCCCCCCCACGCCCCCCTCCCCTCGAGTGTGGTACTTATGTTCAGATATCTGAATAGTTTTCGATATACCGGTATACCTAGATATTTTTTTGAATACTGATACCGGTATTCTGTTTTGAATATCGCACAGTTCTAGTATAGCGTCTGACTGCGTCAATTTGATGCTTCTGTACTTCCGTGTGGGGAAGTGTGTGCAGCACTCCAGTTGCGATCGAACTAGAGATTTGTAAGCAACTAAGCTTACAGACAGAGAATATAATTTGACGTTTCGGTTGGGAAAGCTTAGAGCATGGCTTGCCTTTTTACTAATCCTATTGACATGGCTATTCCAGCTGTTATAATATCCCTGACTTATATCTAGGGATCTGCGAATCATAATTTTTTTCGAATCGAATCTTGTCCCTGATATCGAATCGAATCTCGAATCGAATCTTAATAAACAAGTAATTTCGTATTTCACCAAACAGAAGTTATGGAACACTAGCTGTGTCGGCCCTTACACGACTGACTGGACAGAGCTATTTTCAGCGTGGGGGCGAACGTTTTTTCGTCGATGGGGGGGGGGGGGGGGGGGGGGGGGGGGTGAGTCGTAGAGAGCATGTGTATTCCCTTATATTTCTCCATATAGCAGTGCTTGTTTAGATTATTGTAGTAAACAGGTTCTGCTCTGCTAGTATAATACTATAATTATAGGACCCAGTAACCAATGCCTGTGAGGTGAATCCTCATAAGTGGGCAGCACAAGTGTAAATGATTGGTAAAACTTGCGTTTATACTTGTGTTGTGGTTAAGATATAGTCTTAAATGATGAAAGTGACCTTGAACACCGATAAATAAATATTCATTGTGTGACCTTCGCTGAAACAGGTAGGTCCATTATCCATGCAAAGTTTTAGTTTTTGAAGTCTTAGCTTGTTACGATTCTCCTCAATTTGTCACAACAACGACGGCTTCTGGACAACTTGAGACACACAGACTCACAAAATTTCACCTCCTTAGCCCTTAACATCAATGAATATTGTGCCTTCGATTGGCACATGAAAAGGTGATATATCTTGAGATGAGACATTGAGGGAGGCAGGGAGACATTGAGGGAGGCAGGCAGGGCGAAGGGGGGGGGGGGGGTCTTGGGGTGTATATTAAATTGTGCTGCTGCTTGTGTTCTTCATTATATCCAGCATTCCATCCGTATTTGTATTTATAGTATGATAGGGCTGTACCCTGTTGCAGCATCAATACAACAACTGATGTTCGCAGAGAATGTTGGGTCATCTTGGAATCTCTCCCGACCGGATATCAAACCTGTGACGGCGTGACCTCCGCCATGAGCGACCAGCACACAAATCCACGCGGTCACCACATCACTCTCTTACTCCAGTCTGTCTGTATGGGTACGAAAATGACTCAGTGCGTAACGACTCAGTAAGAAATGGTAAAGGGACGAAACGACCTGGGGCGAACTGGTAAAGGAACCAAAAGACCCGACACGCCCGGCAACGGGCTAACGATCGCTTTGTTAATACCGTTGATAATGTGATCATGGTCGATGGCACTGACCGACTTTTAATTTTGAGTCCATTTTTCGCCGACGGATTTGTATAGTTCGTAATCTTAACGTGTTACTATCGCCACAAAAATACAAAATTAGTTGTATCCAACTGGATATTCATTAACCATCAAACAAGAGACAGAAAGAAAAAGAAACAAAGAAACAAACAGAAAAAAAACCACAAAAAACAAAATAAACAAAAACTGTCGGACAATCATTAATGTGCTGTCGTCCGGGCCAGAGCCCGAATAAAAGCTGATGGGAATTTTTCTTTACCCCAGTAACAGCGATTAATTGCTTTCACACCAAGCTCTGTCTTCTGCCTACAAAATACCAAGCACAAGTTAACCGATATGCTAATTACCAAGCACCAATTTCTTACTCGCGATATTCTGACACAAATTTAGTAATTTATGTTGAATGAGCATCTGCAATTAAATTATATCTCTGCATCCAGGAATACGTTGGCCTATATTTCCGAATACAGTCCTATTTGAGTAGAGCCTGGCATTGCGTCGTTGTGCTTGGTGCTTATAGTACGACCCTTCATTAGCTTGCTGGGCGCCGAGCCAGCTACATTTTTAGTGTCTCTCGCAGATAATTTATCGAATATTTCGCAAAAGGTGGGATACAAAAAAGTCCACTTCAACTTCCCTTAACTCGTGTGGTCATCTTTGTTCTATATAACAAAGATTATGCAAATTAAACAACAAGCAACAGAGAAAACGAACAGTTTAGGTTTGATGCAGATCATGTGAGATACAGTTAACAAATTTTCAGGCTTTATTATATAAAATACATTGTGAATACTGGGGATTTATTATCTTTTGAGGACTACAATTAATGGTACATTGGTACTGTCCTGGAAATGAGACGGTGTGAGTGCCGTTGCTCCCGACAGCACCCGTGTTTTCTATTTTATGGGAGCTAAAGAAAGCACTTCTTGAAAAATTTTGTGGCACTTTAATATACTGTGAGAGCATATAAATGTGTATTGTTTTTAGAAAGCTACACCCTGTGGCCAATGGGAAGTTACTGTCATAGTTCAGCAGGACCTTATACATTCAAAGTTTCTGGTGTTTAGTGACAGTATTCCCTCAAAATTCATGTATTAACATTTTACGGGTGCAGTTTACTCCCATCTCTGATTTCACGGGAACTTAAAACTGCACCCGTCAATTCTGTTCATTTCCAGCACTGTTCAGTGGTATGAATACTGGACATTGGTCGGCAATGCGTCTTTTTTAAACTCTTAATCATATTCTGTAACTTATAGGGATAGAAGATTAGACGCTGTCTAATTACATTGTTCCGTTGAATGAGAACGGCAAGTGCCACGTGAAGGAGCCAGCCAGTCTTCCTCCCCGAAATGAAAGTTTGAGCGCGCCGAAGGCGCACAGGGACGATGTCGGATTTGAAAATCCTTGCGACCCAACTAACTTTGTTTGCTTTTGAAGTCACGGCAGACGGAAGTGAGGGCCAAGAATCTTATCTGATTCCAGTGTGCGCACTGGTGGAAGGGTAGTGGGGTCAGACCCCCGGCAGCCTCGATGTGGAAGGTGGAAGGTGACTAGGAATTGTGTAATACGAGAAATGGCATCATCTGATTTTTTATGGTTTATATACATTAAGTCAATCATCTTCATCATTCTAAAAACAATGCTCTAGTTTCTCGGACCATTCTTCAACGTGAGTACCTACCTGAATGTACTTGTATTGTTGTTGTCCTCTAAACAGCCATTCACATTGATTAATATGAAAACAATTTATCAGGACATTCTCCAGTGCGAATGCAGCGTTATCACTCTAAAAACGACTTTATCCGTGATAAAAATTTGCGACCATACGAAAAACAGACACTAATCCCACTGCTTTATGATTGTGAACAGTTGTTCATAAGCTAGAAATTAAAGACTGAATTATCTGCACCGCTATGTTTAAAGTTTTCACAATAAAGTTTTTTAACTCGGTCATACTAAATATCGAGGGATCCCCCCGAGGTATACCGAGATGAAGGAAAATAGGGGTGTGAATGGGGTTGAAAACGCTGAAAAAGGGTATGGGGTTGTGTATTATGAGTATATCTTCTGTCTTCTTCCATGTAATTGCCTCCTTCATCATGTTGAAGATTTGCAATCTGTCTTATAAAAAGATTTAAGCAGTATGTGAATGGTTTTAATGCCATATTTGACAATTATGGAAGTAATAGAGTTCGCTGGAAAATCTTCACCTCGGTATTTAGTATAGGTATAGGTTGGTAATTAGTATTTACATCGGCTGCATCTCTGTAAGCGACAGTGTGAATTGTTAATCACATTGAGACTTCTTAATTAGTTTTTCTTTGTGGCTGTCGGCAATTGCAATCAAAGATGGTTCCCAAACTCAACACACATTATGTGCCGGGCAACGATGGAAAAGAAAACCTGCCATAAGACAAGAGACGTGGTCAGCACTCACGGCTGACCAACGGGATCGACGAATACAGCGAATCTGCAGCGTTGGGTGTAGCGGGCATAGCCGAACGATACTTATCACAGTATGCCACAAAACCCTAATAACGACATAAAGCCAACAATGGCAATTGCCAAAAGTTCTGCCCATCCAAAACCGCGATAAAAGTTGATGGGAGTTTTATTTTTATCAATTCACTCCAAGGCCACTGGTAAAGTGACCTGGAAACTTAAAGTCACTTGCCCTGATCGGGAAACAAAAGTAAAGATGATCGCTAATGGAATTAACTTAAATGGCAGGTGGCACACAGTGGAGGAATATAGAACTTCCCCTCCTCCAATACAGTGCCACAAATGCCTAAAGTTCGGGCATATCGCGAGTAAATGCAGAGGCAATCGAACCTGCATGAAATGTGGAGGTAACCACCTCACCAAGTCATGCCGATTGATTTCCCAACACCTGCCCAAACTGCAAAGGGGAGTACCCAAGCAATTATCGCGGGTGACCTCACTACAAAACGGATAAAACGAACATAGAACTGAAAAGCCTAAATTTAATTAAGCCTGATAACACCTCTTCCCCCATACTGTCTGCTCCCCAATCGCAGGAGCTCTCTACTCAGTACTCAACAAACAGGTTAACACCAATCTGGGTGACATATGCCAAGACAACAGCCGATCGGCGTCTCGGCTATTCAAAACGCAAATCTCAGAATCTCTAGTCAAAGCCGCAATTAACTTAAATTAAAATCGCTGCGAATTTATAGTCAAACGCCGCGATTAGGTTTCAACCCCCATCATGGATAAATTCCAAATAGCCGTGTGGAACGCCAGGAGCGTTAATAATGCGAAACTCAAAATGAGCCGATATTTCGAAAATACAGACGTAGTCTGTATGGCGAAAGTTGGCTAAACAAAGATGAAAACCTTCTCAGTCAGTGGATTCAATGTTATTAGAAGGGATCGGCAGCTCACCAAGGGCGGCGGCATTGCTCTTCTCATAAAGCAGAACACCATAAGTAAAACATCGCGATGGTTTGTTATTTCAACGACCCAAGCAAAATTGTCTCGGACACCGTCTTTGAATTTTTTATGAGGAAATACAAACACTGTATCTTCCTCGGTGATTTCAATGCCAAACATATATACTTTGGCTGTCAAAAACTGGCCCGAACGGGGAAGCCCTACTCGAAATCACCAAAAAGCATAACCTACACGTGGTTAGGAATGACAACTCCACGACTTACATCAGTAACAACCCGCTTCTGCCATCTGAAATCCTTGATCTAATAATTACTAGCGATTCTCTCATAAATCACATCGACGACCACTGGGTCGGCGAAGATGACCTAGGCAGTGACCACCTACCGGTCCATGCCTCAATCAAAATAGGCAATGACCCCCCTGAGGTACCCACCCTCCACATGAATTTTAGAAAAATTAACGGGAACCTCTACCGCGACATCATCGATGTCAAACTCCCCAACGGCTCCCATCTAACGCCACTGAACTCGAAGCCCAATGCGAGGGCATAGAAAAAATCATCAACTCAACCCGAAATGATATATGCCCAAAAGAAGAAGTGCACCCCTGGAGAAGTACCATCTCAGGCGACACGCTTTCGTTAATCAAAACCAAACGAAAAGCCCTTCGCGCTCTCAAAGCAGAAAATGACCCCATCAAAAAGCTGACCTCCAACAAACATATAACCGTCTTCATGGCGAGGTTAAGAAACTGAGCCCTACAAACTGAAAAACAAGCCAACTGGGAAAAAGCAGCAGCCAATCTTAACGAGCTTAGGGAAGTCAAAAATTCTGGAACTGTTTCCAAACCCTCACTGGTGAAAAAAGGCGAGGAACTAAAGCAGCAGCCAAACACCTTAAAATGGAAAATGGCTCCTTCGCGCGTACTGATAAAGAAAAGGCTCACGCCTTCGCCAACCTCCTCAGAAAAACTCATCGCACATATCATGGCCCCCGACAATGATGACGTAATCATAAACGCGATTGACGACTCCATCAATGAACATCCAGATATCTACCGTGACCCTAACTTTAACACTGACCCAGAGGTAGGGGGCGACGATGACCTCGTCATTCCCATCACTAATGCAGAAATCATAAATATCATTAAAAAGTGCAAAAACTCTTCGTCGCCCGGCGAGGATGAAGTTAGCTACAAAATTCTGAAACAGAGCCCAAACTCCCTAACTGATAAACTCAACAACGTATTCAATGCATGCCTCACCCACGGCTACATTCCAAAATGTTGGAAATCAGCCATTGGGGTCATGATACCCAAACCAGACAAAGACCTCTCCAATCCGGCCAACTACCGCCCGATCAGTCTCCTTAGTTGCGTTGGCAAGATTTTCGAAAGAATCCTTACCAATCGATTGAGGGTGCACCCTGAAGAAACCGACTTTTTCAATAACTGACAAAGAGCCTATAGGAACCGTAAAGAAGGCACTGAGCATGTCTACAGCCTCGTCAAACAAATGAAAACCGCGATCAGCAACCAGCAAATGAAACCTGCACATATATTTAAGCCATTTAAACAACTCTTACTTACTTACTTATTTTCCTTCACCTCGGTATCCTTCGGTATACCTCGGTATTTAGTAGCACCCCTTTAACTTAAAGAAAAACATAGGAATTTCTGTTATTTACGTTTTATTTAACTAAAATATACTTAAATCGATAATTTGTCTTTGCCTGAAAGTGGGTCATGTCGACCTAAAAAGTGAGTCATTTCGGCCTGAAATTTGGCCGAATTGACTCAAGGTCGAATTGCCCCCCCCCCCCCCACCCCCCCCCCCCCCCCTCCCCCTAGACTGTTATCACTCGATGTTCATCTGCTACGCGCTTTATATATGAATAGCGAAATATGAATAGCGAAATATGATAAACGTGATCAACAAAAAGATAAGTAATCATTTTGTTCCGGGGCGTCTTTAGTCCCAGAGCTTCACCGGGCATCCCAGGGGCTTGTGTGGTTTTTTAGTAGAACCTGAAAGTCTCGTTCATTCTCGCGTGAAGAAAACAACCAAGCTTCAGAACGAGAAGGGTTACAAATTGTTGTCAATCGCTCCTTGACAAACATAATGCCTGAACGTTTGTGTTAACGCTTCTTGATTTATCATATTCACTATATTTACCTGGAATATCTTAAATTAAATATGCTTGTTAAATGTTCATTACTTTTTCACCAGCTTTACATCTTAGTTTCCCTATTTTCGATCTAATGCCTCTGATCACTCGTTTTTCTGACTACCGCCCCGAAAACAGCTGATCCTGTGAGTCACGGACAGGGGTGGTCCCAAGGGGACGGGTGGTTTCGGAGACGGGAGGTGTAACCCAACGGGTTCTAGTCGTTTCGTCCCGTGGTCGTTTCGTCCCAAGACGTTTCGTCCCATTTATTTTGGTCGTTTCGTCCCATGTAGATTTTTCACTTTGGTCGTTTCGTCCCATGTGGATTTTTCACTTTGGACGTTTCGTACCATCCGAGATTGGCTAGGTAATCTCAAAATTGGTTGATTTTTTACGATTATTTCTCACTGAGACAATGCAAATATGGATATCATTGGAACCGGCTTGATCAGTTAGTTCCAATAATGTACGCATGGTTTTATTGGGGAAAATGTAAGACATTTCAGGCTCATTCATTTGTTGTGCAGTTTTGACCGATTCGTTAAAGGGTTAAGTCACAACGGGACATATAACGACGATGAATCAGGTATTATTGTTTATTATTTACACTTTTTCTTTGAACTCATCATCAAACCTATTGCCCTTATGGGTGCGATGGTATTTCTTGAGGAGCTCAGCGAAAAGGATGTTGTAAAATATATAGTCAAGCATATAAAAACAAGTCCCCTAGGTTTGAAAGGCAGCAGTCGGTCCTATTATGCCCATACAGACATTTCAAAGAGACGCACTGGTGTTTATACAAACAGCCGACTTGATCAATCACACACAACAGAAGGCTGTACTTACAACAACCAGCAAGTAAAAGTGTTTGACAGAACGACTTATTCACTTAATTAACAACAACAACAAAAATATAATTACAATCCTTATCAAAATTATTGAAAACAAACAAAAAATACTGTGAGTCCACATTGAGATTAGTAACAAAAGACATAATGGTTTGTTTGATTGACCGACAAATTCACATAAACAAAAAAGAACCTAACAACCTAACAAACAACAATTACACGTTTGTTACAGAACAAGATAAGTTTATATAAATTAGGGAAGCTAGGCGGTTTCACGTCAATCTCGGATGGGGCGAAACGTCCAAAGTGAAAAATCCACATGGGACGAAACGACCAAAGTGAAAAATCTACATGGGACGAAACGACCAAAATAAATGGGACGAAACGCCCAAAATGGGACGAAACGTCCTGGGACGAAACGACCATGGGACGAAACGACCTGATCGCAACCCAACCTATCGGATAAACAACCTCCTTTATTATGAGACTGTTCGGGAATATCTGAGGGGATCGGGAAGTTTCGTCCCTGACCCCGGGAAGTTTCGTCGCCAGTTAGTGGGAAGTTTCGTCCTCTGTACTTGTTAAATACTAAGCTTAGGGCTGGCACAGGATTGTAAGGTTAGGTACAAGTAATAGTATCTTTTGATTTTCACATTTTATTCAATTTTTATTCAATGATTCACAGGTTAAATGCACTGATAACAACAAAAGAACATACAGTAAAAATATAACACGAAAAATCTAACATTGTTTATCGGTAACAATTATTTTACAAACAGATTTTTTTGTGATTGAGATATAAACAAAAACAAGTCAAATTTACAAACCTTAAAGGTGCGGTCGATGAACCACCGTTTTGCACTGCACAGAAGGTCTAACTGGAAAGGAGAGAAAACGATGTGACGATAGGTGTTCATGTGGATATCTGCTATCAAGAAATCATCTATGTGGAGGAACTCCTGATGCATCTCGAAGTGAATGTCTTCAGGAATATCACCATCTGGTAGATTATCATCACACAGTGGTGTCCCTTCAGTGTCTATGTGGTCGTTGAAAATATGTTCTGATATGTAGAAAGTTGTAGATAAACTATCGTTGATAGTGGCTGCTGAGCCTGCTGTCTTGTCGATGTCTGATGTTTCTACGATAGCTGGTGTTTCGACGGTACAATAAAGTGTCACAAAATAAAAATCATTGGGCTTGCGCGAACCAACTCCCCATATATTAAATACAGTAACAATAACTACACGGAACGCAAAGGAATTATGCAAACAACAGGGTGCTATATTTACAATTTCAATGCATATTTATATTAATAGAGAAAAATAAAATCAGAAGAGTCACATTCCATGCATACACATACATATATAAGCATGATAGTACTTGATTAAAAATTTTTTCAAATATGTCAGAATTCTATACAATTTACCATTCAAGTAGGAAGTTTCGTCCTCTCCAGAGGACGAAACTTCCCGGAGACAAAACTTCCCACTAACTAGGGGACGAAACTACCCTGACCCTATCTGAGCAGCACTACCAGTGTAATCTGGTCTTGCCTCATACTCTGACCCCAACTTGCCCAAGGCCGTAATTTATTTTTTTGATGGTACAGTCTGTGGGCCCACTGGAATTTATGTGACTCTTTTGACTGTGATCGAATCCCATGTTAGTGTCTGTGTTACTTAGTGTGACAAGTTAGACAACTTGGGCTTTGTGTAGGTACAGTATGTGGAGAGTGTATTATCACTAAATCACCCACAGAGTGGAGATTCCACCCAGGCAATAATTACAAATTTGCTGCAAAGCATAACCAGCACAAGCAAAGTTTCAGCCAATGGTTTAACCCGGAGGTCCATTGGCTGAAACATTGCTTGTGTTTTTTGTTGATATGTACAAAATTTGAAAGTTATAGCTTTGGTGATAACTCCACTCCACGGGTGATTTAGTTACAATCCACTCTCCATCTACTGTATGTGATAGACATTATTCAATCTACAATATCTTAGCAGTAAATTTCTAAATTTTAAGCATAATATACAGTGGAAACATTTAGTGAAGTACACATAAATGCAGTTCAAAATTTTGACAACACAAGTGAAAATCAAAGCACTGTCTGGGCTGTGAAGTTTTCATTTGGGTCATTTTGGGGATCTAGAAACTGTCGCTTGATGAAAATTGTCAGGAATAATAGCATGCTGTATTTATTCAAGCCAACCGGATCATCTGAAAACTAGGGTTTACCGGGAATTCCTCACTGACGTAAACAACTTTTTGTCATGTGATGCTAACACTTCAAAGTATGGAAATTCGTTCCGTAATTTAGTGTCAATAAATTCCACTTCGATATTAAATTTATTGGATTTAAAAATTAAAATGGCAACAGTTAACATGGATTATCAACAATTTGTTCACAATAGCTTGATCCAGAGTGGAGTTTAGGTATGACAACCTCCATTTCATGAGATAGTATGTAGGGCTGCACGGTATTACGGTATACCAGTTGGTACCGGTATTGAAATCATCACCGGTTCGAAACTGTCCATCAAAAATGAATACCGTGAGTAATGGTATACCATTTTGGGACCCGGTATTATGATTTGAAATTCACGTTTTCTTGAAATAAAAATATAAATTATGCGCGAAAATATGGCAAACACAATATAAATGCAAGGGATATCATGAATAAAAAAGATAAATTTGGAGCAAAAGATAGAAGTATCACTTACTGCTCTGGGAAAATGAGTGATTTGAATGTAAGACGACAATACTCCATGTCTACAAAGTTATTGAACCTATTGTTTGATACGAAAATAACCCATAAAATTATCATGGGTTTACTGGCTTTCATCTGAATCTGGGATACAAGTAAATTAGTCTTTGTCAATTTAATTCCTGTAAAAACATGGTCAACCTCTCTTGACTGATAAGCGTTTAATTACTGAGCCAGTCAATTGTCACATTGTGTTAATTGCGTATGAGTGGCTTCATGAAAAACAGTGACAAACAAAACTTTTTTATCGAAACAACGGGTGTCCAGTTGATGGAATTCCGAGGGCCTGGTTACACAAAGAACCAGTAGTAGCTCCTCCCCTTCTCATATCTTCCAGCAGTAAACTTCCTTAGATGACAATGTCATCTGTCACATGTCAGGCCAGTCAGTCTTTTGATATCAAGCACACCTCCAAGATGTGATCACCCTTCAGTTTCATGATAGTCTGCAGGTGTCAATCACCAGCCGACAATGTTTTCTCCCATTGATGGCGTCACACGTCTATCATATTTGACAAAAATTGTTGCACATTTCGCAATTATGAATATGTGTGATTTGAAACATTTTTGTGTCAGATTGCTGACAAACAACAAATTAATGAACTTCAAAATTCTTTTACATCCAAAGCAAACTCAAAACTTAGAGTGTACTGAATTAAATGAGTTGTTTTTCACCTGGGACCTTGTACATAATACTTATCAAGCACTTTCAGAAAAGTAAGGAGGTACATGTATTTCAGTTTGATTTTGTTTTTAATCTGAACTTTTTCAGGGTATACCGCAGTATTGTTTTCAATACCGTCACTAAAATCCGAATACCATGCAGCCCTAATAGTATGCAAGGGAAAAGTAAAAATTGCTGCCTATTTTCGTGATATAAACAACGAATACGAAGGATAACATGAACAGAGAAAAGTTACTTGCCCTTCGCAGACCAATATTATCATTCAATGGCATGATGTATACGGCTAAAAACTAAAAAAATAGTCGACTATGAAAAATAATAGTTGACTGTAGCACCTTCTGGCGGTTAGTTGATTAATCGAATAGTCACAGCAACCCTAAAAAAAAATCAAGAAAAAAATTGTCAGGGCCAAATATAAAGCCCCGATAACCTGTTTCTCGGGACCGATTGGCCGGGGGAAAAAGGTAAAGTCTGCATAGAAACACAAAGAAAGGCATAGAAATAAAACAATAGGATAAGACAGGAGAACAACCTGTGGCCATATGTGCTTCAGTTATCCAATAACATAGCTAGCCATTCAAAACACTTTAGGATAGGACTGCATTTGGGAAAAGGACAACACTGTCTGCATATTTTGTTGAGGATGGATTCCATGTTTGACGGACATGTCCAGATCACTCTATATCACGAATTTCCATCAAAAAACAAAATCGTTATTCTAAGAAATTTCAGCAGGTGTCATGATACCTTGCATAGAATATGGCAACTGTGCAATGCCTGTATACAGTTAAAACTAGAAGTCCTGTCATGAAATGCACACAAATAGCACGTCGATCTGGGTGCTAATCTACATGTTATGACCATAGTAAAGCTATCAAATTCTGTACATATGGCCTGTGCACAAGCAATATTTCAGTCAATGGACCTGCGGGTAACCCGGAGGTCTATTGGCAGAAACATTGCCTGTGTTTGCCATTAGTAACCAAGAGAACCTGCTGTGCTTTGGATGTCATTCGATATGGCAATTGCGCCCAACTCACACATGCAATTAACCCTTTACCCAACGAATAGCCTGCATCCGCCCGCATAATATGCCAATTCAGCAGCTGAAAAAATATTATTTTTCGAAATATTTCAACAAAACCATATCATGTGACCCCTCTTTGGAACGAGCTCATCAAGCTCGTTTCAGAGAGGGGTCACATGATATGGTTTTGTTGACATTTTTTGAAAAAAATTAAAAAATGATATTTAAAATAATAAATTTTGAAATCGTCTGCGTTGGGTAAAGGGTTAAGTCCAGATAAGTGCACAGTTCTTGACAGGACTTCTAGTTTTAACTGTACCAATAGTATGCCGTTTAAAGGCGATATTCCTCATTATTTGATTTTAGACAGCATTGTATATCGATGCTTTTTCTGTCCGATGATATTGAGGGGAAATCGAAATTAGATTTACAATGTAAACAAAGCAGGGTTTGGGAATTCACCCCCATGCAGTTCTGTCGCAGCATTTTGAAGAATTTTGATGCCCCAGCCTTGCTCTTGTATATCTGAAGCACATTTGGCCACAAATTGTTTGCCTGAAATATTATTTTATTATCACTTCTGGTACGAATATGATAGCAGACTTCCTGGAACCATTGTTGCCTGCAGTCAACTCTGTGAGTTGATTTCATATATTTTTTGTGTTCTATGCATCTCAACCTTCATTGAATAATTTGTGTATATTTAATTCAAATTTATGAATAACAGAGGTGGAAATTTCCAAGTAAACAAATTTCTCTTTACTTGTATAGCACCTTAACATTTCCTATATAAACAGGCATGGATGCTTTTTGTTTTTCGATATATAAGTAAGGGAAATTTGTTTACTTTGAAATTCCCACCTCTAATATTCCATAAATTCAAATTGAACATACTCCAATTACACATCAAAATGAAGGTTGAGATGGACATGAAATAATAACAATAACATGAAAACTATAGATCCAACAGATACTGCTTTTTTTTTACCGAAACCAAGGTATTTACCCGAAAAATACCGATACCGAACTTGAAATTTCAATACCGCACATCTCTAGTATTATTGTGAAGAGAGGTGTGCTGTTGTTGAGTCTCAGTGTTCGGAAAATGTTTTAAAGAAAATCCTCATTTAACATGATTTTCCTCCATCTTAGAAACTCCCAGGAAGTGTGCTGTGTTCATAGAGAAGAGAACATTGATCCTGACCAAACGTAAGAAAGAAACTTGCATATGTTGATGCAACTGATCGTTTTGTTCAGAACTAAATTACAAAACAGAGCAGTGTGTATTTATTTCCAGTGGTTTGCCTGCCCACCATTCAGTTTACTGATGCATTGTAAATAGGATTTAAAAAAAATATTACCCATTTTTTGAGATAGATAGAGTGGTCCGGTTGATCAAAAAATCTACTCTTTGTCAGTTGTCAGAAAAAAATGGAAGTCACAACAGTGCATGCTTCAAAAATATGTTTTTTGTGTTTCGAATTTACAATGAAATCTTTAGTTCAACCGCATTCACTTTAGGCACAGAAAAAACTGGTAGAGTGCTGAATTATTTTTGATCATAAAAATTTGTTCACATATTGTTGCCTTGTTACAATTCATGGGAGAGTGCCGTGAATTGTAACAATGCCAATCATAACAGACTAAATAAGTTTACTTCAAAGATGATATGATCAGCATCCACAGAATATGAAGCCTTTAAGTTGTGGTACCGACACTTCAGAGTAAAGCCCAAATATAGGCTTCCAGCACTCTGCCAGTTAATTATGCAGGTCTGAAGTATCTGGAAGTGTAGACAGCTTTAAACAGCAGATTGAAGGTGAATTTTGGGAGTTGTCAGGTGCTACCGCCCTGTAATAGAGAATACCAGTAGTTCGAGTATACAATGGGCCAGGGGGTAAAATGGGGATAAAAAGGCTGAGATTGACCATCACTGTCAACATTTTTTGCATTGCTTCGATTACAGATCAATTCCAATCTCCGGCATACACAAACAGGCCTGGAAAGAAGGAATCAGATTCGTAACCTTTAAAGCCTTTTTCAGGTCATTCCTAATTTAGTGGTCATAACCTGTCGTAACCTGTTTTCGTAAGTTGTGCTTTGATTTATATTTTATCACTTTTTGTGATAAATCATTGGAATGAAGTTTAGTTTACTCAGAAATTGAAGTGTTTGTATTACTTTTGACCATAATGATGTTGAATCACAACTCTCACACTGCTGAGTTGTGGGAAGTTTCTAGAGTGAAGACATACAAGATGATTCGAATGTTGGTCGAATCTAACCCTGATGATTTAGATACAGAAGTTGAGGCCTGAATGATCCAAGGTGATGGTCCTTTGTCATTTTAACAGCACAATGCTGCGACCCAAATGATGTTTTTGGAAGAGAACTAAGTGAATTTCAAATATCCAACCACTGGCAACTTTACATGATGGCATTGAAGCCTCGATATTCCTGTGAATCAACATGAACTTCGACCATCTAAAATAATTAAATGAATTGATTTCTTCTCACTTGCAGTCCTGGTAATTCATCCTTGTTTCCTCGGCAAAAAAAACTGCCGTGGAAAACTTGTGCTTCTGCGGCAATTGCTGTGATGCCTGTTCAATTGTGTAAAAATCTAAAGGGCTGGGCAGAATCTTAATTGCCATGTATATGTAGTATGCGGCAAAGTAAAAACTTTCAAGTAACTTTCACATGTGAAAGTAGTTTGAGATAATATGTATATAATCACAATCAACGTGCAGAATCTTTCACTCAATTAGATCATGTCGATATCATGAACCATGTGAATGCGGAGAAAAAATCTTAAGTAAGTTGGCGACTTGCTCAATATGTAGGGTACGAGTGAAAATAAGATGTAGCATAACGCAAACTAAGTATCTCACTACTTCTATGTTGATAACACCAGAATCTGACATCAGTTTCTGGAAAGCTCTGTAAGAGCTTTCCAGAAACTGATGTCAGATTCTGGTGTTATCAATGTAGAAGAAGCAGAAAACACAGTTTGTAGTGGTTATGCTGCATCTTGTACTGTAAATTGTAAGATTAGCAACCCACATGGTTTGATTCCTTGTGTAACATGGAAGTTGTGTAATTTCTGCCACCACAAGGCTTTCTGAAGAAGCCATCCTTGGCAGTATTTTTGCTGTGGATATTTTTCATTTCCTCGGCACTTTCGTCGGCACTGCTGATTGCTGAGGGTGAATTACCAGGGCTGCACTTGTCAGCAGTATTTTCCATAAAAATTTCTTTCAAGTGATGGGGCTTGACCATAACATTTCCAAAAGAAGCTGGTCAGCTGTTTGATCGCAGATTGAAATTAATGAGGTCCTTGGCCCATTTTTATAGCTCATTCCAAATGTCTGAGTACAGAGGGTATGATGGTACTGTATATATTACTACAATAATTCTCATGAAATACTCACAATAACAGACTTGTCATTTTGAGGCGGGCAATTGCCTCGTGCAGCAGTCGCCCGCCTGAGTTAAAAATTCTGTGGATGGTAAACATCTGTCTAACCCCGATTTCTGCGGCCAATTAATTCAGTCGAAGGCACCTCAAAATCGGCTGTCACAATTTTTGCGGATTGAAGGAGGTAACAAAGCACAATTTGAGAAGTTTGTAGTGTGTCGTCGGTGTAGTCACCCAGAGACGGTAAGTAACTTTCCAAATATGAGCAAGAGGTCTGCCAATTCCAAAGTTATAATTAGTTATTACATTGTACATCAGCGACGACTCTCATGTCACACACGATTAAGGGACATTCATCCCCAAGCCAGTTCAACCCAAGATCAAAGCAGGATGATTCGTCCCCCAAATCTGATTGATTCGTCCCTAGTTATCGGCATCTGGTGGTGAACAAAGTGCACTGGATTGTACAGTCATCATGTAATGTATAGATACGGGCTTGTTTATTTGGATGCAAGATAACTATAACACTCAATGTTAGTGAGTGTCATGGGTAACCTGGTATCTTGCATCCAAATATTCAAGCCTGCATCTATACGTTACGTGATGACGTACATCATAATTATGCAAATCATGTACCTTAAAATGATATTAGTTGTCTACCCAACAGGCTGAAACAAAATGGACCCTACAAACTATAAATGGCCATCCTGGGGTCATTTTAGTCAAACCCAAAATGGCCCTTCTGGGGTGATTTGAGGCGAACCATAATGGCCCTCCTGCAATTTTCAAAATGACAAACCTGCAATAATACTGTTCCTCTCAATACTGTCCAGCCCTACTCTTTACAGTAGGGCTGACATAGACTGGTCACTTTCCATGGATGAGCAATATTGCCACGGATGCAATAATATTAGATTCCAAACACTAGTTATAGGAATAATGTTAAAAAATTTAATTAATGATGCACCGTGTACATTAGTTAATTTTTTGCTGATGATTATTTTTATTACCTGGTAAATGCATGAATGGATATCAATGTCAGCTAGTGGATTATGACCCGTCCGTGGTGGCTGTACTGTTGGCTACATCAGCAAGATAAATAGGCCTACATTGGGATGGAACAGCAATCGTGGATGGTTTGCAGGTAACCTGAATGACCGTTCACAACTTATTTCCAGACCTGCACAGAAACAATCTGGTGGTAGGATGATCCACATGGATAGGGAATGATGTTGCTTGCCCTGTATACCACTATGAATATGTAACACCACATCACAGATCCATATCATGGATTTTCTGGAAATCCTTTTAGTTTCAAAAAGTGACTTTTGTTACAGTTTCAGTATTTCGTTTTCTTGCTTGTTTAACCCTTAAGGGCTGGAGATTTTTGGTTGCGACAAGCAGCTCTATATGTGGCAATGTCGGTCGGTTTGTCACCAACGAGTTTAAAAACACCGTAACTCCTAAAATACTTGATGGAATGACACCATACTTGGTATGCAAGTGTATCTTCATGATGTCTCCACCCTCTCAATAGTGCATGTCATCAGATAATTTCTGTCACATTTATGGACTTGTTGCGAACAGGTTTTTTTGTCACCAACAAGTTTTTTTTTGTCACCAACGAGTTTTAAAACACCATTGGCGTTGCACGAATCGTCGCAGCTTCGGCACTGTGACAGCGCGTCTTGTTTTATACATTTTTGCTTCACTTTGACCACAGCCTATGACTTTGCAGTTGTTTCTTGGCAAGTCTTGGCTGCTTATGTAGGCAGCCAAGACTTGCTTAGAAACAACTGTCATGGCACTTTGGATGTAACAAACAAGCTTTCCCCAAAACTGTATGTTGGAGAACCTGTTTTGTTGTAGAAAAATGTGATTAAAGTTGTAATTAGGCCCCTAAGCGTTAAGTAAAAAAAATAAGAAATGGAAGCAGGACTTGACTCTTTTATGATCACGGCCATTCTACTAAATGAAATTACCACATATTTATGATTCTGGACTGGAAAAGGAGACATTCAAAGGGTTAAATTTCAGTAACAAAATCTCCATTTTTATACTGTACCAATGACCCAGACATAGCTGGTGCTAATTCTCAAAAATCTAGGGCCAAACACTAATTTTCCCCCCCAATCCCCAAAATTTGCATCTAAAACCGAAAAAATCATGTCCTAAATGATCCTCCATACTTTTCCTCCACTGCGCATGTGCAGTGTCAAGGAGGTCTCGAAATTGGCGCCAGTTATCATTCTTTGTTTGGCCCTTCATCATTTCACATCTGACTGATATTTGTGCTTGTAAATCTCAGTTTAAATGATGCCAGACACATAAATATTAGAGAAATGGTGGATCTAAAGAGGAAATAGAAGGAGGAGAGGAAAAATGAGTGGCAGGAAATAATCAGGGCTGTAACTTAAATTTTTTTTACGAAATTATGTTATGTTGCCTAATTTCGAGGCATGGGCCTGTTGTTGTCATTCTTGCTATAAAGTTACACTGCTTGTTCAGTGTTTCCTCTATCCCTTTCCTTTTAGTCCCCCCTTGCTATTCTCACATGCTTTTGGCATATTTTCTGTAATATTATTACTAAAATTTCTTGGGAGTTTTAGCTGGGTAACAGAATGAATTCTGTTCTTTTCCCCATGTTTACGTCCTCACCCATGGGTGTTTAGGCGTAGTGTTCTGCATCTACCATCTGATGTTCTGCAGTTTCTTCCTGGAAGTCTCTGTTTTGCATCAGATAGTGTGTTATTGGTAACTGATTTCGGGCCCTGGTTATCAGTGCCTGGAGTCATGTTTCTGGTGTTTATACACTTCTTGTTTACATTGACAACGGTTTCTGTTGAGAGGGATTTTCTTGTCTTTGTATTAGCTTAATCATAACAAGATACATTATTATTATACGTAAGTGTTGCATTAATTTTTTTGTAATATTTTAAAAACATTTGTCCACACTTAGGCTTTTTGGGATCCATTGGGGCTCAACGTTACTTTCAGAAACTTGGGCTTTTCTGAAAAAATATTTTTAAAAAATTTTTTTTGATTTCAATTATTTTTTTCTATATTAATGGATCATGTTATTATGTATCTTTGTTTTCAGGGGTTGGTGCGAGTACTAGGACTTTTTGTGTTCTTTTCACAATGAAAGGATATTGTTCAAATTGTAATAAGAGGAAATCTTCCTCTGACTTTCATAATCATTTATTAATTGTAGTCAGTGTACTTGCACTAACTCCTGTTCAGTATGTGTCAATTGGGATGACAAACATTGGAAACGTGTGTCACGGTATGTTGTTAGCGGGGAAAAGGCCATGCCGGTCCTTTCTCCGCAGGGTTTATCAATCTCTATTTCAGAGGAACAAGAACAGAGTGATGTTTCCGTGATGTCTTCCAAAAGTGTGCCTCCGTCGTCACAGTTAAATGAAGGGCTAGTGGCAAAAGTGCTCATGGAAATACGTCAATTGCCTAAGAGGTCCCTAATAGAATCGACGGCATTGGCATCCACTAGCTCGCCCGGTGTAGCGACTATTCGTCGAATGGCTCGGCAGCCGGGTTCGTCCGTTGCGGTCCAGGAAGGAGATTTGGGTGATGCGAATACTATAATAAGACAAAGTGCACACCCAGTGACGACGGATCAGAGGAGAGAACGGAGGAAGCCTATTAGTCCGGTTCCTAGCTCGTCCAGGTCCATCCGGGCTGCGAGCGAGAGAGGTCCCTCTCTCGTACAACAACATCTGGGACCAGATGTTGTGGTACAAAACGTTTCACATTCGGAGCATACGGCCGCCGCTCGGGACGCTCTGTTATATAGACAGTCCAGAGAGACTGTCGAAAAGGCTTCCTCATCCTCACGGCAGCGCACACGACCACACCTTGGCTACATGACCACGGATATCCAGCCAGCTTCGCCGATCAGGGATTCCAAGGCGACCAGGTCACGCCATCCGGTAGCCAGGGACACGAGGCCTGTAGACTCCGGACGTTCGCATAAAAGAAGTATGCAGGAGTCAACGTACACGGAGCTTCCAGCGGCAAAGCAACGTAAGACCGCTACTCCACAGGCCTCAGTGACGGACATGCTATCCCAAATAGCTCAACTTATCGCAGCATCCCAGCAAACGACAGAATCTCTGTCGGATCAGGAATTATCCGACGCCGCTGGGTCAGTACGCTCCGCCGAAGCATCGGGTACGGACGAACGAGAACTTCATAGGGTCCGACAGGATGTCGAAAGGGATTCGGAGGATTTGGAGCTTTCCCTTTCGGAACAACATAAAGCTGCCGTAGATTTTATCCAGCATTACCTTCCAGAGGTTGTTCCATCGGACCAGAATGCTGCGATGCCGGATAAGAGACTGATAACGTCATTGGACACAGAATTTTTTGATCGGTTCAGGGACATCGTCCCTGAGTTTCCGACGCAGTCCAATAAGGTCACAAGAACATTTGAATTATTGAACGACGCTATTTATATGTTTGCTACCAAAACGGGCAAGTCTGGTTTCTTATCCGCAAATGCCCTAAATCTGCCTTTCATCAATTCAAGGAATAAATTCAAAACGGCAGGACAGGGCATACCGCGAGTTCCTCTGCGTCTAGACGACGAGGCTGAAGACTTGGAATTGTCTATACCGTCGTCTATGTCAATTCCAACCACGATGTTGGAAACGACAATAATGTCTAACAGAGTTAACTTAGATGCCCTATCATATGCAGATCACCTTACTAAGGCGTTATCATTATGTCTTCAAGGGAAAGAATTCCAGGATATACAATCCTCATTAAGACTTCTTTAAAGGGCAGTAGCTTATTCCATGTATAACTCCACCCTTTCAGTGGCAAACCTGGAGTTGGTTAGACGTGACGCAGCCCTAGCTACATCCACGTGCGTGGATGGTAAGGTGGAGAACTCTCTCAGAGTCGCTTCGGTTTCCGGAGAGCTTCTCTTCGACGGCAAGCTTTCAGCAATCTATGATCAGATAACTAAGAAAGCTTCGGATTCTCTGCTTTTCAAATTCGCTTCCAAAAAGCCGGATACAGCAGAAAAGAGTAAGACAGGCACTTCTGGGACAAGTACGCCCAAGAGAAGTTCCTATAGAGGTTCCTATGCGTCCTCTAGGTCTTATTCTAGAGACCGTCAAGGCAGCGACTCTCGTGGAGGACGTTCTTCTGGCCGAGATTACCGGTCAGACGTCCCTAGATCGACGGGGCTAGGTTTGGGTCGTGGGGGACGTAGTTTCTCCTTCCGCAAGCCTCGCAGTTCCAGGAGGTGATGGTTTGAACCTCTATCGTGTTCCGTTAGGCGGAAGATTATCGAGTTTTATAAACGAGTGGGCGTCAATTATGGACGACCCCTGTGTTCTAGGGGTAATTTCGGAAGGACTAAGAATATCCTTCAAACGAAAGCCTCCATTAACTCGAAGTCCAAACTGGACTCAGCTTCCGTCGAATCCGCAGAAAAGAGACGCTCTTTTATCAGAAGTACAGTCTCTTCTGAAGAAGAACGCGGTAGAGGTCGGTAGAGAAGACCAGGAATCACCGGGTTTCTACAGCCATCTGCTTCTGGTTCCGAAACCAGATGGCTCGTTCCGTCCAGTCATAGATCTGAGCTGGATAAACAAGCTGATCGTCGCTCCGAAGTTCTATATGGAGACAATTCGATCAGTCAGAGCGAGTATTCGGGTGAACGACTATGCTACAAGCATAGATCTCAAGGATGCGTACTTTCACGTCATGGTACATCCGACATTCAGAAAGTATCTACGCTTCGCAGTCCTAGGAGTTGTATATCAGTTCCGAGCGATGTGCTTCGGTTTGAACCTAGCGCCCTGGGCTTTCACTCGAATAATTAACTCAGCAATGATATATTTCCGAGCTCATTCGTCTGTGGTAACGTCGGCCTACCTGGACGACATTCTTCAGAGGTACGGCAACGAGTTAACGCTTCAGAACGATGTGCAGAATCTGCTTCTATTACTCCGACGTCTCGGTTTTATAATAAATGAGGAGAAGTCAGATCTGGTGCCATCCAAGTCATTCACTCATCTGGGAATGAGCTTCGAGACGCACAACAATCTCGTTCGTCTGCCGTTAACCAGAGCGAAATTAATCAGTTGTTACACTCGCTATTGTCTTCACTCAGACAAAGTCACAGCGAGAGAGTTCATGAGACTGATAGGTCTGTGCAGAGCCACTGCGGATCTCATTCCGATGGGGCGGTTACGCACTCGTCCTCTCCAAATTTTCTTGACTCAGAATTGGAGTGTAAAGAGATTCATTCACTCGATATAGACGTTCTCTTGTCAAATCAAGTGAAACAAGAGATTCAGACTTGGGCAAACATTCAGTGGTTGACTCGGGGAGTCCCACTGCAGTTGCCGGATCCGAGTTTTACAATTATGACGGATGCCAGTCAAACAGGTTGGGGTGCAACATTGATCCCAACGGATTCGAAGTGCCAGGGTCTTTGGGATCCACAGTTCCTAGGCAAGCACATAAACATCAAGGAAATGATGTCAATTTGGCTTGCACTACATCATTGGATGAACATTATTCAGAAAGCACATGTCCAAATCCTGTCCGACAATACTACAGTAGTAGCATATATTCGGAACCAGGGAGGCACTCATTCCGTTCCATTATTCATTTTAATGGAAAGAATCCTTCTGTTTGTTCTAGAACACCAAGTTCTACTTTCGGTCCGTCATATTCCAGGTCGTCTGAATGTATTAGCAGACTCCCTTTCACGGAAGGGTCGCTTGTTGCCGTCAGAATGGACTCTCAACAAACAGGTATTCAATCAGATTTGCTACCAATGGGTGCGGCCAATGATAGACTTATTTGCGACACAACTCAACAATCAGTTGCATACGTATGTGTCTCCATGTCCGGATCCCCGAGCATATGCAGTAGATGCTCTATCGATCTCGTGGGACGGAATGATAGGATATGTGTATCCTCCAGCCCCGTTGATTCAGCAGATATTGCTAAAGATAAAACAATCTCAATGCAAAATTCTATTGGTAGCATCTCTGTCTCCACAGAGACCGTGGATAAATCTATTCAGGTGTCTGCTGTGGGACTTACCGCGAAAACTTCCTCCACAAGAGGATCTTCTTTCGCAGAGGAAATCGCATCAACTACATCACAACCCGCAAGGTCTCAACCTTCACTATGTCCGTTGTGCGGTCCTTCTTGCATGGCAAGCACTTCACAGGTTGAGCAGTGGACGCGATTTCTAACTGTAGGAGGACCTCCTCTTCGCTAAACTATGCGGCTAAGTGGAAGGTCTTTCGTCGTTGGTGTAAGGATCATTCTGTTGATATTTTTGATCCCTCCATACCAGACATTGTAAACTTTCTAGTATACTTGTTTGACGAGATCAAACTGCAGCCTGTTACTATTAAAGGTTAGAGGTCAATGTTATCTGATACCTATGCACACCATGATAGTTTACAAATTGGATCTAATGTCTCTTTATCTAAATTAGTTAGAATCTTCTCGATAAATAGACCTAGAACCCTTAGATTAATTCCTAAATGGAATTTAGCTTGGGTTCTTCTTAAACTAAAAGAAAAGCCATTTGAGCCTCTTGAGACAGTAGATTTCAAATTCTTGTCTTATAAGACAGCATTTCTCTTAGCTTTCTCTTCTGCTAGAAGAGTCAGTGAGCTTCATGCACTATCTGTGGACGATTCTCACTATCGTAGTGTCGGGAACACTATTACCTTTACTACTAATGTTGGATTTTTGGCTAAGAATCAGGCTCCTAATAAATATCCGGAACCTATTGTTATTAAGGCCCTTCCATCTTCAGACGGACATAGGCCTTTAGTCTGTCCGGTTAGAGCTTTACGTATTTATAAACGAAGATCTCAGTTTATCAGAAAGGGACGAAAACGTTTCTTTCTGTCTCTGATGTCTAATAGAAAGCAAGTATCAGGATTTCAGACGTCAACGGAACCGAAAAATTGTTTCCGTGGTTTAAGAGACACGGAACCCGCCGGTAACGAAATTTAGGTACTGTCTGTGAGCAGTTATGGGAACCTTTTTGAAGTTTTTCTGAATCGAGGGAATTTTATATCATTCGTAGCTTTTTAGATTTCAGACACGTTTCCCTCCTAGATAAAACTGCCTGCATACATTGATATACTTGTAAGTTATATGTGAAATGATATTGGGACTTTTCAGCCTCCTATATTAACAGTCCGGAGTGAAGGAAATTACCCCCGGCACGATAGATACCAAACAGAGGTTATTGGGATGTTGATTTTTTAATATATATTTATTGTTTTAGATATTATAACGCCAGTAAACCTGTGCATGATACCTTTGTTCAAAAAACTTTTCAGTTTTCAACATATATTGAACACAAGCGCTTGTTATTTTATCATACTTAAAACAATTCTCAGACACACAATGAAATTACTTGTGATAATGTTACTGACGAAAAAAACGTCAAGATGTCTACAGAATGGGCCAATCACATTCACTTCAGCAAAAGGGTCCCGCACTTTACTCATTCCGAGAATGTTATTGGTTGAAATGTCTAACGTGTGCAAATGGTACACATGTGTTTTTCCCACTTCAACTTGTTTCTGTATTCGATGTAAACAGCATTTCGTTTCTATCACAGTGATTATTGTTCACCAACGAGCAACTCTTATGAGCATTTCTTTCAACAACAAATGTTTCAATGTCTTTAGTGACAGATTGAGTGGGTAACAATATTTCGGTTCCGTCATTTTGTGACCACGGTTCCGACACGCTACTGGTAACGATCGTTACCGTGAAATCCTGACACTTGAGAAAGGACATTACGGTCCATTCTATTGCTAGATGGATTCAATTAACTATCCGTACTGCTTATGATAATCTATCTTCAACTCAGCAGTCTGTGCTTAAGATTTCGGCTCATGAAGTAAGAGCTCTTTCTACATCTTGGGCTTACGCTAATAGTGTTGCTATTACAGATTTAATGAAGGCTGCATATTGGTCTCAGCCATCCACATTCACAAATTTTTATCTCAGAAATATTGAGTCCATTTCTGGAGACCTGCATTGTTTAGGTCTGTTATTTGTTGCTCAGAATGTCGTCCACTAAACAGTTGCAACTATAGTTATGCAGGCTTTCTGTTCCGGCAGTGACTCCGTCCTGCTGCCCTCTTCGCTCTGGGCTATTTGACCCAGGGCAAGGGGAAGGGGGGGGGGGGAGGGTGTTCCCTTAGGTCACCTGCTTTATAGTGAAAAGCAAGGGGATACCTCCTCCGGAGTCAGTAATTCTGAGTTGTTACCGGGATGGTTTTAAAGTGTAAAGTTAATGTTTAAAATTCATTCATGTCATATTTTTAAAGTGTAGCTCGGTGTGAAACATTTGTATATGTCACGTGTCAAACGGGCGTTAATATACAATCCTCGGACACTTTTAAAGAGTATAAAGAGTCTCAATTCTCTGGAATAACTTTATTTATTGGCTTACTTTAAAAATAATTAGTATAAAGGGTTATACTGGATGTTAATAGAGAACATGAATGTTATTATGCTCAATTATGGAGGGTGTTGTGTCTTTCTAATTTATCATAAATAAGAAAGATACATGTAAAGCCTTATACTCCTTTTCTCCTCGAGGGGATGACTCTATTATATATAGTTGAGCTTATTGGATTTTCCTCTATGTCCTAGGCCCTCCAGCCTTTTTACTATTCAGCTATGTCTGGGTCATTGGTACAGTATAAAAATGTTAAAAAATTTATAGTAATTTATATATTTTTTATACTTACCAATGACCCAGACGGGGATGGCCCTCCCAGGAGTTGGGAACTCATACCTCCCTGCTGAGTACATAGCGCTGACCAGGCACTGCTTGTAAGAATGATAATTGGCGCCAATTTCGAGACCTCCTTGACACTTGTGCAGTGGAGGAAAAGTATGGAGGACCATTTAGGACATGATTTTTTCGGTTTTAGATGCAAATTTTGGGGATTGGGGGGGCAAAATTTGTGTTTGGCCTTAGATTTTTGAGAATTAGCACCAGCTATGTCTGGGTCATTGGTAAGTATAAAAAATATATAAATTACTATAAATTTTTTAACGTTTCTGTAGAAGGTGCACACTGCATTCTTGATATTTTTCCATTTTAGGAGAGACAGAGGTGTTTTCTAATCCTATTGCTCCAAATGAATATAAACCCACTGTACATCATGAAGAAGATTTGGATGACAGGTATGTAGATTTTATTCCAACAATGTAGTCTTTTTTTCTGAACAGCAAACTGGCTAATAATATATTTTTAGCTGCGACTAGCAGCTCTATAAGTGGCAATGTCGGTCTGTCTGTCGGTCGGTCGGTCTGTCGGTCTGTCTGTGACCAATGAGTTTCTAAACTCAATAACTTTTGAAATACTTGATGGAATGACTTTATGTGTGGCATGTTAGTGTATCTTATTGATGTCTAGCCACTGTTCAATGCATGTGTTGTTCCAAATATTTTTCTTGGAGTTATGGCCCTTGATGAACTTAGAATTTTGTGAGATTGCACCACCCATCGCAGCTGCGGCGTGGATGTCGCGATTTTTTTAGCTGATTTCTCTAAGGTGCTATATAATAAGTAAGGCCAAAAAAGAATAATGGTTTGATTCCGGTTAGCTGACCGACCCTAACTTTGCACTCCGACCCTAATGATTTTTTTTATTGAAATTGAAAAAGAAACAGAAAAAAACCCCATAAACGCCAACTTTTACAACAACGACACAAATAGTGCTGGGTGGTTTTTTGGCATACCAATTTATATATATAATCAGTACCATGTTCAAAACTGTCATCGTTAAATTAAATCATAATTGGTAATTGTATTCCGAAGTTGTTTTAACTCCGGTATGGAAATTTTAACTTGTTTATCACGGTTTACAAGAAGTGAATTTACTTCTCTTATTATAGAAAGTTGTTTACCTCTAATTTGTCAGAAACAAGTTGAGGTGAAAAGGCCCAACCACCTGTACTGCATTACACAAAGGTTGCGTAGTCAGTCACATTGAAGAATTGACTAATCGCATTCCTGCTATTTAAAACCAGGAAATTTTTCTTGGGAAACTCCAATGGATTCCCTGTAGTTTTACACTTGTACTTTAAAGTGATTGCTTGTTTACACACAGTGACGTCATGATAGCATCTCGCCTTCAAAATAGTGTGCAAAGATAAATACGATGATACTTAACCAGTTTTATTGCATGTGCTGAAGTGTACTAATTTTAACACTTCCCCTGATAAAGTGAGACGTGCGAACACACACTTCACTTCAGAATCTGAGGACAGCTGATGATAATTTTATCAAGACACTTCCGAGTCCGTTTCATTTTGAAGTTGTGGAATTACACCCGAAATGTCCACTACAATGGTGAATAAAGCATCTGCTCATAAACTGCCAGTTTGTGTGTAATTTTGCAATTCTGACTCAACAGAATATCAAAGAAGTATATTTCAGTCACAACTGTTGGAAGAATTTGGTCATAAAAATTAACTCAAGCACAAATTGAAGGAACAAAAAAAAAAATATCCTGACCTACCAATCCTATTTTTTTCTGCTGTGTAACCGGGAAAAAATTTTTGGTGTCGAATAGAATTTTGTTTATTTTGAAATTTCCACCTCTGATATTCCTTAAATTCAGAATAAATATACACAAATTTTACATCAAAATGAAGGTTGGGATGTATAGAACATGAAACACATAGAGTTGACAGCAGGCACCACTGGTTAGTGATGAACCGATAATCAGAATCGGCAATCAGAACCGGTCGGTTTTGGGGCATCAGCCAATTATGAGAAACCGGCAATTGAAAACTGGCAGTTTCCGGTTATTCTATATTTAACACTCACAATTAAAAATCTCTTTGATATCTGGCCATTTCAGTAAAGTTCCCCCATTAAAAATTAGTGTAGTGCGTAGCAAAATATTTAGGGATTTGCAGACCTGAGATACCATTTCCCAGCTGATCAAGGTAACTGGCTTTCAGTCATGGTGCTGTACAACATTGCATTGGATACATGTATAAATATAATGTGTTCAGCTGGTCTCTACTACTTCATGATGCCAGCATCACAATACAATAAGAAATTAAAATTGGTGAAAAAACTAAAAAAACACTCTTTTTTCAATGATTGATGATTGTTACTCAACATGAAAGTCGCATGCCTGTCACAAACACGTTTTCAGTTTGTCAAGTTCATTTTGTAGTTCAGTTACCTCCCTTGATGTTTCCAATATTGTTTGCAGTGTACGGGTACGTTTCCATGGGCCATTCAAGAATACTAGTGTTATTCTGAACATGCGTAGATAAGGCAGAATGCGATTCGTATCGTTTTTTTCAAGTGGACGTATTCTGGAATAGTATTCGGAATGCATTCTGTTAATCCACCTCATGAGGAGGAATAAACGTTATTCTAGACATGCGCACTGCCTTATAAAGTTTTGCACACCGCAAATCTTCAGGCCGAAATTTGTTTTCAACAGTGGCGCATTAGTGCCAACCCGTCTCCAGTTAATTTATCTGTTACAACAGATTAATACACTTTTATAGCAGATTCATAATTTGTTTTAATAGATTAGTATAATAGTAATGTGTTATAACCAACTAATAACCTGTTTTAACAGTTTTTAATCAGTTATAACCAACTATTAATTTTGTTATACAGCAACAGATTAAGTAGGTCTTATCTTTTTCAACAAATTAATGATCTGTTATAGTAATCCTTTAAAAACAACTAATGGGGAGATGCGGTGGCTCATTGACTGGCATGTTGGACTTATGACCGAGAGGTCGACAGTTCGAAAGTGGTCCATGCCACATGCGTTGTGACCCTGAGCAAGTCACTTAATCCTAACTGCTCGCATAGCCTAGGGGCACGGCTGCAAAGTGAGCTTAGATGTGCGGCAAGTTGATGGCATGCATGCATTCAACCAATGCTCATCGGGCTTATGTCTGGTTAGGATGTTGAAGAGTCTTGCAGTTACTTTTCGTGTGCGATGACCCTCTCTGGGTAGGCTTCGGCTTCCTCCATTCATAAAACTGCTCGGCACGATATGACTCTGACTTTCGAAAGTGTCGTAACCTTCAATAAACAGACAAATGATCTGCTGTAACAGCTTAGTAATCTGATTGATTGCGTTTTATTGTAGGAAAATGATAGAACCGAAACATTTCTTCTTATACGGAATCGCTATTGCAGAAGTTATGTAATTGGGGGTGGAAGGGAGGGGGGTAAGGATCTCGTCAAAGAGCCTATCTTATCTGAAAATGTTACTGCAGAAATTTTCAGAATGGTGTTTTCGTGGTCCACACAATCCAAAATACCCCCTCCCACACATACACACACACGTGCACGAAAAATAGCATACGTGTATGCCTGGGCGCATATAAAGGTGATTTGGGGGTGTTTTACCCGCCTCCTAACCCC
This sequence comes from Pictodentalium vernedei, assembly GCA_031216915.1. Taxonomy (NCBI): domain Eukaryota; kingdom Metazoa; phylum Mollusca; class Scaphopoda; order Dentaliida; family Dentaliidae; genus Pictodentalium; species Pictodentalium vernedei. The sequence goes on from CM062297.1 coordinate 815,845,597, forward strand.
TTCATGTTACACTTGTGCAATTTAAAAAAAGGGTTTACAAGTTCCATTCATCTGTGTAAACCACAATCCTTTCATACGCGATTGTGAAAATAAAACCTTCACAACTATCGGATATGGTATTAGAATGGGATTTCAAGGCTTATGTGACTGGGTACAGACCTTGTATAGTAGTAGAGTGGTATATGTGTTGGTCAAGTATAGGACTAGGAGCCCACGTGTATCCCCATGCCTATGGTAAGGGTCTCTGAAGAAGGTCCATGGCCACTGGAAACGTTTTATTTACGCCAAGAAATTCGTTGGATTTTCCAAGATGTCGTCTATTGGTTACAGGGGCCTTAACTATGTTGGGGGCTTATGGATCTTTCCAATACAGCTCGACCATAGTGTAACGACCCTATGCTTTTACCGAAGCTATTGCACAACAGCTTCTTTCAGTAGCCTGTTTTACCCTATATAACACTGGAACCCCCCCCCCCCCCCCCCCCCACACACACACACACACACAGAGACACAGACACACCTCCGTTGTCACAATGACTGGAACATTTTCAGTGTACAGTCGTCCTCTCGTCATGACGATTTTCGTGCACATGGCTCTTTTGTGACGTCACTGTAGTATAATGTCTCTTTTACTCAACCATGACTATAGAATTGCACACCACCCAAATGGGCCCTATCATGCTTTACTCCATGTAACACTGTACTTCTACTGTCCATTCGTTTTAATACTCGAGGACTCGGAGCAAACCCCATGCAATTCTACCGACTTTATACACCGGGTCCAAACATCTGGTAGCCACCTGGTCTTCCAGTCGACTTTTTGAGACTGGTGTCCAAACACGCGCCCCTTACCGCCGTTTCTTTTTACGGCTTTTATCATACGGGAAATCTTTCGGACTCTTAAATGTCCCCTGTACTACGGCACAACCCAGTCACCTGCATAAAATTTTCATCCAGTAAGTGATTAAATTATGCAACTTGCCATTTGGACCCCCCTTGCCCACGGCGCCACTGACCTTTTTAGAAGTAAGCCGTGACTCCTGTTGTCCCCACATATATACACGGTCCAAGTTTTTGTGAGGCGAGGCCCTATATCCTGGTACCCGGCCTAGGACTATACTTTGGTTCTCTGATTTCATAGAAAAATAAATTGAGACTATCTTTATAATTCCATGTCGGTGTTGAGATCAATTTGTATCAGCCACGTCTCACTCTACCATAAGATAAAACATTGTTGAAGGTAATTGCAAGGTTCAAAGCTTCCAAAAGTTTTGCACATTGCAGTAACATAAAGTGTCGAATCTACTTTCATTCACAGGCACTCGACCTACTATTAGATGTTATCAATTTTAGTAAAATGTATATTATTTTATCAATTCTCAGTTTGTTTAGTATTGATAATGTAATATATATTTTATTAAAAATGATAAAATCTGATAATTCGTCGAAAGTCTGTGCACAGAATAATTCATGTTAGCAGCCGATAACACAACCAAGTTTTTCGGTGTCGTCGTTTAATTCTTCGACGAGAAGCGCAATCTTGAACAACATCGATTATTCTGAATAACCTATAACGTTAAATGAACGTTTCCTTGAGAACCCAGTCACCAGTATAAAATTTTCATCCAGTAGGTGATTAAATTATGCAACTTGCCATTTGGATGGAACCCCCCCCCCCCCCCCTGCCCCTTCAAGCCCACCCCTCCCTCCCCTGCCCACGGCAACACTAACCTTTTTAGAAGTAAGCTGTGGCTCCTGTTGTCCCCACATATATACAGGTCCAAGTTTCTGTGAGGCGAGGCCCTATATCCTGGTACCCGGCCTAGGACTATACTTTGGTTCTCTGATTTCATAGAAAAATAAATTGAGACTATCTTTATAATTCCATGTCGGTGTTGAGATCAATTTGTATCAGCCACGTCTCACTCTACCATAAAATAAAACATTGTTGAAGGTTATTGCAAGGTTCAAAGCTTCCAAAAGTTTTGCACATTGCAGTAACATAAAGTGTCGAATCTACTTTCATTCACAGGCACTCGACCTACTATCAGATGTTATCAATTTTAGTAAAATGTATATTATTTTATCAATTCTCAGTTTGTTTAGTATTGATAATGTAATATATGTTTTATTAAAAATGATAAAATCTGATAATTCGTCGAGAGTCTGTGCACAGAATAATTCATGTTAGCTGCCGATAACACAACCATGTTTTTCGGTGTCGTCGTTTAATTCTTCGACGAGAAGCGCAATCTTGAACAACATCGATTATTCTGAATAACCTATAACGTTAAATGAATGTTTCCTTGAGAATAACATTCTGTAATTGAACGGCGCATGACACACTAATCTGGTGAATTCTGAATATATTCGGAATGGCCCACGGAAACGTACCCTACATGTAAACACGGGAGAAACACATCAAGGGAGGTAACAAGTTGAAAAATAAACATTTAATAATAATAAATGTTGCTTGTGTACCTGTAAAAATAACAAAAATGTTTCAATCCAAAGATAAAATGGAGTGTATCCACAGAATATGAAGCCTTTAAATTGGAGTGATTGCATTACAGAATAAAGCCCAAATATGGGCTTCCAGCATTCTGCCAGTTAATACAGCCAAGTGTATTGTATTTTTATACCAAACCATATTAACACTATTTACCGGAATATGCCACAATCTTCACAAGCGAACAATATTGTGTGATTGCATTGTTAATAACGATCTCTCCCCAACCCCCCCAAAATGCAAATATTAGTTTGGCTATTATTGCCCAGCACTAAACATGCATACTCTGAGAACTTATGTGATATTAAGCTTTCATAATGGGCGATTTATCAACAAAATTCTGTAGTATAACAGGCACCAACAGATTTTCTTTGGTGTCCTATTTCAACCATCGGAATCGGCATAATCGGCAGAGAAATAATCAGTAATCGGTTCGTAGCATGTTTTGATAATCAGTTCATCACTACTACTGTTCCTGGAAGTCTGCTACCGTATTCGTACCAGACCTGATAACACAATAATATTTCTCAAGAACAACTTTTGGCCAAATGTGCTTCACATATCCAAGAACAAAGTTAGGCATTCAAAACACTTTAGTGTGCAGCAATATTAACAACTAAGTTATTATACAGTTAAGACACAAAGTATGTTTGCTCAGTATATTCCTGGTTAATACAGCCAAGTGTATTGTATTTTTACACAAAACCGTATTAACACTATTTACCGGAATACACTACAATCTTCACAAGAGAACAATATCGTGTGATTGCATTGTTAATAACGATCTTCTCCCTCCCCCCCCTCCCACCCAACCCCCCCCCCCCCAAATTTTGGCTAATATTGCCCAGCACTAAACATGCTTACTCTGAGAACTTATGTGGTATTAAACTTTCGGAATGGGCGATTTATCAATGAAATTCTGTAGTATAACAGACACCAACAGATTTTCTTCGGTGTCCTATTTCAACCATTGGAATCAGCATAATCAGCGGCAGAACAATTATCGGTAATCGGTTCATAGCAAGTTTTGATAATCAGTTCATCACTACCACTGTTCCTGGAAGTCTGCTACCATATTCATACCAGAACTGATAATACAAAATAATATTTCACGAGAACAACATGTGGCCAAATGTGCTTCACATATCCAAGAAAAAACCTAGGCATTCAAAACACTTTAGTGTGCAGCAATAGGATTGCATTTGGGAAAAGGACAACACTGTCTGTATTTTTTATTGAAGATGGATTCCATGTTCGACAGACATGCACAAATCCCTTGTTACCATGAATTTCCATTGAAAAAAAAAATCGTAATTCTAAGAAATTTCAACAGGTGTCATGATGCTTTGCCTAGAATATGACAACTGTGCAGTCTCTATACAATAATAGTATGCTGTATTAAGGCGATCGTTCTCATTATTTGATTTTAGACAGCATTGTATATCAATGCTTCTTCAGTCCGATGATGTTGACTGGAAATCGAAATTAATTTACAATGTAAACAAAGGGGACAGTTTTGGAATTTACCCCATGCTGCTCTGCGGCTGTGTTTTGAAGAATTTTGATGATCTAGCTTTGTTCTTGGATATGTGAAGCACATTTGGCCACAAGTTGGTCCTGTGAAATATTATTTTATTATCAGTTCTGGTACGAATACGGCTGCAGACTTCCAGGAACCAGTGGTATCTGCTGTCAACTCTATGAGTTGATTACATATGTGTTTCGTGTTCTATACATTTCAACCTTCATTTTGGTGTATAATTTGTGCATATTTAATTTGAATTTTAGGAATATCAGAGGTGGGAATTTCAAAATAGACAAAATTCTCTTATTTATATAGCACCTTAAGATGAAAACAGCAAAGTAGAGTCTGAGGTGACCTATTGTGAATTTATACATTAGGAGGTGACCTTCAGTGCCTAAAAGATTTTGTTCCTACAGTACGGCCGCCATGGACTGGTCACTTTCCATGGTCGAGCAATATTTCCACAAATGCAAAGTCACGCAATAATATTACATTGCAAACCCTAATTACAGGAATAATCATCAAAAATTTAATTAATGAAGCACCGGGTGCGTTAGTTAAATTTTTGCTGCTGATAATTTTTATTACCTGGTAAACTCATGCATGGACATCACTGGAATGTCCTTTGGAGGTGAAGATTAAAGTTTGTTCAAGTTTAAGGCTAGTTGGTAGGTCAATATTTGGGCTCTCTGTGGGAGCATGCTCATTTTGGGTTCCAATCAGAATTTGTATGTCAAGAACTGATGGGCTGATTTGAACCAAATTTGGAATGTAACGACTTGATTTATGCCCCAAAATATTTTTTTTGCTGTCCCATGGGAACCCCAGGAGCTAAAAATAGAAAAAATGCAAATGCCCATATTTCAAAAGCTGCATGGATTGGAATATTGTTTTTTGGCTCACCTGACTGAAAGACAGGGGGAGCTCAAGTGATAACTTTTTCTCCGTCATCCTCTCGTCGTCTGTCCAGCATGAACTTTACATTATCGATCTCTCCTCATAAACAATTGGACCAAATTGAACCAAATTTGATATGCATGTTCCTTATCATATGTCAATTAAAGTTTACTCAAATAAAATTGCCTCGCCTACAGGTGGTACCTCAAGGGGCATTACTCATATAGCACCCATAAATTGTTTTCCCAAATTAAAAAAATCTTCTCCAGAACCATCAATTAGAATCTTCTGATATTTGGTATATACCATCTGTAGGGGGTGGGGGTGGAGGGATCATATTCAAGTTTGTTCAAATCGGATCCCTAGGTTGCTATTTGGGCTCCCTATGGGAACCCACATTTCAACTTAGTGCAATGTGAGGAAATTTCTTTAAAAATCTTCTTCTTCAGATCCACTGGTCAGAATCCTTTCATGTTTGGAATAAAACATCTATAGTATAGGGTAGTCAGATTTAAGTTTGTTCAAATCAAGCCCCTGGGTTATTCATTTGAGTTACCTATTGGAGCTTGAATTTTAACTTTGTGCAATATGAGGGAATTTCTTTAAAAATCTTCTTCTCCAGAACCATCAATTAGAATCTTTTGATATTTGGTATACAATATCTCTAGAGGGGTCAGATTTAAGTTTGTTCAAATCGGACCCATAGGTTGATATAGGGAGCCCAAATTTTAACTTAGTGCAATATGAAGAAATTTCTTTAAAAATGTTCTTCAGATCCACCAGTCAGAATCATTTCATATTTGGTATACAACATCTCTAGGTGGGTCAGATTCAAGTTTGTTCAAATTCGGGTCTCTGGGTTAATATTTTGACTCTCTATTGGAGCCCAAAGTTTAACTTAGTGCAATGTGAAGACATTTCTTTAAAAACCTTCTTCAGATCCACCAGTCAGAATTCTTTCATATTTGGTGTCTAACATCTTTGGGGGATCAGATTCAAGTTTGTTCAATTTGAGTCCCTGGCTTGAAATTTGGGCTCTCTATAGGGGGGGGGGGGGGGTGGGGCAGGAGTGGAGCAGGTTAGGTTCATGTTTGTTCAAATCCATTCCTTAGTGTTTTTCCATAAAATTAGCCTTTCATGACTTCATTCCCCTGTAGTGTTTGTGAACCCTGACTAACTGAATGTGACCTCAAATACTTCTGTGAACCTAGGCTCCTGCGAAAATCCGAAATTCGATTCGAAAGTCATTCCATTTGATTGGATTCGAAATCGGAAATTAGAATTTTTTCAAATATACTTTGACCAATACCGTGAATGGTTACAGATTGTATTCAAACACAGTTATGCCCTTCCTATGTTACCTTCTCCCGTGAATAGTGATGAGCAAATAAGACGAAATTCCCATTAGATAAAATTGTTGAATGTCAATGATCCACAACACGATCACATTATTTTATATCGAGTATTGTTCTGTTCGATCATAGTTATTGGATTCATCGTCAAAAGTAACTGTTTTCTAAAAGATTACCCCTGATTATTATATAAACAGAAGTAGAACAGGCTTTAATTTACAAGTGGATCGACTCCATTCGGCATTGAATTATCGTTTCGTTTTAGTCATACCACATTTTTATTTAAAATAAATGGCTTTACGACTGAATGAAGCCGATCTGATTTGAAATGAGTTTTTCCTGTGAAAACATGTAATAAAAGTGAGGTATCAGCCTGGTCCATTTAAAAATGTTTATTGCTGCAGTTTTGAAGCTACAAAGTCAACAATTCAAATAGTTTCAATTAACCCTTTACCTAACATGAAAAGCAGACGACACTTGCAAACAAATTTCTTGAATAACTAATTTTTTTCATTTTTTGTCTCAAAAACATAGGTTATGACCCCTCATTGGAACGAGCTCAACGAGCTCGTTCCAAAGAGGGGTCATAACCTATGTTTTTGAGACAAAAAATGAAAATATAATGAAAATTAATTGGCGATTTTTGAGAATAGCGCTGACCGTTTTTGGCCGTTACGTTGGGTAAAGGGTTGATAGCTAGTACATTGGATTATATCTCAGTATATAGCGTGGGAAGTGGTGAGACGGAAAAATACTCCCTACGTAACTGTGTGTCTTAATAATCAGGGGGTTTTATTTTGTGAAAAAAAATTCTTTTGACAACATATCCGTTAAATAGAGCTGTAGGTTTTTAAATTTCTTCTTCGGTTTCGGTTTTGGTTTTTCAGGTGGAGAAAAACCTCGGTTCGGTTCGGTTTTCGGTTTGTTCATGAGGCCAAGTAAAATTCAGTAAAAGTCATTCTTATGTCCGGAGTCATAACTGAATGGTAGTGAAATTGAGTGAAACTCAATGAATGCCCGAAATAAGCTATAATACATGAAGATCAGGAAGGCCAATATAATAATTACCTAAATATACAGAACTTTTATTGTGCTTGGCCATTTTTCGAGGTCAGACACCTACACGCAACTTGAGAAAGCTGCAAACACAACTAAACTGAAATGTCGGAAATTCACAGAATGTAGCCTTCCCAGAGTAGTGAGAGTACCCAGACACTGCCATTGGCAGTGTCTGGGTACCCTCACTACTCTGGGATGGCTACATTCTGTGAATTTCTGCAGCAAGAGAGTATTTAATAAAAAACGAAAAACCTTAGATTACGGGATGTCGGCGGTTTCGGTTTCGGTTTTTAAAAAAAACTAAAAACCCCGATTCGGTTTCAGTTAACCTACAGCTCTACCGTTAAATGTGATTCAATTTGAAGTTCAATTCGAAATTTGATTCAAAATTTAATTCGTTTTCACCAATTTGATTCGATATTTGATTTGATTGAACTCGGCATTTCGCAGCTCCCTATTTGAACCACTTTGTCGGGTGAGCGATTAAGGCCCCTTGGCACCTCTTGTTTAGTATTAGGGTTCTTTTGGACTAGTGGAATCAGATGAACCCCAAAAATTGCTTTCTATTTTGTTATAGGGTGCCATATGGTGATTTTAACAGGATTGGCAATGGGAAAATGCTGAATCATTATCGTTTTGTGCTCCATCAATTGAGTATTCTTCTTTAGAACCTTTGGGCCAAGTCTAAAGTAATTTGGTACAAAGCATCTTTGTGGAGTTTAAGCTTCGATTTTTTTCCCTAAAAGTTACTAATGCCCCATAAGCCTAAAATGCTTTAAAAATCATCTTCTCATAAGCCACTTGAAGTCGCCTTGTTGTTCTTGCATCGTTGTCAACCTTTTATTCTTAGTAGTTGAAGGCTGAAGCCACAGAATGTTCTAATACAGAATTGTAATAGGCTACCACTTTTACCGGCACCCATTGACATGTTTCCGAGTTCGATTAAGCCTCTAAATCCACTACTGCATGTTTTATTCTTAGCGTACTGGTACCCAAGTCTGGAAATCATGTGTGTTTGTTAATTGTTATTGTTTATTTTGAATGGGAAACATGCTCAATGGATTAAACCAATGTTGTTTTACTGATTTACTGAGATGTACATGTCTACAGTTAAAACTAGAAGTCCTGTCACAAACTGTGCACTTATCTTGGCTTAATTTCATGTAGGAATTGCAAGCAATTGCCATATCGAATGGCATCCAAAGCACGGCAGGTTCTCCTGGTTTCTCATAGCAAACACAGGCAATGTTTCTGCCAATGGACCTCCGGGTTACCCGGAGGTTTATTGGCAGAAACATTGCTTGTGCACAGGCCATATTACAGAATTTGATAGCCTTACTATGGTAATAACGCGTAGATTAACGTGCAGATCGACGTGCTATTTGTGCACATTTCATGACAGGACTTCTAGTTTTAACTGTACAAATTCATCATACAATTACTATTTATTTGTCTTCAGAAGGGTATGTTTAAATTTTTTAACATAATGATATTGATACATCACACATGTACATTGAGATCCACCCTGTACATCTGTATTGAGTCATGTTGACTGCTGAACAATGGTGAATAATGCCAAGGACAATTCAAGAGGCTCACTCGGATGATTACAGTTAAAACTAGAAGTCCTGTCACGAACTGTGCACTTATCAAGGTATAATTGCACGTAGGAATTGCACGCAATTGCCACATCGAATGGCATCCGAGGCATGGCAGGTTCTCCTGGTTTCTCGTGGCCAACACAGGCAATGTTTCTGCCGATGGACCTCCGGGTTACCCGGAGGTCCATTGGCTGAAACATTGCTTGTGCACAGACCATATGTACAGAATTTGATAGCCTTACTTTGGTCATAACATGTAGATTAACGCGCAGATTGATGTGCTATTTGTGCACATTTCATGACAAGACTTCTAGTTTTAACTACATGCCATTGTATGAGACACTGTTGGAAAAATTTCCAAGAGATCTTTCCACCAATTCGTCTCAAAGCAGCATTTGACCATAAGTAACAAAAGTACACCAAACTCTCATTATCAACCTGAAAAAAGCTGTAATGTTCACAGAAAGCGTGAGTACGGTGGCACGGAGCTATGTTCATCTATTGATGTACATGACTGTTATAAAAGAGCTCTTTTAGTTGATCTCGGGCCTTGACAGTTCCATATTTTGGTAAACCTATGAACATGTTACCCATTTAGTTGTTCATTAACCTATTCTGAAGGTTAAGTAAATTTGTTTCATTAACCTGTTGGTTAACCAAAAATCCAAACCCGATATGCTACAGGCATATCCCATAGGCTTGTAGGCCTGAGCTGGCAGAGGGAAATGTAGAGTTATGCCTCTGCTGTTTGCAACATGCGATAACGTCTGACGATAAAAATATCAGCAAAGCAGAAATACGCAATCACTAGAAATATAGAGTTGCACCTCTTCTATTGGCAGCATGGCATACAAGAATGTGTAGCCGTGAATAGGTCCAGAATTGATTTGGCAGTGGCCCCACCATACTTCAGGCTACAGTGCATTTCAGTTTCCATAAACTGTGACAACATGTTTCTAATTATGCTTACAGCTGAATAATAAATAAGGACAAATTTAATATTTGTATGTGTACTACTTTCTCCTCAGGCAACTAATATGACGATCGTAACAAAATTGTTTAACCAATGGATCCTTTTGGTTAAGTGCTTGTCCATTTGCCTTAATTTTTTTTTGCGCAAACCTCCAGGTGAAGCGAACAATCGTTTGCCTGAATTGTCGAGGCCTGTGATCTGAACCTACCTCTGATCTGAGCCTACTGCATCACATTCGAAACTGTGATGCAGAATGTTATTAGCTCACCTGACTGAAAGTCAGGGTGAGCTTTTCTGATCACTTTTCGTCCGTCGTCCGGCGTCCGTCGTCCGGCGTCCGGCGTCCGGCGTCCGGCGTGAAGGTGGTGTTTGGGTCTTTTTCTTCCAAACCACTGGCCTCATGTTAATGAAATTTCATGTGAGTAGGGGTTATATAGCGGCATTTTGATTTTTGGGCAAATTAGGTTTCGGCTCATATTGAGCAGAGGGGTGGGGCAAAAATGCTCCAATTCTTAAAAAATCTTCTTCTCAAGAACCAGCAATAGCAGAGACTTGATATTTGGTATGCAGCTTCCTTTTGAGGTGTAGACTCAAGTTTGTTCAAGAGAAGTTTGTAGGTCTATACTTGGCGATGTTATGGGAGGAGCAAAAATTTTGGCCCCACCCCAAATTTCTATTTTTTAAACCGAGAGGCCAATTTGAACCAAATTTTATGTGAGGGCTTATTGGGTCATAAGTACCTAATTTATGCAGAAATTTTTTTTCCTGTAGCCCCGTGGGAACCACAGGAGCTAAAAATAGAAAAAAATTAAAACGCCTATATCTCAAAAACTGCACGGCAGTGAGAATTTTTATTTGGTGTGAAGCTTTCTTGGGACCAACAGAAAGGATTGGTAAAAAAAAATTGCTATCGGTTTTATCATAGGGTACTTTTTCGGGACTCTGAAAAAGTGCTGAGTCAGTATTTTTTAACACAGTAGGCAATGGGAAAAAAATAAAGAATTGTTTTCTTCCAAACCACTGCTCTAAAAGCTTTCATATTTTACATATAACATCTTTGGAACATTGATTCACATATTTGTAGAAATCAAATTCCTCGGTCCATATTTGGGTTCCCTATGGGAACCCAAATGTTCAAATTAGTGCAATATGAGGGATATATTTTAAAAATCTTCTTCTTCGGATCCACAAATCAGAATCTTTTGATATTTGCTATGCATCATCCTTAGGGGGGTGAGATTGATGTTTGTTCAAGCCAAGTCCCTGAGTTCATATTTGGACTCCCTTTGGGAACCCAAATTGTAACTTAGTGCAATACGAGGTATATTCTTTTAAAATCTTCTTCTTCGCATCCACCGGTCAGAATCTTTTGATATTTGGTATACAGTATGCTTAGGGAGGTGAGATTCAAGTTTGTTCAAGTCAAGTCCTTCGGCTCATATTTGGTCTCCCTGTGGGAGCACAAATTATAACTTAGTTCAATATGAGCAATATTCTTTAAAAAAAATTTTTTTTTCAGATCCACCAGTCAAAATCTTTTGATATTTGATGTACAGCATTCGTAGGGGGGGGGGGGGGGGGGGGGGCTGAGAGTGAAGTTTGTTAAAGCCAAGTCCCTTCGTTCATATTTGGGCTCACTGTAGAAGCCCAAATTATACCAAAATTTTTATTTTCCAAACCAAGAGGTCGATTTGAACCAAATTTGATATGAGGGCTTATTGGGTCACAAATACCTAATTTATGCCATAAATTGTTTTCCTGTCCCCCACGGCAACTACAGGAGCTGAAAAAAATTTTTTTTTTTGAATGCCCATATTTCCAGAACTACATGGCACTGAGAATTTTTGTACAATGTGAAGCTTCCTTAGGGCCGGGAGAAAGGAATGGTGAAAAAAATGCCATTGGTTTTATCATAAGTACTTTTCCAGGACTAAAAGTGCCGAGTCATCATTTTTTAACACTGTAGGTAATGGGAATAACGTTGAATAATCTTCTTCTCCCAAACCACTGCTTCAGAAGCTTTTGTTTTTGGGTTCCCTATGGGAGCCCAATGTATAACTTAATTCAGTATGAGAAATATTCTTAAAAAATCTTTTTTTTCTGATACTCCTCTCAGAATCTTTTAGTTTTCTTAGAAGCGGCAAATTGAAATTTGTTCAAGTTCTGGTTTATTGATAAAATTGGGCCCAGTAACCAATTCCTGCGTTGAAAGCCCTGTAAAGTGGGCAGTAATAGGCATAAACGATTGACCAAACCTGATATTATAATTATGCCTCTGTAATGATGTAGCCTTAGAAAGTGACCTTAAATTCCAATAAATAAATAGATAAATTATTGAGTACCCAATATGGGGATCTAACATATGAACACTCTGGGTTACTAAGTAGAGAAAACACTTTTATGTTGAAAAACTGATAATAACCACAAGGCAGAATCCCTTGCTATTTTGGTGATATGACTCGGCCAGTATCAGGTGAGCGCCCTCAGGCCCCGTGGGGCCTCTTGTATATTAGAGTGCTGGAAGCCCATATTTAGGCTTTATTCTAAAGGGCAGGTACTGTAACAAAGAAGTTTCATATTCTGTAAATGTGCTTCATATTATCATGTAAGTGGAATTATTTAGTCCTTGTGGATTTGGTTTGTTACAATTCATGGGAGAGTGCCCACTTGCACTCTCCCATAAATTGTAACAAGGCAAAGACATATGAACAAATTTTGAAATAACTTAGCACTCTACCAGTTAGATAGGTCCCAATCAAAAGTAAATTTTTAAAAAAAGTTGAGAAATGGATTTAAGAAGCTGTGACCCTGTGTCCCTCTTTTGATAGATGATATGTTAGCCTTCTGTAATCCAAAGAGTGGATAGAGAATTTCAACTAGGTTTTGGTCCTGTTGTAATTCTCTGTCTACGATTGTGATCAAATCACTGAAAATGAGTTCTTGTTTACAGGTATATATATACTAATCAGTAGCTGATAACTGACTGCCCCCTCCCCCACCACCTTGAAGTGGATATGAATAGACATATCTATAAGCACGTAACAAAACTTGACATTATGTGGATGTTCTTTTGTTTGTAAAATAATATATCCTTAAGTGATAAAAGAAATTTAAAAACTGAAACATTCATTAAGTATATTGTTTTTTTTTTTTACCTCTTTTACAGCCATAACCTGACAAATGAGGATTTCCGAAAAATGCTGATGACCCCCAGAGCCCCATCTGGCTCTGGGGGTAGCAAAATACTACCATCAGCAGTAAGTAAACCGTAAGTATAAACTACGATGATAAAACAAATTTCATCATTTTTGAGGACTATGAGGCCTCGATTTTTGTATACTCATTTCTTCTGTTCTACAAATATCCATTGTCTTGTAAGGGACCTGCTGAAAACTGAAAAACAAAATCCAAAGATTCTACTCGAAGAGTGTGGAAATCCAGTTTCCGCCCATGGAATGAGAGATACAAATTCATTCTAAGGTTTTTTAAAAAAAAGTTATTGTTTCTTAGAAAATTATACACCCAATCTCGAGGAAATTGGGTGGGAGGGGGGGTGGGGGGGGGGGGGGGTATACTGGATTACATGTGTCTGTCCATCCATTCATCCATCCATCCATCCATCCATCCATCCATCCATCCATCCATCCATCCATCTGTCTGTCCATTGATCTGTCCATCTGTCTGTCCATCCAGATCCTTATCTCAGCAGTTAATGGATGGATTTCAATGAAATACGGTATTCAGCGAGGCGGTATGCAGTGGTGAGGGTATACATTGGGCTGTGGTCCAGCGCTTGTTTTTCCTGAATTCCTTTACAGGATGGGGAGGCTTCCTTCAAGCCTTAATGTTTTGGAGATTTTTATTAATTGTTGCATACCTTTGACAGTCAACATTTCATGGCTTTGCATTTGTCTCTAGACAAGTCTTGACTGTCTATATATCTACTTGCCGAAAAACAACTGCCAAAGTACTTCTAAAGTAAGATATGAGTTTACACATCATACTTCTTACACTTAAAAGTGTTAAAAGAATTGGCTTTATTCAGCATAGATTTTACCTGACTAAATATAAAATAGGAAACATTTTTGTTTTGGCAGAATTGTAATGATAAGGGAGTTTTTTCTGGCAGCTCTTAGATGATGCGGGATGTGTCTGAGAAACATCTTTTTGGGGGGAAGAGCCTAAATACTAAAACTTATGGAATGTTTTTTTACCTCTAGTTTTAGCACATTGCCAGTGTACAATCAAGATACAGTAGGGTATTGTGTTCACAACACCAATCTTTTAGTGGGTGTGAACATGATCTGTTTGCAACATAGAACATAGTCCACATTGTGGATCAAGATTGTGCAAATAAAATGAAGGCTGAATTAGAAAAAAGGTGAACAAGTGGAAAAATGCATGTAAAAGTGATTATAGTTTCTTTTGTTCCAGACAAATGGAATGCTCCTCTGCAGTGATAAAAATGCTGGACATATAATTTTCGACCAGATTTCCACTCCAGTTGAAATACTTTGTCAACGTTTGTGATCTCTGCACTGTACAAGTGCAAAAATGTTTAATATAATCACTTTTAGCTCACCTGAATGAAATACAACATGGGCTATTGCCATCTGTCGTCCATTTGTAGGTGAATTAAAGTAGCTTTCTTCAGTGAAAATTCTCAAACCAAGACAAGCCTGATTAGTCCATGGTCTCCATGATTTGCCCAAACAAAGGGAATCTAAATGTTGTTCTGAGAAATGATGTGATGCTTGATTTATAAACCAACCTTGACTCAAACATGAGTTAACAAATATTGAGGGTTAACCCTTTATCCAATGCACATGACATCAAAATGTGTTACTTTTATTTTTTTTTTCCAAATATTTTAACCCTTAAGTGCCAAATTCCGACTATAATCCCTTTTACTGCAACAGAACTGGTGCCCCAACATGCAGTCATGCCTATGTAGGCAACCATGACTTGCCTAAAAACAACTGCAATGCTACAGGTTGCAGAATATCAAAGTGTGGCAAACATATATAAAAATCTGTAGGCCCATAAGGGTTAAAAAAAATTCAATGGACCCATATCAAGTGGCCTCTCATTGGTACGAGCTTGATAAGCTTGCTCCAATGAGGGGTCAAATGATATGGTTTCATTGACTCAGTTTGTAAATTATGTTTGGCGGATACGGCTAATTCATGGGGTAAAGGGTTAATCAACAGAAAAGTGATTTTTTACAGATTTTGTCACCTCAAATTCTTTTGAGATCTGTCCTTTGTGATCATGACCAGTTCCAGTTAGCACTTCATTGGCTGTCTGGACTGTGAATGAGTTTGTACACTAAAATCTTACATCTACTTTCAGCGTAATAGAAAAAGTTGAGGAGGATGAAGATGATCCTGCTGCAAGAAGGAAGAAAAAGAAAAGGTATGCTTTTAATCTTACTGTTGAAGAATGGGTAGAAAAAATATACTTTGCGACATTGAGGTTAAAACAAAAATATCTTGCAGGTGCCAAAACGGCTTGAAACCAGAGACCAGCTGACTTGGGTGAAAAAGTTGCCTCGGATCGGCAAACTTCCCTCTGCCTTCATTAACCCCTTGCACACTGATGTCGAAAAATCTAAAGTTACGGGTGCAAAGTTTTCCCATAATGCAACTAGAAATTTAACCAATTCAATCTTGTTTGACAGAGCTCATTGAGCTCTGTCAGACAAGATTGAATTTGTTAAATTTCCAGTTGCATTATGGGAAAAAATGGCTACTTGAAATTTGGATATTTTGACATCAGAGTGAAGAGAGTTAAAAAGCAACTCTGAAGTTGCCTTGTGAAAGTTCAGTCTACCTTGAAATTAGGTAAATTTCTTGCCATGTTTTGAAAAATAACCATCAAAAAGGCAATTTACTGGAAGTCAAATGATGATGGAGTTAATATTCATAGTAACTAAAAATAAAATTAGCAGAATAAGGCCATTAAAAAAAATACCTTGTTTCTCAGGCATTTTTACCTAAAAAATATGATGAGGGAGGCAGCATTTTTTTTTTTTTTTTTTTTTTTACCTTGAATCAATTTATGTTGGTGTGTATCAGTGCTGGAGGGAAAAACGAAGCTATCCATGGTTGAATTTGACATCAAAATATCAAAAGCATTTGGGCACTCTGAGGCTATGCATTTATCACTAACATTATCAGTGTCATAAGCTGTAGGGGATATTTCCTCTTTTAGTTCAAATTTTCTGTATCTCCCATATGTTTGGCATAATTCAAGTACGTTAGCCCCAGGAAAAACACGTTGGAATGGTGCATCGGGTGACCTTGATACGAAACACTTGGGGTCAACATCTTTCAAGCTGGTTGGAATATCAGGTATTTTCCCAAATTCAGGCAATTGGTTGGTCTTTATTTATTTGTAAAAGTCAATTAATGACAAATCTGTGAAGGTAATGCCATAGATACTCCATCCCATTATCAATTTCAAGCCGCAAGTTATCGATACCGACGTAAACATTGTCAAGATTTTATTCCGGGTTACCGGTGCTCCTGAAATAATCACTTGTTAACGGTGTCACTAAAAAGATCACTTGTTAATGGTGCCACTAAAATGATCACTTGTTAACGGTGCCACAAAAATTATCCTAAAATTTTGCCCGGGGAAAAAAATGTCCGGGTCGAAAAAAACATGACACGCGGCACCAAAAAAGGGATGCGGACGGGGCCTGAGAAACAAGGTATTTTTTTTACTGACGTAACTGATAGAGTGCTAAATTATTTTTCAAAGGTGATTTATAACATGAGTATTTTTTTTCAAAGATACAATCTTACCTGCAAGGCAAGCCTTAGTTTAGCAATATTTTAGTCCTCAATAATTGTTTTCTTACAAGACAAGTTTATATGAACATTTCTTTATCTACTTATGCACACAGCCGAAGCTCATGCACACATTGTAAAGCCACTAAATTGGCTTTCAGCACTTTTCAGTGGAGCCCTGATCATGGCTGCTAGCACTCTACCAGTTAAAAAGATGCTGGGTGATAAATCAAACCCAATTTGTTTATGCTTACTGTTTAAACAGGTGACAAAAGATAATGTGATTTTTGTGTTTGAACATTCTATCGGAACAACTGGGTTTTTTTTCAAACTAAGAACTGTTATAGAAGTCATTTTTCCAGAAAACAAGACTTTAGGGGGAAAAACTTCATTTTTAATTCTCATCTGCATTGTTCACACTGGCCCCAATATTTTTTAAGCCAAATTTTTAGCCAATTGAAATATTTTGATGCCAAACAATAATACTATGGTGCAAAACAAAATGTTTTGGAGTCAAAACTTTGATTGTCTGAAAAAAATCAATCTATTTGAATACATTTTTAGCTCAACTTTGGCGAAGCCAAATTTGAGCTTTTGTCATGGCCCGTCGTCCGTCTGTCAACAGTTGGATACGGCTCGGGCTAGAGGCCGTATTTATGAACCGATCTTTAGTACGAAACTCCTTGGGTACCTTTGTTATGACTGTGGGATGAGAACGAGTGTTTTTGGGTGTGGTCCGAAATTCAAGATGGCTGCCAGCCACCATTTTGTACCGACGATGCAGAAATCTGTTTTTAGCTCACCTGAGTGAAGCTCAAGGGGAGCTTTACTAATCGCTTTCCGTCCGTCGTCGTCCTGCGTAAACCTTACAAAACCAACTTCTCCGAAGAAACCACTGGCCCAATATTTTTAAAATGTTGGGTAAATGTTTATTGCCTAATGTCAATTCAGATTTGTTCAAATGAAGTTGCCCCTCCTCCTGGGTGGGGCCATGGCCCCAAGGAGCACCAAAATCTTTGAAAGTATTCTTCTCATGAACCAGCAGTAGCAGAGACTTGATATTTGGTGAGCAGCTTCCTTTTGAGGTATAGACTCAGATTTGTTAAAGAGAAGTTTGATGGGCTATATTTGGCGGTGTTATGGGAGGGGCAAAATTTTTGGCCCCGCCCAAAATTTCTATTTTCCGAACCAAGGGGCTGATTTGAACCAAATTTTATGTGAGGGCTTATTGGGTCATAAGTACCTAATTTATGCCGAATTTCTTTTTCCTGTAGCCCCTTGGGAACCGCAGGAGCTAAAAATAGAAAAATATTAAAACGCCCATATCTCCAAAACTGCAAGGAACTGAGAATTTTTATTTGGTGTGAAGCTTCCTTAGGGCCAACAGAAAGGATTGGTAAAAAAAAATTGCCATCGGTTTTATCATAGGGTACAGTTTCGGGACTTTGAAAAAGTGCTGAGTCAGCACTTTTTAACACTGTAGGCAATGTGAAAAACATTAAAAAGTCTTCTTCTCTAGCTCCAGTAGGCAGAATCTTTTGATATTTGGTATGCAACATTGTAGGGTAGATCTGATTCAAGTTTGTTCAAATCGGCCCCCCTGGGTTTATATTTGGGCTCATTATAGGAGCCCGAATTTGAACTTAGTGCATTTCAGGCAAATTTCTTAAAAAATCTTCTTCTCCAGAACCAGCAGGCAGAATCATTTGATATTTGGTATGCAACATTGTGGGGTGGATCTGATTCAAGTTTGTTCAAATCGGCCCCCTGGATTCATATTTGGGCTCACTGTAGAAGCTCGAATTCGGACTTCGTGCATTTCAGGCAAATTTCCTTTTAAAATCTTCTCCAGATCCAGCAGGCAGAATCTTTTTATATTTGGTATGCAACGTTGTGGGGTGGATCTGATACAAGTTTGTTCAAATCGGCTCCCTGGATTCATATTTGGGCTCACTACAGAAGCCCGAATTCGAACTTAGTGCATTTCAGGCAAATTTCTTAAAAAATCTTCTTCTCCAGATCCAGCAGGCAGAATCTTTTGATATATGGTATGCAACATTGTGAGGTGGATCTGATTCAAGTTTGTTCAAATCGGCCCCCTGGGTTCATATTTGGGCTCAGTATAGGAGCTCAAATTTGAACTTAGTGCATTCAGGCAAATTTCTTTGAAAATCTTCTTCTCAAGATCCAGCAGGCAGAATCTTTAAAGTTTGTTCAAGCCATGTCCCTAGGTCCATATTTGGGCTTGCTGTGGGAGCCTGAATGATAACTTAGTTCAAAATGAGGAATTTTCTTTAAAAATCTTCTTCTACAGATCCAGCAGTCGGAATGTTTTGATATTTGGTATGCAGCATCCTTAGGGGAATGAGATTCATGTTTGTTCAAGCCAAGTCCCATGGTTCATATTTGGGCTCACTATGGGAGCCTGAATGACAACTTAGTTCAAAATGAGGAATTTTCTTTAAAAATCTTCTTCAGATCCAGCAGATGAATGCTTTTGATATTTTTTTATGCAGCATCCTTAGGGGGGTAAGATTCAAGTTTGTTCAAGCCATGTCCCTAGGTCCATATTTGGACTCACTGTGATAGCTCGAATTGTAACTTACTTCAAAATGAGGAATTTTCTTTAAAAATCTTCTTATTCAGATCCAGCAGTCGGAATGTTTTGATATTTGGTGTGCAGCATCCTTAGGTGGGTAAGATTCAAGTTTGGTAAAGCCAAGTCCCTAGGTTCATATATGGGCTCCCTGTGGGAGTCCAAATTATAACTTTGTTCAATATGAGGAATATTCTTTAAAAGTCAGTTTTTTTAGGTCCACTGGTCAGAATCTTTGGATATTTGGTATAAGCTTTTTTTAGGAGTAGCAGATGCAACTTCTCAATCAATTCTCTGAGTTGATATTTAGGCTACCATGTCAGGTGAGCGCCCTCAGGCCCCCTGGGGCCTCTTGGTTGTACAGAACTTCCATATGAAAGCTCTGATTTGAATAATTTTTTGTATGAATGTTTAGTACCATGAGATACATTACATACCATACAGGTTTTTTTCTCATGCTTAAATTATGCATATTAGACTAACTTTGATTTATTTAGTGTTACTTTCAGCACTGTCAGTGCAAATGCCAATACGGCTTGGGCTAGAGGCCGCATTTATGAATCGATCTTTACGAAACTTCTTGGGTACCTTTGTTATCACCGTGGGACGTGAACGAATGTTTTGGGGTCCGGTCCGAAATTCAAGATGGCCGCTGGCAGCTATTTTGTTCAAAATTAGGGGCAATCAGATTTTTGCGCAGAACTTCCACATGTAAGCTCTGATTTGAATAATTTTTTTGTGTGAATGTTTAGTACCATGGGATACATCACATATAATACAGGTTTTTTTCTCGTGCAGAAATTATGCAAATTAGATGAACTTTGATTTTTTCAGTGCTACTTACTCACATTAAGTACACATGTCAATATGGCTTGGGCTAGAGGCTGTATTTATCAACCGATCTTCACGAAACTTCTTGGGTACCCCTGTTATCCCCTTGGGACGAGAACGAGTGTTTCTGAGTGCGGTCTAAAATTCAAGATGGCTGCCAGTGGCCATTTTGTACTGAAATTAGGTCTAATCAGTTTTTTGTACACAACTTCTATACGGCTCAGGCTAGAGGCCGTATTTATGAACCGATCTTTACGAAACTTCTTGGGTACATTTGTTATCACCGTGGGATGAGAACGAGTGTTTTTGGGTGTGGTCCCGAATTCAAGATGGCCACCAGCAGCCATTTTGTACCAAAATTAGTACAATCAGTCTTTTGTACAGAACTTCTGTATGAAAGTTCTGATTTGAATAAATTTTTGTATGAGTGTTTAGTAACATGGAATACATCACATAAAGTACAGGTTTTTTTCTCGTGCAGATATTATGCAAATTAGATGAATTTTGATTTATTGAATGCTACTTAAATACACTGTAAGTGCACATGTCAATACGGCTCGGGCTAGAGGCTGCATTTATCAACCGATCTTCACGAAACTTCTTGGGTACCTTTGTTATCACCTTGGGACGAGAACAAGTGTTTCTGAGTGCGGTCCAAAATTCAAGATGGCTACCAGTGGCCATTTTGTACCGAAATTAGGTCCAATCTTCTTTTTGTCACAACTTCTATACAGCTCGTATTTATGAACTGATCTTCACGAAACTTCTTGGGTACCTTTGTTTTCACATTGGGACAGGAATGAGTGTGTTTTGGGGTGCCTTTGTTATCACTGAGTTACGAGAACAAATATTTTAGGGTTCAGTCAGACCCACTCTGGGACTCAAAGATTTCTTTTCTAGTTTAGCATCTGACTGTCACCCACCTTTACTATACTTTACCTATACATTTGTTACAGGCTACAGCCAGTATCTATGTACAGACCGTTACAATACTTTATATGTACCTTTGTTATCAGGTCATTACCTAGATGTTTGTCATTGCTGTGTCACATACTATACATGTACATGTCTTGACAAGTTGAGCTACAGTGTCATTGACACTTTCATTATGGAAAGTAAGACTCCAGCAATATTTATATACATAAACAGGAGAAAAACAAATTTTAAATTTGACACATATAGAACATGGACAGTAATTTACTGAAACAAATGTAACTCAAATCTTGCCAGTGAATATAGAAAGTAGGTAGTGCATCAGCGATTGCTTCTCTGGGTTGAGACTGAAGGCCAAATGACCGAGACTTGGCCTGCATCATACTCTTTCTCACAGGACTTGAGTTACTGATAGGGTAATTCTATTTTATTCACACTTTATGTTATTTGCAACCTTCTCTTATATACCACATCTGCTTCAGTGAACATTTCCAGAAGAAACATGTTGCCATGTTAACAATATGCATTGATTTAACTTTAGACCATTTCTTGAAGGCCTCAGCAAAGTAGAATTCCATCATACATTGACCTTCAAGTGAAATTATCATGAGAACATTCAATTTCCTTTAACAGTCAACACTGGTCTCCAATACACAAACTAACAATGTTTAATAAATACCTTGTCACAGTCAACAGCAGACACCACTGTTATACAAAATAAACACTCTGTTACACTACCAATAAATGGAAAAGTTCTGTAGGCCTATGCTTAATTGCACTTTGGCAACACTCATGTAGGCCCAAGTCTCTATTCGCTTTACAGAACTGTTTGTGGGTATTACTCGGGGAGCAGAGTCCTGTCCTGAAATAATAGAAATGGACTGATTGTTTATGTTAATGTAGAGCAAATTTAAATGGGGAGGGGTAGGTAGGGTGCTTTTCTATTTTCAAGTATTTTAAACACAGTTGGCCATAACAGTTAGAGGACTTGAACACTCAGTTGCCCTGAACCCGCAGCACCTGTCAGTGACGAAATAAAAAAATCACAGGACAAATGTTTTAATCACCAACAAATCATCATCAATATAAAGGGCAGATTATAAAATTAGTTAATATCACGTTTAACTGGAATAAAGGGATTAAGTTCACTGATTGTCAAAATTGAGGAACGCACAAAGCAAAATGTATGAACAGTTATATAATTAATTAAGATGTAGAGGCAGGGCTTTTGATTCGACTCCTATTTTAATAAAATATAATCTGTTTAATGGATCAACAAATGGCAAGAAAATAAGCCGCAAATGTATAACCAATAATAAAATCAGTTAGTATGTAGATTTTAATTCTGCAGCTACGTATTTTGGTTAATTATCTCCCCTTTATCACTCAGTTGTACTGAGTTATTTACATGTGAGAAAGCTATATAAAGAAGCAATCTTGCAAAAGCCCATTCATGATTTTCTTTCTGGCTCTCTTCTCTTCACTTTGACTTCTCCCTAAAGTCTGTAGAGGGAGAAGTGACTTCTCCCTCAATTTACATACTTAGCTGGTCATTGCTCATAATGCTGCAACATGACGTCACTGAAATTTCCTTTTCATTACCCAAAGCTGGGGAATGATATCACTTGCTATCATAAATTTTTAAACAGAATTTACATTCCACCCTTTACTCAATGCATATGATGTAAAAATTTAAAATTTAAAAAAAGTGAATTTTAAAAATGCCAACAAGACCATATCACATGACTCTTTGTTGGAATGGGCAAGCTCATTCTGATGAGTCACATGACATGGTTTTGTTGAAATTTTTTAAAACATAATTTTTTTTATTGAGTGTTCAGTTTGTAAATTATGTTGCAGATTCATTAAGTAAAGGGTTTATCACTGGGAATTAAATTATGTGTAACATTTTTTTTTACAAAAATTAGCTGTACTGTTGAAACATCCACAGTACACATTTATGATTGTTCTCGTAATTTCAAGGAAACAACCCTCTACAAGTAGATGGTCAATATATTCACATTGCCAAACTGTCATATAATTTACTTAAAATACAGTATATAACTCAAAACAGCTACAATTCAGTGTTTGATGTGTCAATGCTTCTGATGTCTAATACAGTTGACCTTCAAGCTTTCATCTAAGGCATAGGTCTCTAAAAATTTTAAATTAATGCAAACTGAAAAATAGTTGCCTTGATTTTTTCAGGCAATTCTGTTTCAGGTAAAACCATTTTATTGATATTTTGAGCAAGTGAAAGGCGATGTATAAATAGTGATATGCTCACCATACTGTAGTACTGTCTGTTAATACCAATATTTCGGTACAGAATAACAGTTTGATACCTAATCACCCATCCTTATGGAAATACCCCATTTCCTCCCACTTTGCAGCACTTATATTTCATCTAAATTTGGGGAATCATTTGAATTCTCCCAAAAATGGTTGCAAGAATCCATACCTGCTATGAGTGTACCAGGATTCCATGAGGCCACCATGTCTGAATCCCCTGTCATGTACTGATAGCATATGTTAACCCTTTACCCAACACACCTTTTTAATTTTTAAAACAAACTGAATTTGATAAAAAAAATTTGAAAATAAACAATATTTACATATAAAACTTTACAAATATGGATGTCATTGGAACCAGCCCATTGAGCCGGTTCCAATGACATCCATATTTGTACAATTTTATTGACAAAGTGTCAGGATATTTCAGGTCACATTAGACGTGTATTGGTTAATTTGCTGCCGATGTGTTAGGTAAAGTGTTAAATTGACTCACTTCTTTTTATGCGAATCCTAGCAGATGTGCATGAGAATCTACATTGATCCTTGCCGGTTTTGTCAAATTGTTACATGCAGGGGTCAGCCGAGTGGGCGACTTGGGCGAAGAAGTCGCCTTGTCATTCCTCAACTTGCCTTGGCTTACATTGGGGGCGAAATTCACGTCGCCCTCCAAAACTTCCTTGGGAGACATGGCAGTTTACTGTATTTTCTTGTGTTTTATTTTTTAAAAACACCCGCTTCTGCATTCGCAAAAAAAAGTAAACACGGCTGCTGTTAAAGTCCGTCACATGGCTATGAAAATAGCCTAAACTAGCTCAATTTTATATTTCTAAAAAGAATTGTAATGGTGTAGTCGTTCGAACAATTCGCCCCAACTGATAGCAACCAGCACAAAATGGCTATTTAAAAACAAAGTGCCAGCCAAAACAACGAATCACACAAGACACGCATCGAGTTAATTAGAATTTATTAAAGTTAACCACCGTTTCAAAACGAAAAAAAAAATGTATTGGAGACGGTTCGTTCATATCGAAATTGCTTGCGGTTACGCTCTGTTCCACTGAAAAATTGGTTGCATTGAAATTCGCCCCGCAATTTGCATTGAATGTTTTTCTTTGAAAACTTGTGAAGTTGTGTTGGAAGGGGGTCAAATGTAATAAGGCTACAATAGAAATCACAGGTATTTGGATGGATAAGAATGGCAGACCTTCAAAGCACCAATCGCACGTGTCAGTGTAAGATGGTTGGCAGAAATTGTCAGTTTTCTGAACAGTGTGTTATCGCCCAGTGCAGCCGGGAAGGGAGACAACTGAAATATTTTGTCATTTACCTAAGAAATAAATTAACTCAAATTGTTAATAACGCTTAATTTACGAAGGACATCGAAAACTTTTTTAACTACGCTTTTCAACTCAGTTAGGGCATTAAGAAACCATGAATGACCCAGCTTCTTATATGAACTTGGAATTTATTTTAAACACTTTAAATATTTTTTTAAAAAGAATATACCTTCTATTGCAGAGAAGAACACTCTCACCATGGGTCATACTAAATTTCAAATCCACTTATTTGAGGCAAATACAAAATCAACTGCATGGTAACCTTAGTCATCACTGTTAGGCAAAGAGTTAGGGGGTATTCAGAAACCATGAACGACACAGTTTTTTGTAGGTTAGGGGGGTGGGAGGTGGGATTTTAACCTACATTCTGTTATATACCATCTGACTTAGTTTTGTGTGTGTATGTATGTTTGTATAACTTTTATTTATTTTTTTCTCCACAATTGTGTCCTCTATGTTCATTTATTTTGTCACAATGTCATATACGTTTTATGTTTTTTTTCTGATTTCTCCTTCATGTCCACTGACTTCTCCCTCCTGGATCCTGACTTCTCCCTAAAGTCTCTGGAGGGAGAAGTCACTTCTCCCTAAAATCAGCTACCAGGCTGACCCCTGGTTACATGAATCTTTTCATGAATCAATTCTCGGATCCTCATCGACATATAAGTTCCGCTTTGACACTTCAAAATAGATATTACGGTAATCCACACTTTTTATGCCCCCAGCCTCTTTGAGGAGGGGGCATTATGTTATCACCATGCCTGGCATCCATCGTCGTCCGTCCATTAACTTTTTGCATTCCATCAATTAATTAAAGTTCTACCAACTGGATCTTTACCAAACTTCATATGTGGGTTAGGTATGATGAGTGGAAGAAGCCAGTTTATTTTGACCATGATGTGCCAAAGGTCAAGGTCACAGTGACCTCCAATGTTAAATACACTTGAAATTGGTTTTCACTCTATAACTAAAGTTCTACAAACTGGATCTTTACCAAACTTCATATGTGGGTTAGGTATGGTGAGTGGAAGAAGCCTATTTATTTTGACCATGGTGTGCTAAAGGTCAAGGTCACAGTGACCTCCAATGTTAAATACACTTGAAATTGGTTTCCGCTCTATAACTAAAGTTCTGCAAGACTGATCTTGTTTTTTTTTTAGTTCTATCTTCACATTGCTCTTGTCTGTGTCTGCAAACACGGCATTCCAGTTTCACGAGTCTGTGTGAAATGTAATCACGGAGTGATTGATGTCACGTATTTCTGCACTGAAGCCTAGATTTTGTTTATTTTAAACTGAAACAAGCTTCCCAGCTAATCAGAATATATGAATTTATGACCCGGGATAGTTGTTGAAAGTGATATTTTATCAAAGATTAACCTTTATTTGTTATGAAATTAATTATAGTTCCCCGTGGGACCCCCGGGAAGTAAGCAGCACTTGTTTACTGTGGTAAACCAGTTCCGCTTTACTAGTAAAATAGGACCCAGTCACCAATGCTTGGGGTGAAAGTCCTCTAAAATGGGCAACATGTTGATCAACGATTGACTAAACTTGACTTCATCTCCATGTTGTGTCACGATTAGCCATGGTGCATAAATATGTGACGTTAACCACCAACAAACAAACAAACATTAATTATAGTATGAGATGCTCAGTCACAGTTTATTAATTATGGGCAGTCGAAGTGTGCAATCAAAGCCACAAATATTTCATTCACTTAAACTTAGGTAACTTAGATTGTATTTTTATATATTTTATTGTTTGCAGATGAAATATGAATTCAGTTCGAGTTGTAGTAATTTGTAATCAGTTGGGAAGAATTTCTGATTAGCATTTTATAGGTTGGGTTATGTCATGAACTGTATTTTGGGTGAAATAAATCATTTAAATCGTTAATTAAATGAATCAAGTGCATGTACGATTTGTGTATTGGGACATTTTGGCTGTAACACTAACAGAAACAGCATCCCAAAGACGTTTCGTATTGATATAATTTCCATGTTTCATTGAAAAATGAGATCAACTCCCATTCTTGGCTTCATCCATGATCACTTATCTCCAGCCATTAACCCATTGATAGAGCAGTTTCATGGTATTGGGGGATGTCCGATCACCAGAAACATCCCAATATGTGCTCAGTGCAGATGCACTATCATCAATACCAGGTATTTTCTCTGAAAAATACTGGTACCGAACCAACAAATTTCAATACCGTACAGCTCTACAGTGCAGGGTTAGAGCAGAAGGTGAGTTGAGCAACCACAAATACTGAACCTTATTTCCTGAAAATTTTTCATTGGCCTGGTGAAGGGCTAAACTACTGTTGGAAAGGGCTCTTTTCATTTGTACTTTACATCACACCATATCATCAGAGTCAAATGACACTAAGTTTTACTGTCATTATGAAGTAAAGTAGAGCATTAAAATAATGCATATATCAACAGTGGTTAAGATAAAGATTTAATAAAAACTATACTTTATTTGAAAGTCTGTCAATGAGAGCAAATCAGCCAATTAACTTTGATCGCTTTGGAGTACAGTGGAACCCTGTTAATTGAATAGCCATTTTGCCAAAGAAAATTATTCCATTAACAGGAGTATTCAGTTAACAGAGATTGTGTCACTTTCCTGTATTCTAGAGATAAACTTACCATTTATTCTATTATATCTTGTTTGACAGAGCTCCATGAGCTCTGTCAAACAAGATATAATAGATTAAATGCCTGTTTTGGATGTACTGAGGCCAAATAGGTCTATAAATAAAGGAAAACTGGGGAGAATCAGAGTAATTTCTTGACAGGTTACAAGCTTTTTCTTTCAATTAACAGGAGTTTACTCTATAACCTATATTCAATTAACAGGTCAAATTTGTACTAGAGATATGGTAAATGGTTTTGTGTTGAGAAATTCTATTCAATTAACAGTTATTCAGTTAAGAGATTTCCAATTAAGTGGGCTCCACTGTATATGCTAATACTAAGTTAATCCGTAAGTCCTCAGATTAATTTTAAGTTACTAACTACCATATATACAAGAACACTACTGCAGATGACTTAACAGTGTTTCTACATCATTGTTTGCTGCCGAAACAGGCAGCCAACAATGATGTAAAAACAAGTTCTTAAAGAAGAATACACTTGGGACAACGTTTTCAGTGCAACATAAAAGGGGTTGTTTGTGGCTGTCTGGGGACTTAAATGTTAAACATTTCATATTGAATGATTGTAATTTTTTCTAGTTATTATGCCAAATTAAAGCGTATGGAAGAGGAAAGACAGAAAGAATTAGCAGACAGATACAGAGATCGGGTAAATTTTGTCTTACATAAAGATCTATACAGTTGTTGACAGTAGTCAGAGCTGAAAATCACGAAACAGAATCTTTTAATATTTGATTTATACTGCCCTTAGGGTGATAAGATTCCAGTTTGTTCAAATCAAGTTCCTGGATTCATGTTTGGACCAGCCTCGGGGGCCCGAACTTTTACTCCGTGCAATATGAGGAAAATTCTTTAAAAATCTATTTCAGATCCACCAGTCAACATTTTTTGATATTTTGTATTCGCCATCCTCAGAAAGGTAAGATTCAAATTTTGTTAAAACCAAGTCCCTGGGTTCATATTTGAGCTCTCAATGGGAGCCCAAATTTTAACTAAGTGGAATATGAGGAATATGAAGAATATTCTTTAAAAATATTTTTATACTGTACCAATGACCCAGACTTAGCTGGTGCTAACTCCACAAAAACCAGGGCCAAACACAAATTTTGCCCCCCAATCCCCAAAATTTGCATCCAAAACAAAAAGAAATAATGTCCTAAAGGACCTCCATAATACGACTCTACTGCGCATGCGCAGTGACGCAGTCGTCCCGAAATTGGCGCCAAATATCATTCTCTGTTTGGCCCTTCATCAGTCAACATCTCACTGATCTTTGTGCTTGTAAATCTCAGTTTAAAGGATGCCAGACACGTAATTCTTGGAGAAAATGTGATTCTAAGGAGGATAGAAGGAGGAGAGGAAAAAAGAAGTGGCAAAAAATAATCAGGGCTGTACTTAAAATTTTTTGTTAAAATTATGTTAAGTTGCCTATTTTCGAGGCAAACGCCTCTTGTTGTCATTCTTGCTAATTGTTGCACTGCTTATTCAGTGTTTCCTCTCCCCTAACCTTCTAAAGTCCCCCCTTGCAATTCTCCCATGCTTTTGGCATATTTTTGAGAAGTTTCATTTCTAAAATTTCCCTGGGAGAGTTGCTTGGTTACAGAATGTTTTCTGTTATTTTCCCCATAGTTACGTTTTCACCCATGGGTGTATAACGTTTGTGTTCTGCATCTTCCATCTGATGTTCTGCAGATTCTCCCCTGGGAGTCTCTGTTTTGCATCAGATAGAGTGTAATTGAGGACTGATTCCGGGCCAGTTTTTTCAGTGCCTGGAGTCATGTTTTCTTCTGTGTTTACACTGTTTGTTTTCATTGGCAACAGCCTTTTTTGAGGGGGGCTGTTTGTCTTTGAGGTAGTTTATCTCATTATAAGATACATTTATATTATCCGAAAGTGTCTCATTAATTATTTTATATAATTTTAAAATTTTTGACCACACTTTGCCATCGGATCCATCGGGGCTCAACGTTACTTTTCAGCAACTTGGGCTTCTCTGAAAAAATATTTTTTCAAAATTATTTTGTTTTGCAATTGTTTTTTCATTTATTAATGGATCATGTTATTATGTATCTTTGTGTCAGGGGTTTTTGCGAGTAACTAGGACTTATTGTTGTTCCTTCACAATGAAAGGAACTTGTTCAAATTGTAATAGGAAGAAATCTTCCTCTGACTTTCATGATTATTGCATAAATTGTAGTCAGTGTTCTCGCATTAATCCCTGTCCTGTATGTGAACATTGGGATGAGAAACATTGGAAACGTGTGTCACGATATGTTGTTTCTGGAGAAAGAGCGATGCCGGCTCTTTCTCCACAAGGTCACTCTACTCTCTCAGTTTCTATTTCAGAGGAACCAGAACAGGGTGATGTTTCCATGTTATCCTCTTCAAGTGTGCGTCCGTCGTCACAATTAAATACAGAGCTAGCGGCAAAAGTGCTCATGGAGATTAGACAAATGTCGTCCGCTAGCTCGCCCGGTGTAGCGTCCATTCACCGAATGGTTCGGCAGCCGGGTTCGTCCGATGCGGTCCAAGAGGAAATTTTGGGTGATGCGAGCACTATAAAAATAATAGATGCACACCCAGTGACGGCGGATAGTGAACGAGAACGGAGGAAGCCTTTTAGTCCGGTTCCTAGCTCGTCCAGGTCCAGCCGGGCCGCGAGCGAGAGAGGCCCCTCTCTCGTACAACAACATCTGGGACCAGATGTTGTGGTACAAAATGTGTCTTTAGCGGAGCATACGTCCGTCGCTCGGGACGCTCCGTTGTATAAGCAGTCCGCAGAGACTGTTAAGGCTTCCTCTTCTCGCCGGCGCACACGACCGCACCTTGGCTGCGTGACCTCCGATATCTTGCCAGCTTCGCCGAGGAAGGATTATTCGGCGACCAGGTCACACCATCCGGCAGCCAGGGACTCGAGACCGATGGACTCCGGACGTTCGCATAGGAAAAGTATGCGGGAGCCATCCGATGCGGAGCTGCCCTCGGCAAAGCAGCGAAAGACCGCTCCTCCGCAGGTCTCGACGTCGGACATTCTAGTGCAGATAGCACAGCTTATCGCAGCATCCCAGCAGCCGACAGAAACGGTGTCGGATCGAGAATTATCCGACGGCGCTGGGTCGGTACGCTCCGCCGAAGCATCGGGGGCGGACGACCGGGAACATCGGGAGGTCCGACCGGATGGTGAAAGGGATACGGATGAATTGGAGCTATCCCTTTCGGAACAACACAAAGCTGCCGTAGACTTCATCCGGCACTTTCTTCCTCAAGTTGTTCCGTCGGGCCAGACTGCTGCGCTTCCGGACAGGAGAATTATAGCGTCATTGGACTCTGATTTTTTCGAGCGGTTCAGGGACATCGCTCCCGAGTTTCCGTCGCAGTCCAATAATGTTGCAAGAACATTTGAATTATTGAACGACGCTATTTTTAAACTTGCTTCCAGGACAGGGAAAGCAGGCTTCTTGTCCGCAAATACTCTCAACCTGCCTTTCATTAATGCAAGGAATAAATTCGACACGGCAGGTCAGGGTATACCGAGAGTTCCTCTGCGTATGGACGACGAGGCGGAAGACTTAGAGCTATCATTACCGTCGTCAGCTTCTATTCCAACCGCAGTGTTGGAAACAGCTATTGCGTCTAACAGAGCCAATTTAGATGCCTTATCTTACGCAGATCACCTTACGAAGGCGTTATCACTGCGTCTTCAAGGGGAAGAGTTTCAGGATATACAATCCTCCTTAAGACTTCTTTCAAGGGCAGTAGCTTATTCCACGTGTAACTCCGCCCTTTCAGTGGCTAATCTGGAGTTGGTTAGACGTGACGCAGCCCTGTCTACATCCACACTAGTGGATTCTAAGGTGAAGAACTCTCTTAGAGTCGCTTCGGTCTCAGGAGATCTTCTCTTTGACGGCAAGCTTTCCGCTATTTATGATAATATTAAAAAGAAAGCTAGTGATTCTCTGTTGTTTAGATCCGCTCCTAAAAGGTCGGATTCAGCAGACACGAATAAGGCGGGCACTTCTGGGTCTTATCCGCCCAAGAGAGGTTCCTATAGAGGTTCCGGTGCGTCCTCTAGCTCTTATTCGAGAGACCGTCAGGATAGCGACTCTCGTTCGGGACGTCCTTCAGGTCGGGACAATCGGTCGGACGCCCCGAGGTCGACGAGGCGAGGTGCGGGTCGTGGAAGACGTGGTTTCTCCTACCGCAGGCCTCGCAGATCCAGGAGGTGATGGCTCAAACCTCTATCGCGTTCCGGTTGGCGGAAGGTTGTCGAGTTTTTCTCAAGAGTGGGCGTCGATTACGGACGACCCTTGGGTGAGAGGAGTGACTTCGGAAGGTCTAAAGATATCCTTCAAACGAAAGCCTCCATTAACTCGAAGTCCAAAGTGGACTCATCTTCCGTCAAACCCTCAGAAAAGAGACGCTCTGCTATCAGAGGTGCAGTCTCTTTTAATGAAGAACGCGGTAGAGGTCGTAGAAAACCAGGAATCGCTGGGATTCTACAGCCATCTGTTTCTGGTTCCGAAACCAGACGGCTCGTTCCGTCCAGTAATAGATTTGAGCTGGATAAACAAGCTGATCATCGCTCCGAAGTTTTATATGGAGACGATTCGATCGGTCAGAGCGAGTATTCGGGTGAACGATTATGCAACGAGCATAGATCTCAAAGATGCGTACTTTCACGTCATGGTACATCCGACATTCCGAAAGTATCTACGCTTCGCAGTCCTAGGAGTGGTGTATCAGTTCCGGGCCATGTGCTTCGGATTGAATCTAGCACCCTGGGCTTTCACTCGAGTAATGAACTCGGTAATGATTTACTTCCGAGCTCATTCGTCTGCGGTAACGTCGGCCTACCTGGACGACATTCTTCAGAGGTACGGCAACGAGTTAACGCTTCAGAACGATGTTCAGAATCTTCTTCTATTGCTCCGACGTCTCGGTTTCATAGTAAACGAGGAGAAGTCGGATCTGGTGCCGTCCAAGTCATTCACTCATCTGGGAATGAGCTTCGAGACGCACAACAATCTCGTTCGTCTGCCGTTAACCAGAGCGAAATTAGTCAGTTGTTACGCTCGCTATTGTCTAAATACAGACAAAGTCACAGCGAGAGAATTTATGAGACTGATAGGTCTGTGCGGAGCCGCTGCGGATCTCATTCCGATGGGACGGCTACGCACACGGCCTCTTCAAATTTTCTTGACTCAGAATTGGAGTGTGAAAATTCATTCGCTCGATGTAGACGTTCTCTTGTCAGATCAAGTGAAACAAGAGATTCAGACTTGGGCAAACATTCAGTGGTTAACTCAAGGAGTTCCGCTGCAGTTGCCGGATCCGAGTTTTACCATTATGACGGATGCCAGTCAAACAGGTTGGGGTGCATCATTAATCCCAACGGATTCGAGATGCCAGGGTCTTTGGGATCCGCAATTCCTGGGCAAGCACATAAACATCAAGGAAATGATGTCAATTTGGCTTGCGTTACGTCACTGGATGGACATTATTCACGATGCTCATGTCCAAATCCTATCCGACAATACGACAGTAGTGGCGTATATACGGAATCAGGGAGGCACTCATTCAGTTCCGTTGTTCAATCTAACGGAAAGAATCCTTCTGTTTGCGTTGGAACATCACGTTCTTCTTTCGGTCCGTCACATACCGGGTCGTCTGAATGTGCTAGCAGACTCCCTTTCTCGAAAGGGTCGCTTGTTGCCGTCGGAGTGGACTCTCAACAAACAAGTATTCAATCAGATTTGCTACCAATGGGAACGGCCAATGATAGACTTATTTGCGACACATCTCAACAATCAGTTGCAAACGTATGTGTCCCCGTGTCCGGATCCAAGAGCTTTTGCTGTAGACGCTCTATCGATCCCTTGGGACGGAATGATAGGATATGCGTATCCTCCAGCGCCGTTAATTCAACAAGTATTGCTAAAGATAAAACAATCTCAATGCAAGATTCTGTTGGTAGCATCTCTGTCGCCACAGAGACCGTGGATAAATCTACTCAGGTGTCTGTTGTGGGACCTACCGCGGAAGCTCCCTCCACGAGAGGATCTTCTTTGGCAGGGGAAGTCGCGCCAACTGCATCACAACCCGCAAGGTCTCAACCTTCACGTTTTTCCGTTGTGCGGTCCTTCTTGCATGGCAAGCACTTTACAGGACGAGCAGTGGACGCGATTTCTAACTGTAGGAGGACCTCCTCTTCGCTAAACTATGCGGCTAAGTGGAAGGTTTTCCGTCGTTGGTGTAGGGATCATTCTGTTGATATATTTGATCCCTCTATACCAGACATTGCTAACTTTCTAGTATACTTGTTTGACGAAATCAAACTGCAACCGGTTACTATAAAGGGTTATAGATCTATGTTATCTGATACCTATGCACATCATGATAGTTTACAAATTGGATCTAATGTCTCTTTATCGAAATTGGTTAGAAACTTTTCGATAAATAGACCCAGAACTCTTAGATTAATTCCTAAGTGGAATTTAGCTTGGGTTCTCCTTAAATTGAAGGAAAAGCCATTTGAACCTCTTGGGACAGTAGATTTCAAATTCTTATCTTATAAGACAGCTTTTCTCTTAGCTTTCTCTTCTGCCAGAAGAGTCAGTGAGCTTCATGCACTATCGGTGGATGATTCTCATTATCGTAGTGTTGGGAACACTATCACCTTCACTACTAACGTCGGTTTTTTAGCTAAGAATCAGGCTCCTAATAAATATCCGGAACCTATTGTTATTAAGGCTCTTCCGTCTTCAGACGGGCGTAGGCCTTTACTCTGTCCTGTTAGAGCACTACGTATCTATAAACAGAGATCTCAGTTCATCAGAAAGGGACGGAAACGTTTCTTTCTGTCTTTGATGCCTAATAGAAAGGACATTTCAGTCCATTCTATTGCTAGATGGATTCAGTTAACTATCCGTACTGCGTATGAAGATTTATCTTCTTCTCAGCAGTCTGTGCTTAAGATTTCTGCTCATGAAGTAAGAGCTCTTTCTACTTCCTGGGCTTATGCTAATAGTGTTGCTATTACAGATTTAATGAAGGCTGCTTATTGGTCTCAGCCATCCACATTTACTAATTTTTATCTCAGAAATATTGAGTCCATTTCTGGAGACCTGCATTGTTTAGGTCCGTTATCTGTTGCTCAGAATGTCGTCCACTAAACAGTTGCAACTATAGTTATGCAGGCTTTCTGTTCCGGCAGTGACTCCGTCCGGCTGCCCTCTTCGCTCTGGGCTATTTGACCCAGGGCAAGGGGAAGGGGGGGGGCGGGTGTTCCCTTAGGTCACCTGCTTTATAGTGAAAAGCAAGGGAATGCCTCCTCCAAGACAGTATTTCTGAGTCGCTTCCGGGATGGTTTTAAAGTGTAATATTAATGTTTAATTTCATTCATGTCTTATTTTTAAAGTGTAGCTCGGTGTGAAGCATTTGTATATGTCAAGTGTCAAACGGGCTTTAATATACAATACTCGGACACTTTTAAATGATTATAAAGAGTCTCAATTCTCTGGACTACTTTATTTATTGGCTTGTTTTAATAATAATTAGTATAAAGGTTATACTGGATATTAATAGAGAACATGAATGTTATTGTGCTCAATTATTAAGGGTAGTGTATCTTTCTAATTTAAATATTAAATAAGAAAGATACATGTAAAGCCTAATACTCCTTTTCTCCTTAAGGGGTTATCTCTTTATTTTATAATTGAGCTTATTGGATTTTCCTCTATGTCCTAGGCCCTCCAGCCTGTTTACTATTCAGCTAAGTCTGGGTCATTGGTACAGTATAAAAATGTTAAAAAATTTATAGTAATTTATATATTTTTTATACTTACCAATGACCCAGACGGGGATGGCCCTCCCTGAGTTGGGAACTCTTGCCTCCCCGCTGAGTACATAGCGCTGACCAGGCACTGCCAGTAAGAATGATATTTGGCGCCAATTTCGGGACGACTGCGTCACTGCGCATGCGCAGTAGAGTCGTATTATGGAGGTCCTTTAGGACATTATTTCTTTTTGTTTTGGATGCAAATTTTGGGGATTGGGGGGCAAAATTTGTGTTTGGCCCTGGTTTTTGTGGAGTTAGCACCAGCTAAGTCTGGGTCATTGGTAAGTATAAAAAATATATAAATTA
Organism: Pictodentalium vernedei; assembly: GCA_031216915.1. Classification (NCBI taxonomy): domain Eukaryota; kingdom Metazoa; phylum Mollusca; class Scaphopoda; order Dentaliida; family Dentaliidae; genus Pictodentalium; species Pictodentalium vernedei. The sequence continues at coordinate 815,881,103 of CM062297.1, forward strand.
CTATAAATTTTTTAACTTTCTTGTTCAGATTCACTATTCAGAATCTTTTGATATTTGGTATAAAGCTTCTTTGTAGGGTCAAATTCAAATTGTCCACATCAAGTCAATGGGTTCATATTTGTATTCCTTATGGGTGCCCTAATTTCAGCTTAGTGCAATGTGAGGTATATTCTTTAAAATTCTTCTTCAGATCCGCCAATCAGAATCTACTGATGCTTGGTTTAGACTGTAATAAGAGGGTGGGTTCAGATTCAGATTTGTTCAAACCATGTCTCCGGATTCATGTTCGGGATCCCAAAGTCTGGGAGCCCAAATTTTAACTTAGTGCAATATGAGGAATATTTTGATGATGATCCACCAGGCATAATCTTTTGATATTTGGTCCTTGCATATAGCATTACTATGACCCAAGATTAAAGATGTTATACTCAACTGATTTTGGAAGACACCAGTGGAGGTCAAAATTTAACCTAGAACCTTATAAAAAATTTACTCTTTGTTTAAATGAAATGTGCACCCTAGTGACAGTGCTTATTGTGGTGAAATCTAGGTAGATGTATTTATTGGTAGATAAGATTGATGTTGCTCTAATAGGGCCCATAAAGCTGCATGAGGCCCTGAAAGGTAATGGTGGTGTGATGGGTGGGAGAGTCCCATTCGGTGAAAAACATTTTTAGCATTAAAATTTTGAAGGATTTCAAGTGCCTTTAGCAAAAAAAAAATTTATCACCCATCTGACACATGAGGTTGGTGCTTTCTTACTTGGCTTTAGAATGTGTTTTGACAGGGCTGGGATCAGTTAACATTTCAAACGTTAACATGTTAAATTATTTTACCAACGTTAAAAAGATTTAACCAAGCTAATAACGTTTAACTTTGAAGATTATAATTGTATAATATGTAGCATTGCATCGTTATCTTGTATTTACTCAAGCTGGATCACACATGCCGATGATGTCGAATTTTTGCACCATTTAATGAAATTGGAGAACACAAATAATTTAGTTGTCCGTAGCTCTCCTACCAACGTTCATTCTGAATGCTTATTTTCCATGTAAGGACTGGTATTCGAGCAACAGCGGATGTCTCTTTATAAGGATATGGCTGCAGCAGTTGTATTCTTAAATTAAAATATTGCTGAATGTTAGAATTTATGATAACCTGAGAGAACTATCTTAACTACTCATCCCTTGAGTTCCAATGTGTTCTATGTGCCAGTAGGCTGCCAGTAGGCACATAGAACACATTGGAACTCAAGAGACGAACTGTGTGTAAGTTCAATTATATTGAAATTCAAATCAATAAAAATTGCCGAAGTTATTCAAAAAATTTTCATTTTAGCATTTAACGTCCTTTAACTTGTTAATGCAGAATTATTTAACGTGTTAAGGAAAATTTTAACTCCTCCCAACCCTGGATTTCGAATCTTTTTCTGCAAAAAGTATCTTCACCCAACTGACACCTGGGGAAATTGGGTGGGCATTTATGTTGGCATAAAATGACTGGAAATTCTTTGAAAACTCATTCTAAACAAAAAAATCATGCTATAGAATCAAATGGACCACAACATTTGCTATTATTTGAGTCATAGTGTGCTATATGTGGATGCCCATTTTAACCCTCAAGAGCCTGGAGATTCTTTTCTATTCTTCGACAGCCTACACCCTGTGGCTTTGCAGTTGTATTCAGGCATGTCTTGGCTGCCTCTATGGGCAGCCAAGACTTGCCCAAAAACAATGGCAAAGCTACTTAGAATGTACATTTTAAATTTCCTCAGAGACTGCATGTTGGGGCACCTGTTCTGTTGCAGTCACAAGTAATCAAAGTTGGAATTATTAAGTCCGTAAGGGTTAACACATGTTAATGGGAAAATGCTGATTCACTCTCTTTCTTTGCGAACCACTGACTTTAGTTTTCTTCAGAACTATTGGGCCAAATCTAATTTGGCACCCATCATCGTCATGAACACAGTCATTGTGCATTTTGCCTTTTCTTCATCACTTCAGTGCCTTAATTCTGTTTTCATTAAAATTCCTTTCATTTTTCCCAGTAGATACATTTGGTATACACTAAACTTTTAGTTGCCCTTTCAGAAAATGTAGTTAGATTTTGTCATCAACTAACCTGCCTTCAGTTAGATTGGGTGGTACATGACCAGCCTTAGAAACCCAAGTGATGTCATGTTAGCATTTGGGTGGAAGGAAAATTATCCACGATGGTTTTGGGATGTGGAAATCTCACCTTTGAGGCAGATCATTTGTCCCAGACACTCGAGAAACTGGTGCAAATATCTTGCTCCTCAGGTGAGATGCTTCCATTTCACACCTATCAAGGATAATAATTGCTTTATTTTTGTGGCACAGCCATTTTGTTCCACAAAACTTTCAAACTACTATTTTATTTCAACAGCCAGTCTTAAGAGTTGGTTATGTAATGGAATGGTCAGGGGATTTCCCAATCTTGGGTATGTATATTTTATGCCAGTGCCACACTGATTTCTAGCCACCTATCCCTGTGAAATAGTGATGTTGGCCAAACAAAAGAATTTAACACTTAAGGGTCTGGAGTTTTTATTCATTATCGCTATACTTTGAATGTCTACCTCCTATGGCTTTGCAGTTGTTTATAGTAAAGTCTTGATTGCCTACAGAGGTAGTCAAGACTCGCCTAGAAACAACTGACAAGGTACTTAGAAAACAAGTTTTGCATTTACCCAAACAATGATGGTGGGGCACCTGTTCCTTTGCATTAAAAAGTTATCAAAGTTGGAATTAGGCCCTTAAGGGTTAAACCTACAGTGATGGGTCTGATTACATTTACTGCGAAAGTTGTGGGCTTATGTTTACATTGTGCGTCAATGGCATTAAAACAGTAAAATGATTAATATTTATTTATTAATATTTATTGTAGGCAAGAGAAAGGCGAGAAGGGCAGAACAAGGATTATGCAGATACGGAAGTTATCAGAACAACAGCAGATTACAGAGCAGTTGCTCCAGACATGAAACAGTAAGTCAGAAAATATGTGAACATTAGAGTTGGAAAAATTTGAGCTGACCCATAAATAGTTTGTGCAGTTTTTGTCAGCTTGAACAATATTTGTTGGTTACCTAGTTTTCTTGCCATTGCAGCCAGCATATTTTGTGATATAATTTTTTTCAAACTTCCATTGTCTGATTTTTGTTTGAAAACTTCAATACACAATTCATGCCAGAAATCTTCAGACTGGTTTATATATCTTATTTCTTGAGTCATTTTTTTTATAATTATTTTACATCACATTCTAGATACTTGAGTCTAAAATGCTCAGGGTGTGACTCGGCTGAGACCACAGAACTCTACATGGTGGGGGGGGGGGGGGGGGGGGGGGGGAGGGGGGGGGATAAACCATCTTGGCTCTGTTCCAGACAAAATGAAGTTGGGCATACACAAATTTATTTGGCTAGTTCAAACAAAAAGCCATGGATTTCAAATTTAATCTCACTGATATGAGCACCCCAATGAGATAAAATAACAAAACCCAGATCAGTTACCTTTTAATGTAATTTTTGTTTATTATCCGATAAAGTGCACTTAAGAATTGGTCATGACACATGATAGGCAAACAAAAGAGAACTATCTCAAACAAATAACATCATAATAACTTTTGAAATTAGAAATGGTCATTGTGTAGTAATATCTTGCAATGCAGATCTCAATTTATCTTCATACCAAATTACTAAATGTAACTCAGTTTTTCCAATATTTTGGTGTATTAGGCTTATTAAAAATTGTTTTTGTTTCTCAGGCAGTTTTCTCTCAATTTTATGATGAGGGGGAGAGGATTTTTTTAGCTCACCTGACTGCAAGTCAGTTGGAGCTATTGCGATCACTTGGCATCCGGCGTCCAGTAACTTTTGGAAACTTGTCTTCTTCATCACAACCACTGGGCCAAATTCACACATATATTGCACAGACCATCTATGGAGTATACCCTTTCTATTTTGTTCAAATGAAGCAGCTGCCATCTTTGGGCTCTGGTTAATGCCTCAAAAGCTTAAAAATCATTAAAAATCTTCTCATGAACCACAAGAGGGAATGCCTTGATATTTGGTATGGAACATCCTTTGGTGTTAAAGATTAAAGTGTGTTCAAGTGAAGTTGGTAGGTCAATATTTTCGGCTCTTTATGGGAGCATATCCATTTTGGGCTGAGCCTAAAATTTGTATTTCAAGAACCGGGGGCCAATTTGAACTTAATTTTGCATGTAGTATAAGTGAGTCCAAAGTAATTGATTGCTGCCCGGGAAAAAAGTTGTTCACAGCCCCGTGGGAACGCCAGGGGCTAAAAAATAGAAAAATATTTAAACGCCCATAATTCCCAAACCACATGGAACAGAGAACTGTTATTTGGTATGATGCATCCTTAGGACCAGTAGAATGGAATGCTAAAAAAAAATTGCCATCAGTTGTTCCGGAGTATTCTGCAGGTGGCATTGAAGAAAAAATGCTGACTCAGCATTTTGCAGTAACTTATCCTGAAGTAACAGCTTTTACATTTATTCAAACTAGAAAACAAATTGTGATAGATCAGTGGAGTTAGCTGTCAAACATGACATGTATATCTTATTTTTCATCAGCATTCAATTTCATTTCAAACAAAAGTTTGAGAGAAACCCTTTACTTCCTTTTTGGAAATAAAATGATTCGGTTCAATGCTTTTAACCCTCTCGAGACTTCAATGTGGGTTCCAAAGATTTTTTTTCATGTAATCTGAGAATAATGATAACCCTTTCCATACTCACATTACTGCTCTAAACCTCATTCAAATAAGTGACAGAGCAAAAAAATGCCAATTTCTGATTCCCTGATCGAACCCTTTCAGTGCTGTGCACATATATGTTTTTTTCTAGTTTCTTGGAAAAATTTGATCTGATTCCTGTATAAATATATTTAATTTAACCCTCTCAAGACTTCAATGTAGGTTCCAAAGATTTTATTTCATGTAATGTGAAAATAATGATAACCCTTTCCATACTCACTTTTCTGCTCTAAACATCATTAAGATAACTGCAGAACCAAATATGTCCATTTCTGATTCCTTGATCGACCCCTTTTAATGTTGTGCACATATCCATTTTTTTCTGGTTTCTTGGAAACATCTGATTCCTCCATGAATATCTTTTAATTCTGTTAATGAAAAACTATTTCTGATTTCTTTAAAAAATATTTTACCCCCTCCAAAATAAGCAGCCATAAATTCTCTTTCCATTTTGTTTGTTTCTGATGCTTTAACCATTTTCACATAGATTTGATTATAAAACCACTGTGCCAAATTCATTCATTTATGGCACAGACCATCTTTGAAGGATACCTTTTCTACTTTGTTCAAATGAAGCTGCTGCCATCTTCAGGCTGGAGGAGTTTACTCTTCCGATTCCCCCCACCACCCCCCCCCCCCCCCCCCCCCCCCCCCCAAAATACTATTATCCCTTGAGGTAGGGCCGTCTGCTTTTCATGTTAGGTAAAGGTTTATAAAAACAAAAAAAACAGTGAAGTCCCCATTACACCCACGGCAAAGCATCTTTGTTTGCGCACTCGGATACATGACCCAGTTGTTGATTGCATAACTCACTTGTTAAGTTATCGTTCATAATCAAACCGGGAAATCCCAGTAAATCACACTTTGGAAAGTAATAAAATATAGTATCACTGCAGAGATTTTGGGGTAAAAAAGGAGTGATGAGGCAGATTTGTAATGATGAGGGAGGTGTCTAAGAAACAAGATTTTTTTGTTGACACAGCTTCATTAAGATAATTGTCAAAGGATAAGTTTCAGTTGTTGTATGCAGCATTTCCAAACAGAGTAAGAGATCTCACCTGGAAGGTTGCATCAGGCTGTATAAACTAGAAATTAAGGGGGACCTCAAAAAATGGTAACTGTAACTTTGTTCTTCAGGCAACTCTTATCAATCAGTTAGCAGGGGATATTCAATTAACAGGGATTTGATTAGTTTTCCTGCATTTAACCTGAGCATTTATTCTGTTTTAGTTTGTTATAGTACTGAAATGGTTAACTGGATAACTGGTTTGAAACCAGTTACCTACCTAACTGATCAGAAAAATTGTCAACTGATTATCTGAAATATCGATAGTGATCATTCCAAGGTAGTAAATCTGCTTCTTCTCCTTTGGGATAGATTACCCCACAAAGCTGTGTTGTATATATTGAGGAATAAACGACTTTGTTGTTTAAGACTTCATTAATGATCAGCAGTTCCCGTGAGTACTGACTAATTGTAAAACTATTGCATAGTATGTATACAAACAAACATTGTTGAGTACTCAACAATGTTCATTTGTATAACTCCGGAATCGGGTCAGCGAATACTGCTTTCCAATCCCGATAGTTTTGACTCCATATTCGGTGAAATAATATCCAGAGATAACCGGATGATATGTGGTTATAGCTCTCAGTTAATCGGTTGTGAAAATGAGCTAACCATTTCAGCCCTACTTTCTTATAATAGCTTGAATGCCAGCATTGGATGTACCAAGATCACATAGGTTTATAAACAAAGAGAATTGGGTGATTGTCAGAGTGATTTCTTGACATATAACAAATTTATTGATGCAATTAACATGAGTTTACTTTATAATCTATGGGTAGTTAACAAGTCACATTTGTGCTGAAGGTGCGATAAATGGTTTCGTGATTGGAAGTTAAATTTAATTAACAGGATTCATCATTGGAGAGGGCTTAACTGGTTAAGTGCTAGAAGCCATTACCATGGGTTTATTGAAAAGTGTTGAAAGCCACTTTAGTGGCTTTACAATGTATGCCTAAACTTGTAGTGTGAGAAAAATATATAAAATTGCTTTATTACAATTTAATGGAGAGTGCCAGTTAGTGCCCTCCAATAAATTGTAACAAAACAATTATTTATCTTGCTAAATTAAGGCTCCCTTGCAATGGTATCTTTGAAAAAAAATTCATTTCAAATCACCTTTGAAAAATAATTTAACACTCTACCAGTAAAAGGGATCTTTCCATCAGTGTGCTGCATCACAGTGGTTCATCATTATAGTCAAACAACACAAGGTTTATTATAATTGTAAAGTACTATGTGATTATTGAAGAATTTACAAATTAATACAATGGCAATTTCGAGTAAAAATATATGTCAAAATTCTGGGAATATACGCAAAAAATTAAAAAATTGGTCACCTCCTTTTTAGGTGAATAGCAGTTGAAATGCTTGTTCACTCAATCTGTGCATTTGCAGGCCTGTGCATAGAATTCAACTTGCTTTTATAAGTTTTAGGTTGTCACCTCAATATTCTGTGCATGTATGTGTAAGCCTTGTTAAAGGCAGGTATGATATGAATTTGATGAAGTTATGACTCGTGGACAAACTATGGTGTATTGTGGAGCATTAGTGGTAGTTATATAACAGAAAGGAATGTTTCAAGTTCTGGTATCATTTTAACAAAGTGGATTTGTACCAGAAGCGATAACTTGAAAAGTTCCTCTCTATTTAAGAAATAATTGTTGTTTTCCTTTGGTGCGATATAAACCGAAAAATTTCAGCACAAGCTTCATAACTCGCATAGCGAGTTATGATTAAGCTTGTGCTCAAAATTTTCGGTTTATATCGCATAAACCAAAGGAAAACAACAGTTATTTCTTATAATTTAATCCGGCTGTAATATTAAAATATTAAAACTGTGTGTACGAGAACGAAAAACTTTTAATTTTTGTAAAAGACAACAGTCAAACTCAGGAAAGTGTGCCACAAACAGGTCACATCAATCATTGTCAAATTGTTTGTTGTTTTGATTTTCAATCGCAGACGACAGATATTTAGCAAGTCACGTATCAATATCATTAAAAACATTTTTTTTAAGTTCCCCCAAAATCATGTTTGGATGTATGATCTTTTCCAGAGTCTTCAAAGTTGGATCGGATGTTCGAACGTGTGGACATTCCAAATCATTACGTGATTTGGTTTATACGATTTTGATGACTTTCATGCTGTATGATTTCAACCAATCAAACGCAGAGGCAGGGGCAAATGATTAAATTATATTCAGATAACTTTAATATGACAGTTGTTTTTTAATTTACCTCAATATTGTTTTGTTTTTTATATTCAGAGGTGAAAATTATGCGGAAAGAAGAAAACAAGTGATCCAAGAATCTAAATACCTTGGAGGTGATATGGAACACACCCATTTGGTGAAGGGTTTAGACTATGCTTTATTAGAAAAGGTAAGAGATGTTTTAACCCTTTGCATACTGATGTCAAAATGATGAATTTTAAAGCTGCAATTATTTCACATAGTGCAATTAGGAATTTAACCAGTTTAATAATCCTGTTTGGGAGAGTTCAAAGAGCTCTGCCAAACATGACTGAGATGGTTGAATTTCTAGTTGCAATTACACGAAATGTTTGCAAATTGAAATTTTTGTATTTTGACATCAGTGCGCAGAGAGTTAATTTTAAATCAAAATCATGTGAGCTGTTTGTAAAGTAATTGGGTTATTTCTCAGTTTAGTCAGTAGATAAGTCTCACATCCTTTGTGTTTGAAAAGTAATCTTGCAGCCAGGTGTTCTTTTGGAAACTTCTAAAAATTCCTGATGGCCTTGTTTCCTTTGGGAACAGATTCTTCTTAAAACCTCATTTTGTGAAAAATAAAACAGACAAATAATTTTGAGAAGAATCATGTTCATTTGATGAATTGAAAAAGGTTATCAACTAAATGTTAAAAAATTTATAGTAATTTATATATTTTTTATACTTACCAATGACCCAGACTTAGCTGGTGCTAACTCTAACAAAACCAGGGCCAAACACAAATTTTGCCCCCCAATCCCCAAAATTTGCATCCAAAACAAAAAGAAATCATGTCCTAAAGGACCTCCATACTACGCCTCTACTGCGCATGCGCAGTGACGCAGACGTCCCGAAATTGGTGCCAATTATCATTCTTACTGGCAGTGCCTGGTCAGCGCTATGTTCTCAGCGGGGAGGCAAGAGTTCCCAACTCCAGGGAGGGCCATCCCCGTCTGGGTCATTGGTAAGTATAAAAAATATATAAATTACTATAAATTTTTTAACATTTTTATACTGTACCAATGACCCAGACTTAGCTGAATAGTAAACAGGCTGGAGGACCTAGGACATAGAGGAAAATCCAATAAGCTGAACTATATAGTAAAGAGGTAAGCCCTTAAGGAGAAAAGGAGTATTAGGCTTTACATGTATCTTTCTTATTTAATATTAAATTAGAAAGATACACTACCCTTAATAATTGAGCACAATAACATTCATGTTCTCTATTAACATCCAGTATATCCCTTATACTAATTATTTTTAAAGCAAGCCAATAAATAAAGTAGTCCAGAGAATTGAGACTCTTTATAGTCATTTAAAAGTGTCCGAGTATTGTATATTAAAGCCTGTTTGACACTTGACATATACAAATGCTTCACACCGAACTACACTTTAAAAATAAGACATGAATGAATTTTAACATTAATATTACACTTTAAAACCATCCCGGAAGCGACTCAGAAATACTGACTTGGAGGAGGCATTCCCTTGCTTTTCACTATAAGCAGGTGACCTAAGGGACCCCCCCCCCCCCCCCTTCCCCTTGCCCTGGGTCAAATATCCCAGAGCGAAGAGGGCAGCCGGACAGAGTCACTGCCAGAACAAAAAGCCTGCATAACTATAGTTGCAACTGTTTAGTGGACGACATTCTGAGCAACAGATAACGGACCTAAACAATGCAGGTCTCCAGAAATGGACTCAATATTTCTGAGATAAAAATTCGTAAATGTGGATGGCTGAGACCAATAAGCAGCCTTCATTAAATCTGTAATAGCAACACTATTAGCATAAGCCCAGGAAGTAGAAAGAGCTCTTACTTCATGAGCAGAAATCTTAAGCACAGACTGCTGAGAAGAAGATAAACTTTCATAAGCAGTACGGATAGTTAATTGAATCCATCTAGCAATAGAATGGACCGAAATGTCCTTTCTATTAGGCATCAAAGACAGAAAGAAACGTTTCCGTCCCTTTCTGATAAACTGAGATCTCTGTTTATAGATACGTAACGCTCTAACAGGACAGAGTAAAGGCCTACGCCCGTCTGAAGACGGAAGAGCCTTAATAACAATAGGTTCCGGATATTTATTAGGAGCCTGATTCTTAGCTAAAAAACCCACATTAGTAGTGAAGGTGATAGTGTTCCCGACACTACGATAGTGAGAATCATCCACCGACAGTGCATGAAGCTCACTGACTCTTCTAGCAGAAGAGAAAGCTAAGAGAAAAGCTGTCTTATAAGATAAGAATTTGAAATCTACTGTCCCAAGAGGTTCAAATGGCTTTTCCTTCAATTTAAGAAGAACCCAAGCTAAATTCCACTTAGGAATTAATCTAAGAGTTCTGGGTCTATTTATCGAAAAGTTTCTAACCAACTTAGATAAAGAGACATTAGATCCAATTTGTAAACTATCATGATGTGCATAGGTATCAGATAACATAGATCTATAACCCTTTATAGTAACAGGCTGCAGTTTGATTTCGTCAAACAAGTATACTAGAAAGTTTGCAATGTCTGGTATAGAGGGATCGAATATATCTACAGAATGATCCCTACACCAACGACGAAAAACCTTCCACTTAGCCGCATAGTTTAGCGAAGAGGAGGTCCTCCTACAGTTAGAAATCGCGTCCACTGCTCGTCCTGTAAAGTGTTTGCCATGCAAGAAGGACCGCACAACGGAAAAACGTGAAGGTTGAGACCTTGCGGGTTGTGATGGAGTTGGCGCGATTTCCCCTGCGAAAGAAGATCCTCTCGTGGAGAAAGCTTTCGCGGTAGGTCCCACAACAGACACCTGAGTAGATTTATCCACGGTCTCTGTGGCGACAGAGATGCTACCAACAGAATCTTGCATTGTGATTGTTTTATCTTTAGCAATACTTGTTGAATTAACAGCGCTGGAGGATACGCATATCCTATCATTCCGTCCCAAGGGATCGACAGAGCGTCTACTGCAAATGCTCTTGGATCCGGACACGGAGACACATACGTCTGCAACTGATTGTTGAGATGTGTCGCAAATAAGTCTATCATTGGCCGTTCCCATTGGTAGCAAATCTGATTGAATACTTGTTTGTTGAGAGTCCACTCCGACGGCAACAAGCGACCCTTTCATGAAAGGGAGTCTGCTAGCACATTCCGACGACCCGGTATGTGACGGACCGAAAGAAGAACGTGATGTTCTAGTGCAAACAGAAGGATTCTTTCCGTTAGATTGAACAACGGAACTGAATGAGTGCCTCCCTGATTCCGTATATACGCCACTACTGTCGTATTGTCGGATAGGATTTGGACATGAGCCTTGTGAATAATGTCCATCCAGTGACGTAACGCAAGCCAAATTGACATCATTTCCTTGATGTTTAAGTGCTTGCACAGGAATTGCGGATCCCAAAGACCCTGGCATCTCGAATCCGTTGGGATTAATGATGCACCCCAACCTGTTTGACTGGCATCTGTCATAATGATAAAACTCTGATCCGGCAGCTGCAGCGGAACTCCCTGAGTTAACCACTGAATGTTTGCCCAAGTCTGAATCTCTTGTTTCACTTGATCTGACAAGAGAACGTCTACATCGAGCGAATGAATTTTCACACTCCAATTCTGAGTCAAGAAAATTTGAAGAGGACGTGTGCGTAACCGCCCCATCGGAATGAGATCCGCGGCGGCTCCGCACAGACCTATCAGTCTCATAAATTCTCTCGCCGTGACTTTGTCTGCGTGCAGACAATAGCGAGCGTAACAACTGAGTAATTTCGCTCTGGTTAACGGCAGACGAACGAGATTGTTGTGCGTCTCGAAGCTCATTCCCAGATGAGTGAATGACTTGGACGGCACCAGATCCGACTTCTCCTTGTTTACTATAAAACCGAGACGTCGGAGCAATAGAAGAAGATTCTGAACATCGTTCTGAAGCGTTAACTCGTTGCCGTACCTCTGAAGAATGTCGTCCAGGTAGGCCGACGTCACCGCAGACGAATGAGCTCGGAAATAGATCATTACCGAGTTCATTACCCGAGTGAAAGCCCAGGGCGCTAGATTCAATCCGAAGCACATCGCCCGGAATTGATACACCACTCCTAAGACTGCGAAGCATAGGTACTTTCGGAATGTCGGATGTACCATGACGTGAAAGTATGCATCTTTGAGATCTATGCTTGTTGCATAATCGTTCACCCGAATACTCGCTCTGACTGACCGAATCGTCTCCATATAAAACTTCGGAGCGACGATCAGCTTGTTTATCCAGCTCAAATCTATGACTGGACGGAACGAGCCGTCTGGTTTCGGAACCAGAAACAGATGGCTGTAGAATCCCGGAGATTCCTGGTTTTCTACGACCTCTACCGCATTCTTCATTAAAAGAGACTGCACCTCTGATAACAGAGCGTCTCTTTTCTGCGGATTTGATGGAAGATGAGTCCACTTTGGACTTCGAGTTAAAGGAGGCTTTCGTTTGAAGGATATCTTTAGACCTTCCGAAGTCACTCCTTTCACCCAAGGGTCGTCCGTAATCGACGCCCATTCTTGTGAAAAGCTCGACAACCTTCCGCCAACTGGTACGCGATAGAGGTTTAGGCCATCACCTCCTGGACCTGCGAGGCCTGCGGTAGGAGAAACCACGTCCTCCACGACCCGCACCTCGCCCCGTCGACCTCGGGGCGTCCGACCGATTGTCCCGGCCTGAAGGACGTCCCGAACGAGAGTCGCTACCCTGACGGTCTCTCGAATAAGACCAAGAGGACGCACCGGAACCTCTATAGGAACCTCTCTTGGGTGCATTAGACCCAGAAGTGCCTGCCTTATTCTTGTCTGCTGTATCCGACTTCTTAGAAGCAGATTTGAACAACAGAGAATCCGAAGCTTTCTTTGTAATTTTATCATAAATAGCAGAAAGCTTGCCGTCAAAGAGAAGTTCTCCTGAGACCGAAGCGACTCTAAGAGAGTTCTTCACCTTAGTATCCACTAGTGTGGATGTAGCTAGGGCTGCGTCACGTCTAACCAACTCCAGATTTGCCACTGAAAGGGCGGAGTTACACGTGGAATAAGCTACTGCCCTTGAAAGAAGTCTTAAAGAGGATTGTATATCCTGAAACTCTTTCCCTTGAAGGCGCAGTGATAACGCCTTAGTAAGGTGATCTGTGTAAGATAAGGCATCTAAATTGGCTCTGTTAGACGCAATAGCTGTTTCCAACACCGCGGTTGGAATAGAAGCCGACGACGGTAATGATAGCTCTAAGTCTTCCGCCTCGTCGTCCATACGCAGAGGAACTCTCGGGATACCCTGTCCTGCCGTATCAAATTTATTCCTTGCATTAATGAAAGGCAGGTTGAGAGTATTAGCGGACAAGAAACCTGCTTTCCCCGTCTTGGAAGCAAGTTTAAATATAGCGTCGTTCAATAATTCAGATGTTCTTGCAACATTATTGGACTGCGACGGAAACTCGGGAGCGATGTCCCTGAACCGCTCAAAAAATTCAGAGTCCAATGACGCTATAATCCTCTTGTCCGGAACCGCAGCAGTCTGGCCCGACGGAACAACTTGAGGGAGAAAGTGCCGGATGAAGTCCACGGCAACTTTATGTTGTTCCGAAAGGGATAGCTCCAAGTCATCTGTATCCCTTTCACCATCCGGTCGGACCTCATGATGTTCCCGGTCGTCCGCCCCCGATGCTTCGGCGGAGCATACCGACCCAGTGCCGTCGGATAATTCTCGATCCGACACCGTTTCTGTCGGCTGCTGGGATGCTGCGATAAGCTGTGCTATCTGCACAAGAATGTCCGGCGTTGAGACCTGCGGAGGCGCAGTCTTTCGCTGCTTCGCCGAGGGCAGCTCCGCATCAGATGGCTCCCGCATACTTTTCCTATGCGAACGTCCGGAGTCCATCGGTCTTGAATCCCTGGCTGCTGGATGGTGTGACCTGGTCGCCGAAGAATCCTTGATCGGCGAAGCTGGTAATATATCGGCGGTCACGCAGCCAAGGTGCAGTCGTGTGCGCTGACGAGAAGAGGAAGCCTTAACAGTCTCCGCGGACTGCTTATAAAACGGAGCGTCCCGAGCGACGGACGTATGCTCCGCTAAAGACACATTTTGTACCACAACATCTGGTCCCAGATGTTGTTGTACGAGAGAGGGGCCTCTCTCGCTCGCGGCCCGGCTTATGTTAAGTTGCTTATTTTCGAGGCATGGGCCTCTTGTTGTCATTCTTGCTAAATGTTGCACTGCTTATTCAGTGTTTCCTCTCCCCTAGCCTTCTAAAGTCCCCCCTTGCAATTCTCCCATGCTTTTGGCATATTTTTGAGAAAGTTCATTTCTAAAATTTCCTGGGAGAGTTGCTTGGTTACAGAATGTTTTCTGTTATTTTCCCCATAGTTACGTTTTCACCCATGGGTGTATAACGTTTGTGTTCTGAATCTTCCATCTGATGTTCTGCAGATTCTCCCCTGGGAGTCTCTGTTTTGCATCAGATAGAGTGTAATTTGATGACTGATTCCGGGCCAGTTTTTTCAGTGCCTGGAGTCATGTTTTCTGGTGTTTTACACTGTTTGTTTACATTGGCAACAGCCTTTTTTGAGGGGGGCTGTTTGCCTTTGCTGTAGTTTATCTCACTATAAGATACATTTATATTATCCGTAAGTGTCTCATTAATTATTTAATATAAATTTAAAATTTTTGACCACACTTTGCCATCGGGGCTCAACGTTACTTTTCAGCAACTTGGGCTTCGCTGAAAAAATATTTTTCAAAAATTATTTTGATTTGCAATTGTTTTTTCATTATTTATGGATCATGTTATTATGTATCTTTGTGTCAGGGGTTTGTGCGAGTAACTAGGCCTTGTTGTTGACTTTTCACAATGAAAGGATATTGTTCAAATTGTAATAGGAAGAAATCTTCCTCTGACTTTCATGATCATTGTATTAATTGTAGTCAGTGTTCTCGCACTAATCCCTGTTCTTTATGTCAATATTGGGATGACAAACATTGGAAACGTGTGTCACGGTATGTTGTTACTGGAGAAAGGGCTATGCCGGCTCTTTCTCCGCAAGGTCACTCTACTCTCTCAGTTTCTATTTCAGAGGAACAAGAACAGGGTGATGTTTCCATGTTATCTTCCGCAAGTGCGCTTCCGTCGTCACAAATGAATACAGAGCTAGTGGCAAAAGTGCTCATGGAGATTAAACAAATGTCGTCCGCTAGCTCGCCCGGTGTAGCGTCCATTCACTGAATGGTTCGGCAGCCGGGTTCGTCCGATGCGGTCCAGGAGGAAATGTTGGGTGATGCGAGCACTATAAACATTCAACGTGCACACCCAGTGACGGCGGATAGTAGGCGAGATCGGAGGAAGCCTTTGAGTCCGGTCCCTAGCTCGTCCAGGTCCAGCCGGGCCGTGAGCGAGAGAGGCCCCTCTCTCGTACAACAACATCTGGGACCAGATGTTGTGGTACAAAATGTGTCGCAAGCGGAGCATACGTCCGTCGCTCGGGACGCTCCGTTGTATAGGCAGTCCGCGGGGACTGCTCAGGCTTCTTCTTCTCGTCAGCGCACACGACCGCACCTTGGCTGCGTGACCGCCGATATTTTACCAGCTTCGCCGATCAGGGATTCTTCGGCGACCAGGTCACACCATCCGGCAGCCAGGGACACGAGGCCGATGGACTCTGGACATTCGCATAGAAAAAGTATGCAGGAGCCATCAGATGCGGAGCTGCCCTCGGCGAAGCAGTGAAAGACTGCGCCTCCGCAGGCCTCGATGCCGGACGTGCTTGTGCAGATAGCATAACTTATCGCAGCATCCCAGCAGCCGACAGAAACGGTGTCAGATCGGGAATTATCCGACGGCGCTGGGTTGGTACGCTCCGCCGAAGCATCGGGGGTGGACGACCGGGAACATCATGAGGTCCGACCGGATGGTGAAAGGGATACGGATGACTTGGAGCTATCCCTTTCGGAACAACATAAAGCTGCCATGGACTTCATCCAGCACTTTCTCCCTCAAGTTGTTCCGTCAGGCCAGACTGCTGCGGTTCCGGACAAGAGGATTATAGCGTCATTGGACTCTGAATTTTTTGAGCGGTTCAGGGACATCGCTCCCGAGTTTCCGTCGCAGTCCAATAATGTTGCAAGAACATTTGAATTATTGAACGACGCTATATTTAAACTTGCTTCCAAAACGGGGAAAGCAGGTTTCTTGTCCGCCAATACTCTCAACCTGCCTTTCATTAATGCAAGGAATAAATTCGACACGGCAGGACAGGGTATTCCAAGAGTTCCTCTGCGTATGGACGACGAGGCGGAAGACTTAGAGCTATCATTACCGTCGTCGGCTTCTATTCCAACCGCGGTGTTGGAAACAGCTATTTCGTCTAACAGAGCCAGTTTAGATGCCGTATCTTATGCAGATCACCTTACTAAGGCGTTATCACTGCGCCTTCAAGGGAAAGAATTTCAGGATATACAATCCTCTTTAAGACTTCTTTCAAGGGCAGTAGCTTATTCCACGTGTAACTCCACCCTTTCAGTGGCAAACCTGGAGTTGGTTAGATGTGACGCAGCCCTAGCTACATCCACACTCGTGGATACTAAGGTGAAGAACTCTCTCAGAGTCGCTTCGGTCTCCGGAGAACTTCTCTTTGACGGCAAGCTTTCTGCTATTTATGATAAAATTACAAAGAAAGCTTCGGATTCTCTGTTGTTCAAATCTGCTTCTAAGAAGTCGGATACAGCAGACAAGAATAAGATAGGCACTTCTGGGTCTAATGCGCCCAAGAGAGGTTCCTATAGAGGTTCCGGTGCGTCCTCTTGGTCTTATTCGAGAGACCGTCAAGGTAGCGACTCACGTTCGGGACGTCCTTTGGGCCGGGACAACCGGTTGGACACCCCGAGGTCGATGGGACGAGGTGCGGGTCGTGGAGGACGTGGTTTCTCCTACCGCAGGCCTCGCAGGTCCAGGAGGTGATGGCTTAAACCTCTATCGCGTGCCGGTTGGCGGAAGGTTGTCGAGCTTTTCACAAGAATGGGCGTCGATTACGGACGACCCTTGGGTGAGAGGAGTGACTTCGGAAGGTCTAAAGATATCCTTCAAACGAAAGCCTCCATTAACTCGAAGTCCAAAATGGACTCAACTTCCGTCAAATCTGCAGAAAAGAGATGCTCTATTATCAGAGGTGCAGTCTCTTTTAATGAAGAACGCGGTAGAGGTCGTAGAAAACCAGGAGACTCCGGGATTCTACAGCCATCTGTTTCTGGTTCCGAAACCAGACGGCTCGTTCCGTCCAGTCATAGATTTGAGCTGGATAAACAAGCTGATCGTCGCTCCGAAGTTTTATATGGAGACGATTCGGTCGGTCAGAGCGAGTATTCGGGTGAACGATTATGCAACAAGCATAGATCTCAAAGATGCGTACTTTCACGTCATGGTACATCCAACATTCAGAAAGTATCTACACTTCACAGTCCTAGGAGTGGTGTATCAATTCCGGGCGATGTGCTTCGGATTGAATCTAGCACCCTGGGCTTTCATTCGGGTAATGAACTCGGTAATGATCTATTTCCAAGCTCATTCGTCTGCGGTAACGTCGGCCTACCTGGACGACATTCTTCAGAGGTACGGCAACGAGTTAACGCTTCAGAACGATGTTCAGAATCTACTTCTATTGCTCCGACGTCTCGGTTTTATAGTAAACGAGGAGAAGTCAGATCTGGTGCCGTCCAAGTCATTCACACATCTGGGAATGAGCTTCGAGACGCACAACAATCTCGTTCGTCTGCCGTTAACCAGAGCGAAATTAGTCAGTTGTTACGCTCGCTATTGTCTGCACGCAGACAAAGTCACAGCGAGAGAATTTATGAGACTGATAGGTCTGTGCGGAGCCGTTGCGGATCTCATTCCGATGGGGCGGTTACGCACGCATCCTCTCCAAATTTTCTTGACTCAGAATTGGAGTGTGAAAATTCATTCGCTCGACATAGACGTTCTCTTGTCAGATCAAGTGAAACAAGAGATTCAGACTTGGGCAAACATTCAGTGGTTAACTCAGGGAGTTCCGCTGCAGTTGCCGGATCTGAGTTTTACCATTATGACGGATGCCAGTCAAACAGGTTGGGGTGCATCATTGATCCCAACGGATTCGAGATGCCAGGGTCTTTGGGATCCGCAATTCCTGGGCAAGCACATAAACATCAAGGAAATGATGTCAATTTGGCTTGCGTTACGTCATTGGATGGACATTATTCACTATGCTCATGTCCAAATCCTATCCGACAATACGACAGTAGTGGCGTATATACGGAATCAGGGAGGCACTCATTCAGTTCCGTTGTTCAATCTAACGGAAAGAATCCTTCTGTTTGCGCTAGAACATCAGGTTCTTCTTTCGGTCCGTCACATACCGGGTCGTCTGAATGTGCTAGCAGACTCCCTTTCACGAAAGGGTCGCTTGTTGCCGTCAGAGTGGACTCTCAACAAACAAGTATTCAATCAGATTTGCTACCAATGGGAACGGCCAATGATAGATTTATTTGCGACACATCTCAACAATCAGTTGCAGACGTATGTGTCTCCGTGTCCGGATCCAAGAGCATTTGCAGTAGACGCTCTGTCGATCTCTTGGGACAGAATGATAGGATATGCGTATCCTCCAGCGCCGTTAATTCAGCAAGTATTGCTAAAGATAAAACAATCTCAATGCAAGATTCTGTTGGTAGCATCTCTGTCTCCACAGAGACCGTGGATAAATCTACTCAGGTGTCTGTTGTGGGACCTACCGCGAAAGCTTCCTCCACGGGAGGATCTTCTTTCGCAGGGGAAATCGCTTCAACTCCATCACAACCCGCAAGGTCTCAACCTTCACGTTTTTCCGTTGTGCGGTCCTTCTTGCATGGCAAGCACTTTACAGGACGAGCATTGAATGTGATTTCTAACTGTAGGAGGACCTCCTCTTCGCTAAACTATGCGGCTAAGTGGAAGGTTTTTCGTTGTTGGTGTAGGGATCATTCTGTAGATATTTTCGATCCCTCTATACCAGACATTGCAAACTTTCTAGTATACTTGTTTGACGAAATCAAACTGCAGCCTATTACTATTAAGGGTTATAGGTCTATGTTATCTGATACCTATGCACATCATGATAGTTTACAAACTGGATCTAATGTCTCTTTGTCTAAGTTGGTTAGAAACTTCTCGATAAATAGACCCAGAACTCTTAGGTTAATTCCTAAATGGAATTTAGCTTGGGTTCTTCTTAAATTGAAGGAAAAGCCATTTGAACCTCTTGGGACAGTAGATTTCAAATTCTTATCTTATAAGACAGCTTTTCTCTTAGCTTTCTCTTCTGCTAGAAGAGTCAGTGAGCTTCATGCACTGTCGGTGGATGATTCTCACTATCGTAGTGTCGGGAACACTATCACCTTCACTACTAATGTGGGTTTTTTAGCTAAGAATCAGGCTCCTAATAAATATCCGGAACCTATTGTCATTAAGGCTCTTCCGTCTTCAGATGGGCGTAGGCCTTTACTCTGTCCTGTTAGAGCATTACGTATCTATAAACAGAGATCTCAGTTTATCAGAAAGGGACGAAAACGTTTCTTTCTGTCTTTGATGCCTAATAGAAGGGACATTTCGGTCCATTCTATTGCTAGATGGATTCAATTAACTATCCGTACTGCTTATGAGAGTTTATCTTCTTCTCAGCAGTCTGTGCTTAAGATTTCTGCTCATGAAGTAAGAGCTCTTGCTACTTCTTGGGCTTACGCTAATAGTATTGCTATTACAGATTTAATGAAGGCTGCTTATTGGTCTCAGCCATCCACATTCACGAATTTTTATCTCAGAAATATTGAGTCCATTTCTGGACACCTGCATTGTTTAGGTCCGTTATCTGTTGCTCAGAATGTCGTCCACTAAACAGTTGCAACTATAGTTATGCAGGCTTTCTGTTCCGGCAGTGACTCCATCCGGCTGCCCTCTTCGCTCTGGGCTATTTGACCCAGGGCAAGGGGAAGGGGGGGGGGGGAGGGTGTTCCCTTAGGTCACCTGCTTTATAGTGAAAAGCAAGGGAATGCTTCCTCCAAAGTCAGTATTTCTGAGTCGCTTCCGGGATGGTTTTAAAGTGTAATATTAATGTTAAAATTCATTCATGTCATTTTTTTAAAGTGTAGCTCGGTGTGAAGCATTTGTATATGTCAAGTGTCAAACGGGCGTTAATATACAATCCTCGGACACTTTTAAAAGATTATGAAGAGTCTCAATTCTCTGGACTAACTTTATTTATTGGCTTACTTTAAAAATAATTAGTATAAGGGTTATACTGGATGTTAATAGAGAACATGAATGTTATTGTGCTCAATTATGAAGGGTATTGTATCTTTCTAATTTAACATTAAATAAGAAAGATACATGTAAAGCCTAATACTCCTTTTCTCCTTAAGGGGTTGCCTCTATATTATATAGTTGAGCTTATTGGATTTTCCTCTGTGTCCTAGGCCCTCCAGCCTTTTTACTATTCAGCTAAGTCTGGGTCATTGGTACAGTATAAAAATGTTAAAAAATTTATAGTAATTTATATATTTTTTATACTTACCAATGACCCAGACGGGGATGGCCCTCCCAGGAGTTGGGAACTCTTGCCTCCCCGCTGAGTACATAGCGCTGACCAGGCACTGCCAGTAAGAATGATAATTGGCGCCAATTTCGGAACGTCCTTGACACTGCGCATGCGCAGTGGGGGCTTAGTATGGAGGTCCTATAGGACATGATTTCTTTTGGTTTTGGATGCAAATTTTGGGGATTGGGGGGCAAAATTTGTGTTTGGCCCTGGTTTTGTTAGAGTTAGCACCAGCTAAGTCTGGGTCATTGGTAAGTATAAAAAATATATAAATTACTATAAATTTTTTAACTTTTGTTGAAAAACATGGAGCCAATGGCGATCTTAGATGTGACGTTTAAATTGTCAACAATTCCATTAGCACACCCTACATGCCGCATCTCTCACCCGATATTTTACAAATTTCAAATGTAGCTTTGGTGTGATGTCTAGATGGCAGCTATCAAATATTTCTGAATTTTGTTGAAAAACATGGCTGCTAGCAGCCATCTTTGATTTGGATATATATTGTCAACAATTCCATTAGCCAGGGTTTCCGCTAGGGGAAAATTTGTGGGTCTGGTAGTTTAAAGAACGTGAAACTCAGACGCCGAAGTCGTCCGCCGCACATGCCGAAGGAGGGTCTGGGGAAAATTTTTATTTTTAGGTGCTCTCTGGTGGCATTCTGGTCGCTAAAATGCTGAATAATTGAAGTGGAAAATATGTATTTTTTCCTCCTACAATTCTCTAAATTCCCACGGGACACACAATACTACATCTGGTCGGAGGTTTCAAAAAAATACAAACCCAAAACAACACAAAATCCACGAATCCTGACAGTGACTGAGCTTTGTTTACAACCGCTTGCGGTAATATTCGAAAAGAACCATGATGCGGACGTGTGACGTCATGCACATGCAATTACATCATTTATCGCTCGAAATAAAAGCCAGTGATTTCGGACCAAACACAACAATTTGAGTCCAAAATTTTATAGGCGACGTTTAGGATTTGAACTTTGTTTCCCCCTCTCATCTGGGGGTTATAAAGTATCAGGTTGTTGCCAGTAATAGTAGGCATAGTATACAACATAATTATGCCTATATTACGTGGAAACAAAGGATCCTGAGTGTCGTTACGATACAGCATTGTACTCGACATTTTAACCACCAGCTTTTCTGACTGATCATAGTATGATCGGTGGGGGAATGGGTCCGGTCGACAGACCCGCAGCCGGTCTAGCGGAAACCCTGCATTAGCACACCCTACAGGCCACATCTCTCATCTGATCTTTTTTGAATTTCATGTGTAGTTTTGGTGTGATGTATAGATGGGAGCTACAAAATTTTTCTGAATTTTATTGAAAAACATGGTTACCAGAAGCCATCTTGGATTTGGATATAAATTGTCCAACAATTCCTTTAGCACACCCTACACGCCGCAGCTCTCACCTGATCTGTCCCAAATTCATATGTGGTTTTGGAGCAATGTCTTGATGAGAGCTATTACATTTTTCCAAATTTTGTTGAAAACCATGACTACCAAAAGCCATCTAAGATTTGGCATAAAAATTGTCAGTAAGTCTATTAGCACACCCTGCAGGCTGTGTCTCTCACCTGATCTTTTCAAATTTCATATGTAGCTTTGATGTAATGTCTAGATGGGAGCTATCAAATATTTCTGAATTTTGTTGAAGAACATTGCTGCCAGCAGCCTTCTTGGACTTGGATATAAATTGTCAACAATTTCATTACCCCCACTATAGGCCGCATCTCTCACCTGAACTTTTTTTGAATTTCCTATATAGCTTTGGTATGATGTCTAAATGGAAGCGTCCAAATTTTTCTGGATTTCAATAAAAAATACAGCCGCCAGCAGCCATCTTTGAATTGGCATGTGAATTGTCAACATTATCATTAGCACAACCTGCAGGCCACAGCTCTCACCCAATCATTTTCACATTTCATATGTACTTTTGGTGTGATGTCCAGATGAGAGCTATCAAATTTTTCTGAATTTCGTTGACAAATATGGCTGTCAACGGCCATCTTGGATTTGGCATATAAATTATCAATAATCCCATAAGCAGACCCTACAGGCCGCACCTCTCACCCAATCTTTTTCAAATTTTATATGCAACTTTGGTATGATGTCTAGGTGGGAGTTATCAAATTTTTCTGCATTCTGTAGAAAAAGATGGCTCCACTGGCCATCATGGTTTTGACATATAAATTGTCAACAATTCCGTTTGTACACCCGACAGGCCCCATCCCTCACCCGATATTTTTCAGATTTCATATGTAGCTTTGGTGTGATGTCTTTTCTGTAGAAACTTGAGTGAATGACTTGGCATTATTCTTACTATATAGATTAGTCCCTTCTTGGACAAGTTGAGTTGCAGTGTCATTGACACCATTGACACTTTCATTTAACTGGTAGAGTGCTAAATTATTTTGGCAATCAAATCTTGTACACATGTCTTTTCCTTCTTACAATTTATTAGAAAGTGCCTTTGAACACTCTCCAATAAATTGTAACAAGGCAAACCCTTACAGACTAAATAATATCACTTCAAATAAAAATACAAAGCACATCTATAGAATATGATCCTTCAAGTTGTGGTACAGTGGAAGCCTGTTAATTGAATATCCACTTTGCCAATGAAAATTATTCAATTAACAGGAGTATTCAATTAACAGGGATTGTGTCACTTTCCTGTATTCTAGAGATAAACTTAGCATTTATTCTATTATATCTTATTTGACAGAGCTCAATGAGCTCTGTCAAAGAAGATATAATAAATTAAATGCCTGTATTGCATGTACTGAGGCCAAATGGGTCTATAAACAAAGGAAAACTGGGGAAAGTCAAGGTAATTTCTTGACCGGTTACAAGATTTTATATTCAATTAACAGGAGTTTACTCTATGACCTATATTCAATTAACAGGTCAAATTTGCACTGAAGGTATGGTAAATAGTTTTGTGTTGGGAAGTCATATTCAATTAACAGGGTTATTCAGTTAAGAGATATCCAATTAAGTGGCCTCCACTGTATCTACTTTTCAGAATAAAGCCCAAATATCGACTTCAACATTCTACTAGTTAAAGGATATTAATGTTTTGTATGTGAAAAAATATTTGAATTCCTTACTTCAGGAGTATAAGTCCCATAAATTTTTATACTGTACCAATGACCCAGACTTAGCTGGTGCTGACGCCTTAAAATCAAGGGCCCCCCAATCCCCAAAATTTGCATCAAAAACCGAAATTTTAATGTCCTATGTGGTCCTCCATACCTTTTATCCAATGCGCATGCGCAGTGTCGAGGATGTCTCGAAATTGACGCCAATTGTCATTCTTTGTTTGGCCCTAAATTCAGTAACACCCTGTAAATCTCTGTTTAAATGATGCCAGACACATAGTTATGGATGAAATGGTGGAATATTGTTCAAATTGTAATGCGAGGAAATCTTCCTCTGATTTTCATGTTCATTGTGTTTCTTGTAGTCTATGTACTCGCACTAATTCTTGCTCAGTGTGTGCCAATTGGAATGACAAATGTTGGAGACGAGTGTCACGGTATATTGTTAGCGGTGAGGGGTCCATGCCGGTCCTCTCTCCGCAAGGTCACTCTAGTTTATCAGTCTCTTTTTCAGAGGAACAAGAACAGGGTGATGTTTCCGTGATGTCATCAACAAGTGTGCCTCTAACGAAGAGCTAGCGGCAAAAGTGCTCATGAAGATACAACAATTGCCTAAGAGGTCTCTAGTAGGATCGACGTTGTTGTTGTCCGCTAGCTCGCCCGGTGTAACGACCATTCATCGAATGGCTCAGCAGCCAGGTTTGTCCGTTGCGGTCCAGGGAAGCAGGTTGGGTGATGCAAGCACTATAAACGTTGAACGTGCACACCCAGAGACGACGGATCCGAGGATAGTAGGGAGGAAGCCTGTCAGTCCGGTAGCTAGCTTGTCCTGGTCCACCCGAACCATGAGCGAGAGAACCCCCTCTCTCTTACAGCAACATCTGGGACCAGATGTTGTTGTACGTGACGCTAATCAGTCGGAGCATACGTCCGCTCCATCTGATCGGGACGCTCTGTTACATAGACAGTCCCCAGCGACTAGTCTATCGGCTTCCTCATCCTCATGGCATCACACACGACCGCACCTTGGCTACGTGACTGCTGATATCCAGCCAGCTTCGCCGACCAGGGATTCCACGCTGACCAGGTCACGCCATCCAGTAGCCAGGGATACGAGGCCTTTACAATCGGTACGAATGCATAAAAGAAGTATGCAAGATCCAACGTCCCAGGAGCTTCCAGCGTCTAAATCATGTAAGACCGCGGCTCCACAGGCCTCCGTAATGGACTTGCTATCACAGATAGCTCATCTTATCGCAGAATCCCAGAAGCCGTCAGAAACCTTTTCTGATCAGGAACTGTCTGAGGAAGCAGGGTCGGTTCATTCTGCTGCAGAGTCAGCAAGGGACGACCGAGATTATCAAGTGGTCCAGCCGGATGGCGAAAGGGATTCAGCGGAGTTGGAATTTTCCCTTTCGGAGCAACATAAGGTAGCCGTAGATTTCATCCGGCAATACCTTCCTGATGTTGTTCCTCCGGACCAAAATGCTTCGGTGCCGGCTAAGAGACTGATAGCGTCGCTGGACACAGACTTTTTCGGCCGGATTAGGGAAACCGTCCCTGAGTTTCCGACCCAGTCCAGAAATGTCTCACGGACATTTGATCTTTTGAATGCCTCTTTTCAAACTTGCCTCCAAGACGGGCAAGTCCGGTTTCTTATTGGCCAGTGCTAGACAGCTGCCTTTCATCAATTCAAGGAATAAATTTGAAACGGCAGGACATAGCATTCCGAGAGTTCCTCTGCGTCTGGACGACCAGGCTGAAGACCTAGAATTGTCTTTGCAGTCGTCTATGTCTATTCCAGCCACGACGTTGGATATGTCAATCTCATCTAACAGGATCAACTTAGATGCATTATCGTACGCAGAGCACCTTACCAGAGCGTTATCATTACGTCTCGAAGGAAAAGAATTCCAGGATGTTCAAATATCCTTAAGAGTTCTTTCAAGGGCCATAGCATACTCTACGTATAACTCCGCCCTTTCAGTGGCAAATCTAAAGTTAGTTAAACGGATGCTTCCCTGGCTGCATCCACTCGCGTGGATCAAAAGGTGAAAAACTCTCTTCAAGTCGCTCCGGTCTCTGAAGAGCTTCTCTTCGACTTTCCTTGATCTATAATCAAATTACTAAGAAAGCTTCAGACTCTCTGCTGTTCAAGTCCACTTCTAAAAAGTCGGATTCAGCGGAGAAGAGTAAGACAGGCACTTCTGAGACGAATACGTCCAAGGGAAGTTCCTATAGAGGATCTAAGCAAGCCTCTAGGTCTTACTCCAGATTCTGTCAAGGTAGCGACTCAGGTAGGGGCCGTAATACCGGCTGAGACAACCGGTCAGATGGCCCTAAGTCGACGGGGCGAGGTGCGGGTCGTGGAGGAGTGGTTTCTCCTCCTGCAAGCCTCGCAAGTCCAGGAAGTGATGGTGCAAACCTCTATCGTGTTCCAGTGGGCGGAAGGTTATCGAGTTGCTTAACCAATTGTTGTCGATTATGGACGACCCTTGGGTTCGAGGGGTGATTTCAGAAGGACTAAAACTGTCCTTCAAAAGAAAGCCTCCGTTAACTCGAAGTCCAAGATGGACTCAGCTTCCGTCAAATCCTCAGAAGAGAAGTTCGCGTCTATTAGAAGTCCTTTCTCTTCTGGAGAAGAACGTGATAGAGGTCGTAGAAAACCAGGAATCTCCAGGTTTCTACAGCCATCTGTTTCTGGTTCCGAAACCAGACGGCTCGTTTTGTCCAGTCATAGATCTGAGCTGGATAAACAAGCAAATCATGGCTCCAAAATTTTATATGGAGACCATTTGATCGGTCAGAGCGAGCATTCGAGTGAACGACTATGCTGCGAGCATAGATCTCAAGGATGCGTACTTTCACGTCATGGTACATCCGGCGTTCAGAAAGTATCTCCGCTTCGCTGTCCTAGGAGTCGTTTATCAGTGCCGAGCGATGTGCTTCGGTCTGAATCTAGTGCCCTGGGCTTTCACACGAAGAATGAACTCAGTAATGACTCATTCCTGAGCTCTTTCGTCTGTGGTAACGTTGGGCTACTTGGACGACATTCTTCAGCGGTTCGGCAACAAGTTAATGCTTCAGAACGATGTTCAGAATCTGCTTCAACTGCTCCGACATCTTGGTTTTATAATAAACGAGAAGAAGTCGGATCTGGTGCCGTCCAAGTCATTCACCCACCTGGGAATGAGCTTCGAGACGCACAACAATCTCGTTCGTCTGCCGTTAACCAGAGTGAAATTAATCAGTTGTTACGCTCGCTTTTGTCTTCACTCCGACAAAGTCACATCGAGAGAATTCATGCGACTAATAGGTTTGTGTGGAGCCACCGCGGATCTTATTCCGATGGGGCGGCTACGTGCTCGGCCACTCCAAATCTTTCTGACTCAGAATTGAAGTGTCAAGATTCATGCTCTCGATACGAACATCGTCTTGTCGAATCAAGTCAAACAAGAGATTCAGACTTGGGCAGATATTCAGTGGCTAACTCGGGGAGTTCCACTGCAATCGCCGGATCCGTGTTTTACGATTATGACGAATGCCTGTCAAACAGGTTGGGGCACAACCTTGAGCCCAACGGATTCAAAGTGCCAGGGTCTTTGGGATCCGCAGTTCCTAAACAAGCACATAAACATCAAAGAAATGATGTCAATTTGGCTTGCGCTACGTCATTGGATGAACATAATTCGGAATGCACATGTGCAAATTCTGTCCGACAATTTGACGGTAGTAGCGTATATTCGGAACCAGGGAGGCACTCATTCCATTCCGTTATTCAACTTAACGGAAAGAATCCTTCTGTTTGTCCTAGAGCATCAAGTTCTTCTATCAGTCCGTCATATTCCGGGTCATCTGAATGTTTTGGCAGACTCCCTTTCTCGGAGGGGTAGCATGTTGCCGTCAGAACGGACTCTCAACAAATGAGTATTCAATCAGATTTGCTACCAATGGGAGCGTCCGATGATAGACTTATTTGCGACACATCTCAACAATCAGTTGTAGACGTATGTGTTGCCATGTCCAGATCCTCGAGCGTTTGCAGTAAACGCTCTCTCGATTTCTTGGGACGGAATGATAGGATATGCGTATCCTCCAGTGCCATTGATTCAGCGGATATTGCTCAAGATAAAGCAATCTCACTGCAAGATTCTTTTGGTAGCATCTCTGTCACCCCAGAGACCATGGATAAATCTACTCAGGTGTCTGCTGTGGGACATGCCGCGGAAGCTTCCTCCAAGAGAGGATCTTCTTTCACAGGGGAAATCGCGCACACTGCATCACAACCCGCAAGGTCTCAACCTTCACGTATTTCCGTTGTGCAGTCCTTCTTGCATGGCAAGCAATTTACAGGACGAGCAGTGGTTGCAATTTCTAACTGTAGGAGGACCTCCTCTTTGCTAAATTATGCTGCTAAGTGGAAGGTTTTCTCTCGTTGGTGTAGGGATCATTCTATTGATATCTATGATCCCTCCATTCCAGACATTGCTAATTTTCTAGTCTACCTGTTTGATGAGATCAAACTGCAGCCTGTTACTATTAAGGGTTATAGGTCTATGCTATCTGATACCTATGCACATCATGATAGCTTACAGATTGGATCTAATGTCTCTTTATCTAAGTTAGTGAAAAACTTTTCAATAAATAGACCTAGAACCCTTAGATTAATTCCTAAGTGGAATTTAGCTTGGGTTCTTCTTAAACTAAAAGAAGTGCCATTTGAGCCTCTTGACACGGTGGACTTCAAATTCTTATCTTATAAGACAGCTTTTCTCTTAGCCTTCTCTTTGGCTAGAAGAGTTAGTGAGCTTCATGCACTATCTGTTGATGATTCTCACTATCGTAGTATAGGTAATACTATCACCTTGACTACTAATGTTGGATTTTGGGCTAAGAATCAGGCTCCAAATAAGTAACTGGAACCTATTGTTATTAAGGCTCTTCCATCTTCAGACGGCCTTTATTCTGACCTGTTAGAGCTATGCGTATTTACAGACATAGATCTGAGTTTATCAGAAAGGGACGCAAACGTTTCTTTCTGTCCCTAATGCCTAATAAAAGGGACATTACAGTCCATTCTCTTGCAAAGTGGATTCAATTAACTATCCGTACTGCTTATGAAAAATTATCTTCAGCTCAGCAGTCTGTGCTTAAGATTTTGGCGCATGAAGTAAGAGCGCTGTCTACATCTTGGGCTTATGCTAATAGTGTTGCTATTACCGATTTGATGAAGGCTGCATATTGGTCTCAGCCTTCGACATTCACAAGTTTTTTCTTAGAAATATTGAGTCCATTTCTGGCGACCTACGTTGTTTAGGTCCGTTATCTGTTGCTCGGAATGTCGTCCACTAAACTGTTGCAACTATAGTTATGCAGGCTTTCTGGTCCGGCAGCGACTCTGTCCTGCTGCCCTCCTCACTCTGGGCCCAGGGCAAGGGAAAGGGGGGGGGGGGGGCATGGTGTTCCCTTAGGTCACCTGCTTTGTAGTGAAGAGCAAGGGAATACCTCCTCTAATTCCAAGTCGGTACCGGGATGGTTTTAATGTATAAAGCTAATGTTTAACTCATTCATGTAATATTTTTAAAGTGTAGCTCAGTGTGAAGCAATTGTATATGTCAGGTGTCATACGGGCATTAATATACAATCCTCGGACACTTTTAATGAGTATAAAGAGTCTCATTTCTCTGGACTTCCTTTATTTATTGGCTTTCCTTTTAAAATATTAGTATAACAGGTTATACTGGATGTTAATAGAGATCATTGATGTTATTGTGCTCAATTACGGAAGGGTATTGTGTCTTTCTTGTTTGATACAAATAAGAAAAGTACATTTAAGACCTGTTCTCCTCTTCTCCTTGAGGGGATAATTCTGTTTACATGTAATTGAGCCTATTGGATTTTCCTTTATGTCCTAGGCCCTTCAGCCTTTTTTCTATTCAGCTAAGTCTGGATCATTGGTGCAGTATAAAAATGTTAAAAAATTTAATAGTAATTTATATATTTTTTATACTTTCCAATGACCCAGACGGGGATGGCCCTCCCATGAGTTGGGAACTCTTACCTCCCCGCTGATTACATAATGCTTACCAGGCACTGGTTGTAAGAATGACAATTGGCGCCAATTTCAAGACCTCCTTGACACTGCGCATGCGCAGTGGATAAAAGGTATGGAGGACCACATAGGACATTGAAATTTCGTTTTTTTATTCAAATTTTGGCCATTGGGGGGGGGCAAAATTTGTGTTTGGCCCTTCATTTTAAGGAGTTAGCACCAGCTAAGTATGGGTCATTGGTAAGTATAAAAAATATATAAATTACTATAAATTTTTTAACTTTTCATTCATTTTGTTGCCCAAATGTTTAATAGGTTGAAAAATTTTGTATTTAAAGGTCAGAGCAGAAATCAACAGCAAAGAAAAGGAAGAGGAAGTTATGATGGAGGAAGCATTGAATAAACCAGCAGCGTAAGCAGTTTTTTCCCCTCAGAAACTACAGTTCTTGTCATGATGAATTCATTTTGCTACCCAGAGGCCTGATGTTGAATTTAATTGCCTGCACTATTATACAGCAGATGTTTTGGCACAAATAGTTTGGATAATACTGAGTCGGAAAAGCACTAAAGCCTGAGCAGTTATTCCTTGTGAAGCACTGTCTGCCTATTTGCAGATTGTGTGCAGATGTCTCCTGTCATGACAAAATTGCCGCACTGTAATTCTCAATAACTGTGATTCAAAGATTCACTCTTATACTCGAAGAGAAAGGGTGGTACCGTGGGTTACATGTGCCCATCCATCTGTCTGTCCATCCATTCATCAATCTGCAGTGATATCTCAGCAGTGAGTTTATGGATTTCAATGAAATTTGGTATGAGGGATCCTTGTTACAAGCCGCTCCTCCTGCAAATTTACAAAAAAAAAGTTGCCTGCTTATTTTTCATCAGAGTTTTGGCCTTTACCTTACTTATGTTTCATCATTCCAGCACTGCAAGTGGGGGGTATAATTGTCTTCAGCAACAGCTCTTGTTTTCTTGGCCTTCACCAATCAATTTTTTCAACCCTTTTGCTTCAGAATGGTATTGCCCTATTTTTAACTTCCTGCAGCATATCTGTTTCTTATATGTACGGAGATACAGAACAAATATCAATCCACTATAGCTGCCCAGTATTGAAATTTCAGGTTCGGTAGCGATATTTTTCAGGTAAATACCTCGGTTTCGGTACGGTATTTGGTATATGCACAGAACACTGAAAGTAGTCGCAAACTGACCCAATTTCCCAACATTCAACCATGTAGTAACTTAAGAGGTTCAGCG
This sequence comes from Pictodentalium vernedei, assembly GCA_031216915.1. Classification (NCBI taxonomy): domain Eukaryota; kingdom Metazoa; phylum Mollusca; class Scaphopoda; order Dentaliida; family Dentaliidae; genus Pictodentalium; species Pictodentalium vernedei. Next base: position 815,912,236 of record CM062297.1, read on the forward strand.
CTGACATCTCATGAACTTAGCAAGATAATTCAACTGCGGTAACTGATTAGTCTAGCCAGTTTTTCATGAATCACTCAATTCAGTGTGAAACATCAAACTGAATCAAGTGATTCATTAAATAACTTGCCAAGATAATCAGTTGCCCTCCTCCCCACCCCCCCCCCACCCCCAGTGAATCGGGTAGAAGAAACAAAGTTCACATTTGCATGTTTTCATATCAATTTGATCAAAATATGTGGCCTACAGGCTTTTAGATTTACGATCCACCTTGATGAGTTCACTTTCTGTCAATTTTGCAGAAAAATAAAAATACTGAAATGAGCGATATTTTGATTTGGTTTCGGTACGGTTTTCAGTATCCCTCTAATACCGACACCATACCGAAAATTTGGTATACTGCACAGCTCTACAATCCACGTGGCCTATAGTCTTACCATCAAATGTTGCTTGTTCACCTGTCACGGACAAGTAATTTCTATCAGTGAAGGGTACAAAGAAGCATTACATGCAACAGGTTTATTTTTTCAACCAAATATTGGTCTGAATGATGTGATGTACTTAATTTAAAAAAAAAAAAACAAACAATAAAATGATTATCAACTTGCAAAATAAAATGTGCTTGCAAACTTAGATATATTGCTTAAAAGAATGCTGATTGCCATGTCCGATTGCATTAAGGCAGACTCTGAAGGAACAATGTGTGTGAAGTAAACTCTTGAAACAAATATTATTGTAATTGCTTGCTCTGTTATGTGTGTGTTTAAAAAAAGTAGACATCATTTATTTCTATTACACAAATATAGTGGAATATTTAATAAGTTAAAAAAAAGACTGGTGTTCTTAAATATATATAGAAAGAACGATGTTTACATTAAACAAAATTGCGTACCATTAACCTGTAACATTATATCACAGAGGCACACTCTGATATGTTAAACATTAGGCATTTACTAATCATAAATTGAAAAAGACCAGTATCCTTTAATCTAAATTTATTGTTGCACAAAAAAAGTCTGATTACCCTGTGACATCATCTCACAGAAGTGCACTGTGCCTCTGTGATATGGTGGTAAATGTTAATCTTACGTCAATCATCTATTGAAAAAGGCCAATGTTCTTAACACTTTACCTAACAAATCGCCTGCATCTGCCCGTGTAATTTACAGATTGAGCAGTTGAAACAAATAAGTTTTTAAAAATATTTCAACCAAACCATATCATGTGACCCCCTCATTGGAACGAGCTCATCCAGCTCATTCCAATAAGGGGTCACATGATATTGTTTTGTTGAAATATTTTTTAAAAAATTTAAAAAAATAGTAATTAAAATAATAAATTTTGATACTTCTGCATTGGGTAAAGGGTTAAGCTAAGTTGGTTGTGGCAACAAAAATTGGCTCCTCCTATAATATAATATCACAGAAATAATAGTGCCTCTGTGATATGATGTCACAGGTTAATTGTCTGCTAATCATCAAGCAGTCAAAAGTTATTGTTCAGGTAGATGGTTTGACTGCTTTTCTAGTAAAACAGAACCCAATAACCAATGCCTAGGGTGCAAGTGGTCTAAACTGGTTGGGATAGATTGCAGTCATGATAAAGCCGTAGATTCTGAAAATGTCCTTTAAAACAAATAATTAAAAAATCATTAAATCATCAGTTGGACAATCATTTGAATAGATTTTTTAATTGCCGATTCATTTCATATTTTATTTTGTGATTTAAATGTTAATTGACAGAGGTTAAGATCTGTGCAATGCATATTCAACAATTTCTTGAATTTAGGCTACAAGTTTCTCAATGGGATACTTGGCGAGATCTGGGGCCAGATCGCGAATTGGAGAGCGTTCGCTGTCCTGTTAGCTGTTGGGGTCGACTGTTTGTCCATTGTGAGAAACTTCAATGAGTCGGAGCAATGCTCCTTCCACACTTCAGCCGGGGTCGGCTGTTGTTACGGCTTCCTCTACTTCCATGAAAAAGCATGCTGAGGGGTAGAAGCCTACAAGTTTCTAAATGGAATGCTCGGTGTGGTCTGGAGCCAGACCGCGAGTTGGAGATCAGTTGGGGTCGACTGTTTTTGATTTGAGAAACTATAGTGAGTTAAGACGCCTGTTCACGCTTGCGGTTCGGGACGCTCCTTCCACACTACAGCCAGGGTCAGTTGCAGCTATGGCTTCTTCCTCTGCTTCATCGATGAAGCACGTTAGAATGCAGACTAGCTATCAGAGTTTGCATGTTCATGCTGTTCCACGGAGATGTTCCCATTCTTCACCACCGAAGTCAGATTAGCCTGTAGCTAGCTATTCGAGGCATTTTTATATGGGACATGCGTCGAAAGATCTGGGGTCAGATCTCTGTCCCGTGAGCAGCATATGGTGAAGAAGCGGATAATCACTGCTCTGCAAGCCTCGTCCACGGACCTGCTGCCGCCGATTGCACAGCGTATTGCAGCATCCCAGTAGTTGCAGGTTCTGCCGTCAACAGGCTCTGGTAGTGAGCTGCCGGGCGGTGCTGGGTTGGTCCAGTCATCTGTACATTAGGATGGTGTTGACCATGTTTTCAAATGGAACATTCAGATGGTGAGAGGGCTACTGAGGTTGATTCTCCATCCCTCACGGAGCGGCACATTAAGACTATGAATTTTTATTCATAAGCTCTTCGAATCTTGTTCCATCTGAACAAAAGTCTGCGTTTGCTAGGCAAAAACAGCTTAAGGTACCGGGCTAAGGAAAGACGAAGATCTTTCCTTCCCGGATCTTTTGTCTCAGTTGTTGAAGTCTTTTGGTCTGATTAAGGACACCTCCCTTGGCTTTGCAATAGTATAAGAAAGGCAGTGATCTATTCCTTACGAATAGAAGATAGACAGAGACAGCTGTCTTGTTGGGAATAGAGCCATTAGAAGTAATAAGTATGTCTTTTCCTTCTTGGTGTTGTATTCCTAGGCATCAGAGGCATTCAGTGCTATTGTGGATGCCATAGTAGCCTTATGTACAGTTAGAGCGGTCTTTTCTTATACATTAGCGGCTAACGTCATAAGTCTCTGTTTAGTGAGCTGTCTAAGGCCGCGGGCTAACACACAGATATCTGTCTTCACGATATATGACTTCTAGGCTGTGTTAGCTACGCTGAGACTGCTAGCTTTTTGGAATAAGGCCGCTAGAAGGAAAGATTACGCTCTTTCCTTCTCTGTGTAGTATTCCTAGGCATCACAGGCAATTAGTTCTCTTGCTGTCACCTTAGTTTGGCTTATGTGAATTAAGTGCAGTCTGTGTCCATATATCATTAGCGGCATAGTGGCCTTATATATATTTACAGTGGTGTTTTTCTTATACATTGCGGCTAATGTTGTAAGTCTCCATTCAGTGAGATTTCCAAGGCCGCATGTGACACAGATATTTGTCTAATAAAATGTGTTAGCTAGCTGAGACTATTGTCTCTTTAGAATTACAGTCGTTAGAGCCATCCTTATTCCTTACCATGACCGACTAATGTTGTAAGTCTCCGTTTAGTGAGCTTTCAAGGTTGCAGTTTCACTGAGATATCTGTCTTCACGGGATGAAGACTTATTAGCTATGCTAACTAATAGGAGACTGCTGTCTCTTTGGAATTAGGGCCGCTGAAAGGAAAGAGTACGTTGTTTCATTCTCGGTGTTGTATTCTTAGGCATCTGGGGCTTTTCGTCCTTTTGTTGACTCTTTATAAGAATTAAGTGTGGCCCTTTTTTACCTTAACTTGAGCGACTAACATTGTAAGTCTCCATCTAGTGAGCTGTCAAAAGTCTCTAAAATTACACCGAGATATTTGTCTTCAAGGAGATGAAGTCTTCTAAGCTTCATTAGCTAGACTGAGATCGCTGTCTTTTGGGAATAGAACCGCTAAAGGAAAAGAGTGCTCTTTTCCTTCTCGGTGTTGTTTTCTTAAGTGTCATAGCCTTTAGTCTTATTGTTGACACCTTAGTAGCCTAGCTATAAGTATGAGCGGTGTTTTATCCCTATCATTAGCGGCTAGCATTGTAAGTCTCCTTTAGTGAGCTTCTAGGGCTGCAGTTATCAGCCTTTTAATTGTCTTCACGAATAGGAAGACCTTTAACTGCTTCAGCCAGGCTGAGACCACTGTCCTATCAGACAAGGTACTGTTACATGAGAAGAGTTTGTTCTCTCCTTAGCAGTATTGTTTTTGTGTTAGTTGTCTGAGGCTTTTAGCCCTATTGATAATGCCAAATTAACCTAGTGTGATTAATGAGCTTTCTTTAGAATGCCTATAGTTAACTCCTTTTCAGGATTATATTCCTTTTATAATCAGTACAAGGCACAAGGAGTTCATCTAGGTTTTTATGAACGGGTGCCAGAACATAGTTTTCGTCTCCCGCTTCATTTTTATCAAATCTATTGTTGTGGATTATATTTCCACTCGATGGATTGGATATTATGTCTATATGGTGTATTATTTGATGACATTGCGTACTGTCTTGATTTCAAGGAATATGTTGATGCTGTTTCAGCGTGTATATTCCTTGCAACAGTGCCATGTTCATCATGTCCCCTCCGTCCTTAGTGACATTATGGAGTCGGTCAGACATGAGGGAGCCCTATGGTTTCTATACTATTCTAGATAACTAACACTAAAGTGTTACGAGTCACACTGGGTTAGTGTGATTATGCTTGCTTTGGCTAACTACAAGCTTTTTAGCTGTATTACTCTTTATTGTGAATAGCAGCAGCAGTATAGCTTGGGAATGTAGCGTGAAGTTTCTTTTTGATATAATGAAAAAGGAATTTGTCACTGTTCCAAGCTTTAATATTACTGCACCGGCCTTATTTATCTAGCGATTCAAGTAATGCAGATGAGTGGGTTCGATATGATTTATTCGTCAATCCCCCCCCTCTCCCGGCCTATATATTAAGAGGCGATTACAGGGCAGGACGTAGTGCCCTTTCTGTAAGCCTCGTATGCATTCAATTATATGCATGTCTTTCATTGCTCTTCGATTGGTGGGTGGGTTGTGGTCTAACGGCGACATCAGGGGCGTATCCACTCTAGTTGGTTTGCTTCCGGTGGTTGATCGTAAGTTTTATATGAGCATATGATTCCTGAACAGTAACTGTTTTTGGATTGCAAGTTCTATCATGAATACATTTGGTTGATATTGCTAGCCTTCGTGTTCCTGTGTGGCAGGCATGTAGGTTATCTGGATGACATTCTCCAAATGTGGAAATTAGTCCATTCAGAGAAGTTATGCTCAGAGTTGTCTGTTTTTTCTTACGACATATGAGTCTATTCATTAACGTCGTTTTATTCCTTCAAGTTTCCTGGTTAGTTTTTGTATCGCTTGATCATGCCTTTGATACAGGGGAGAGGGGAGGGGGGATTTTCTGTTTACTTCTTCTGGCCTTATAATAAGTGTGTAACTATGAGTGAAGCTGTTATAGTCTGTGGATTATTCTGATCTTATGTACAGTTTGATACATTATATATGGCATGTGTTTGTGGGCATTAGTCTCTCACTCTCGGATACGCTTTTCCTAATTTTAAGTGTCTTATTCCGGATTAGCCTTAAAATTGGGGGCTTGTTACACCCAATTAGCGTAATCAATTATGCTAAGTAATAGGGAATTACGAGGATATTGCTCCTTACTTCGGGGTATGTCTTCTCTATTGTTGTATAGAGAGACATATAGGTAATTCCTTAAATTTTTAATCTCCTTTTCACCTTGGGAGTTCTAATGCAGGCTAAGGAGCTGTATTTTGGCCTGCTATTTCTTTAATTCCTAGGCCCTCTGCCTTTTTACGATTCAGCTAAGTCTGGGCCATTGGTTTTAGTATAAAAATATGATAAATGTAAAGTAATTTTTATATTTTTTATACTTACCAATGGCCCAGACGGGGATGGCCCTCCCATGAGTGGGCACTCATATCTCCCCGCTGAGTTATCACTTCAGTAGGCACAACTAGAAAGAATGATGTTGGTGCCAATTCTGGTCTCTTCCTGGGTACTATGCATGCACAAGTACTAAAAGTATGGAAGGCCAGATAGGATTTTAATTTTCGGTATTGCATGCAAATTTTGGGGATTGAGGGGTTCAGAATTTGTGTTTGGCCCTTAATAATATTGAGGTTGCACCAGCTAAGTCTGGGACATTGGTAAGTATAAAAAATATACAAATTACTTTAAATTTATCATTTTCAAGATGTCTTGAGTTTTAATAGTCCCGAATGAATAATATTGTTTTGAAAGTTTTTGAAAAATTTCATAAAACTAATATGAAAAATAGTCAATTTTAATATTGTCTCCAATGGGTAAAGGGTATTTGAACAGCATCGTCAAGGCATGCTAATTTGTTCCACTGTGATGGCTCAAGTCCGGATTGTGGTACTTGTGTTCAGATATCTGAACAGTCTTTTGTTATACCGGTATACTGCAATATTTTTTTGAATTCTGATACTGGTATTCAGTTTACAATATCATGTAGCCCTAAGGAATTTGAAATATTTCAAATAAGTCAAAATGTTTGATTAAATTCGTTTGGAATTTCATGTAAGTGGTCAGATGTTACCGGTAATTGTGGAGGTTTTTCTCACTGTGATATGCATGACATACATAAAAACTGGATTCTTACAATTATTACACTGTAATAAATTTAGTTTTGTAACAGGCAGTTAATCATTTACCCAACCTGAATAGCAAATGACTCTTGCCAGAAATTTCTCAACATAGCTTATGACCCCTCAATTGAACATTGCAATTCAGGGTCATAAGCTACATTTTTGTGACCTAAAATGAACGATTAAAATTTGAATGACAGGTTTTGTGAAAAGTGCAAGCCAGTTTTGGCAATCACATTGGGTAAGTTGTTAATGTAGCAATGTTTCTGTTTTGATGTGATAAAACTTCTAAAAGCTTTAAAAAGTTGTGTCTTTGGTTCTATTTGTGCCATGTTCAGTACTTAGTCTACTAGTGTAGCATGTTTAAATCTATTCCCCCCAACAATGATTGGTAACAACCAATCTTTTTATTTACAGTGAAAAAGAAGAAGAGCCAGAAGTTCAGATTCAGTTTAAAACGAAAATGGGTATATTTCTTAATATATTATTTATTGGTGTGTAAGATCACACATTTCTGTATGATGTCTAATCATGACCCCGCGTATATTTTTTAACTGTGTAAGTGTTCTGTTCTATTCCAGAATGGGAACAGTTTCTCTCTGTTTCTTGTTGCTGTTGATAGAATAGTGTTATTTAATGCAATTTCGAAAAGGTTTTCTGACACTGCCTAGGGCTGAAACGGTTGGTTCATTTTCATAACCGACTAACCGAGAGCTATAACCAGATAATATCCGGTTATTCGTGGCCATTATTTCACTGAATATGGGATCAAATCTATAGGAATTGGAAAGCAGTATTCTCACACTATTCCGTAATGTGTATACAAACTAACGTCGAGTACTTGACAACATTTGTTTATATACACACTACAGAATAGTTTCTGCGATTATTCATTACTCACGAAAACTGCCAATCGTTAACGAAGTCTTGAATGCCAAAGTCGATTATTTCTCAATATACACAAATCGGCTTCGATGTGTAATCTTTCACAAAGGAGAAGCGGCAGATTTACCATGTTTTAAACGTGGAATGACGCTCACCATCGATATTTTGGATAACCGGTTGACGGTTTTTCTAATCGGTTAGGTAGCTAACTGGTTTCAAAACGATTATCCGGTTAACCATTTCAGTACAGTGGGACCCTGTTAATTGAATAACCATTTTGCAAATGAAAATTATTCAATTAACAGGAGTATTCAATTAACAGGATTGTGTCACTTTCCTGTATTCTGGAGATAAACTTAGCATTTATTCTATTATATCTTGTTTGACAGAGCTCAAACAAGATATAATAGATTAAGTGCCTGGATTGGATGTACTGAGGCCAAATAGGTCTATAAACAAAGGGAAACTGGGGAGAGTCAGGGTAATTTCTCGACAGGTTACAAGATTTTTTATTCAATTAACAGGAGTTTACTCTTTAACCTATATTCAATTAACAGGTCAAATTTGAACTGGAGATATGGTAAATGGTTTTGTGTTGGGAAATTATATTCAATTAACAGGGTTATTCAGTTAAGAGATATCCACTAAAGGTTGCTCCACTGTTCTAACACTGCCTCATATAATTGATCTGAGATATTTTGAAAGATTGATTAAGTCTGCCTCACATCTAAAAAGTGACGATGTTATAGTGGGAAGAAAGTGAGAAATATTTAGTTTTCAGTGAAACTTGTTGAGTTAGAATCGTGTGAACAAAATGAAAATTTTAAGAACTTCCTTACATCAAGTAAAACTAATTTAAAAAAAATATATTTTGTAGCTGAACTGTCTTGATAATTATGCTGCAGGCATTTCTTCTTTGTGTCTTGAGAATATCCTTATTTCCATGGTTTTGGAGGGGCTGAAAATATTTTGAAGTTAGAAAATACTTTTTCATAGCCTTTAAATGGCTTGATTATTACCTTCAAAGAACATTTTCTTGGAAGAAATTGGCCGATGTCATAATTTGCATGCTCTTGAAAATCACTTGAAAAAGCCTTTTTATTGAAAAATCCTTGGCTGCTCTTTGACTAAGTCTTAGAAGAACTCCTGGATTTTGACAGTATCAAAGTATATAGATATATATATATAGATAACATTAAAACCATCGGGTAACTGTTTTTGTTGAAGTGCAGTTGATCATTAACTGGCTGGACAATCCCATGAGAATCCTGGAGTAACATGGAGGTGAGGGATATTGGGCATAGTAGCAGTGTTTGGTTAATGCATAAACAAGTTATGCTTCATGGATACAATCAAAAATCAGATCTGGCAACCAATGCCAGCTGTGTGGGCCACTAAGTTGCCAATATAATTATAAATGATTGGCTAAACCTGAATTTATACTTTTGTTGTGGTGACGGTATAGCCATAGATGTTGAAAGTTGGCATTAAACTCCGATGAACAGACTAGCCCACAGACTTCTAATCATTCATTTGTGAGTTACATCTTTTTACAGATGCTAACTACATATTGTCAAAATGCTGAAAGCATTTATATAGATTTAGAAAATAGAAGTGCCAATGAACACTTTTTGTTAAAAAGTAGTTTTCAATGAATTATAACTAAACAGTATGTGTAAACTGACGCAGCCTTTACTTTCCAGAAATTTTCACATAAATACACAATAATTGAATGACGCAACAAATGGTCCAAATGTATAAGTTCACCCTTTACAGATGATATCAAAATTTATTTGAAATATTATGTTATCAAGTTTTTCAAAAAATGTCCACAAACCCATTTGTCACCCCCTTTGGAATGTTCTTGATGAGCTCGTTCCAGTAACTGGTCACATATGGTTTTGTTGAAACTTTTTGAAAAAAAAAAAACTGCTTAATTTGTAAATTACGTGGGCTGATGATGCAGCTGATTGATCAGGTAAAGGGTTACTGCTACATCAGTCCAAACGTTTTAAAAAAAATGATCCTTTACTTCCAGAAGCTCATGTATATAACACTGGTTATTCCTTTATCTTATGTAATAACTAACCCTGGCCAGCACTGTACACAAACAATACCATTCAAATTGACCTGCAAAACATAGATTTGTCTTTTAATTCATTCTAATGAGGGATCAGAAACTTTGTTTTCGAGGCAGAATTTTTTTTTTTCGTGCATGTCTTGTCTACTATTCCTGTCAAATAAAGGGTTTTCTGGAGCAGTTGTTTCTTCTTTAACCCTTTAACCAATGCAGACGATATCAAAATTTATTATTTTAAATATCATTTTTTTAAATTTTTCATATATATATTCACAAAACTCTGTCATCCAAATTTTATTATTTTTTATGTGTACCCATACTATGTATGATACACATAATGCCGGCATCCGGGGTGGCTATCCATCGTTTGTCTATCCGTCTATCCGTCCATCCGACCATCCATCCGGTGTCCATATCCATTTCTTTGGCATTCGATAACTTGAAAAATATTGCTTGGATTGTCAAGTTACTTTATATTTATGTTCAGGTTACTGATGTGCCGAGCTGTATAGTTTTTGGTGTAAATCGGATAATTTGATCCTGAGATATTAACCCTTTATCCTTCAAATTGAAAATTCCTCCAATCCCTTTGGCATGAGATAACTCAAAAAATATCAATCCAATTGTCATGTTACTTCATATATGTGTTCAGGTTACTGATGTGCCAAACTGTATAGTTTTTGGTGTAAATCTGATAATTTGATCCTGTGATATTAACCCTTTATTCTTCAAATTGAGAACTCCTGCAATCCATATTTTTATACTGTACCAATGACCCAGACATAGCTGGTGCTAACTCTTTAAATTCTAGGGCCAAACACAAATTTTGCCCCCCCAATCCCCAAAATTTGCATCTAAAACCAAAAGAAATCATGTCCTGAAGGTCCTCCATACTTTGCCCTTACTGCGCATGCGCAGTGTCTAGGACATCCCGAAATTGGTGCCAATTATCATTCTTTGTTTGGCCCTTCATCAGTTCACATCTGACTGATATTTGTGCTTGTAAATCTCAGTTTAAATGATGCCAGACACATAAATATTGGAGAAATGGTGGATCTAAAGTGGATATAGAAGGAGGAGAGGAAAAATGAGTGACAGAAAATATTCAGGGCTGTAACTTAAAATTTTTTAGTGAAATTATGTTAAGTTGCCTATTTTCGAGGCATGGGCCTGTTGTTGTCATTCTTGCTATTAAGTTTCACTGCTTGTTCAGTGTTTCCTCTCTCCTTTTCCTTTAATTTCCCCCTTGCTATTCTCCCATGCTTTTGGCATACTTTTGAGTAATATTATTACTAAAATTTCTTGGGAGATTTAGCTAGGTAACAGAATGAATTCAGTTCTTTTCCCCATGTTTACGTCCTCACCCAGGGGGTGTTTAGGCGTAGTGTTCTGCATCTACCATCTGATGTTCTGCAGTTTCTTCTCTGGAAGTCTCTGTTTTGCATCAGATAGTGTATTATTGGTAACTGATTTCGGGCCAGGGTTTTCAGTGCCTTGAGTCATGTTTCTGGTGTTTATACACTGCTTGTTTACATTGGCAACAGTCTCTGTGTGAGGGGGACTTTTTGTCTTTGTACTAGTTTAACTCATTACAGGATACATTATTATTATTCGTAAGTGTTGCATTAATTTTTTAAAATATGTTTAAAATTTTTGTCCACACTTAGGCTTGGGATCCATTGGGGCTCAATGTTACTTTTCAGAAACTTGGGCTTTGCTGAAAAATTATTTTTTCAAAATTTCTTTTTGATTTCAATTATTTTTTCTATGTTAATGGATCATGTTATTATGTATCTTTGTTTACAGGGGTTCGTGCGAGTACTAGGACTTTTTGTCTTCTTTTCACTATGAAAGGATATTGTTCAAATTGTAATAAGAGGAAATCTTCCTCTGACTTTCATGATCATTGTATTAATTGTAGTCAGTGTACTCGCACTAACTCCTGTTCAGTATGTGAATTTTGGGATGACAAACCTTGGAAACGTGTGTCGCGGTATGTTGTTAGCGGGGAAAGGGCCATGCCAGTCCTTTCTCCGCAGGGTCACTCTTGTTTATCAGTCTCTATTTCAGAGGAACAAGAACAGGGTGATGTTTCCGTGATGTCGTCCAATAGTGTGCCTCCGTCGTCACAATTAAATGAAGAGCTAGCGGCAAAAGTGCTCATGGAGATACGCCAATTGCCTAAGAGGTCCCTAGTAGGATAGACGGCGTTGACATCCGCTAGCTCGCCTGGTGTAGCGTCCATTCATCGAATGGTTCGGCAGCCGGGTTTGTCCGTTGCGGTCCAAGAAGGAGATTTGGGTGATGCGAGCACTATAAATATTCGAGGTGCACACCCAGTGACGGCGGATAAGAGGAGAGATCGGAGGAAGCCTAGTAGTCCGGTTCCTAGCTCGTCCAGGTCCATCCGGGCTGCGAGTGAGAGAGGCCCCTCTCTCGTACAACAACATCTGGGACCAGATGTTGTGGTACAAAATGTGTCGCATTCGGAGCATACGTCCGCCGCTCGGGACGCTCTGTTATATAGACAGTCCGGAGAGACTTCCAAAAGGCTTCCTCATCCTTTCAGCAGCGCACACGACCGCACCTTGACTACGTGACCAAGGATATCCAGCCAGCTTCGCCATTCACGGATTCCACGGCGACCAGGTCACGCCAACCGGTAGCCAGGGATAAGAGGCCTGTAGACTCCGGACGTTCGCATGAGAGAAATATGCAGGAGTCAGTTCACACGGAGCTTCCAGCGGCTAAGCAGCATAAGACCGCTACTCCACAGGCCTCGGTGACGGACGTGCTATCCCAAATAGCACAAATTATCGCAGCATCCCAGCAAACGACGGAACCTGCGTCGGATCATGAATTATCCGACGATGCTGGGTCGGTACGCTCCGCCGAAGCATCGGGTGCAGACGACCGAGAACATCAGGAGGTCCGACAGGATGGCGAAAGGGATTCGGAGGATTTGGAGCTATCCCTTTCAGAACAACATAAAGCTGCCGTAGATTTCATCCAGTATTACCTGCCACAAGTTGTTCCGTCGGACCAGACAGCTGCGATGCCGGATAAGAGACTGATAGCGTCATTGGACACAGAATTCTTTGAGCGGTTCAGAGACATTGTCCCTGAGTTTCCGACTCAGTCCAATAATGTCACAAGAACATTCGAATTATTGAACGACGCTATCTTTAAGCTTGCTTCCAAAACAGGCAAAGCTGGTTTCTTGTCCGCCAATGCTCTTAATCTGCCGTTCATCAATTCAAGGAATAAATTCGATACGGCAGGACAGGGCATACCGAGAGTTCCTCTGCGTTTAGATGACGAAGCGGAAGACTTGGAATTGTCATTACCGTCGTCTATGTCTATTCCAACTGCGATGTTGGAGACGACAATAATGTCTAACAGAGCAAGCTTAGATGCTTTATCATACGCAGACCACCTTACTAAGGCGCTATCATTGCGTCTTCAGGGGAAAGATTTCCAGGATATACAATCCTCATTAAGACTTCTTTCAAGGGCGGTAGCTTATTCCACGTATAACTCCGCCCTTTCAGTGGCAAACCTGGATTTGGTTAGTCGTGACGCAGCCCTGGCTACATCCACGCGTGTGGATAGTAAGGTGAAGAACTCTCTCGGAGTCGCTTCGGTCTCTGGAGAGCTTCTCTTCGACGGCAAGCTTTCAGTTATCTATGATAAGATAACTAAGAAAGCTTCGGATTCTCTGCTTTTTAAATCCGCTTCCAAAAAGTCGGATACAGCAGATAAGAGTAAGACAGGCACTTCTGGGACAAGTACGCCCAAGAGAAGTTCCTATAGAGGTTCTTATTCGTCCTCTAGGTCCTATTCTAGAGACCGTCAAGGCAGCGACTCACGTGTGGGACGTTATTCGGGCCGAGACAACTGGTCTGACGTCCCGAGGTCGACGGGTCGAGGTGCGGGTCGCGGAGGACGTGGTTTCTCCTTCCGCAGGTCCAGGAGGTGATGGTTTGAACCTCTATCGTGTTCCGGTGGGCGGAAGGTTGTGGAGTTTTACAAACGAGTGGGCGTCGATTACGGACGACCCCTGGGTCCGAGGGGTAATTTCGGAAGGACTACGAATATCCTTCAAATGAAAGCCTCCATTAACTCGAAGTCCAAGATGGACTCAACTTCCGTCAAATCCGCAGAAAAGAGATGCTCTTTTATCGGAAGTACAGTCTCTTCTCATGAAGAACGCGGTAGAGGTCGTAGAAGACCAGGAATCTCCGGGTTTCTACAGCCATCTGTTTCTGGTTCCGAAACCAGACGGCTCGTTCCGTCCAGCCATAGATCTGAGCTGGATAAACAAGCTGATCGTCGCTCCGAAGTTCTATATGGAGACGATTCGATCGGTCAGAGCGAGTATTCGGGTGAACGACTATGCTACAAGCATAGATCTCAAAGATGCGTACTTTCATGTCATGATACATCCGACACTCAGAAAGTATCTATGCTTCGCAGTCCTAGGAGTTGTATATCAATTCCGGTCGATGTGCTACGGACTGAACCTAGCACCCTGGGCTTTCACTCGAATAATGAACTCGGTAATGATTCATTTCCGAGCTCATTCGTCTGCGATAACGTCGGCCTACCTGGACGACATTCTACAGAGGTACGGCAACGAGTTAACGCTTCAGAACGATGTGCAGAATCTGCTTCTATTACTCCGACGTCTCGGTTTTATAATAAACGAGGAGAAGTCGGATCTGGTGCCGTCCAAGTCATTCACTCATCTGGGAATGAGCTTCGAGACGCACAACAATCTCGTTCGTCTGCCGTTAACCAGAGCGAAGTTAATCAGTTGTTATGCTCGCTATTGTCTTCACTCAGACAAAGTCACAGCGAGGGAGTTCATGAGACTGATAGGTCTGTGCGGAGCCACTGCGGATCTCATTCCGATGGGGCGGTTGCGCACTCGTCCTCTCCAAATTTTCTTAACTCAGAATTGGAGTGTGAAGATTCATTCGCTCGATATGGACGTTCTCTTGTCAAATCAAGTGAAACAAGAGATTCAGACTTGGGCAAACATTCAGTGGTTGACTCAGGGTGTTCCACTGCAGTTGCCGGATCCGGGTTTTACGATTAGGACGGATGCCAGTCAAACAGGTTGGGGTGCAACATTGACCCCAACGGATTCGAAGTGCCAGGGTCTTTGGGATCCGCAGTTTCTAGGCAAGCACATAAACATCAAGGAAATGATGTCAATTTGGCTTGCATTACGTCATTGTATGAACATTATTCAGAAAGCACATGTCCAAATCCTGTCCGACAATACGACAGTAATGGCGTATCTCTGGAACCAGGGAGGCACTCATTCCGTTCCGTTATTCAATTTAACGGAAAGAATCCTTCTGTTTGTTCTAGAACACCAAGTTCTACTTTCGGTCCGTCATATTCCGGGTCGTCTGAATGTTTTAGCAGACTCCCTTTCACGAAAGGGTCGCTTGTTGCCGTCGGAGTGGACTCTCAACAAACAAGTATTCAATCAGATTTGCTACCAATGGGAATGGCCAATGATAGACTTATTTGCGACACATCTCAACAATCAGTTGCAGACGTATGTGTCACCATGTCCGGATCCCCGAGCTTATGCAGTAGGTAGACGCTCTATCGATCTCGTGGGACGGAATGATAGGATATGCGTATCCTCCAGCGCCGTTAATTCAGCAAATATTGCTAAAGATAAAGCTATCTCAATGCAAAATTCTGTTGGTAGCATCTCTGTCTCCACAGAGACCGTGGATAAATCTACTCAGGTGTCTGCTGTGGGACTTACCGCGAAAGCTTCCTCCACGAGAGGATCTTCTTTCGCAGGGGAAATCGCGTCAACTTCATCACAACCCGCAAGGTCTCAACCTTCACGTATTTCCGTTGTGCGGTCCTTCTTGCACAGCAAGCATTTTACAGGACGAGCAGCAGTGGACGCAATTTCTAACTGTAGGAGGACCTCCTCTTCGCTAAACTATGCGGCTAAGTGGAAGGTCTTTTGTCGTTGGTGTAGGGATCATTCTGTTGATATTTTTGATCCCTCCATACCAGACATTGCAAACTTTCTAGTATACTTGTTTGACGAGATCAAACTGCAGCCTGTTACTATTAAGGGTTATAGGTCTATGTTATCTGATACCTATGCACACCATGATAGCTTACAAATTGGATCTAATGTCTCTTTATCTAAATTAGTTAGAAACTTCTCGATAAATAGACCCAGAACTCTTAAGATTAATTCCTAAATGGAATTTAGCTTGGGTTCTTCTTAAGCTGAAAGAAAAGCCATTTGAGACTCTTGGGACAGCAGATTTCAAATTCTTGTCTTATAAGACAGCATTTCTCTTAGCTTTCTCTTCTGCTAGAAGAGTCAGTGAGCTTCATGCACTATCGGTGGATGATTCTCACTATCGTAGTGTCGGGAACACTATTACCTTTACCACTAATGTTGGATTTTTGGCTAAGAATCAGGCTCCCAATAAATATCCGGAACCTATTGTTATTAAGGCCCTTCCGTCTTCAGATGGCCGTAGGCCTTTGCTCTGTCCTGTTAGAGCCTTACGTATTTATAAACAAAGATCTCAGTTTATCAGAAAGGGACGAAAATGCTTCTTTCTGTCTCTGATGCCTAATAGAAAGGACATTTCGGTCCATTCTATTGCTAGATGGATTCAATTAACTATCCGCACTGCTTATGATAATCTATCTTCATCTCAGCAGTCTGTGCTTAAGATTTTGGCTCATGAAGTAAGAGCTCTTTCTACATCTTGGGCTTACGCAAATAGTGTTGCTATTACAGATTTAATGAAGGCTGCATATTGGTCTCAACCATCCACATTCACGAATTTTTATCTCAGAAATATTGAGTCCATTTCTGGAGACCTACATTGTTTAGGTCCGTTATCTGTTGCTCAGAATGTCGTCCACTAAACAGTTGCAACTATAGTTATGCAGGCTTTCTGTTCCGGCAGTGACTCCGTCCTGCTGCCCTCTTCACTCTGGGCTATTTGACCCAGGGGAAGGGGGGGGGGGGGAGGGTGTTCCCTTAGGTCACCTGCTTTATAGTGAAAAGCAAGGGGATTCCTCCTCCGGAGTCAGTAATTCTGAGTCGTTACCGGGATGGTTTTAAAGTGTAATATTAATGTTTAAAATTCATTCATGTCATATTTTTTAAGTGTAGCTCCGTGTGAAGCATTTGTATATGTCTTGTGTCAAACGGGCATTAATACTTTTAAGAGAATATAAAGAGTCTCAATTCTCTGGACTAACTTTATTTATTGGCTTACTTTAAAAATAATTAGTATAAGGGGTTATATTGGATGTTAATAGAGAACATGAATGTTATTATGCTCAATTATGAAGGGTGTTGTGTCTTTCTAATTTAACATAAAATAAGAAAGACACATGTAAAGCCTAATACTCCTTTTCTCCTCAAGGGGTTGACTCTATTTATATAGTTGAGCTTATTGGATTTTCCTCTATGTCCTAGGCCCTCCAGCCTTTTTACTATTCAGCTATGTCTGGGTCATTGGTACAGTATAAAAATGTTAAAAAATTTATAGTAATTTATATATTTTTTATACTTACCAATGACCCAGACTGGGATGGCCCTCCCAGGAGTTGGGAACTCATACCTCCCCGCTGAGTACATAGCGCTGACCAGGCACTATTTGTAAGAATGATAATTGGCGCCAATTTTGGGACGTCCTTGACACTGTGCATGCGCAGTAAGGGCAAAGTATGGAGGACCTTCAGGACATGATTTCTTTTGGTTTTAGATGCAAATTTTGGGGATTGGGGGGGGGGGGGCAAAATATGTGTTTGGCCCTAGAATTTAAAGAGTTAGCACCAGCTGTGTCTGGGTCATTGGTAAGTATAAAAAATATATAAATTACTATAATTTTTTTAACTTCTTCAGCATGCGATAACTCAATAAATATTAATCCGACTGTCAGGTTACTTTATACATGTATTCAGGTTACTGATGTGCTGTGTTGTATAGTTTTTTATGTAAATGTATCAATCAAATTAGGCACTCCTCCAATCCATTTCTATGTGTACCCATACCATGTATGGTGTACATAATGTCAGCATCCAGGGTGGCCTTCCATCATACAGCTTTCTACTAGTTACGCGTATGGGTACACATCTGACGATTCCATCGGCCTATTTTTATATTTTTGCCTCTAAAACATTGCTTTTGATCCCTCATTATACCCCCCTGCAAACAAAGTTTGGGACGGTATATAGGAACCACCCTGTCTGTCCGTCTGTCTGTCCGTCTGTCCATCCGTCTGTCCATCCTTATAAGCGCAGCTCCTCCTAAACCGTTTGAAGAATTTTCATGAAACTTTACACAATGGAAGAACTCCATATCAAGATGTGCATGAAGCAATATAATTCCTTTCTGACATTTCCAAGGGGAGATAATCTAACTTATACATTTTAATGTACCAAAAAGGCTACAACTGAGGCGCAGGGGTATCACTTTGTGAGCTTGCTCACAGTACCTCTAGTTGGAACAAGCTTGTTTCAATGAGAGGCTCATAGGCTATGTTTGATGGCAAAAGATGGAAATATTTTAATTAATCAAGAAGAATTTTTGCAAATGTCCTCGAGTTGTGTAAGGTAAATATTGATGGATCACGAATAGGATGGGAAATTTCTGTGGTTAACCTTTTACCAAACGAATCGGCCACATCTCCCACATAATTTCCAAATTGAGCAGTTGAAAAAATATTATTGTTAAAGAAATTTCAGCAAAACCATATCATGTGACCCCTCATTGGAATGAGCTTGTTCTAAAGAGGGGTCATATGATATGGTTTTGTTGAAATTTTTGGAAAAATAATATTTTTTCAGCTGCTGAATTTGCATAATTATGCAGGCGGATGAGGCCGATTCATTGGGTAAAGGGTTAATTAGAGGTTATTACCCACTCAGTTTCATATCAGCTGAGATATCGGCCTGACGTAACTTCATATCAGCCTTTGACTGAAGGTTAAAGGCTGACATTTAGTTACCGAGTAATAACCTCTTTATTATTAATACGTTACCCAACGTAGAGAATATCAAAATATCAATTATTTTAATTACTATTTTTTTTAAATGTTTCAAAACAATTTCAACAAAACCATATCCTGATGAGCTCGTTCCAATGAGGGGTCATATGATATGGTTTTGTTGAAATATTTTGAAAAAAATTATTTTTTTCAACGGCTCAATTTGCAAATTACGCGGGCAGATGCGGGCACTTTGTTAGGTAAAGGGTTAAACCAAAGTTAGTAATGCAAATGTTCTCAGATCTATTACAGTTTTCTGACAGTGTTACTGTTTGTCATTGGGGGCGCGGTGGCTCAGTTGGTAGAGGTGCAGGCTGCAAGCCGAGGGGTCCTCGGTTCGAATCCCACCTGCGGCAACCGCGTTGTGTCCTTGGGCAAGACACTTCACCCCGATTGCCTACATGGGGGCACGATGGCGCTGTGTACTGAGGCGTACTGTACGTCGATGGTGCGCATGTCTTCAACCAATCTAACCCTGCCTGTGCTGCGGTGCAGAGTTCAGAGTTACGATGTTGGAGAGCTGACAGCTGCTCGTCGTTGCTCGGTGGTTCTCTCCGGGTACTCCGGCTTCCTCCACCCGTAAAACTGTCACGGTCACGATTAGCCATTGTGCATAAGTATGTGACCTTAAACCCCAATAAATAAATAAATAAATAATACTGTTTGTCATTCATTTCACAAAATACAAAATTTCTTATTCTCTTAGTTCAGCTATCTGAATGTCTCAGTTTCCCCAGTGAGGAAGCCACGATGTTCAGTTAGGTGAACTATCTCTTCTTTCACCTTGACAAACCTCTGCCTATGGCTCTGAATCTTAGTTTGAGTTGAATTTTCTTTACTACTCTCTTGTTTCTTCTCTTCCACTCTCCAAATTCATTGCCATCATAAATTCCTCTTCATTCAAAAACTCTGCCTCAAACCTCTCCATTATACTTGGTAACACCAGTTTTTCTGCTTGCATTCGATGAGTAAAGGTTGGCGGTTTGATGTAAACAATTTGGTGCATCTATTAATGACACATTAAGGGATCAACTGGGTTAGTTCATATTGGTCAAGATCAGCTTCATATCAGCCGAGTTTTGAAGTCATATCAATCAAGCCTGATAAGGGCAATTCTGGGAAAGAAAATCATATCTAACAAATGAAGGAACGATAAGCTGCTAATTTGAAAATATGTTGACTCATATCTTGCTTGTTTGTGAAAGAGCATGTTCAAAAAATACTGTATACAATGTGTAAGACATTAGAAGCAATGTGAAATTATTTGAATCTAATTAGATATCTGTAAAGCAGACAAATGTTTATACGATATGACATTGCCAAGATATAAATATGGTTGCCCGAAAGTGATTGGA
Organism: Pictodentalium vernedei; assembly: GCA_031216915.1. Classification (NCBI taxonomy): domain Eukaryota; kingdom Metazoa; phylum Mollusca; class Scaphopoda; order Dentaliida; family Dentaliidae; genus Pictodentalium; species Pictodentalium vernedei. Next base: position 815,932,224 of record CM062297.1, read on the forward strand.
AGTAAATACAACATGTTACATATTTTCTTAATACGCATGAAATTACATGTAATTTTACCTTCACTGCTGTCTGAATGAATGATCCGCATAAACAAGAACTATGCATTATTTTAACAATAACTGGTCAATATTAGATGAACAACTTTGTATTATTTTAAATAAAGCACAGCTATGCTTCCACAGGCCTGGCATTCTGAAAAATGCAGGAGGGCAAAAAATCGCTCTCCTCAATCAGCTTAGGAGAGCAATTAGCTAGACACAGCATTTTAAGTACCCAGTAGAACGAACTCATTGAAACTGAAACCAACAGACTACATCAGTGATTTTATTAACTTTACTAAGGTAAAGCAAAATCTCTTAGACATCTAGATGACTCACTCAACAACCGAACACACACTTGACAAGACCTGTGTGTGTACCCAGACCTGTTGTCCAAGAAAGTCATACGCCTACCACTACCACCTTCAACCCCCCAAGGGGGGTTGAAGGTGGTAGTGGTAGGCGTATGACTTTCTTGGACAACAGGTCTGCTTGAATCTACAGTCACATCCTGGTGCATGTGCGTCAAGTGACAGGATAGTAGTAATGGTAGTATATTATAGTGTAAATATTCCTTGAATAATTACCCCTCAAACTGTGATGTCAGTTGTTGAACTTGAAACTGACAGAAAAAAAATATTGCTGTGACCCATTTCACTTCAAATGATTGCAACTGTGTTTGGGTATGGTTGCAGCCATTACCTTTTACCACTAAACCACTTTCAAAATGAAATTACGTGATGTTATGTGACTTCGAAGTTAAATTACATTTTTGCTTTACAACAGAAATTTAATGTGACCATAATACATGTAATCTCAATCACCCCAGACCAAAATATTTAGGAGAGCAATTTTTCGCTCTCCTTAATTCTTTCAGGAGGGCAGTAAGGAGAGCTAAAAAATCGCTCTCCTGAAATTGCCAAGCCTGCTTCCATTAAAAATCAAAACATATGTCTCGTCAATTGACAACCAGATGCAAGGACACATAAGATATAAATAGCACATGTGTACACAGCCTTCAGGTTTGTCCTAGAATGAAAATGGCTGCCTGCCAGATCCCAAAGCTTTCTAAGAATGATATATAAAACATAAGGGTATTTTTGCCTAACAAAAAATTGTGGTTTTGTAAAATAGTTTATTTATATTTTTCAGATTTGTAGCTTATTGTCTCTTTAAGGACTGTCTGTAATGTTTTTATTATTATAACAGGCAAGAGTATTTACAGAACAATTTTCAAGAGCAAACTACCTGAGAGAAATGAATTATTTCTGCCTGGTCGAATGGCCTATGTTGTTGACTTGGAGGATGAGTTTGCAGACTCTGATGTACCATGTACCAATATACGCAGCAAAGCTGATTGTCCTGGTTTAGATGTAAGTGACATGTTCAGTAGAAGCTGATAGCTTTTGAAATGTTTTATTTTCCACTTTCTATACACGAGGTACTTTCACCATTCATCTCTTGCTTGCCTCAATTACAAACATGACATAAAGGGATGAAAATTGAATTTTACCAAGAAACATTCTTCTGAAGTATTGTGAATCAGACTATTTTGGAGTAAGGGTCAATATATCATGTTTCCAGTGTATACTCAACATTACTCCATACAATACAGATATTGAGAAAGGTGAAAGGTACACCACATGGAATCTGGATGTATAAAAACATCATGCAAGAACACTTCAGATTGGATGTTTCGTGGATGTGTGATGTTATGACATGAATAATATGCTTCAACACAAAACAGTGTCAAGCAAGTAAGTTACATAGCTAAGGAATGAGCGATGTTTTTTGATCAAAAGATGAAAAATTTCCTCAGACACCGCCCTCATCATTCATCGTTTACCCTGAAATCTCCTTAGTGATACTATTTTGTGCTTGTAAGACTAAAGATTCAACCAACTTTATCTTGTTTTACAGAGCTCCCTTAGCCTTCTCAAACAAGATATTGTTGGATAAAGTTGCAAGTGCCATATGGGGAAATTTTAGAACTTAACCCCCTGCACACTGCTGTCAAAATATCTAATTTTCAGGTGGCTCAGTTGGTAGAGGTGCAGGCTGCAAGCCGAGAGGTCCTCGGTTCGAATCCCACCTGCGGCAACCGCGTTGTGTCCATGGGCAAGACACTTCACCCCCATTGCCCATGTGGGGGGCACGGTGATGCTGTGTACTAAGGTGTACTGCACGTCGATGGTGCACCTGTCTTCAACCAACACTAACCCTGCTTGTGTGGAGTTGGTATGTTGGGGAGCTGACAGTTGCTGTCCATTGCTTGGTGGTTCTCTCTGGGTACTCCGGCTTCCTCCACCCGTAAAACTGTCACGGTCATGGTTAGCCATTGTGCAGAAATATGTGACCTTAAACACCAATAAATATCTAAATTTCAGGCAGAAAAAATTTCCCATAATGAAACTAGAAATTTAACCAATTCAATCTCCTTTGACAGAGCTCATTGAGCTCTGTCAAACGAGATTGAATTGGTTAAATTTCTAGATGCATTATGGGAAAAAACAGCTTCCTGAAATTTTGGTATTTTGACATCAGAGTGAAGGGGGTTAAACATCGGTTTTTCCACCAAATAGTGAAAGGAGGTAAATTAATAATTCCAACTGTTTTCAAAATAAACAAAACAGAAAAAGAAAGACTCCCTCCTTCATCATAAAACTACCATAGAAACAAGACCAAAATTTTAATAGGCCTACTCAAGAATTTGTTTTTTTTTTTAAATTCTGTGTTCTAATTTTGTTAGTCAAAGGGCTGAGTACTGAACCAAATTATTTTTATATCCCTGCCAACCAGACATATAGTGTACCTCCTAGCCGACCCTCAGTCCATCCATCTCAAAGTTGTGTCATACACTACACTCACACCTTTCAAGACAGCCATCTGCAATTTTGCACAAACTGCATTCAGCCCATTACCATGGAAGAAGGTAAGACGACTCTGTATGTTTTTCTCAAAGTTATTGCCTTTTATCAGCTTAGAAAATTTCATGGGTTTCGTAATTGAGGGTACCTTCATGGTGTATTCAACTCCTCTCACAGTTTCTTTCAGAGTTGAAACTTTAGGATATGGTTACACATGTCTTGAAGATATGCAACATCCATAAAGTTTGTAGAAAATATGTTTTTAACAAAATTATTGCCCTTTATCATTTTAGAAAATTTTCAGTGTTAAATTTTAATTGAGAGTATCTCATTGAGGGTACCTTCATGTTGTAATCAACTCCTTCCACAGTTTGTAATGTAGAGATTTGAAACTGTAGGATGTGGTTACTCGCACAGTGAAGATGTGCAGCATCTATGAAGTGTGCTGAAAAAATATTTTTTCACAAAATTATTGCCTGTTATCAACTTCGAAAATTTCTAGTGTGTTTTAATTGAGGGTACCTTCATGGTGTAATCAACTCCTCCCTCAGTTTCTAATGTAGAGGGTTGAAACTTTAGGATATGGTTACACATGCATTGAAGATATGCAACATTTACAAAGTTTGCAGAAAAATAATTTTTTTATACTAGAACCAATGGCCCAGACGGAACTGGTGCAACTTCAATAATATCAAGGGCCAAACACAAATTTTGAACTCCCCCCCCAATCCCCCAAATTTGCATACAAATCCAAAATTTGAAAGTCCTATCTGGTCCTCCATACTTTTTATACTGCGCATGTGCGGTAACCAGGAAGAGACCAGAATTGGCACAAAGCATCATTCTTTTGTTTGGCCCTCGTCAGTAAACATCTCATCTGACATCTGTGCAAAAAAATCTCATTTTTGAAGATGCCAGATACAATTCAATGATGGTTGCCATGGAATCAACAGTGTAGCAGGGTGTTGGAAGTGAACAATGGTGGTTTTGGATGTTCAGGCCTGTAACTTTATAATTTTTTAAAAAAATTATTCATGTTTCCCATTTTCGGGATACACGGCTGAATGTTGTCATTTTTACTGTGACTCCACTGTTGTTTTGTTAGTGTTACTTCCCTTCCCTCTCCTGAACCCTCCTGTTAGATTCCCAAGTGCTTTCGGCTTTTTTATGGAGAATTTTTTATTAAAATTCTTGGGAGTTTTAACATGTTTTACGGAATGGGTATCCCCAGTGTGTACATCCTGTTCTTTTGGTGTTCAGGACATTTTGTATTCTTGCATCTTCTACCAGATGCATTGTTTGTTCTTCCTATGAAGATCTAGCTTTGCATCAGGTGGTTGTTGATCATTTACTGACTACGGGCCGCTGTTGTGCCTGTTTGTTTGGTTAGTTTCCGTTTTTTCCTCTTGACGTTTTCTGTTCAACAACATTTTGGATACGTATTCATTCAGTGTTTAGTATAGGACAGTTATTGTTTTTCTTTTAGGATACATATTATACCTTATTCTGGTAGTTTAGCTTCAATTATGTAGTGCTTGTTCAAACTTGGGCTCTATTGGGATGCCCTTGGGCTCATAGGTTCCCTTGGGGTACTTAGGCTTCATTAAAAAAATTTCTAAAAAATTTATTTCTTTTCGAAAATTTTTGTGATTGTCTATGTTATGTATCCTTGCTATGTTTTTTCTGTATTATTATTTGGGAGTGTAGCGGACTTATGTTTTTGGTTTCATAATTCTTGTATCTATGAATCATTTGGCACCTAGAGTAAGTCCAGGAAGTGTGTCTCGGATTTACATGCTTGTCTTGCCTGTAGCCCTTGCACTCCTTCAATACTTGTACTATTGGAATGCGAAACGTTGGAAGTAGGTGTTGACCTGTGTGGTGGGCGGTGAAGTTCCGCTGTCGGAACTTTCATGCAGGCTAATTCTAGTCTTTTAGTCTCTTTTTCAGAGGAAGAAGAACATGGTGATGGTACTTCGACACCTGTTCGTTATGTGCTGCCATTGTTGTGCTCTGATGAGCCCCTCTCTGATGAATAAACAGAGCAAGCTGCCATGGTGCCCATGATTATTAGCAGGGATTGAGGCCTCTAGTTAGTGCTCTTAATCCTGTGCATGCAGCTAGCCTGACCAGTGAAGTGGTTCCCCAACTTGTGGGAGCCGGGACGCCAGGTAGATGCGTTGCAGTCGAGAAGTGTAGACGTGGGTAGAGCGAGCACTTCAAAAACAAAAGCTCACCCAGTGACAACATCAAAAGGGGGAGAAGCCTGAAAGTTTCTCTTCGGGGTGCTCAGCAAGATCTGGGGCCAGATCGCGAGTTGGAGAGCCCTCTCTGTCCCATAAGCAGTCGAGGTCGACTGTTTCCGTCGTGAGAAACTTCAGTGAGTCGGACCCCCCGTCCTTGCTTGTGGTTCGGGACACTCCTCCCACACTGCAGCCAGGGTCGGCTGTTGTTACAGCTTCCTCTTCTTACATGGAAGAGCACACAAAAGGGGAAATAGCCTACAAGTTTCTCAACGGGTCGCTCGGCGAGATCTGGGGATCAGATGTGATAGAGTTTTAGCATCGTCCAAATTGATGGTCGATCAGGTTAAGCTCTCTCAGAGTCGCGCCGGTTTCTGGTCATTCTTGTTCTGTGGCTAATTATCCTAACTACCATAAGACAATTAACACCTTGTTGTTAAGGTCGCTTTCAGAACAGCAGTCGTCTGCTTAACGTGGTAGGCAAGTAGCCTCCTTTTCTAAGTTGTAGAAGAGGGGTTCCTCGCATGGTTCCAGAACCCTCGTATATCATTTAAGGAAACCATCAATTTAGCGACTCTGTTAGTGGCATAAGTTCGATAAGGACTATAAGTCCAACAACTCTAAGCTGTCGGCTTCAGGAGGTTCTCCAGGAAGATGTAGTTTCTCTTCCTGTAAGCCTCGGAAGTCCTATTAGTGATATTCTAGACCTCTATTGTTCTCCAGTTGGTGGAAGTTTATCAATTTTTGCTTCCAACTGGATAGAGATAACGGAAGATCAGTGGATAGGAATGCAGTCGAAAGAGGTCTTCGGCTGTTATTCCGATCAAAGCCTCCCCTTACTAGAAGTCTGCGTTGGACAAATCTTCTGGCATTTTTTCATGAGAGAGCCTCTTCTTTTAGAAGTTCCATTTCTCTTAAAAAAGGAGGCAATAGGGGTTGTTCTTGTACCATAGCCAGACGGCTTGTTCCGATCAGTTATACAGTTGAGCTACATAATCAAAAATTGATTATAGCTTCAATGTTTTACATGAAACTGTCAGTCAGTAGGAGCGAGCCTCTGAGTGATCGATTTTGTGGCAAGCATAGACCTAAGATGCGTACTTCATGTCTTGGTCCATCTGGCATACAGAAGTATCTTCGTTTTCCATACAGGGGAGATTTCCCAGTCCAGAGTGATGTATTTCAGTCTGAATCTGGACCCTCACACATTCACTCAGAGAATGAACTCGGTGAAGTCTTATTTCCAATCTCATTCGGCAGTGATACCGTCGCCATATCTGGGCAATATTCTTTCAGATATTGCAACGAAAGTATGCTTTAGAATGGTATGCAGAGTTTGCTTCTGTTATTCCAATGTCTAGGTTTCTTCGTAAACGAAAGAAGTCGGTTTTCACTCCGTCAATGTCCTTCATTCTTTTGGGAAAGAGTTCTGAGATTCATTGCAATCTGGTCCGTCTTCCCATAACCAGGGCAAAGCTGGTCAGCTATTATGCCCATTTTCTCCTAAATTCTCTTGTATTATTAAGGGAGTTTATGAGATGGATGAGACTGCGGAGCTGATTCCACTAAGTCAATTTTGCTTGCATCATCTCTATCCAGTTTTTCTTCATTCAAAACTGTAGTGTCAAACACATTCGCTTTCCATAACCAGAGCTAAGCTGGTCAGCTATTATGCTCGTTTTCTCCTAAATTATTTTACAATATTAGAAAGGGAGTTTATGAGATTAATGAGACTGTGCAGAACGACTGCGGAGCTGATTCCACAAAGTCAATTTTGCTTGCGTCCTCTCCAGTTTTTTTTTGATTCAGAACTGGAGTGTCAACACATTCTCTCTAAGTAAGATTGCTTTAATGGATCTAGTTAAACAAGGAATTAGTTTTGGGCGGACCTTCAGTGATTGATTCAGTGAGTTCCACTTCAATTACCAGATCTGGTCTTCACTTTTATGGCGGATGCCAGTCAGTCGGGTTGGGATGCCTCCCTGATTCCTGAAGATCTATGTGTTTGGGTCTTTGGGACTCTTGGTTCCTGAAGAAACACATAGCATCATAGAGATGTCTATTTGGCTAGTCCTTAAGCTTAGATAGTTCATGTAGAGAACGTCCATGTTCAGATTTGTCGGTGAATTCCACAGTAGTGGCTTACTTTTGGAAGCAGGGCGGTACTCATTCCTTTCCTTCTGACTGCAGGAGGTCCTCCTCTTCGTTTAACTATGCGGTTAAGGTTAAGTGGAGAGTTTTCTTTCGTTGGTGTGCGGACCAGTCGGTGGATACACTTATAATCCATCTATACCTCAACTGCCAATTTTTGGTCTGCAGTTTTGACGTATTAAAACTGCAGCCCTTTATTATTGTGGCTATAGGTCAATCACATATGCTCATCATCATCATTCGGCTATTGGATCAGATCTTTCTTTATCCAAGCCAGTCAGAAATTTCTCTATAGAATCTGGTTATACAGCCAGAGCCTATTGTTTTTAAGGTTTTACCTTCTTCGGACAACCTTAGACCAGTGTTGTGTCCAGTAAGAGCGCTTCGTATTTATAAACGTCGCTCTAGCTTAGCTTTATTAGGAAAGACAGAAAGAGATTCTTTCTTTCTCTTATTCCTAACAGTAAGGATATTTCAGTTCATTCAGTTGCTAGGTGGATTCAGTTGGCAATACGTATTGCCTATGAGAATCTTTCTTCAGATCAGCGTTCTGTAATAGATCTCAGCTCATGAAGTCAGAACATTATCTTCTTGGGCTGATTCCATTAGTATTACCTATTTAATGAAAGTGGCTTACTGGACACGACAAGTTTTATCTTAGAAACTTTCCCCTCTGGAACCCCGGGAAGTGAAGCAGTGCCTGTTCACTGCAGTAAACAGGCTTTGTTTTACCAGCAAAATAGGACCCAGTCACCAATGGTTGGGAGGTGCAAACCCTCTCTAAAATGGGCAACATGGCTTATTAACGCTCACCCCTGGTCTTGGGTTGATGTGGTCATGATTAGCCATTGTGCAAAAAAATGTGACCTTCAACACCAATAAATAAATAAATAATCTTAGAAACTTAGAGTCTATCTCCGGTGACCTTGGATTCTTGAGTCCTCTTTCTGTAGCACAGAATGCTGTCCATTAGGCCATTAAAAAAAAATGTCTGAATTCTCAGGCAATGCACGCATCAGTTAAAACCTGCTGCATCAAAAATTTTTATTGCCAAAAAATATAAAGTTTGTTATCATGTTTGCGAATCACCGTGCAAGGTAATGCCGGTACTTATTTTCTGGTCTTTTGATAGTAGCACCAGGTTTATTATAGTAGCACCATACAACATCCGGATATTTCGTATCTAAAATTAGTAACATTATTACTTGTAAATGAAGAAAAATATGTTATTGTTCAGTGTTTGTATTACGTTTGGGTTGAAGAAAATTTTAGGCTATAGTGTGTGTGGGTGGGTGTACGCAGAAACACCTGTAAATGATATTTTTAATAAACTTTTAATTGATGAACTGTTTGGAAAATTTATGATGCCGAAACAGGCAACAAAGGTTTCTCCCAAAATATTCGTCTTGAAATATGATGGGGGGGGGGGGGGGGGGGGGGGAGGGGGGGGGGGGGGGAGAGAACAGCAAGTATTCCCCACAGCTGCAATCGGAGAATTAGTCGATACTTACAGGAAGTATACTGTGGAATAATTACTCATTCTGGGATTACTTTTAATTGATTATATCATAACCCTTTAATATAAAATATTGAAGGTTTATGATATAATCAATTGAATTAGTACCAGAATGAGGTCATTAAACGAAAGACCTGTGGAACACATGTATATGTATACTATAGTACTAAAGAAGTTTGTTGATTATAAAACATGCACATGTATGAAGCTTTTATATATTAAAAGAAAAGAACAGAATTATGTTAATTTGAGGTATGTTTTTGAGATTTATAAAATAAAAATAAAAAGCCTCCCTCCCTGATCATCTTTTTTTGGCATAATTGCCTGAGAATCCAGACATTTTATATTAATGGCCTTAATGTAACATCTTTTGGATGTCTTGGGCAGTTCGCTTGAGCACTGACGCCGGCCCGCTGCCCTCTTTGCTCTGAGGATGGGGGGGGGGGGCACTGGGGGGGGGGGGGGGATGACAGTTATCATCTGGCTTTATAGTGAAAAGCAAGGGAATGCCTCTCCCAAGGACAGTAGTTGGGGGTCAGTGCTCAGTGGTTTTAATGTGTAGCTCAATGTGAAGCAACAATATTGTCTTATTATACCCCCCCGCAAACAAAGTTTGGGGGGGGGGGGGGGTATATAGGAATCACCCTGTCCGTCTGTCCATCTGTCCGTCCGTCTGTACCTCCTTATAAGCGCAACTCTTCCTAAACCATTTGAACAATTTTCATGAACCTTTACACAATGGAAGAACTCCATATGAAGATGTGCATGAAGCAATTTAATTCCGTTCTGTGGCGCGGGGGGTATCACTTTGTGAGCTTGCTCACAGTACCTCTAGTTATGTATTGTGCCTTCAAGTGTAACTTGATGTGAAGCCTTTGTATATGTCACATGTCAGACAGGTGTTTATATACAATCCTCGGAGACTTTTATTTCAATATAAAGCGTCTCATTCTCTGGACTAGCTTTATAATTGGTTTTCTTCACCGATTTAGCATAAGGGTTATGCTGATATTAAATGGAGAATTATTATTTATTACTCCTTTCATTGTTGGTGTTATGTCTTTCTCTGTTTATTTTAGAGAAAGGCATATGTAATTCCTCATTTATCTCCTTTCTCTTATAGGAGTCCTCCTTTCAGTCAGAGTTATTGAGTTATCATTGTTTCCTTTAAAGTCCTAGGCCCTCCAGCCTTTTTACTATTCAGCTAAGTCTGGGCCATTGGTTCTAGTATAAAAATATGAAAAATTTAAAGTAATTTGTATATTTGTTTTACTTACCAATGGTCCAGATGGGGATGGCCCTCCCATGAGTGTGCACTCATACCTCCCCGCTGATTTATAACATTTAGAAGGCACAACTAGGAAGAATGATGCTTGGTGCCAATTCCGGTCTCTTCCTGGTTACTGTGCATGCACAGTACAAAAAGTATGGAGGACCAGATTGGACTTTCAAATTTTGGATTTGTATGCAAATTTGGGGGATTGGGGGGGGGGGGGGGGGGGGGGGAGGGGGAGGGTTCAAAATTTGTGTTTGGCCCTTGATATTATTGAGGTTGCACCAGCTCAGTTTGGGCCATTGGTAAGTATAAAAAATATACAAATTACTTTAAATTTTTCATTTTTTAACAAATTTATTGCCCTTTATACACATGCCTTGGAGATGTGCAACATATATGAAGTCTGTGGAAAAATATTTTTTTCACAAAATTATCAAATCAAGTCACTCTTACATTTGGCAAAAGAGGTAAGAGGTACCTTTTTGTGTCTTCCCTATGGTGACACTTAATAGTTTTTACGATAATGCCCCAATGGTCTGTAATCTGTCACAGGTACATCGTCTGTCATCCTTTATCCATCACCCAGTAATAAATGTTTCATTTCTGTAATGCTACCCAGGGTATTGCAGGCGGGGGTATATGTTACCCTCGGCATTGCTCTAGTTTTATTTGGTTTTAAGGACAGTTTCAACAGTCAGGGGTATATCGTGTTTGTGAGCATTATGGGTGAATCAAGTTAGAATACCCAGGGAGAACCACCAAGCAGTCTTAAGTAACACTTGTGCACTCCAGTTTACTGATCCCCACAAACAGGGTTGACATCAGTTGAAGGCAGATGTACCATCGATGTGTACATTTTGGCATAACACACTATGTCAATACTTTGGCACTCAGATTAAGCGCCTTGACCAAGGATGCAGTGCAGATGACTCAAGTCATTATTGAACCTATGACCATTCAATCTAAAGTCCTGTGCTCTAAGCCACGAGACACCATGCCCCTGAAACAGGTAATTTACCCATTTTGGATGGTGAAAAATGTCTATTCTCACTGTTTACATGTAATTATCACAAATTTGTGAAACATGATCCTGGTCTTCTTTAGCTATGTAGGCAGTAGGTAGGCTTGTCCGTTCAAAATAAATCCTTCAACAGGTAGAGTGCTAGATTAATATTGGTTGTTAGAATTGTTTCATACAGGTTTCTCATGTAGCAATTTATTAGAGAATGCCTCTGGGCACTCTTTGATAAAATCTGACAAGACAAATACATATGAACCAAAATATTATACTTCTCAGAGATTATAAACCATGCCCACTGAATATGAAGCCTTTTAATTAACCCACTTCACTCTGATGTCAAAATACCAAAATTTCAGGAAGCTGTTTTTTCCCATAATGCATCTAGAAATTTAACTAATTCAATCTCGTTTGACAGAGCTCAATGAGCTCTGTCAAACGAAATTGAATTGGTTAAATTTCTAGTTGCATTATGGGAATTTTTTTCTGCCTGAAATTTAGATATTTTGACATCAGTGTGCAGGGGGTTAAAGCACTTTTCAATGGAGCACAAATTTGGGTCCTAGCACTCAACCAGTTAACCCTTAACGGCCTGGACAAATTTCTTGCATACGCATTAGACCACCGCCTGTGCATTGCCAGTAGCTAAGCATTGACTTCTAGTCAAGTTTGTCCATTTAAGCAGCAAAGACTTGACTAGCTAGAAACCACTGCCATGGTAATATGTCTTTTTTCGGCAGGATCTCCTCATAATTGCATGTTAAGGGTACCTGTACATATTCTGAGGATGTAAAAGTAAGAGGTGGTCCTTTAAGGGTTAAAAGTATAACAGGATTTTCAAAATTACAGAATGTTAAAGAGGAACAGGGTTCACTATTGTGTTCGCAAATTTGTGTGTACATGTCGTGTCTCTGGAATCTTGATGTTTTCTTTACTATTCTTTTTCAGACTTCTGCTACATTGACCACAAATGATATTATTATCAATAAACTAACACAGATTTTATCTTACCTTAGACAAGGCAAGAGGGAGAGACAGAAATTGAAAAAGAAAGAAAAAGGTATTCCAGTCTACTTCATATCATATAGAAGGCAGCTGCTTAACCATTCATGTAACATATCACCAAATCAGTGAAATGACAAATTTTCTTATTTTTTCAGGACATATTTTATGATCTCTCATTGCATTGAGTTCATCATGATCTTTCCAGTGACGGGCCAAGTGCTATGTTTTGGAAATAAGAAATGAAATTTCTTTTAGTTTTTTGGTAAAAAAAAAACTATTCTTTTATAAATGCGTTTCCTGTTGTGTTTGGTGAAAGGTTATCACACTCTCCCTGTAAATTGCATCTAATTTTAAACCAAACCACTTAACTGCGTTTCTCTTCATCGAATTACCCTGTTAATTGAACATAACTTCCAAAATACAAAACCATTTTCTGTATACATTTGACCCGCTGAGAGCCCCACAAAGTAGATCTTCTGTTTCTCAGGCAATTTTTTGTAAAATTGAATGTGGGCAGGCATTTTTAGCTCACCTGACTGAAAGTCAGGGTGAGCTTTTCTTATCACTCTTCGTCCGTCGTCTGTCGTCCATCATCCTGCGTGAAGGTGGTGTTTGAGCCTCTTTCTCCTAAACCACTGGCCACATTTTAATTAAACTTCATGTAAGTAGTGGTTATATAGGGGCATTTTGATTTTTATCCAAAATAGGTTTCGGCTCATATTGAGCAGAGGTGTGGGGAAAAAATGGCCAAATTTTTTGAAAATCTTCTTCTAATGAACCACCAGTAGCAGAGGATTGATATGTGGTATACAGAATCCTTTTGAGGTTTAGAATCAAGTTTGTTCAAGAGAAGTTTGTCAGGCATTTTTTGCCTTTGTTATGGGAGGGGCAAAACTTTTGGCCACGCCTAAAATTTCTATATTTTTATACTGTACCAATGACCCAGACATAGCTGGTGCTAACTCTTAAAATATAGGGCCAAACACAAATTTTGCCCCCCAATCCCCAAAATTTGCATCTAAAACTAAAGAAAACATGTCCTGAAAGGCCCTCCACACCTCGCCCCCACTGCGCATGCGCAGTGTCAAGGACGTTCCGAAATTGGCGCCATTTATCATTCTAAGTTTGGCCCTTCATCAGTTAACATCTGACTGATCTTTGTGCTTTTAAATCTCAGTTTAAATGATGCCAGACACATAAATATTAGTGAAATGGTGATTCTAAGGAGGATAGAAAAGGAGGAGAGGAAAAGAATGTGTGACAGAATATTATCAGGGCTGTAACTTAAAATTTTTTAATGAAATTATGTTAAGTTACCTATTTTCAAGGCAGCAGCCATTTTGTTGTCATTCTGATTATTTAGTTACACTGTTTTTTCAAGTGTTTTTCCTCTCTCCCTGTCCTTTAATTCCCCCTTGCTATTCTCCCATGCTTTTGGCATAGTTTCTGTAATTATTATTACTAAAATTTCTTGGGAGTTTTAGCTTAATAACAGAATGAATTCTGTTCTTTCCCCATGTTTACGTCTTCACCTATGGGTGGTTAGGCGTTGTGTTCTGCATCTACCATCTGATGTTCTGCAGTTTCTTCCCTGGAAGTCTCTGTTTTGCATCAGATGGGGTATTTTTGGTAACTGATTTCGGGCCTGGGTGCCTGGAGTCTTATTTTAGTGTTTTTACACTCATTGTTTACATTTACAACAGCCCTCTGTGTGAGGGGGGGATTTCTAAATAATAATATCTTTATGTTATTTTAATCATAACTAGATACATTATTATTGTTCGTAAGTGTTGAATAAATTGTTTAAAATATTTTTAAAATTTTTGTCCACACTTAGGCTTGGGATCCATTGGGGCTCAATGTTACTTTTCAGAAACTTGGGCTGTTCTGAAAAAATATTTTTTCAAAATATTTTGATTTCAATTATTTTTTCTATATTAATGGATCATATTATTATTATGTATTTTGATTGCCAGGGGTTAGTGCGAGTACCAGGACTTGTTTTCTTTTCACATTGAAAGGATATTGATCAATTGTTTTAAGAGGAAGTCTTCCTCTGACCTTATTATCATTCTATATGTGGTCAGTGTACTCGCATTAACTCCTGTTCTGTATCGTATGATTTCGATGACAATATGGGAAGCGTATGTCACGGTATGTTGTTGGGGATTTGGACACTCCGGTCCTTTCCCCGCAGGGTCACTCTACTTTATCAATTTCTATTTCAGACGATCAAGATTAGGGTGATGTATCTGTGATGTCTTCCAACAGTGTGCCTCCGTCGTCACAATTAATGAAGGGCTAGCAGAAAAGTGCTCATGTAATACGCCAATTGCCTAAGAGGACCCTAGTAGGTTCGACGGCCTTTGACGTCCGCTAGCTCGCCCGGTGTAGCGTCCATTCACCGAATGGTTCGGCAGCCGGGTTCGTCCGTTGCGGTCTAGAAGGAATTTTGGGGTGATGCGAGCACTATAAAATTAACTTAATGCACACCCAGTGACGGCGGATCGGAGGGAGAACGGAGGAAGCCTTTTAGTCCGGTTCATAGCTCGTTCCGGTCCATCCGGACGGCAAGCGAGAGAGGCCCCTCTCTCGTTCAACAACATCTGGCCCCAGATGTTGTGGTACAAATGTGTCGTTAGCGGAGCATACGTCCGTCGCTCGGGACGCTCCGTTGTATAGGCAGTCCGCTGAGACTGCTAAGGCTTCCTCTTCTCATCAGCGCACACGACCGCACCTTGGCTGCGTGACCGCCGATATATTACCAGCTTCGCCGATCAAGGATTCTTCGGCGACCAGGTCACACCATCCGGCAGCCAGGGATTCGAGACCGATGGACTCCGGACGTTCGCATAGGAAGTATGCGGGAGCCATCTGATGCGGAGCTGCCCTCGGCGAAGCACCGATAGACTGCGCCTCCGCAGGTCTCGACGCCGGACATTCCTGTGCACATAGCACAGCTTATCGCAGCATCCCAGCAGCCGACAGAAACGGTGTCGGATCGAGAATTATCCGACAGCGCTGGGTCGGTAGCCGGGGACTCGAGGCCTGCAGACTCCGGACGTTCGCATAGGAAGTGTGCGGGAGTCAACGTACACGGAGCTTCCAGCGGCAATGCATCGTAAGTCCGCTACTGCACAGGCCTCGGGAACGGACGTGCTTTCCTTAATAGCACAGTTATCGCAGCATCCCAGCATCAACTGAATCTGTCGCATATATTTTATCCGACGATGCTGGGTCGGGACGCTCCGCGGAAGCGGGTACGGACGTCCGAAAGTTTCATCCGGTCCGACGGGATACCGAAAGGGATTCGGTGGATTTCAAGCTTTCCCTTTCGGAACTACATATGCTGCGATGCCGGATAAGAAACTGATAGCGTCGGTGGACTTAGAAATTTTTGGTTCGGTTCAGGGACATCGTCCCTCAGTTCCGACATAGTCCAATAATGTCACACAAACTTTCGAATTATTGAACGACGCTATATATATTATTATTTTATGCTTGCTAACCAAGCATTTCTGGTTTCTTGTTCGAAGAGTTATGGAGATGTCTTCAAAAGTGTGCCTCTGTCGTCATAGTTAATGAAGAGTTAGCGGCAATAAGTGCTCATGGAATATGTCTATCGCTTACGGAGTGACATTCGCTAGCTCACCCGGTGTAGCGTACATTCATCGAATGGTTCGGCTGCCGGGTTCGTCCGTTGCGGTCTAGGAAGGAGATTTGGGTGATGCGAGCACTTTAATTACTTTAGTACTCACCCAGTGACGGCAGATTGAGGACAGATCGGAGGAAGCCAACAACATAGGGGACCGCATGTTGTGGTTCAGATATTTTACATTCGGAGCATATGTCCGTTGCTCGGGACGCTCCGTTATATTGACAGTCCGAGAGACTGTCTTTAATGCTTCCTCATCCTCACAGCAGGGCACACGACTGCACATTGGCTACGTGACCTCGAGTATCCGATCAGTTTCGGCATTCAGTGATTCCACAGCGAATAGGTTGCGCCATCCGGTAGCCAAAGGACACGAGGCCTATACACTCCGTTCGCTCGCATATTGGAAGTATGCACGAGGTAACGATCTCGGAGCTTCCTGCGGCAATGCATCGTAAGACCGCTGCTCCTCAGGCCTCAGTGACGGACGTGCTATCCGAGTTAGCACAGTTGTTTCGCAGCATCCCAGCAATTGACGGTTTCTCGGTCAAATCAGGAATTATCCGACGGCGCTGGGTCGGTGCGGTCCGCGGTTGCATCAAGCTACGGACGACCGAACGCTTTATAGGGTCCGACAGGATGGCGAAAGTGATTCGAAAGATTTCGAGTTTTCCCTTTAGTAGTATCGGAAGATGCCTTTTATATCTTCTGGCATTTCTTCCAGTGATTATTGTTCGGACTTCATTGCTGCGATCTTGGATAAGAGACTTATAGCGTCATTGGACTCGGATTTTTCGATCGGTACAGGGACTTTGTCCCTGACTTACCGACGCAGTCCAATATTGTCATTACAACATGTGTTTTATTTTTCGACGCTATATATATATTATATATATATACAAGCCTGCTACTAAGCATGATAGTTTAGTTTCTTGTCCGCGTGGCTCATTTCTGCCATTTTATCTTTTTTACATATAGTTTATTTTGGCAGAGCAGGGCATACCGAGAGTTCATATGCGTCTAGACGGTGTGATTAAAGACTGCATATATTCTTTTTCGCCGTTTATGTCTTTTCCAATTTCAATGTTGGGAACGACATTATGTATAGTAGACTTAACTTAGACGCTTTATTATACGTAATCCGCCTTACTGAGGCGTTATCATTACGTCTTCAAGAAAAGATTTACGGGATATTATTCTCAATGTAATTTCTTTTGAGGGCAGTAGTTTGTTCACGTATAACTCCGCCCTTCAGTGGCTGATTGGAGTTGGTTAGACGTGATGCAGCCCTAGCTACATCCACGCGTGGATAGTAGGTTAAGAACTCTCTCAGAGTCGCTTCGTTCTCGGAGGAGCTTCTCTTCGACGGCAACTTTCCGGCAATCCATGAATTGCTTGATTTATACATTCTCTTGTCTATCTAGTGTTACAAGAGATTCAGACTGGGGCAAACATTCGGTGGTTGACTCAGAGAGTGCCGCCGCAGTTGCCGGACCCTAGTGTGGCTGTTATGACGGTTGCCAGTCAAACAGATTGGGATATTCTGATCCCTACGGATTCGAAGTGCCAGGGTCTTTGGGTTCCGCAGTCTTTTAGCTATCAGTTTAACTTCCGCGGAATAATGTTTTTTAGGCTTGCTTTATGTCATTGCATGAACATTATTCAGAAACGCATGCCCAAATTCCTGTCCTTTAATTCGACAGTAGTGGCGTATCTCCGGAACCAGGGAGGCACTCTTTCGTTTCCGTTATTCAATTTAATGGAAAGAATCCGTCTGTTGGTTATAGTACACCAAGTTCAGTTTTGGTCCGTCATATTCTGGGTCGTCTGATTGTTTTATCGCACTCCCGTTCTCTTACGGGTCGCTTGTTGCTGTCAGAATGGACTCTCAACAAACAAGTATTTAATCAGATTTGCTATCTATGGGAGCGCCCAATGATGTTTTATTTATGACACAGCTTGCTAATCAATTGCAGACGTATGTGTTGGCTTGTCCAGATCTCTGAGCTAATACTGTTAACGCTCTATTGATCTATAGGACGGAATGATAGGATACGCGTATCCTCCGGCGCTGTTGTTTTAGCAGGTATTGCTAAGATAAACAACCACAATACATTTCTGTTGATAGCATCTCTATCTTCACAGAGATCATGAATAATTTACTCTCTTGTCTACTGTGGATCTTAACGTGAAATCTTCCTCTATGTGAGGATCTTTTTTCACTGGGTAAATCGTGTCATCTTTATCACAACCAGCAAGGTCGCAACCTTCATGTATTCCGTTGTGTGGTCCGTATTGCATTGTAAGCACTGTACTGGACGAGCTTTGGACGCGATTTCTTACTATAGGAGATCCTCTTCTTCGCTATTCTATGCGACTAATGTGGAGGCTCTTCCGTCGTGGTGTAGGGATCATTATGTTCATATGGTTGATCCCTCCATACTACGCATTGCTAGTTTTTAGTATACTTGTTTCACAAGATCTACTGCAGCCTGTTGTTATTTAGGTTATAGGTTTATGTTACCTCATACCTATGCACTCTACGATAGTTTACTATTGAGTCTTTTGTCTCTTTATCTAAGTCAGTTATTACTTTTTGATAAATAGACTTAGAATCTTTAGATTAAATTCCTATACGGATTTTAACTTCGGTTCTTATTTAGCTATGTAATCATTTGAGCCTCTGGAAACAGTAGTTTTCAAATTCTGACCTTTTAGACAGTAATTCTGTTGGTTTCTCTTTTACTGTAGAGTCAGTGGGTTTCATGCACTATCGATGGATGATTTTCACTTTCATAGTTTCGGAATCAATACTTCCGTTACTATTTAGGTTGGATTGTTGCATAAGAGTTAGGTTCCTATTTCCGGAACCTATTATTTTAAGGTCCTTCCGTCTTCGTATGGGCATAGACCTTTACTCTTTCCGGGTACAGTTTATGCATTTATAAACAGATATCTGTTTATTACAAGGGCGTAAGCTTCTTCTGTCTTTGATGTCTAGTAGAAGGACGTTACGCTCCATTTTATTTTTAATGGATTCTATTAACTAGCGTACTGCTTATGGTATATCATTGGCTTAGCAGTTGTGCTTAAGATTTCGGCTCATGAAGTAAGAGTTCTTCTACTTCTTGGGCTTACATTAATAGTGTTGCTATTATAGATTTTTGAAGGCTGCTCATTGCGCTCAGCCATCCATTCATGAATTTTATCTCAGAAATATCGAGTCCATTTCTGGAGGCCTCTTTTGTTAGGTCTATTATCTACTGCTCAGAATATCATTCTCTTAACAGTTGCTACTATAGCTAGGTAGGCTGTCTGTTTCGGCAGTGTCTCCGTTCAGCTGCCCTCTTTGCTCTGGGCTATTTGACCCAGGGCAAGAAAAGGGGGGGGGGAGGGTGTTCCCTTGGGTCACCTGTTTTTACTATGAAAACAAGGGGATACCTCCTCCGGAGTTAGTAATTCTGAGCTGTTATTGGGATGGTTGTTTAGTGAGAAGTTTAAGTTTATAAAATTCATTCAAGTCTTAGTTTTTAAAGTATAGCTTTTGAATATTGCATATGTCAACGGACATGATTATGCAATTCTCACACACTTTTAGGAGTATAAGAGTCTCTATTCTCTAGACTTACTTTATTATTGGCTTACTTTAAAAATTATTAGTATAGGATTATTGGATATTAATAGAGTACATGGATGTATGAAGCTCAATTTTTGGAAGGTGTTGTATCTTTCTAATTTATCATAAATAAGAAAGATACATGTAAGGCCTATTACTTCTTTTCCCTACAGGGGATGACTCTATTTTATTTTATTGAGCGTATTCCATTTTGCTCTATGTCCTTGGCCCTCCAGCCTTTTTACTATTCAGCTATGTCTGGGTCATTGGTACAGTATAAAAATGTTAAAAAATTTATAGTAATTTATATATTTTTTATACTTACCAATGACCCAGACGGGGATGGCCCTCCCAGGAGTTGGGAACTCTTGCCTCCCCGCTGAGTACATAGCGCTTACCAGGCACTGGTTATTAGAATGATAAATGGCGCCAATTTCGGAACGTCCTTGACACTGCGCATGCGCAGTGGGGGCGAGGTGTGGAGGGCCTTTCAGGACATGTTTTCTTTAGTTTTAGATGCAAATTTTGGGGATTGGGGGGCAAAATTTGTGTTTGGCCCTATATTTTAAGAGTTAGCACCAGCTATGTCTGGGTCATTGGTAAGTACAAAAAATATATAAATTACTATAAATTTTTTAACTTTCAGAACCGTGAGGTCGATTTGAACCAAATTTGATATGAGATGATAATGGGTCATAAGTAGTTGATTGATGCAAAAAACAATTTTCTCATTGCCCCGTGGGAACCTCGGGAGCTAAAAATAGGAAAAACCTTAAAACTGCCATATCTCCAAAACTACACGGCACAGAGAATTCTTATTTTGTATAAATGTTACTTTTATCCAGTAGAATAGAATGGTTAAAAAAAATCCCTATCGGTTTGATCACAAGGAACTTTTTTTCAGGACTTTGAAAAAGTGCTGAGTCAGCACTTTTTAACACTGTAGGCAATGGGAAAAAGATGAAAAAATCTTCTTCTCCAGATCCAGCAGGCAGAATCTTTTGATATTTGGCATGCAACATTGTGGGGTGGATCTGATTCAAGTTTGTTCAAATCAGCCCCCTGGGTTCATATTTGGGCTCAGTATAGAAGCTCGAATTCGAACTTAGTGCATTTCAGGCAAATTTCTTAAAAAATCTTCTCCAGATCTAGCAGGCAGAATCTTTTGATATTTGGTATGCGACATTGTGGGATGGATCTGATTCAAGTATGTTCAAATTGGCCCCCTGGATTCATATTTGGGCTCACTATAGAAGCCCGAATTCAAACTTAATGCATTTCAGGCAAGTGTCTTCAAAAATCTTCTTCTCCAGATCCAGCAGGCAGAATCTTTTGATATTTGGTATAGGCCCCCTGGGTTCATATTTGGGCTCAGTATAGGAGCCGGATTTCGAACTTAGTGCATTTCAGGCAAATTTCTTAAAAAATCTTCTCCAGATCCAGCAGGCAGAATCTTTTGATATTTGGTATGCAACATTGTAGAGTGGATCTGATTCAAGTTTGTTCAAATCGGCTCCCTGGATTCATATTTGGGCTCAGTATAGGAGCCCGATTTCGAGCTTAGTGCATTTCAAGCAAATTTCTTTGAAAATCTTCTTCTCAAGAGCCAGCAGGCAGAATCTTTTGATATTTGGCATGCAACATTGTGGGGTGGATCTGATTCAAGTTTGTTCAAATCGGCCCCCTGGGTTTATATTTGGGCTCAGTATAGAAGCTCAAATTTGAACTTAGTGCATTTCAGGCAAATTTCTTCAAAAATCTTCTTCTCAAGATCTAGCAGGCAGAATCTTTTGATATTTGGTATGCAACATCGTGGGGTGGATCTGATTCAAGTATGTTCAAATCGGCCCCCTGGATTCATATTTGGGCTCACTATAGAACCCCGAATTCGAACTTAATGCATTTCAGGCAAGTGTCTTCAAAAATCTTCTTCTCCAGATCCAGCAGGCAGAATCTTTTGATATTTGGTATTCAACATTGTGGGGTGGATCTGATTCAAGTTTGTTCAAATCGGCCCCCCTGGGTTTATATTTGGGCTCAGTATAGAAGCTCGAATTTGAACTTTGTGCATTTCAGGCAAATTTCTTAAAAAATCTTCTCCAGATCCAGCAGGCAGAATCTTTTGATATTCGGTATGCAACATTGTGGGGTGGATCTGATTCAAGTTTGTTCAAATCGGCTCCCTGGATTCATATTTGGGCTCACTATAGAAGCCCGAATTCGAACTTAATGCATTTCAGGCAAATGTCTTAAAAAATCTTCTTCTCCAGATCCAGCAGGCAGAATCTTTTGATATTTGGTATTGAACATTGTGGGGTGGATCTGATTCAAATTTGTTCAAATCGGCCCCCTGGGTTTATATTTGGTCTCCGTATAGAAGCTCGAATTCGAACTTAGTGCATTTCAGGCAAATTTCTTAAAAAATCTTCTTCTCCAGATCCAGCAGGCAGAATCTTTTGATTTTTGGTATGCAACATTGTGGGGTGGATCTGATTCAAGTTTGTTCAAATTGGCTCCCTGGATTCATATTTGGGCTCACTATAGAAGCCTGAATTCGAACTTAATGCATTTCTGGCAAATTTCTTCAAAAATCTTCTTCTCCAGATCCAGCAGGCAGAATCTTTTGTTATTTGGTATGCAACATTATGGGGTGGATCTGATTCAAGTTTGTTCAAATTGGCCCCCTGGGTTTATATTTGGGCTCAGTATAGAAGCTCGAATTCGAACTTAGTGCATTTCAGGCAAATTTCTTAAAAAATCTTCTTCTCCAGATCCAGCAGGCAGAATCTTTTGATATTTGGTATGCAACATTGAGGGGTGGATCTGATTCAAGTTTGTTCAAATTGGCCCACTGGATTCATATTTGGGTTCACTAGAGAAGCTCGAATTCCAACTTAGTGCATTTCAGGCAAATTTCTTAAAAAATCTTCTTCTCCAGATCCAGCAGGCAGAATCTTTTGATATTGGATATGCACCATGCTTAGGTGATGGTGGGGGGGGGGGGGGAGATTCAAGTTTGTTCAAGCCAAGTCCCTGGGTTCATATTTGGGCTCACTGTGGTAGCCTGCATTATAACTTAGTTCAAAATGAGGAATTTTCTTTAAAAGTCTTCTTCAGATCCAGCAGTTGGAATGTTTTGATATTTGATATGCAGCATCCTTAGGGGGGGTGAGATTCAAGTTTGTTCAAGCCATGTCCCTAGGTCTATATTTGGACTCACTGTGAGAGCTTGAATTGTAACTTAGTTCAAAATGAGGAATTTTCTTTAAAAATCTTCTTCTTCAGATCCAGCAGTCGGAATGTTTTGATATTTGGTGTGCAGCATCCTTAGGGGGTGGGGGTGGGGGGGGGGGGGGAGATTCAAGTTTGTTAAAGCCAAGTCCCTGGGTTCATATATGGGCTCCCCGTGGGAGCCCGAATTATAACTTAGTTAAATATGAGGAATATTCTTTAAAAATCTTCTTTTTTTTTTAGATCCACTGGTCAGAATCTTTGGATATTTGGTATAAGCTTTTCTTAGGAGGAGCAGATGCAACTTGTTGAAATCAATTCTCTGGGTAGATATTTTGGCTACCATGTCAGGTGAGCGCCCTCAGGCCCCTTGGGGCCTCTTGTTGTATTTTATTTTTTATTTTTGTAATTATACCCCCGCTTCGAGGAAGTGGGGGCTATATAGGAATCGCCCTGTACGTCCGTCCGTCCGTCCGTCCGTCCGTCCGTCTGTACGTCCGTCCGTACGTCTTTCCGGACATGAAATTCTTGTGTGCGCAACTCCTCCTACATTTATCAATCAATTTGGACAAAACTTTTCAGACATCATCACTACTAAGTGAACATGCGCATATTCCAAGATTTTTGATCTGCGACAATTTTAACCAGGTTATCTCCTTTTGACTTAGATTTATTATGTCTTTCCGTTCGAACAAATTCTTGTGTGCTCAACTCCTCCTACATTAATGAACCGATTTTGATG
The DNA here is from genome assembly GCA_031216915.1 of Pictodentalium vernedei. NCBI lineage: Eukaryota > Metazoa > Mollusca > Scaphopoda > Dentaliida > Dentaliidae > Pictodentalium > Pictodentalium vernedei. The sequence continues at coordinate 815,955,583 of CM062297.1, forward strand.
AAACCTTTCAAACATCATCTCTACTAAGTGAACATGTGCATATTCCAAACTTTTTGATCTGCGACAATTTTAACCAGGTTATCTCTCTTGAACTTTGATTTAATATGGGTTTCTGCATGAAATTCTTGTGTGCGCAACTCCTCCTACATTTATCAATCAATTTGGACGAAAGTTTACAGACATCATCACTACTAAGTGAACATGCGCATATTCCAAAATTTTTGAGCTGTGGCAATTTTAACTAGGTTATCTCCCTTTAACTTAGATTTATTATGGGTTTCTACTTGAAATTCTTGTGCGTGCAACTCCTCCTACATTTATCAATCAATTTGGACAAAACTTTTCAGACATCATCACTACTAAGTGAACATGCGCATATTCCAAGATTTTTGGTTGGCGACAATTTTAACCAGGTTATCTCCCTTTGACTTAGATTTATTATGGCTTTCCGTTCGAACAAATTCTTGTGTGCGCAACTCCTCCTACATTAATGAACCGATTTTGATGAAACCTTTCAAACATCATCTCTACTAAGTGAACATGTGCATATTCCAAACTTTTTGATCTGCGACAATTTTAACCAGGTTATCTCTCTTGAACTTTGATTTAATATGGGTTTCTGCATGAAATTCTTGTGTGCACAACTCCTCCTACATTTATCAATCAATTTGGACGAAAGTTTACAGACATCATCACTACTAAGTGAACATGCGCATATTCAAAAATTTTTTAGCTGTGGCTATTTTAACTAGGTTATCTCCCTTTAACTTAGATTTATTATGGGTTTCTACATGAAATTCTTGTGCGTGCAACTCCTCCTACATTTATCAATCAATTTTGACGAAACCTTTCAAACATTATCACAACTAAGTGAACATACGCATATTCCCAAATTTTTGATCTGCGACAATTTTAACCAGGTTATCTCCCTTTAACTTGGATTTATTATGGGTTTTCAAATGGGATTCTTGTGTGTGCAACTCCTCCTACATTAATGAACCGATTTTGAATACATGTTGCACATTGTAAATGTGTTTTTCCAAATGTAAACCATATATGTGTGGGCTCTTTAAGTATTCAGTGCTGTTCTGTGGAAGGCCACATGCAAATACAAATTTCAACAACAAAAAATGATCTTTATGTATACATTTCCTTATGGCCTTCACCTACATGATCAGAAGTGCATTCCTCTAAAAACCCAAAGCGGGGGTATTAATCACCTTCAGTGATAGTTCTAGTTATTTCCTCGCCATCAGACATTCATGTTCTTGGTTTGTTTTATGTTTTAAGCCTTATAATCTACAGAACATCATGGGTGGTGGTGTACTTCGTCCCTTGAGTGCAAGAAGGCTTTTCAATGCTAAAGCATTGCAAAGCCTTGTTGCACACAAGGCACAAATTTATCAGTTTTATTAACTTGGGTAAAATATTGGACATAAACCATTTAATTTTTATTTTTATAAGTTTGCATTGGATATAAAAAAAGAGAGCATGTAGCAGCCAAAAAAAAACATGCAGTAGGGCCTGAGAAACAGTTTTTAAACGTTTTTTTTTTAGACCTAATTACATTTTGTTCCTCGAGTAAATACTGGTTAATTTGATAAAAAAATTGTGGTAGATCAAATAATTGCTCCGAGAATCGCCGAATTCGTTTTATTTATAAGAGCTGTTTGGCATCCAGAATCCAATAAAGCCATTTAATCTTTTATATCTTTTTTGATAGAGCTCATTGAGCTCTATTAAACAAGATATAACAGAATAAATGCTCAGATTATCACTAGAATACAGGAAAGTGACCAATCCCTGTTAACCCTAAAACCTCAGATGAATTTTTATAAGTACTGGATCAGATACACATGTATATGTGGAGACAGCCAACAATGTAAAAACATTGGCAAGATAACTTCAGCCTAATACCGCTAGAAATGTAATGTTTGAGCCCTCAAGGAAGAATACACGAGGTAACCAATGTCTGGGGTGAGAATCCTCTAAAGTTGGCTGCATTATTATAAATGATTGTTTAAAGTTTACTGTATCCTTGTTCTGTTGTCATGATATCACCATAGCTGCTAATTGTGACATAATACCCCAATAACAAAATAGTAAACAATGACAGTATGTATTTGTAATGTACCCGTACCACCTAAATTTGGCCATTATGACCTTTACTCCATGGATGATTGCAAATGTGAGAGAAGTCTGGATTGGACAAGAACTTGTATAAGTTTTGCAGCGCCTTTTTTTCTGGCCCCAATTTTATGGTGAGCAATCTGGACAGTTGATATCACACTGACATGACCGGAAGTTTGAAAACAGACATATTAAATATTACTAGAGAGCCCTTTGAATCAGAATTTTGATATCAAAATGAACTAAGCAACGTCGAGCCCGGTTAATCCTTCGATGGGTGACCATTCGGCGATTGATTTGGGTGCTTCCCATAGTAGTGGCTGGTGTGTCATTGGCAGAGTTTGATTGTGTGATTCTCCGACATTGCATCTCATGCCAGCTGTGGACGTTGGGAATGTTCACTAGTACTACGCAATCCCCACCGTACCTAGGTGTAAAATAGGGACCTGCTGAGGTGCTTGTCTTGTGTGCCCGTCTGTGGAGCACTGGCAGCATGCTTCGTTGAGTTGAGCTGAGAATGTCATAGAATGAAGAAAGGGTGTGAACACCTGTGATATGGGGTAATAATGTAAGTCAAAGAGCACTGCGGTGGATTCTAGACGTTAACATTGCATTATTATTATTATTAATTCTGGGTTCAATATGAACATAAAATCTGAGTCAAATCGGAAATGTGAAATTTCTTTCCCTAAATCACTTGTTATTTTACCTAATTTCCATATATTTTCTTGCAGCTTGTAGATGCCACAGGTAGCATGAGCAAGTGCAGACATCACAAGTTGTATTGCTACAACGGTAGTTTTTAAGTGGAGTGCAGGATTCCCACGCTTCACTTTATAAATACTGTTGTAACAATGTAAGGTAGACAAGCATGTTGATGATCCGATTAAACCAAAAATGCAACAGACAACTATTCTCTCATTTCTGTGGCATGATTCTGCTGATTGAAGACATTTATTTGCCATTGTCTCTTCGTTAAAAGCTGATTTAATGTTGATCCCAAATCAGGCCATCAAATCAAAGCTTTTGGGGGCCCTGTATTATGAGTTTGTAAAGAATACCTTTGATAATTTGTGTTGTAGAGAAGCAAAAAGAAGAAGAAAAGGCCAGAGAAAAACTACCTGGTGCTGATGATGGGTATGTACCAAACTTCCATTAACCCTCAAGGATCTGGGCAGTTGTACTGTATTTACGCCTGACCATAGCCTGCGCATGTCCAGTGGCCTAGAGATTTTTAGTCAAGTCTTGGCTGCCTGTTAAGGCAGCCAAGACTTGATTTGAAATCACTGCCTATGTAATTTGTCTGCAAGATCTCCTCAAAATGCCATGATAAGGGCACCTGTTTTGAGGTCAGAAAAGTAAAAAATAAGCCTTCAACTCTTTGGAAAACCATATTTTTATACTGTACCAATGACCCAGACATAGCTGGTGCTAACTCTTAAAATATAGGGCCAAACACAAATTTTGCCCCCCAATCCCCAAAATTTGCATCTAAAACTAAAGAAAACATGTCCTGAAAGGCCCTCCACACTTCGCCCCTACTGCGCATGCGCAGTGTCAAGGACGTTCCGAAATTGGCGCCATTTATCATTCTAAGTTTGGCCCTTCATCAGTTAACATCTGACTGATCTTTGTGCTTTTAAATCTCAGTTTAAATGATGCCAGACACATAAATATTAGTGAAATGGTGATTCTAAGGAGGATAGAGAAGGAGGAGAGGAAAAGAATGTGTGACAGAATATTATCAGGGCTGTAACTTAAAAATTTTTAATGAAATTATGTTAAGTTACCTATTTTCAAGGCAGCAGCCATTTTGTTGTCATTCTGATTATTTAGTTACACTGTTTTTTCAAGTGTTTTCCTCTCTCCCTGTCCTTCAAGTTCCCCCTTGCTATTCTCCCATGCTTTTGGCATAGTTTCTGTAATTATTATTACTAAAATTTCTTGGGAGTTTTAGCTGAATAACAGAATGAATTCTGTTCTTTCCCCATGTTTACGTCTTCACCTACGGGTGGTTAGGCGTTGTGTTCTGCATCTACCATCTGATGTTCTGCAGTTTCTTCCCTGGAAGTCTCTGTTTTGCATCAGATAGTGTATTTTTGGTAACTGATTTCGGGCCTGGGTGCCTGGAGTCTTATTTTAGTGTTTTTACACTCATTGTTTACATTTACAACAGCCCTCTGTGTGAGGGGGGGATTTCTAAAAAATAATATCTTTATGTTATTTTAATCATAACTAGATACATTATTATTGTTCGTAAGTGTTGAATAAAATGTTTAAAATATTTTTAAAATTTTTGTCCACACTTAGGCTTGGGATCCATTGGGGCTCAACGTTACTTTTCAGAAACTTGGGCTGTTCTGTAAAAATATTTTTTCAAAATATTTTGATTTCAATTATTTTTTCTATCTTAATGGATCATATTATTATTATGTATTTTGATTGCCAGGGGTTAGTGCGAGTACCAGGACTTGTTTTCTTTTCACATTGAAAGGATATTGATCAATTGTTTTAAGAGGAAGTCTTCCTCTGACTTATTATCATTCTATATGTGGTCAGTGTATACTCGCATTAACTCCTGTTCTGTATCGTATGATTTCGATGACAATATGGGAAGCGTATGTCACGGTATGTTGTTGGGGATTTGGACACTCCGGTCCTTTCCCCGCAGGGTCACTCTACTTTATCAATTTCTATTTCAGACGATCAAGATTAGGGTGATGTATCTGTGATGTCTTCCAACAGTGTGCCTCCGTCGTCACAATTAATGAAGGGCTAGCGGAAAAGTGCTCATGTAATACGCCAATTGCCTAAGAGGACCCTAGTAGGTTCGACGGCCTTTGACGTCCGCTAGCTCGCCCGGTGTAGCGTCCATTCACCGAATGGTTCGGCAGCCGGGTTCGTCCGTTGCGGTCTAGAAGGAATTTTGGGGTGATGCGAGCACTATAAAATTAACTTAATGCACACCCAGTGACGGCGGATCGGAGGGAGAATGGAGGAAGCCTTTCAGTCCGGTTCATAGCTCGTTCCGGTCCATCCGGACGGCAAGCGAGAGAGGCCCCTCTCTCGTTCAACAACATCTGGCCCCAGATGTTGTGGTACAAAATGTGTCGCTAGCGGAGCCTACGTCCGTCGCTCGGGACGCTCCGTTGTATAGGCAGTCCGCTGAGACTGCTAAGGCTTCCTCTTCTCGTCAGCGCACACGACCGCACCTTGGCTGCGTGACCGCCGATATATTACCAGCTTCGCCGATCAAGGATTCTTCGGCGACCAGGTCACACCATCCGGCAGCCAGGGATTCGAGACCGATGGACTCCGGACGTTCGCATAGGAAAAGTATGCGGGAGCCATCTGATGCGGAGCTGCCCTCGGCGAAGCAGCGATAGACTGCGCCTCCGCAGGTCTCGACGCCGGACATTCTTGTGCACATAGCACAGCTTATCGCAGCATCCCAGCAGCCGACAGAAACGGTGTCGGATCGAGAATTATCCGACGGCGCTGGGTCGGTAGCCGGGGACACGAGGCCTGCAGACTCCGGACGTTCGCATAGGAAGTGTGCGGGAGTCAACGTACACGGAGCTTCCGGCGGCAATGCATCGTAAGTCCGCTACTGCACAGGCCTCGGGAACGGACGTGCTTTCCTTAATAGCACAGTTTATCGCAGCATCCCAGCATCAACTGAATCTGTCGCATATATTTTATCCGACGATGCTGGGTCGGGACGCTCCGCGGAAGCGGGTACGGACGTCCGAAAGTTTCATCCGGTCCGACGGGATACCGAAAGGGATTCGGAGGATTTCAAGCTTTCCCTTTCGGAACAACATATGCTGCGATGCCGGATAAGAAACTGATAGCGTCGGTGGACTTAGAAATTTTTGGTTCGGTTCAGGGACATCGTCCCTCAGTTCCGACATAGTCCAATAATGTCACACAAACTTTCGAATTATTGAACGACGCTATATATATTATTATTTTATGCTTGCTATCCAAGCATTTCTGGTTTCTTGTTCGAAGAGTTATGGAGATGTCTTTCAAAAGTGTGCCTCTGTCGTCATAGTTAATGAAGAGTTAGCGGCAATAAGTGCTCATGGAATATGTCTATCGCTTACGGAGTGACATTCGCTAGCTCACCCGGTGTAGCGTACATTCATCGAATGGTTCGGCTGCCGGGTTCGTCCGTTGCGGTCTAGGAAGGAGATTTGGGTGATGCGAGCACTTTAATTACTTTAGTACGCACCCAGTGACGGCAGATTGAGGACAGATCGGAGGAAGCCTGTTAGTCCGGTTCCTGGCTTGTCCAGGTCCGTCCGGGCTGTGAGCGAGAGAGGTTCCTCTCTCGCCCAACAACATAGGGGACCGCATGTTGTGGTTCAGATATTTTACATTCGGAGCATATGTCCGTTGCTCGGGACGCTCCGTTATATTGACAGTCCGAGAGACTGTCTTTAATGCTTCCTCATCCTCACAGCAGGGCACACGACCGCACATTGGCTACGTGACCTCGAGTATCCGATCAGTTTCGGCATTCAGTGATTCCACGGCGAATAGGTCGCGCCATCCGGTAGCCAAGGGACACGAGGCCTATACACTCCGTTCGCTCGCATATTGGAAGTATGCACGGGGTAACGATCACGGAGCTTCCAGCGGCAATGCATCGTAAGACCGCTTCTCCTTAGGCCTCAGTGACGGACGTGCTATCCGAGTTAGCACAGTTGTTTCGCAGCATCCCAGCAATTGACAGTTTCTCGGTCGAATCAGGAATTATCCGACGGCGCTGGGTCGGTGCGGTCCGCGGTTGCATCAGCTACGGACGACCGAACGCTTTATAGGGTCCGACAGGATGGCGAAAGGGATTCGAAAGATTTCGAGTTTTCCCTTTAGTAGTATCGGAAGATGCCTTTCATATCTTCTGGCATTTCTTCCAGTGATTATTATTTCGGACTTCATTGCTGCGATCTTGGATAAGAGACTTATAGCGTCATTGGACTCGGATTTTTCGATCGGTACAGGGACATTGTCCCTGACTTACCGACGCAGTCCAATATTGTCATTACAACATGTGTTTTATTTTTCGACGCTATATATATATATATATACAAGCCTGCTACTAAGCATGATAGTTTAGTTTCTTGTCCGCGTTGCTCATTTCTGCCATTTTATAATTTTTACAAATAGTTTATTTTGGCAGAGCAGGGCATACTGAGAGTTCATATGCGTCTAGACGGTGTGATTAAAGACTGCATATATTCTTTTTCGCCGTTTATGTCTTTTCCAGTTTCAATGTTGGGAACGACATTATGTATAGTAGACTTAACTTAGACGCTTTATTATACGTAATCCGCCTTACTGAGGTGTTATCATTATGTCTTCAAGAAAAGATTTACGGGATATTATTCTCTATGTAATTTCTTTTGAGGGCAGTAGTTTGTTCACGTATAACTCCGCCCTTCAGTGGCTGATTGGAGTTGGTTAGACGTGACGCAGTCCTAGCTACATCCACACGCGTGGATAGTAAGGTTAAGAACTCTCTCAGAGTCGCTTCGTTCTCGGAGGAGCTTCTCTTCGACGGCAACTTTCCGGCAATCCATGAATTGCTTGATTTATACGTTCTCTTGTCTATCTAGTGTTACAAGAGATTCAGACTGGGGCAAACATTCGGTGGTTGACTCAGAGAGTGCCGCCGCAGTTGCCGGACCCGAGTGTGGCTGTTATGACGGTTGCCAGTCAAACAGATTGGGATATATACTGATCCCTACGGATTCGAAGTGCCAGGGTCTTTGGGTTCCGCAGTCTTTTAGCTATCAGTTTAACTTCCGCGGAATAATGTTTTTTAGGCTTGCTTTATGTCATTGCATGAACATTATTCAGAAACGCATGCCCAAATTCCTGTCCTTTAATTCGACAGTAGTGGCGTATCTCCGGAACCAGGGAGGCACTCTTTCGTTTCCGTTATTCAATTTAATGGAAAGAATCCGTCTGTTGGTTATAGTACACCAAGTTCAGTTTTGATCCGTCATATTCCGGGTCGTCTAATTGTTTTATCGGACTCCCGTTCTCTTACGGGTCGCTTGTTGCTGTCAGAATGGACTCTCAACAAACAAGTATTCAATCAGATTTGCTATCTATGGGAGCGCCCAATGATGATTTATTTATGACACAGCTTGCTAATCAATTGCAGACGTTTGTGTTGGCTTGTCCAGATCTCTGAGCTAATAGTGTTAACGCTCTATTGATCTATAGGACGGAATGATAGGATACGCGTATCCTCCGGCGCTGTTGTTTTAGCAGGTATTGCTAAGATAAACAACCACAATACATTTCTGTTGATAGCATCTCTATCTTCACAGAGATCATGAGTAATTTACTCTCTTGTCTACTGTGGGTCTTAACGTGAAATCTTCCTCTATGTGAGGATCTTTTTTCACTGGGTAAATCGTGTCATTTTTATCACAACCAGCAAGGTCGCAACCTTCATGTATTCCGTTGTGTGGTCCGTATTGCATTGTAAGCACTGTACTGGACGAGCTTTAGACGCGATTTCTTACTATAGGAGATCCTCTTCTTCGCTATTCTATGCGACTAAAGTGGAGGCTCTTCCGTCGTGGTGTAGGGATCATTATGTTCATATTGTTGATCCCTCCATACTACTCATTGCTATTTTTTAGTATACTTGTTTCACAAGATCTACTGCAGCCTGTTATTATTTAGGTTATAGGTTTATGTTACCTCATACCTATGCACTCTACGATAGTTTACAATTGAGTCTTTTGTCTCTTTATCTAAGTCAGTTAGTAACTTTTTGATAAATAGACTTAGAATCTTTAGATTAAATTCCTATACGGATTTTAACTTCGGTTCTTATTTAGCTAAGTAATCATTTGAGCCTCTGGAAACAGTAGTTTTCAAATTCTGACCTTTTAGACAGTAATTCTGTTGGTTTCTCTTACTGTAGAGTCAGTGAGTTTCATGCACTATCGATGGATGATTTTCACTTTCATAGTTTCGGAATCAATACTTCCGTTACTATTTAAGTTGGATTGTTGCATAAGAGTTAGGCTCCTATTATCCGGAACCTATTATTTTAAGGTCCTTCCGTCTTCGTATGGGCATAGGCCTTTACTCCTTCCGGGTACAGTTTATGTATTTATAAACAGATATCTGTTTATTACAAGGGCGTAAGCTTCTTCTGTCTTTGATGTCTAGTAGAAGGACGTTACGCTCCATTTTTTTGTTAATGGATTCTATTAACTATCGGTACTGCTTATGGTATTTCATTGACTTAGCAGTTGTGCTTAAGATTTCGGCTCATGAAGTAAGAGTTCTTCTACTTCTTGGGCTTACATTAATAGTGTCCCTATTATAGATTTTTGAAGGCCGCTCATTGCGCTCAGCCATCCACATTCATGAATTTTATCTTAGAAATATCGAGTCAATTTCTTGAGGCCTCTTTTGTTTGGTCTATTATCTACTGCTCAGAATGTCATTCACTTAACAGTTGCTACTATAGCTAGGTAGGCTGTCTGTTTCGGCAGTGTCTCCGTTCGGCTGCCCTCTTCGCTCTGGGCTATTTGACCCAGGGCAAGAAAAAGGGGGGGGGGGAGGGTGTTCCCTTGGGTCACCTGTTTTACTATGAAAACAAGGGGATACCTCCTCCGGAGTTAGTAATTCTGAGCTGTTATTGGGATGGTTGTTTAGTGAGAAGTTTAAGTTTATAAAATTCATTCAAGTCTTAGTTTTTAAAGTATAGCTTTTGAATATTGCATATGTCAACGGACATGATTATGCAATTCTCACACACTTTTAGGAGTATAAGAGTCTCTATTTTCTAGACTTACTTTATTATTGGCTTACTTTAAAAATTATTAGTATAAGGATTATATTGGATATTAATAGAGTACATGGATATATGAAGCTCAATTTTGGAAGGTGTTGTATCTTTCTAATTTATCATAAATAAGAAAGATACATGTAAGGCCTATTACTTCTTTTCCCTACAGGGGATGACTCTATTTTATTTTATTGAGCGTATTCCATTTTGCTCTATGTCCTTGGCCCTCCAGCCTTTTTACTATTCAGCTATGTCTGGGTCATTGGTACAGTATAAAAATGTTAAAAAATTTATAGTAATTTATATATTTTTTATACTTACCAATGACCCAGACGGGGATGGCCCTCCCAGGAGTTGGGAACTCTTGCCTCCCCGCTGAGTACATAGCGCTTACCAGGCACTGGTTATTAGAATGATAAATGGCGCCAATTTCGGAACGTCCTTGACACTGCGCATGCGCAGTAGGGGCGAAGTGTGGAGGGCCTTTCAGGACATGTTTTCTTTAGTTTTAGATGCAAATTTTGGGGATTGGGGGGCAAAATTTGTGTTTGGCCCTATATTTTAAGAGTTAGCACCAGCTATGTCTGGGTCATTGGTAAGTATAAAAAATATATAAATTACTATAAATTTTTTAACATTCTGGGAAGCTGCTAGAAAACAAAAATATTGACTACTCATCCAAGTGCCGGAGCCCGCAATACCCAAGTATTCAGCAGTGGCTGTCAGTTTGCTAATGCTAACACAATGGTCGATGAATCTGTTTGATGTGTTATATGTCTTGTGCATGTGTTGTATTCCTGTGACAATGTTTTTCATTTAAATAGAACCTGGCTGAAGAGACTGCAGCTCTTATTCTGCCAGACAAAAACAATCTCTCAAAACAGGTTGTCTCTGAAGACAGGTATGGCATTTTTATAAGTCCATAACCAAGCCAGGGCTATTTTGCTATAGAAATGGGACAAATACAAATGTATTCTAAGAGAGAAAATCATCTTGAAATATTGTATGGTTTATTATTTCATTTTTTTTAGATGTATTCTTCAGCTAATTCTGTGCTCTGTCAAGCTCCCTTCTTATGTTGTATTCTGTTCACAGGCATTGAAATAACACAACAAATGTTTCTCCCTGTCTCCCCTTTCCACCCCTCCAGAAAATAGAACACAACTCTACTTATGTATCTCCTTATACCCACACCTCTCCCACCATAAAAAAGGAAGAACAGAAGCAAAATGGAAATGGCAAAACCATACTTAGTCATCACTGTTCGCATTTGACAGATGGTCATTCAAGGCAGGTCAGTGAGAGAGTAATACCATAGTGATACCATAGTGATAGCTCAAAATAGGGCTGTACGGTATTCAGATTTACCGGTATTGAAAAAAAATACCGTGATTTACTGGTATATCAGACTAGTTAAGAATCTGAATGAAGTTTTCAGTGCCTGTGACTAATAGTCTCTGGTAGAGTTGATTATGTTCAGATTGCTGAACTAAATAACATTATACAGGGGCAGGATTTCAATGCGTTATTTTATTTTGATTAAAAATCACAACACAGAGACAGCTCAGACATGAGGGCCAAGACATTTTTGTTAAAAAAAAATACCCCCAAATTCGTGTCTGTAGTGTTTATATTTTTACACAGTACACCAATGGCCCAGACATAGCTGGTGCTAACTCTAAAATATCTAGGGCCAAACACAAATTTTGCACCCCCAATCCCCAAAATTTGCATGCAAAACCGAAAATTAGAAGTCCTAACTGGTCCTCCATACATTTACCCTCTGCGCATGCGCAGACATCAGGAAGTGACCGGAATTGGCGCCAACACCATTCTTTGTTTGGCCCTTGTCAGATAACAACAAACTGACTTTTGTGCTTTTTAAATCCAAATTAATAATGATGCCAGACACAAATCAATGGTTAAATTGGTGGATCCAAGGACACAACTGGATGAAGGAAGGAAGAAACGGTGGTTTGAAACGTTCAGGGCGGTAATTTTATAATATTTATAAAAATGAGTTCATGTTCCCTAATTTTGGGACATGGGCCTGACATCATCATTGTTGATAATGATTTTTCCCCTGTCGGTTAAGTATTCTTTCCCTAACCTCCCTTGACCCCCCCCCCCCCCCCCCCCCCCCCCCCCAGTTAAACTCCCAAGCTTTTTGGCTTGTACGTTTACACAGTATACCAATGGCCCAGACAAATCTTGTGCGAACTCTAAAATATCTAGGGCCAAACACAAATTTTGCCCCCCAATCTCCAAAATTTGCATGCAAAACCAAAAATTAGAAGTCGTAACTGGTCCTCCATACATTTACCCTCTGTGCAGACGTCAGAAAATGACTGGAATTGGCACCAACATCATTCTTTGTTTGGCCCTTGTCAGATAACAAACTGACTTTTGTGCTTTTTGAATCTCAATTAATAATGATGCCAGACACAAATCAATGGTTAAATTGGTGGATCCAAGGACACAACTGGATGAAGGAAGGAAGAAACGGTGGTTTGAAACGTTCAGGGCTGTAATTTCATAATATTTATAAAAATTAGTTCATGTTCCCTAATTTTGGGACATGGGCCTAACGTCATCATTGTTGATAATGATTTTTCCACTGTTGGTTAAGTATTCCTTCCCTAACCTTCCTTGATCCTCCCCCCCCTCAGTTAAACTCCCAAGCTTTTTAGCTTGTTTTTGGGAAATTTTTTACATAAAATTTCTTGGGAGTTTAACGTGTTATACAGAAAGTTTTTTCTGTATATCCCCAGGGTTATGTCCTCACCCTAAAGGTGTTTAGGCGTTTTTTGTCATGCATCATACATCCAATGTATCATTTTTTCTTCTGATGAAGATCTTGCCTTACATTGGATAGTTAAAAAATCTGTTACTGACTTCGGGTCGTGTTGTGTGGGGTCTCGTTTCCTGTTTTCAGTCTGACGTTGTTTACATTAGCAATGTTCGTTATTTTTATGTAGGTTCCAATTTATTATATGGTAGGTCTGTTGTAAGATACATTATACAGTCCCGTAGTGTGGCAGTTGATTTTTGGGAGGAAAAAATTAATTTTGTCCACACTTGGGCTCTTTTGGGATACATTTGGGCACTTCTTTCCCTTTGGGAACTTGGGCTCTTGTCAAAATTTTTCGAAACCTTTTTTTCTGTAAACTATTTTTCGATTTATATTTTGAATGTTTTTGTTATGTATCTTTTTATTTTTATTATGCCCCCCGACTTAGGTCGGGTGGCACATAGTGATTGAAGTGTGTGTCCATCCGTCCGCCCATCCATCCATCCGTCCATCCGTCCGTCCGTGTGTCCATCCGTGAGTGTCCGAGCCAATAACTCGAAAACGGTTAGGGCCACAGTCATCAAACTTCACACAATTATAAAGGAGCATCGGAGGATGTGTCACACACCATAGCCGGGTTCGTACCTTCATGGTCAAGGTCACATTTCAAAGTCACACTAAAAATCGGTCAATATTCGTGTCTCAGCGATAACTCAGAAACGAATCATAGTACAATTGTTAAACTTTTTACAAATGTTAAGGACAGTCAGAAGGTGTGTTGCATATAATAGTTTCCGCTGCATCTGCAAGGTGAAGGTCACAAGGGGGGGGGGGGGGGGCATGTGTTACCTTAGTAACATTCTTCTTGTTTAATGTGGAATTGGTGGGAGTATGATCGACTTAGTCTGCTTCATTATATAAGCATATTGCTCTTTAACCAAGGCGAGGAAGTCTTTCCTCTTATTTTCATGTAGGTTGCCTTGCTTGTAGTCAATGTACTTCCACTAATTCTTGCTCATATATGTTGCATGGGATAACAAACATTACTGATGGGTGTCACAGTACCTTGTTAGCGAGTGACCACTGCCGGTCCTCTCGTGATGAGAGGCTGCCACCGGTCCTCTCGCCCTTAGGTTGCTCTAGTTTATTAGTTTCTATTTACAGAGGAACAAGAACATGGTGATGTTTACATGACACTGTCAGATAGTGTGCTTCTGTCATCGCATTAAATAGTCAATCAGAGCTAGCGGCAAAAGGACTAATACCTCGGTGGTCAAACACTTGTTCGCTTGGTCACAATTGAGACGGCATTTTTTCATTCAAAGAAGATTTAGACCCACTGTATGACGCAGATCACCTTTAAGAACTGTGACATAACGTCTCTACGAAAGGAATTGGAGGACGTTTGTGTACCTCATTTAGAGTCCTTTCCAGGGCTATTATATTTATCACGTATAACTCTGTCTTAACAAGTTGCTAATTCGCAGTTAAATAGATGTGACAGAGCCCTTGCGTCGTCATCCTTAATAGATGACAAGGTGAAAAACTATCTTAGAGTCAATCCGGTTTCTAGACACTAAGTTTTTGACGATAAGCTTTCATTGGTTTATGACCAAGTTGCAAGAAAGCATTAATACTCGGCTCCTTTTGTCGACTTATAATCGACCCGCAATAGCAGAAAAGAGTAAAGGAGGACTTCCTAGACAGAAGGTCACTTATAAGGACTCCTTGTGAGGGTATAGTTAACCCTCCTATAATTACTCTAGGGATCGTCATACAGCGACTCGGATACGGGGCTTACGTCTGATCGAGATTACCGGTCAGACGTCCCTAAACTGCTGGGTCAAGACTCTTTGCGAATGAGATGCAGTTCCTCCTTCCGTAGGCCTTGCAGGTACTACAGGTGTGAGTTAGGACCTCTGTTGTTTAGCAGTTGACTGATGGTTATCAAGATTGGCATCAATCTGGATATCTATTACAGAAGACTAGTAGGCAAGAAGTGTGTTTTCAGAAGGCCTACGGCTATCTTTCCGAGAGAACCACAACTAACTTAATCTGATGGACAATGCTTCCATCTAATCCTTGCATAAGAGTCCCTCCAATCGGAGGTAAATGTTCTCTTGTCAATGATGTTAATAGAGGTCGTCGAGATTCAAGATTCTCTAGAATTCTGTAGTCACCTGTCATCGAAGCCATAGAGCTCGTTCCGACAGATAATAGACTGGAGCTCGATAACAAGTTTAGCAAAGCTCTATAAGTTTATTTGTGGTTATCATTTAGTCAGTTAAAATGATTGTTCGAGTGATTGACTATGCTATAAGCATAGATCTAAGGATAGCTTCGGTCTGAAGATGGCGCCCTGCACTCTCACTCAAATATTAACTTGGTAATGTCTCATAACAATCTGCTTCGTCTGTATTATCCAGAACAAATTAGTTTTATGCGACTGATGGGGTTGTGCTGAGCGGCTCTTGTTCAGATGGGTCGCGCACACGTCCCCTCCAGTTATTCTTACACAGAACTGGAGTCTGATAATTCGCTCAGGGCCAGTATTGTTTTAACGGGTATAGTAAACAAAAGGGTCCATATTGAGGCATATATTCTGTGGTTAACTTATTAGTTCTGCTGCAACTGCCAGATCCGGCTTTCACTCTTACGACGGGTATGAGTCAGTAGTTTGGGGCACGACCCTGAGTCCGACAGACTCTAAATACAGGAGTCTTGGGACTTTCGGTTCCTGCAGAAACACATAATCATCAAGAATGATGTCAATATTGTTAGCGCTATATCAATTCATACACGCTTGTTCAGATATTGTTGGACAACTCAATAGTGGTAGCGTACATCAGGAACCAGGGAGGCACCCATTCAGTTTTGTTATAATTCCTAATGGAGAAGAACTTTCATGTTCATCTCTCTAACCGTCATATACCGGGTCGTCTGAACGTACTAGCAGACTCGCTCCTCGGAAAGGTCACCTGTTTCATTTGTATGGATGCTCAACATGCTTTTATTTGTACAGTTTTGCTACCAGTGGGATCACCCCATGATTGTTCGGTTTGCGACGCACCAAAACAATTAGTCACCGTCATTTGTGTCGCCATGCCCAGATTATTAAGCGCAGGCAGTAGACGCTCTGCAATTCATAGGGAGGAATAATAGGATATGCATATCCTCCTATTCATTTGATTCAGTGGGTTGCGTTTAAGTTTAAACAGTGATCCTACTGGTAGCATCTCTGTTGTCACAGAAATCTTGGATCAATATTCTCAAGTATCTGTTATGTGGACACTCCCCAGAAGCTTTCTCCATGAGAGGGTCTTCTTTCAGGGGAAGTTTTCTTCCAAGTCCTTTGTCCATAGTGGCATAATGGAGTCGGTTAGACGTGAGGGAACCATTGCGGTTCCTATATTTTTCTATTAACTGACTCAAGTACGATTAAATAATGTGGGTGAGGAGATTTCGTTATGACTTCAAATCCCCCCCCCCTTACCACTCACACACTTCCTTATGTGTTAGAGGCAGTTACTGGCAAGACGTAGTTCTCTTCCCGCAAGCCTCATATAATTTAATACATGCATACTATGCATTTATGTCGTGTTCTGTGTGACCTCATAGGCTCATCCGCTTTTTAGCTGAATTAATACACTGTTTTTTTTTTGTTGATTTGTTATATACAAGCATTTATTTATAAATCATCTCAATTAAATTACTACTCTTGAGTACCTTGCAGCTGCATAACCAGTTAACTGGTATTCAGATGATTACATGCTAAATATATATGCTCTCGCGCATTATTATTATTAGGCTAACGCTTTATTGTATTTGGTGGACCTTGAAATAATAATCTATTTTGGGGGCAGTCCATGTAGGAGCCTGTTTTTCATACCTACGTACATCTCTAGATCCAAGTTTCTATTTTGTTTTGTACTCCTCTTACACGTGCTTTTACGATCATAGATATCGGATTATACACGTTGGAGAATGTTGTTACTGGAATTTATTGTACAGTGGCCGCCTATGGATTACATAGGAAGTGTGTTTTCTCTTCAGGAATCGTTCAGTGTAGCTTGATCAGATATGTGTATGTTATATTTTGATATATCACCGGTTTTCGACGTATCTGTGTACATCGTCTGCGGTGTATGTTATTTAGTGTGCAATATTAATTACCAGGATCGTTGCTATAGCCGTAACTTCTGAGGTAAAGTTAAGCACCATTTATTAATCTGGAACTAATACCTGAGTGCCTCTTTGACGATTATTTATATTGTTTTTGTGTACCACTCTTATTGTTTCCAGAGCTCTCCCCTTTTTTCTTTTGAAGATTTCTTAAAAAAAGGTGGGGGGGTGGGGGGGGGGGGGGGGGGTTTTAACCATAATCTGACTTAAAATGTGTGTATCTTTGAAGGATGCTGTTTTATCCGTATTTATATCCTGCATACAGCTGAAATGTTATTGTAAGGCGTATGTTTGTGGGAGATTTTCTTTTATTCTCAGATACGACATCCTAATTTTTGGGGCTTAGTACGGACTAGCCTTGGAAAATTAGGAACTTGTCTTCATACTTGCAATAAGGAATTACTTGATTGGGCTCCTTGTTTAGAATATGTCTCCTCTGTTACTGTATAGAGAGACATACATGTAATTCCTAACTATTCAGAGTTCCTTCATCATGGATTACAGGATTGGAATTATTTAGAAGTCTTAGGCCCTCCTCCTATTTACGATTCAGCTATGTCTGGGCCATTGGTATACTGTGTAAAAATATGATAAATTCATAGTAATTTGTATATTTTTATACTTACCAATGGCCCAGACAGGAAGGGCCCTCCCATGAGTGGGCACTCATACCTCCCCGCTGAATTATTATGTAATACTCTCTTTTACAAAGAATGGTGTTGCGCCAATTCCGGTCACTTCCTGATGTCTGTGCATGCGCAGAGGGTAAATGTATGGAGGACCAGTTAGGACTTCTAATTTTCGGTTTTGCATGCAAATTTTGGGGATGGGGAGGGGGGGGGAATTTGTGTTTGGCCCTCGATATTTTAGAGTTAGCACCAGCTATGTCTGGGCCTTTGGTAAGTATAAAAATATACAAATTACTATGAATTTATCATTTTTCCTTTGTTCATGAATATTAATTAATGCAGCTGTTTGTGGAGTGTGTACGCTTCACACCCAGCATTTTCCTCTTGATTGTTTGGTTCTTCTTATGACCTATTTTAAATGTTGACAGATATGCAGTGTTTCCGCTAGGGGAAAATAAATGAGGCCATATAATGGGACAACCAGGAGTCGTCGCTACCTCAGGCCGACCATGATTGGGCCTGTGGTAGGAAAATTTTAAAGTCTGGGGTCTCAAAGCCCCCATTTCGTTACATCTGAGGGATGTTTTGCTTTTTTTCCATCAATATTAGCGTAGGTTTCTAGTGCCAGTAATTGCATATGAATAAGAACCAATAATAAGGAGAAATTCAGGTGAGAAGTCATTCATTTACACATTAAATTAATCAGTGCTGTCGATTTGTGGAGTGCTATCACACTCTTGCTTTTTTGCGCTTTTAAATAGCAATGACCAACATTGCTTGGGGGCGCTTCCTGTCCTGTTTTGGAAACTTGGCGAATGATGTTACAAGGCACTGTTTTCACAGATGGCTATTTTAAGACCCTCTAAATAAAGGTATTGACGAAAATTTTCAGGGCTAAATTTAATAATATGCAGCAATAAAAGAATAGATATATTCTAAACCCATTTCAAAAAGAAATTCAAAGCCCCACACCGGATTATATACAAAATTCAGCATTTCATTTAGTAATGGTGAGGTAACTCTGCAGTCATTCTTGGTCCCGATGCTGGAAAATTCCCACAAAAATACCAAGTTGGCTGACAGCAGATTGTGCGTTCGAAATGTGGGTAAGTGAGTGAAAACTGAAAATTACCTTTTCCTACACCATTTAATGGCCTCCACAATGTTTTTGAATGATTTTCAACAGATTGACATAGTTGTTTTTAATATTTGAGAAGTCATTCTCTCTTTATTTTTCTTGAAATAACGGTTTTGAAAATGAAAACAAATGATATTTTTATACTGTACCAATGACCCAGACATAGCTGGTGCTAACTCTTAAAATATAGGGCCAAACACAAATTTTGCCCCCCAATCCCCAAAATTTGCATCTAAAACTAAAGAAAACATGTCCTGAAAGGCCCTCCACCCTTCGCCCCTACTGCGCATGCGCAGTGTCAAGGACGTTCCGAAATTGGCGCCATTAATCATTCTAAGTTTGGCCCTTCATCAGTTAACATCTGACTGATCTTTGTGCTTTTAAATCTCAGTTTAAATGATGCCAGACACATAAATATTAGTGAAATGGTGATTCTAAGGAGGATAGAAAAGGAGGAGAGGAAAAGAATGTGTGACAGAATATTATCAGGGCTGTAACTTAAAATTTTTTAATGAAATTATGTTAAGTTACCTATTTTCAAGGCAGCAGCCATTTTGTTGTCATTCTGATTATTTAGTTACACTGTTTTTTCAAGTGTTTTCCTCTCTCCCTGTCCTTTAAGTTCCCCCTTGCTATTCTCCCATGCTTTTGGCATAGTTTCTGTAATTATTATTACTAAAATTTCTTGGGAGTTTTAGCTGAATAACAGAATGAATTCTGTTCTTTCCCCATGTTTACGTCTTCACCTACGGGTGGTTAGGCGTTGTGTTCTGCATCTACCATCTGATGTTCTGCAGTTTCTTCCCTGGAAGTCTCTGTTTTGCATCAGATAGTGTATTTTTGGTAACTGATTTCGGGCCTGGGTGCCTGGAGTCTTATTTTAGTGTTTTTACACTCATTGTTTACATTTACAACAGCCCTCTGTGTGAGGGGGGGATTTCTAAATAATAATATCTTTTTGTTATTTTAATCATAACTAGATACATTATTATTGTTCGTAAGTGTTGAATAAATTGTTTAAAATATTTTTAAAATTTTTGTCCACACTTAGGCTTGGGATCCATTGGGGCTCAACGTTACTTTTCAGAAACTTGGGCTGTTCTGAAAAAATATTTTTTCAAAATATTTTGATTTCAATTATTTTTTCTATATTAATGGATCATATTATTATTATGTATTTTGATTGCCAGGGGTTAGTGCGAGTACCAGGACTTGTTTTCTTTTCACATTGAAAGGATATTGATCAATTGTTTTAAGAGGAAGTCTTCCTCTGACCTTATTATCATTCTATATGTGGTCAGAGTACTCGCATTAACTCCTGTTCTGTATCGTATGATTTCGATGACAATATGGGAAGCGTATGTCACGGTATGTTGTTGGGGATTTGGACACTCCGGTCCTTTCCCCGCAGGGTCACTCTACTTTATCAATTTCTATTTCAGACGATCAAGATTAGGGTGATGTATCTGTGATGTCTTCCAACAGTGTGCCTCCATCGTCACAATTAATGAAGGGCTAGCGGAAAAGTGCTCATGTAATACGCCAATTGCCTAAGAGGACCCTAGTAGGTTCGACGGCCTTTGACGTCCGCTAGCTCGCCCGGTGTAGCGTCCATTCACCGAATGGTTCGGCAGCCGGGTTCGTCCGTTGCGGTCTAGAAGGAATTTTGGGGTGATGCGAGCACTATAAAATTAACTTAATGCACACCCAGTGACGGCGGATCGGAGGGAGAACGGAGGAAGCCTTTTAGTCCGGTTCATAGCTCGTTCCGGTCCATCCGGCCGGCAAGCGAGAGAGGCCCCTCTCTCGTTCAACAACACCTGGCCCCAGATGTTGTGGTACAAATGTGTCGCTAGCGGAGCATACGTCCGTCGCTCGGGACGCTCCGTTGTATAGGCAGTCCGCTGAGACTGCTAAGGCTTCCTCTTCTCGTCAGCGCACACGACCGCACCTTGGCTGCGTGACCGCCGATATATTACCAGCTTCGCCGATCAAGGATTCTTCGGCGACCAGGTCACACCATCCGGCAGCCAGGGATTCGAGACCGATGGACTCCGGACGTTCGCATAGGAAAAGTATGCGGGAGCCATCTGATGCGGAGCTGCCCTCGGCGAAGCAGCGATAGACTGCGCCTCCGCAGGTCTCGACGCCGGACATTCTTGTGCACATAGCACAGCTTATCGCAGCATCCCAGCAGCCGACAGAAACGGTGTCGGATCGAGAATTATCCGACAGCGCTGGGTCGGTAGCCGGGGACTCGAGGCCTGCAGACTCCGGACGTTCGCATAGGAAGTGTGCGGGAGTCAACGTACACGGAGCTTCCAGCGGCAATGCATCGTAAGTCCGCTACTGCACAGGCCTCGGGAACGGACGTGCTTTCCTTAATAGCACAGTTTATCGCAGCATCCCAGCATCAACTGAATCTGTCGCATATATTTTATCCGACGATGCTGGGTCGGGACGCTCCGCGGAAGCGGGTACGGACGTCCGAAAGTTTCATCCGGTCCGACGGGATACCAAAAGGGATTCGGAGGATTTCAAGCTTTCCCTTTCGGAACAACATATGCTGCGATGCCGGATAAGAAACTGATAGCGTCGGTGGACTTAGAAATTTTTGGTTCGGTTCAGGGACATCGTCCCTCAGTTCCGACATAGTCCAATAATGTCACACAAACTTTCGAATTATTGAACGACGCTATATATATTATTATTTTATGCTTGCTATCCAAGCATTTCTGGTTTCTTGTTCGAAGAGTTATGGAGATGTCTTTCAAAAGTGTGCCTCTGTCGTCATAGTTAATGAAGAGTTAGCGGCAATAAGTGCTCATGGAATATGTCTATCGCTTACGGAGTGACATTCGCTAGCTCACCCGGTGTAGCGTACATTCATCGAATGGTTCGGCTGACGGGTTCGTCCGTTGCAGTCTAGGAAGGAGATTTGGGTGATGCGAGCACTTTAATTACTTTAGTACTCACCCAGTGACGGCAGATTGAGGACAGATCGGAGGAAGCCAACAACATAGGGGACCGCATGTTGTGGTTCAGATATTTTACATTCGGAGCATATGTCCGTTGCTCGGGACGCTCCGTTATATTGACAGTCCGAGAGACTGTCTTTAATGCTTCCTCATCCTCACAGCAGGGCACACGACCGCACATTGGCTACGTGACCTCGAGTATCCGATCAGTTTCGGCATTCAGTGATTCCACGGCGAATAGGTCGCGCCATCCGGTAGCCAAGGGACACGAGGCCTATACACTCCGTTCGCTCGCATATTGGAAGTATGCACGGGGTAACGATCTCGGATCTTCCTGCGGCAATGCATCGTAAGACCGCTTCTCCTCAGGCCTCAGTGACGGACGTGCTATCCGAGTTAGCACAGTTGTTTCGCAGCATCCCAGCAATTGACAGTTTCTCGGTCGAATCAGGAATTATCCGACGGCGCTGGGTCGGTGCGGTCCGCGGTTGCATCAGGTACGGACGACCGAACGCTTTATAGGGTCCGACAGGATGGCGAAAGGGATTCGAAAGATTTCGAGTTTTCCCTTTAGTAGTATCGGAAGATGCCTTTCATATCTTCTGGCATTTCTTCCAGTGATTATTTTTCGGACTTCATTGCTGCGATCTTGGATAAGAGACTTATAGCGTCATTGGACTCGGATTTTTCGATCGGTACAGGGACATTGTCCCTGTCTTACCGACGCAGTCCAATATTGTCATTACAACATGTGTTTTATTTTTCGACGCTATATATTTATATATATATACAAGCCTGCTACTAAGCATGATAGTTTAGTTTCTTGTCCGCGTGGCTCATTTCTGCCATTTTATCATTTTTACAAATAGTTTATTTTGGCAGAGCAGGGCATACCGAGAGTTCATATGCGTCTAGACGGTGTGATTAAAGACTGCATATATTCTTTTTCGCCGTTTATGTCTTTTCCAATTTCAATGTTGGGAACGACATTATGTATAGTAGACTTAACTTAGACGCTTTATTATACGTAATCCGCCTTACTGAGGCGTTATCATTACGTCTTCAAGAAAAGATTTACGGGATATTATTCTCAATGTAATTTCTTTTGAGGGCAGTAGTTTGTTCACGTATAACTCCGCCCTTCAGTGGCTGATTGGAGTTGGTTAGACATGACGCAGCCCTAGCTACATCCACACGCGTGGATAGTAAGGTTAAGAACTCTCTCAGAGTCGCTTCGTTCTCGGAGGAGCTTCTCTTCGACGGCAACTTTCCGGCAATCCATGAATTGCTCGATTTATACATTCTCTTGTCTATCTAGTGTTACAAGAGATTCAGACTGGGGCAAACATTCGGTGGTTGACTCAGAGAGTGCCGCCGCAGTTGCCGGACCCGAGTGTGGCTGTTATGACGGTTGCCAGTCAAACAGATTGGGATATATACTGATCCCTACGGATTCGAAGTGCCAGGGTCTTTGGGTTCCGCAGTCTTTTAGCTATCAGTTTAACTTCCGCGGAATAATGTTTTTTAGGCTTGCTTTATGTCATTGCATGAACATTATTCAGAAACGCATGCCAAAATTCCTGTCCTTTAATTCGACAGTAGTGGCGTATCTCCGGAACCAGGGAGGCACTCTTTCGTTTCCGTTATTCAATTTAATGGAAAGAATCCGTCTGTTGGTTATAGTACACCAAGTTCAGTTTTGTTCCGTCATATTCTGGGTCGTCTGATTGTTTTATCGGACTCCCGTTCTCTTACGGGTCGCTTGTTGCTGTCAGAATGGACTCTCAACAAACAAGTATTCAATCAGATTTGCTATCTATGGGAGCGCCCAATGATGTTTTATTTATGACACAGCTTGCTAATCAATTGCAGACGTATGTGTTGGCTTGTCCAGATCTCTGAGCTAATACTGTTAACGCTCTATTGATCTATAGGACGGAATGATAGGATACGCGTATCCTCCGGCGCTGTTGTTTTAGCAGGTATTGCTAAGATAAACAACCACAATACATTTCTGTTGATAGCATCTCTATCTTCACAGAGATCATGAGTAATTTACTCTCTTGTCTACTGTGGATCTTAACGTGAAATCTTCCTCTATGTGAGGATCTTTTTTCACTGGGTAAATCGTGTCATCTTTATCACAACCAGCAAGGTCGCAACCTTCATGTATTCCGTTGTGTGGTCCGTATTGCATTGTAAGCACTGTACTGGACGAGCTTTGGACGCGATTTCTTACTATAGGAGATCCTCTTCTTCGCTATTCTATGCGACTAAAGTGGAGGCTCTTCCGTCGTGGTGTAGGGATCATTATGTTCATATTGTTGATCCCTCCATACTACTCATTGCTATTTTTTAGTATACTTGTTTCACAAGATCTACTGCAGCCTGTTATTATTTAGGTTATAGGTTTATGTTACCTCATACCTATGCACTCTACGATAGTTTACAATTGAGTCTTTTGTCTCTTTATCTAAGTCAGTTAGTAACTTTTTGATAAATAGACTTAGAATCTTTAGATTAAATTCCTATACGGATTTTAACTTCGGTTCTTATTTAGCTAAGTAATCATTTGAGCCTCTGGAAACAGTAGTTTTCAAATTCTGACCTTTTAGACAGTAATTCTTTTGGTTTCTCTTTTACTGTAGAGTCAGTGAGTTTCATGCACTATCGATGGATGATTTTCACTTTCATAGTTTCGGAATCAATACTTCCGTTACTATTTAGGTTGGATTGTTGCATAAGAGTTAGGCTCCTATTATCCGGAACCTATTATTTTAAGGTCCTTCCGTCTTCGTATGGGCATAGGCCTTTACTCTTTCCGGGTACAGTTTATGTATTTATAAACAGATATCTGTTTATTACAAGGGCGTAAGCTTCTTCTGTCTTTGATGTCTAGTAGAAGGACGTTACGCTCCATTTTATTGTTAATGGATTCTATTAACTAGCGTACTGCTTATGGTATATCATTGACTTAGCAGTTGTGCTTAAGATTTCGGCTCATGAAGTAAGAGTTCTACTTCTTGGGCTTACTTTAATAGTGTCGCTATTATAGATTTTTGAAGGCCGCTCATTGTGCTCAGCCATCCACATTCATGTATTTTATCTTAGAAATATTGAGTCAATTTCTTGAGGCCTCTTTTGTTAGGTCTATTATCTACTGCTCAGAATGTCATTCTCTTAACAGTTGCTACTATAGCTAGGTAGGCTGTCTGTTTCGGCAGTGTCTCCGTTCGGCTGCCCTCTTCGCTCTGGGCTATTTGACCCAGGGCAAGAAAAAGGGGGGGGGAGGGTGTTCCCTTGGGTCACCTGTTTTTACTATGAAAACAAGGGGATACCTCCTCCGAAGTTAGTTATTCTGAGCTGTTATTGGGATGGTTGTTTAGTGAGAAGTTTAAGTTTATAAAATTCATTCAAGTCTTAGTTTTTAAAGTATAGCTTTTGAATATTGCATATGTCAACGGACATGATTATGCAATTCTCAGACACTTTTAGGAGTATAAGAGTCTCTATTCTCTAGACTTACTTTATTATTGGCTTACTTTAAAAATTATTAGTATAAGGATTATATTGGATATTAATAGAGTACATGGATGTATGAAGCTCAATTTTTGGAAGGTGTTGTATCTTTCTAATTTATCATAAATAAGAAAGATACATGTAAGGCCTATTACTTCTTTTCCCTACAGGGGATGACTCTATTTTATTTTATTGAACGTATTCCATTTTGCTCTATGTCCTTGGCCCTCCAGCCTTTTTACTATTCAGCTATGTCTGGGTCATTGGTACAGTATAAAAATGTTAAAAAATTTATAGTAATTTATATATTTTTTATACTTACCAATGACCCAGACGGGGATGGCCCTCCCAGGAGTTGGGAACTCTTGCCTCCCCGCTGAGTACATAGCGCTTACCAGGCACTGGTTATTAGAATGATTAATGGCGCCAATTTCGGAACGTCCTTGACACTGCGCATGCGCAGTAGGGGCGAAGGGTGGAGGGCCTTTCAGGACATGTTTTCTTTAGTTTTAGATGCAAATTTTGGGGATTGGGGGGCAAAATTTGTGTTTGGCCCTATATTTTAAGAGTTAGCACCAGCTATGTCTGGGTCATTGGTAAGTATAAAAAATATATAAATTACTATAAATTTTTTAACTTTTTTGCCACTCCAGTTCAGTCATAGTAAATCAAAGATTCAAAGTCAAAGCATGGCTCACCTTTTATAGTTTATGCTTTCATGTAGATTTGTAAATCCTCAGAAGTCATAATCAGTAAATTTTGTGAAGTTGAGAGGAGTTTTCCAATGAAACAATATGGATAGAAATGTTTGCCTCAATTGTCGTGGGGTATGCTTAGTTTTAAGCCCACCTTGCGGACAAGTATGTCCTAAATAGACCAATTGTGCTTCTGTATAGAGTAATATCTAGAGAATTCAACAAAGCAAACACAAACTATAAGTTAATTTTTTTTCAGATTTTTGCACTTCTGTAATTTTTCAGGAAAATAGATTTGAGTTTCCAACACACTGATTAAAATACACAAATGATGTGTGAACAGTATACCTGCAAACTGTTCTGTCATTTTAATTAATGCTGACAACGCGAGTACATCTACAGAAGTTCATGCGTTTTCAACATGTGCTTGTTTTGGGTAAATGTTGGGAGTAATAAGATAGGTCAGAACACAAAACGTCACATAATGATATTTACTACTGAATGAAGTTTTACACCTTTCATTACATTTGCACATTCTAACCAAATAAATCGCACAGTTTTGTGACTCGGCACATTTAATATTCAATGATGTTATTGTTTACAGTTGTCTAGCTTTACATTAGGGGTTGATTGAGTTATGCAGTACTCATGGAACAATTGCGTCATCAGAGTAAAATAACCTTTCTATGAAACTTGTGTACGGAAATCATCAAAAGAAGTCTAGAAATGGTCTTCTGCAATCTGTGAATCAATTATTTCTCAGGGAACAGGCAGGTCAGGGTGAATTTTAACATGTTCATTAATGTCTGGAAGGTTCCCTGGGGGGGAATGCGGCTGGTTGGTGGCTGCTGTGCCGGTATAGCAGAAACCCTGAGATATGGTCAGTGGTACATTTGTGGTAGTAATTAATGTTCACGTAAGCAACTACTATTATTGTCTCAGTGGATTGTTATTGTGCAGGCTTCCCTTTCTCATTGTTTCTGTTTCTGCAGCACAGTTCTTAAAGGGTTAAGATATAAATACTAGGTTTATTTGAATTCATTATTAATTTCTGGGGTAACATCTGTAAAAGAAAATATTTGATGTTACAAAAAAATAGTTAAGTTTAGATTGCTGGTTGTCATTGTTTTAAAACTGGGATGAAAAACGACAGGGATGTCCAACCCACATCTTCATTGTCATTGAACAGCTTATGAATATTCATAAGTTCAAAGTTCACAATGGCAGTGTTCATGGAAATGTTGGTCCATTTTACTTCAGGTTTTCTCTGTTTTTAAGAGGGATAGAATAAATAAAACAAACACTCCCTATAATGATTTTGTGAGTAATTTTATTATCCACACGGGGAAAAAGTGAGATTTCATACACAAAAGTGTCAGATTATTCATTCCCTGAATTCGATGTGCTCTCCGAAATATTCAACTTTCAGTTTCGAATTGCTGCTGTGGGTATACTTATTTGTAACTTGTGCAGCTCAAGTATACTACAAACTGTGTTTTCATTGGTCAGATTGATTGACAAGGACTTCATAACAGGAGTTGTCAGTCTGGGAGGAGTTTCAAGTAGTATTCATCTGTTTTTCAATGATTGATTGATATTGGGAAATGACAGACATGATAGAATACAGAGCTGTTTTCCCCCAATAATATATCAACTTCAGCTTCGATAATTTGATACAGTACCATATCTTACGATATTCCAGTACTTTTAAAACAATACTGGTATCCATCCGGTATCATTCTCAATACAGTTAATTACCAGTTTACCCATATACCTTGCAGCCCTAGCTCAAAACAAGTGGTTGCTGGGGACAGTGGTAACCCAAGGTAGGTACATGTATTACTGTAAATGAAAATGTTGTCTTTTGCTGTTTTGACATATGACCAAAATTGTTTGTTTTATTCACATGATTTAGAGAAAAGATAGAGAATTATTTGACAAAAAAATGATACTTTATTAACTGGCTGTGTGCTAGAAGCCATTATCAGGGCTCTATTGAAAAGTGCTTAAAACCACTGTAGTTTCTTTACACTGCATGCATTAGCTTCTTCTTCTCACAGTAGTAGCAAAAAAAATGTTTATATAAAATTGTTTTGTTACCATCTATTGGCGAGTGCCAACAGGCACTCTCCATTTAGTGCTAATAAAACAATTATTTATGAAGAACATCTTGGTAAATTTTGGCTGGAAGCATGGTATCTTTGAAAAAAATGCTCATGTCAGTCCTGGAAATGAGACGGGTATGAGTGCAATTGCTCCCGTCAGCACCCGTGTTTTCCATTTTACGGGAGCTAAAAAATGCACTTGTTGAAAAATATTGTGGAGCACTAACATACTGTGAGGGCAAAAAATGTGGGCTGTTTTGAGAAAGCAGCACTTCGTGGCAAGTTACTGTAATTATAATTCAGCAATTCCTTATACATTTAATACCCTTTGAACATGAACAGCCACTTTTCCAGCCAGGAACATTGTGGGTCATAACGTCATTAAATAGGGTGGCTGTTCAGTAAATGTTTGAAGTAGACCAATCCATATTTTCAACGTGCAGCCTAAGGCTGCACGTTGAAAATATTGATTGGCCTACCCCAAATAATAAACATGGACTCTTCTAATTGCTGCCATTGAACTGGCATAGAAGATACTAACAGAGTTCAAAGGGTTAAGGTTTCTGGTGTTTGGTGACAGTATTTCCTCAAAAACTCATATACTAACATTTTACGGGTGCAATTTACTCCCATCTCTGTTTTCACGGGAGCTTAAAACTGCACCCGTCAATTTTGTTCATTTCCAGCACTGTCATGTTACAAATCACCTTTGAAATATAATGTACCAGTTAACTGAACATAACTGGTGAATAATAACCCTTCAGAAACATTGCTGGTCCAACAGACTACCAAGCTCAGTATTCAGGCCTGGCATTCTTTAGGAGGGCAGGAGTGCTGCATGCCTACTTCATGCCTAGAAACAATTGAAGAGGGCAATTTTTTGCACTCCTTGATTTTCTGGAATGCCAGACCTGTTTGGGACTGCATTTAAAATCTATTGTCATTTAGTCTCCTGAGTTCCAATGTGTTCTCTGTGCCAACTGGCATAGAGAACACATTGGAACTCAGGGGTCGATTTGTCAATGTTGTATTGATTCGCAGTAATTCATGGTCCATTCTGTGTCGCATTTCGATACATTTTCAGTGTAGAAGACAGTCATATAAGAATTGAATGCAACATTTTTAACCCTTAAAATGCTGACTTGTACCATAATACAAGGTTTATGTTGGGAAACTACCTTAAGGTTAATAATGAGAAGATGTGTGTGCTAATTTTTCCACTATGTAGCTGAATATAGCACAATATTTTTCCCCCCAATCCCCAAAACTTGCATGCAAAACCGAAAATTAGAAGTCCTGTCTGGCCCTCCATACATTTACTCTCCATGCACGCGCAGACGCCAGGAAGCAACCGGAATTGGCGCCAACATCATTCTTTGTTTGGCCCTTGTCAGATAACAACAAACTGACTTTTGTGCTTCTAAATCTCAAGTTTATAATGATGCCAGACACAAATCAATGGTTAATTTGGTAGATCCAAGGACACAAGTGGATGAAGGAAGGAAGAAACGGTGGTTTGAAATGTTCAGGGCTGTAATTTTGTAATATTATAAAAAATAGTTCATGTTCCCCAATTTAGGGACATGGGCCTGACTTCATCATTGTTGATAATGATATTTTTATACTGTACCAATGACCCAGACTTAGCTGGTGCTAACTCTAACAAAACCAGGGCCAAACACAAATTTTGCCCCCCAATCCCCAAAATTTGCATCCAAAACAAAAAGAAATCATGTCCTAAAGGACCTCCATACTGCGCCTCTACTGCGCATGCGCAGTGACGCAGACGTCCTGAAATTGGCGCCAAATATCATTCTCTGTTTGGCCCTTCATCAGTCAACATCTCACTGATCTTTGTGCTTGTAAATCTCAGTTTAAAGGATGCCAGACACGTAATTTTTGGAGAAAATGTGATTCTGAGGAGGATAGAAGGAGGAGAGGAAAAAGAAGTGACAAAAAATAATCAGGGCTGTACTTAAAATTTTTTGATGAAATTATGTTAAGTTGCCTATTTTCGAGGCATGGGCCTCTTGTTGTCATTCTTGCTAATTGTTGCACTGCTTATTCAGTGTTTCCTCTCCCCTAGCCTTCTAAAGTCCCCCCTTGCAATTCTCCCATGCTTTTGGCATATTTTTGAGAAATTTCATTTCTAAAATTTCCTGGGAGAGTTGCTTGGTTACAGAATGTTTTCTGTTATTTTCCCCATAGTTACGTTTTCACCCCTGGGTGTATAACGTTTGTGTTCTGCATCTTCCATCTGATGTTCTGCAGATTCTCCCCTGGGAGGCTCTGTTTTGCATCAGATAGAGTGTAATTTGATGACTGATTCCGGGCCAGTTTTTTCAGTGCCTGGAGTCATGTTTTCTGGTGTTTTTACACTGTTTGTTTACATTGGCAACAGCCTTTTTTGAGGGGGGCTGTTTGCCTTTGGTGTAGTTTATCTCACTATAAGATACATTTATATTATCCGTAAGTGTCTCATTAATTATTTAATATAAATTTAAAATTTTTGACCACACTTTGCCATCGGATCCATCGGGGCTCAACGTTACTTTTCAGCAACTTGGGCTTCGCTGAAAAAATATTTTTTCAAAATTATTTTGATTTGCAATTGTTTTTTCATTTATTAATGGATCATGTTATTATGTATCTTTATGTCAGGGGTTTTTGCGAGTAACTAGGACTTATTGTTGTTCTTTCACAATGAAGGGACGTTGTTCAAATTGTAATAGGAAGAAATCTTCCTCTGACTTTCATGATCATTGTATTAATTGTAGTCAGTGTTCTCGCATTAATCCCTGTCCTATATGTGAATATTGGGATGAGAAACATTGGAAACGTGTGTCACGATATGTTGTTTCTGGAGAAAGGCGATGCCGGCTCTTTCTCCGCAAGGTCACTCTACTCTCTCAGTTTCTATTTCAGAGGAACCAGAACAGGGTGATGTTTCCATATTATCTTCTACAAGTGTGCGTCCGTCGTCACAAATGAATTCAGAGCTAGCAGCAAAAGTGCTCATGGAGATTAGACAAATGTCGTCCGCTAGCTCGCCCGGTGTAGCGTCCATTCACCGAATGGTTCGGCAGCCGGGTTCGTCCGATGCGGTCCAAGAGGAAGTTTTGGGTGATGCGAGCACTATAAACATATTAGATGCACACCCAGTGACGGCGGATAGTAAGCGAGAACGGAGGAAGCCTTTGAGTCCGATTCCTAGCTCGTCCAGGTCCAGCCGGGCCGCGAGCGAGAGAGGCCCCTCTCTCGTACAACAACATCTGGGACCAGATGTTGTGGTACAAAATGTGTCTTTAGCGGAGCATACGTCTGTCGCTCGGGACGCTCCGTTGTATAAGCAGTCCGCAGAGACTGTTAAGGCTTCCTCTTCTCGTCAGCGCACACAACCGCACCTTGGCTGTGTGACCGCCGATATATTACCAGCTTTGCCGATCAAGGATTCTTCAGCGACCAGGTCACACCATCCGGCAGCCAGGGATTCGAGACCGATGGACTCCGGACGTTCGCATAGGGAAAAGTATGCGGGAGCCATCTGATGCGGAGCTGCCCTCGGCGAAGCAGCAAAAGACTGCGCCTCCGCAGGTCTCGACGCCGGACATTCTTGTCCAGATAGCACAGCTTATCGCGGCATCCCAGCAGCCGACAGAGACGGTGTCGGATCGAGAATTATCTGACGGCGCTGGGTCGGTACGCTCCGCCGAAGCATCGGGGGCGGACGACCGGGAACATCATGAGGTCCGACCGGATGGTGAAAGGGATACGGATGACTTGGAGCTATCCCTTTCGGAACAACATAAAGCTGCCGTGGACTTCATTCGGCACTTTCTCCCTCAAGTTGTTCCATCGGGCCAGACTGCTGCGGTTCCGGACAAGAGAATTATAGCGTCATTGGCCTCTGAATTTTTTGAGCGGTTCAGGGACATCGCTCCCGAGTTTCCATCGCAGTCCAATAATGTTGCAAGAACATTTGAATTATTGAACGACGCTATATTTAAACTTGCTTCCAGGACGGGGAAAGCAGGTTTCTTGTCCGCTAATACTCTCAACCTGCCTTTCATTAATGCAAGGAATAAATTCGATACGGCAGGTCAGGGTATACCGAGAGTTCCTCTGCGTATGGACGACGAGGCGGAAGACTTAGAGCTATTATTACCGTCGTCAGCTTCTATTCCAACCGCGGTGTTGGAAACAGCTATTGCGTCTAACAGAGCCAATTTAGATGCCTTACCTTACGCAGATCACCTTACTAAGGCGTTATCACTGCACCTGCAGGGGAAAGAGTTTCAGGATATACAATCCTCTTTAAGACTTCTTTCAAGGGCAGTAGCTTATTCCACGTGTAACTCCGCCCTTTCAGTGGCAAATCTGGAGTTGGTTAGACGTGACGCAGCCCTAGCTACATCCACACTAGTGGATTCTAAGGTGAAGAACTCTCTTAGAGTCGCTTCGCTCTCAGGAGAACTTCTCTTTGACGGCAAGCTTTCCGCTATTTATGATAAAATTACAAAGAAAGCTAAGGATTCTCTGTTGTTCAAATCTGCTCCTAAGAAGTCGGATACAGCAGACACGAATAAGACAGGCACTTCTGGGTCTAAAGCGCCCAAGAGAGGTTCCTATAGAGGTTCCGGTGCGTCCTCTTGGTCTTATTCGAGAGACCGTCAGGATAGCGACTCTCGTTCGGGACGTCCATCAGGCCGGGACAATCGGTCGGACGCCCCGAGGTCGACGGGGCGAGGTGCAGGCCGTGGAAGACGTGGTTTCTCCTACCGCAGGCCTCGCAGGTCCAGGAGGTGATGGCTTAAACCTCTATCGCGTACCGGTTGGCGGAAGGTTGTCGAGCTTTTCACAAGAATGGGTGTCGATTACGGACGACCCTTGGGTGAGAGGAGTGACTTCAGAAGGTCTAAAGATATCCTTCAAACGAAAGCCTCCATTAACTCGAAGTCCAAAGTGGACTCATCTTCCGTCAATTCCGCAGAGAAGAGACGCTCTGTTATCAGAGGTTCAGTCTCTTTTAATGAAGAACGCGGTAGAGGTCGTAGAAAACCAGGAATCTCCGGGATTCTACAGCCATCTGTTTCTGGTTCCGAAACCAGACGGCTCGTTCCGTCCAGTCATAGATTTGAGCTGGATAAACAAGCTGATCGTCGCTCCGAAGTTTTATATGGAGACGATTCGATCGGTCAGAGCGAGTATTCGGGTGAACGATTATGCAACGAGCATAGATCTCAAGATACGTACTTTCACGTCATGGTACATCCGACATTCCGAAAGTATCTACGCTTCGCTGTCCTAGGAGTGGTGTATCAATTCCGGGCGATGTGCTTCGGATTGAATCTAGCACCCTGGGCTTTCACTCGGGTAATGAACTCGGTAATGATCTACTTCCGAGCTCATTCGTCTGCGGTAACGTCGGCCTACCTGGACGACATTCTTCAGAGGTACGGCAACGAGTTAATGCTTCAGAACGATGTTCAGAATCTTCTTCTATTGCTCCGACGTCTCGGTTTTATAGTAAACGAGGAGAAGTCGGATCTGGTGCCGTCCAAGTCATTGACTCATCTGGGAATGAGCTTCGAGACGCACAACAATCTCGTTCATCTGCCGTTAACCAGAGCGAAATTAGTCAGTTGTTACGCTCGCTATTGTCTGCACGCAGACAAAGTCACGGCGAGAGAATTTATGAGACTGATAGGTCTGTGCGGAGCCGCCGCGGATCTCATTCCGATGTGGCGGTTACGCACACGTCCTCTTCAAATTTTCTTGACTCAGAATTGGAGTGTGAAAATTCATTCGCTCGATGTAGACGTTCTCTTGTCAGATCAAGTGAAACAAGAGATTCAGACTTGGGCAAACATTCAGTGGTTAACTCAGGGAGTTCCGCTGCAGTTGCCGGATCCGAGTTTTACCGTTATGACGGATGCCAGTCAAACAGGTTGGGGTACATCATTAATCCCAACGGATTCGAGATGCCAGGGTCTTTGGGATCCGCAATTCCTGTGCAAGCACATAAACATCAAGGAAATGATGTCAATTTGGCTTGCGTTACGTCACTGGATGGACATTATTCACGATGCTCATGTCCAAATCCTATCCGACAATACGACAGTAGTGGCGTATATACGGAATCAGGGAAGCACTCATTCAGTTCCGTTGTTCAATCTAACGGAAAGAATCCTTCTGTTTGCACTAGAACATCACGTTCTTCTTTCGGTCCGTCACATACCGGGTCGTCTGAATGTGCTAGCAGACTCCCTTTCACGAAAGGGTCGCTTGTTGCCGTC
Source organism: Pictodentalium vernedei (assembly GCA_031216915.1). Lineage (NCBI taxonomy): Eukaryota > Metazoa > Mollusca > Scaphopoda > Dentaliida > Dentaliidae > Pictodentalium > Pictodentalium vernedei. The sequence goes on from CM062297.1 coordinate 815,989,874, forward strand.
GGAGTGGACTCTCAACAAACAAGTATTCAATCAGATTTGCTACCAATGGGAACGGCCAATGATAGACTTATTTGCGACACATCTCAACAATCAGTTGCAGACGTATGTGTCTCCGTGTCCGGATCCAAGAGCATTTGCAGTAGACGCTCTGTCGTTCCCTTGGGACGGAATGATAGGATATGCGTATCCTCCAGCGCCGTTAATTCAACAAGTATTGCTAAAGATAAAACAATCTCAATGCAAGATTCTGTTGGTAGCATCTCTGTCGCCACAGAGACCGTGGATAAATCTACTCAGGTGTCTGTTGTGGGACCTACCGCGGAAGCTTCTTCCACGGGAGGATCTTCTTTCGCAGGGGAAATCGCGCCAACTCCATCACAACCCGCAAGGTCTCAACCTTCACGTTTTTCCGTTGTGCGGTCCTTCTTGCATGGCAAGCACTTTACAGGACGAGCAGTGGACGCGATTTCTAACTGTAGGAGGACCTCCTCTTCGCTAAACTATGCGGCTAAGTGGAAGGTTTTTCGTCGTTGGTGTAGGGATCATTCTGTAGATATATTCGATCCCTCTATACCAGACATTGCAAACTTTCTAGTATACTTGTTTGACGAAATCAAACTGCAGCCTGTTACTATAAAGGGTTATAGATCTATGTTATCTGATACCTATGCACATCATGATAGTTTACAAATTGGATCTAATGTCTCTTTATCTAAGTTGGTTAGAAACTTTTCGATAAATAGACCCAGAACTCTTAGATTAATTCCTAAGTGGAATTTAGCTTGGGTTCTTCTTAAATTGAAGGAAAAGCCATTTGAACCTCTTGGGACAGTAGATTTCAAATTCTTATCTTATAAGACAGCTTTTCTCTTAGCTTTCTCTTCTGCTAGAAGAGTCAGTGAGCTTCATGCACTATCGGTGGATGATTCTCATTATCGTAGTGTTGGGAACACTATCACCTTCACTACTAATGTGGGTTTTTTAGCTAAGAATCAGGCTCCTAATAAATATCCGGAACCTATTGTTATTAAGGCTCTTCCGTCTTCAGACGGGCGTAGGCCTTTACTCTGTCCTGTTAGAGCATTACGTATCTATAAACAGAGATCTCAGTTTATCAGAAAGGGACGGAATCGTTTCTTTCTGTCTTTGATGCCTAATAGAAAGGACATTTCAGTCCATTCTATTGCTAGATGGATTCAATTAACTATCCGTACTGCTTATGAAGATTTATCTTCTTCTCAGCAGTCTGTGCTTAAGATTTCTGCTCATGAAGTAAGAGCTCTTTCTACTTCCTGGGCTTATGCTAATAGTGTTGCTATTACAGATTTAATGAAGGCTGCTTATTGGTCTCAGCCATCCACATTTACGAATTTTTATCTCAGAAATATTGAGTCCATTTCTGGAGACCTGCATTGTTTAGGTCCGTTATCTGTTGCTCAGAATGTCGTCCACTAAACAGTTGCAACTATAGTTATGCAGGCTTTCTGTTCCGGCAGTGACTCCGTCCGGCTGCCCTCTTCGCTCTGGGCTATTTGACCCAGGGCAAGGGGAAGGGGGGGGGGGGGGGGGGGGGGGCGGGTGTTCCCTTAGGTCACCTGCTTTATAGTGAAAAGCAAGGGAATGCCTCCTCCAAGTCAGTATTTCTGAGTCGCTTCCGGGATGGTTTTAAAGTGTAATATTAATGTTTAAATTCATTCATGTCTTATTTTTAAAGTGTAGCTCGGTGTGAAGCATTTGTATATGTCAAGTGTCAAACGGGCTTTAATATACAATACTCGGACACTTTTAAATGACTATAAAGAGTCTTCAATTCTCTGGACTACTTTATTTATTGGCTTGCGTTAAAAATAATTAGTATAAGGGTTATACTGGATGTTAATAGAGAACATGAATGTTATTGTGCTCAATTATTAAGGGTAGTGTATCTTTCTAATTTAATATTAAATAAGAAAGATACATGTAAAGCCTAATACTCCTTTTCTCCTTAAGGGGTTACCTCTTTACTATATAGTTGAGCTTATTGGATTTTCCTCTATGTCCTAGGCCCTCCAGCCTGTTTACTATTCAGCTAAGTCTGGGTCATTGGTACAGTATAAAAATGTTAAAAAATTTATAGTAATTTATATATTTTTTATACTTACCAATGACCCAGACGGGGATGGCCCTCCCTGGAGTTGGGAACTCTTGCCTCCCCGCTGAGTACATAGCGCTGACCAGGCACTGCCAGTAAGAATGATATTTGCCGCCAATTTCAGGACGTCTGCGTCACTGCGCATGCGCAGTAGAGGCGCAGTATGGAGGTCCTTTAGGACAGGATTTCTTTTTGTTTTGGATGCAAATTTTGGGGATTGGGGGGCAAAATTTGTGTTTGGCCCTGGTTTTGTTAGAGTTAGCACCAGCTAAGTCTGGGTCATTGGTAAGTATAAAAAATATATAAATTACTATAAATTTTTTAACTTTTCCACTGTTTGTTAGTATTCCTTCCCTACCCTCCCTTTTTTTCCCTACCAGTTAAACTCCCAAGCTTTTTGGCTTGTTTTATTGAATTTTTTTTATAAAATTTCTTGGGAGTTTGTTACATCCTCACCCTTGGGGTGTTTAGGCGTTTTGGTCATGCATCATACATCCAATGTATCATTTTTTCTTCTGATGAAGATCTTGCCTTACATCGATAGTTTAAAAATCTGTTACTGACTTCGGGCAGTGTTGCCTGGGGTCTCGTTTCCAGTTTTCATTCTGACGTTGTTTACATTAACAACGCTCTTTTAAAAAACGTAGTTTCCTATTTATTATATGGTAGGTCTGTTGTAAGATACATTAAATAGTCCGTTAGTGTAGCAGTTAATTTTTGGATAGAAAAATTAATTTTTGTCCACACTTCGGCTCTGTTGGGATACATTTGGGCTCTTCGTTCCCTTTTTTTTTTTTGTGTAAACTATTTTTCGATTTATATTTTGAATGTTTTTAGTTATGTATCTTTTTATAATATTTAATGTGGAGTTAGTGGTAGTACGATCGACTTAGTTTGCTTCATTATGAAAGCATATTGCTCAATAAGCAGGGCGAGGAAGTCTTTCCTCTGATTTACATGTTGGTTGCCTTGCTTGTAGTCGATGTTCTCCCACTAATTCTTGCTCAACATGTGTCGGGATGACAAACGGAGACGGGTGTCACGGTACTTTGTTAGCGAGGGGCCACTACCGGTTCTCTCGTGGTGAGAGGCCGCCGCCGGCCCTCTCTCCAAAAAGTCGCTCTAGTTTTTTAGTTTCTATTTACAGAGGAACAAGAACATGGAGATGTTTACATGACGCCGTCAGAGAGTGTGCTTCCGTCGTCGCATTTAGATAGTAAATCATAGCTAGCGGCTAAAGTGCTCAGGAATATTAGACAGGGCAATAAACCACAGCATGGTTTCAGCTCCCTGTCGCCAGCTAGCTCGACCAGTGAAGCGGTTACACCGTTCGAGGGTACCATGACGCCGGGTGTGTCTGTTGTGGTGAAGGAGAGTAGAAAGGGTAGAGCGAGCACTATAAGATAATAACAGGCTCACCCTGTGACGACGGAGGTCTGAAGGACCGTGAGCGAGAGAGCCCCGTCTCTCTTTCATAACAACATCTGGGGCCAGATGTTGTGGTTCGGAACTTGCGTCAGTCAGAGCATACGTCCATGCCTCCCATCTGGGACACTCCGTTCAGTTCACACCCGGGGTTGGCTATAGTTACGGCTTCTTCTTCAGCGTCTACCAAGTACACTCGACCGCACCTTGGCTACATGACTTCTGATATCCAGCCTGCATCGCCGAGAAGGTCCACTCTTCGTCAGAGAAGTCACACCATACAGTAGCCAAGGAGACGAGGCCTCATTCATTGGGTCCACAGAAAAGAGCCATCTCTGACACACTGTCCCAGGAGCAGCCGGTGGCCAAGCAACAGAAGACCGCTGCTCATCAGGCCTCCGTAACAAAATTGCTGTCGCAGAGTGCATAGCTCATCGCAGCATCCCAGCAAGTGCAGAAGCAGCCGACGGCAGTCTCAGAACCTGAGCTGTCGGATGGTGCTGGGTAGGTCCAGTCATCTGCGCATTCAGATGCCAATGACCGTGAGTATAATCTGATTCAGTCGGATGGTGAAAGGGATTTGGAGGAGAATTACCCTTCCCTTTCGGAACACCACAGGGTGGCGATGGATCTAATGCATCAATACTTCCCTGAATTTGTTCCTGAGAATCAGAATGCTGTGACCACTCGAAAGTAGCACTATTCAGTAGCTAAGAGACGAGGCCTCATATATCGAGACGTCCGGAGAAAAGAGCCGTCTCAGACACACTGTCCTGGGGATCAGCCGGCGGCAGTATAGAAGACCGCTGCTCCTCAGGCCTCCATAATGGATTTGCTGTTGCAGATTGCACAGCTCATCGTGGCATCCCAACAAGTGCAGAAGCAGCCGACGGCAGTCTCAGAACCTGAGCTGACGGATGGTGCTGGGTCGGTCCAGTCATCTGCGCGATCAGATGCCGCTGACCATGATTTTCAACTGATTCAGACGAATGATGAAAGGGATATGGAGGGGGATTACCCTTCCCTTTCGGAACAACACATGGTTGCGATGGATTTAATCCATCAACACTACCCTGAATTTGTTCCACCAAATCAGAATGCTGCGACTACTTGCAAAAAAATGCTAGCATTGTTGGACGCTGACTTCATCCGGAAAAAAAGGAGGGAATGTCTTTTCCGGTTAAGTATAGACAGGGGTCGCTGGCCTTTTAGATGACTCCATATTCAACTTTCCAGTGGAAAGAAGTAAGGCGGTTTCTTGTCATCATCTTCCATAATTTTACCGATTAACGGAAAACGGAAAAGATGTATTGAGAGTTCCTCTGCGTTTGAATGAGCAGGCTAAGGACCTAATTATGGCCTTACCTTCGTCATTCAATATTTGCTCGAACACAATTGAGACAGCATTTCTTCATTCAGAGCGAATTTAGACTCACTGTCTTACACAGATCACCTTTAAGAACTGTGACGCAACGTCTCTACGGAAAGGAATTTGAAGACGTTTGTACCTCATTTAGAGTCCTTTCCAGGGCTATTATATTTATCACGTATAACTCTGTCTTAACAGTTGCTAATTTGGAGTTAATCAGACGTGACAGAGCCCTTTCATCGTTGTCCTTAATAGATGACAAGGTGAAAAACTCTCTTCGGGTCGCTCCGGTTTCCAGACACTAAGTTTTTGACGATAAACTTTTATTGGTTTATGACCAAGCTACAAAGAAAGCATCAATACTCTGCTCCTTAAGTCGGCGTCTAATCGACCCGCAATAGCAGAAAGGAGTAAGGGAGGACGTCCTAGACAGAAAGTCGTCTAAAAAGGACTCATTGTGAGGGTATTCTTAACCCTCCTATAATTACTCTTGGGATCGTCATACAGCGACTCGGATAGGGGGCTTGCGTATGAGCGAGACTACCGGTCAGACGCCCCAAAGCCATTGGCTCGAGGTTCTTCGCGAATGAGACGTAGTTTCTCCTTCCGTAGGCCTCGCAGGTTCTACAGGTGAGGGTTAGGACCTCTATTGCTTAGCAGGTGACGGATGGTTATCAAGATACGCATCAAACTGGATAACTATTATGGAAGACCAGTAGCCGAGAAGTGTGGTCTCGGACGGCCTGCGGCTATCTTTCCGAAAGAACCTCAACTAACTTAATGTCTGATGGACAATGCTTTTGTCAAATCCTTGCATAAGAGTCTCTCCAATCAGAGGTAAAGGTTCTCTTGACAATGAAAGTAATAGAGGTCATCGAGAATCAAGATTCTCTAGGATTCTATAGTCACCTGTTACTCGTACCGAAGCCATAGAGCTTGCTCCGACCGATAATAGACTGGAGCTGGATAACAAGTTTATCAAAGCTCTAAAATTTATGGTTATCATTTAATCGGTAAAAGTGAGCGTTCGAGTGATCGACTATGCTACAAGCATAGATCTAAGGATCCGTTTTTTGATGTTCTGGTATATCCGGCATTCAGAAAGTACCTACGGTTCGTCGTCCAAGGGATAGTATTTCAGTTCCGAGTGATATGCTTCGGTCTGAAAGTCACTCAAATAATGAACTCTGTAGTGTCTCACAACAATCTGGTTCGTCTGCCATTATCCAGAATGAAATTAGTCAGTTGTTATGCTCATTTTTGTCTACTACATGTATCAGCTACATTAACAGCGAGAAGTTTTATGCGACTGATGGGGAGCGCGGTGGCTCAGTAGGTAGAGGTGCATGCTGCAAGCCGAGAGGTCCTCGGTTCGATTCCCACCTGCGGCAACCGCGTTGTGTCCTTGGGCAAGACACTTCATCTCCATTGCCCGTGTGGGGGCACGATGACACCATGTACTAAGGTGTACTGTACGCCGATGGTACGCATGTCTCCAACCAATCTAACCCTGCCTGTGCTGCAGTGCGGAGTTACGATGTTGGGGAGCTGGCAGCTAGGGCTGCACAGTATTCGGATTTTGGTACCGGTGACAGTATTGAAAACAATACCGCGGTGTACCGGTATACCGTGAAACAGTTCAGATTGAAAACAAAATAAAACTGAAATACATGTACCTTACTTTTATGAAAGTGCTTGATAAATGTGATGTACAACTACAAGGTCCTAGGTGAAAAACAACTCATGTAATTCGGTACGTTCTAAGTGCTGAGTTTACTCTGAATGTAACAGAATTTTGGAGTTCATTAATTCGTTGTTTGTCGGCAATCTGACAAAAAAATGTTTCAGATCACACATATTCACAATTGCGAAATGTGCAACAATTTTTGTCAAATATGACAGACGTGTGACGCCATCACTGGGAGAAAACATTGTCGGCTGTGATTGACACCTGCAGACTGTCATGAAACTGAAGAGTGATCACGTCTTGAAGGCGTGCTTAATATCAACAGACCGACTGGCCTGACATATGACAGCTGACATTTGACATTGTCATCTGAGGAAGTTTACTGCAGGAAGATAGGAGAAGGGGAGGAGCTACTACTGGTTGTTTGTGTAATCAGGCCCTTGGAATTCCATCAACTGGACACACGTTTTGATAAAAAAAAGTTTTGTTTCCCACTGTTTTTCATGAAGCCACATATACGCAATTAGCACAATGACTGGCTCAGTAATTAAACGCTTATCAGTCAAGAGAGGTTGACCATGTTTTTACAGGAATTAAATTGACAAAGACAAATTTACTTGTATCTGAGATTCAGATGAAAGCCAGTAAACCCAATGATAATTTTATGGCTTATTTTCGTATTAAACAATAGGTTCAATAACTTTTTAGAAATGGATTATTGTCGTTCTTCCATTCAAATCACTCATTGTCCCAGAGCAGTAAGTAATACTTCTGTCTATTGCTCCAGAAGTATCTTTTTTATTCATGATATCCCTTGCATTTAATATGTGTTTGCCCTATTTTCGCGCATTATTTATATTTTTATTTCAAGAAAACGCGAATTTCAAATCATAATACCGGACCCAAAAATTGTATACCGTTACTCACGGTATACCGGTATTCATTTTTGATGGACGGTTTTTAACCGGTGACGATTTCAATACCGGTACCAACCGGTATACCATAATACCGTGCAGCCCTACTGGCAGCTGCTCGGTGGTTCTCTCCGGGTACTCCGGCTTCCTCCACCCGTCAAACTGTCACAGTCATGATTAGCCATTGTGCATAAATATGTGACCTTAAACATCAATAAATAAATAAATATGCGACTGATGGGGTTGTGCTGAGCAGCTACACATCTTGTTTAGATGGGTCGCTTACGCACACGTCCCCTCCAGTTATTCTTTACCCAAAACTGGAGTGTGAAAACACATTCGCTCAGCACCAGTATTCTTTTAACGGATCTAGTAAACAAAAGGCCCATATTGGGGCAGATATTCAATGGTTAACTCAAAGAGTTCTGCTGCAACTGCCAGATCTGGCTTTCACGATTATGACAGGTATGAGTCAATAATTTGGGGCACGTACCTGAGTGCGACAGACTCGATATGCAGTGGTCTTGGGACCCTCAGTTCCTGGAGAAACACATAAACATCGAAGAATGATGTCAATATTGTTTGCTCTATATCAATGCGGACATGCTTGTTCAAATATTGTTGGACAACTCGATAGTGGTAACGTACATCAGGAACCAGGACGGCAGCTATTCATTTCCGTTAAGATAACTAACAGAGAAGAATTTTCATGTTCATCTCTCTATCAGTCATATACCGCGTCGTCTGAACATACTAGCAGACTCGCTCCTCGGAATGGTCGCCTGTTTGATTTGTATTTGTCGCTCAGCATGCAAGTATTTGTACAGTTTTGATCCTAGTGGGATTACCCCATGTTAGTTCAGTTTGCGACACAACGGAACAATTAGTTACCCTCATTTGTGTCGCCATGCCCAGATCATTGAACGCAGACAGTAGACGCTCTGGGGATGAATGATAGGATGCGCGTATCCTGCAATTCATTGATTCAATAGATTATGTTTAAGATTAAACAGTCTCGTTGTGAATCCTACTAGTAGCACCTGTGTTGTCACATAAATCTTGGATCAGTATTCTCATGTGTCTGTTACGAGACGCTCCCCAGAAGCTTCCTCCATGAGAGGGTCTTCTTTCAGGGGAAGTTTTATTCTTCACGTCCTTCTCCGCCCATAGTGGCATAATGGAGTCGATTAGACGTGAGGGAACCATCACGGTTCCTTTATTTTTTGATAACTGACACAAGAACGATTAAATAATGCGGGTGAGGAGATTTCGAAATGACCCCCCCCCCCTTCCCACACCAGGCAAGCCTCACATAATTTAATACATACATACTATGCATTTGGATTGTGTTCTATGGCGACCTCATGGGCACATCCACTTTTTAGTTGGATTAGTGTCCTATTATTTTTGTTCATTTGTTATATACGAGCGCTTATTTATAAATCATCACAATTAAATTGCTACTCTTGAGTACCTCGCAGGCTGCATAACCAGGTAATTGGTATTCAGATGATTACATGCTAAATATAAATGCTCTCACGCATTATATTATTAGGCTAACGCTTTATTATATTTTGTGGACCTTGAAATCATAATCTATTTCGGGGGCGGTCCGTGTCGGAGTCTGTTAATCATACCTACTTACATTTCTAGATCCAAGTTTCTATTATGTCTGTACTCAATTAGCACGTGTTTTTACAATCATAGATATCAGATAGTACCCATTGGAGAGTGTTGTTACTGGAACTTATTGTACAGAGGCCGTCTGTGGATTACTTAGGAAGTGTGTTTTCTCTTCAGGGATCGTTCAGTGTGGCTCGATTGGATATGTGTATGTTATATTCTTTATATATCACCGGTTTTCGACGTATCTGTGTACGCCGTCTGCGGGGTATGTTATATAGCGGGCAATATTAATTTCCAGGATCGTCGCTATAGCCTTAACTTCTGAAGTAGCATTAAGCACCATTTATTAATCATGAATTAATACGTAAGTGCCTGTTGGACAATTATTTATATCGTTTTTTGGTACCGCTCTTATTGATTCCAGAGCTCTCCCCTCTTTCTTTTGAAGACTTCAAAAGAAAGGAGGGGGGGGGGGGGTGGGTTTACCTCTTCTCAGGCTTAAAAAGTATATATCTTTGAAGGAAGCTGTTTTATCCATATTTATATCCTGCATACAGCTGAAGTGTTATTGTAAGGTGTATGTTTGTGGGAGATTTTCTCTCATTCTCAGATACGCCATCCTAATTTTTGGGGCTTAGTCTGGACTAGCCTTAAAAATTAGGAACTTGTCACATCCTATGTAGCATTGTCTTCATGCTTACAATAAGGAATTACTTAAATTGCGCTCCTTATTTATGGAGCTGTCTCAGTGTTGAAATTTGACTTCGATGTCGATTTTCGATTTTTTTGGACAAAAAAACGCGATGTCAATGTCGATGTTAATAACACATGTGCCTCATTCAGTCTTTCGAGTTTGAAAATCATGCGCGAGTGAGGTTTTAGTAACTTTTAGCGCTGTTTTGAGAAAAGTGGGCCTCGTTTCAAGTCCATAAAAACACTTTTTAGGTAAAATATTGAAAAAAACACAGTACCTTTATGATCGTCAGGCATTAATCTAATAATCTCTGCATGTCATGGTGTGTATTGAATATTCTATCAATCAATGTAATGAAATTAAGAGCCTTTAAATCCACAATGTTAGTTTAGGTTTCACGTGTAAACATCTAATTAACATAAGAGCGCGTGCTGAATATGCACACTCGACTGACAGTTGAGTGTTCCTGCCGCAAACTCTTGAAACAAAAGTCCAGTAATTGAACAGAAAACTGCACACAGATTGGAAGATTTTCGGGACTGAGGGATTTGCACAATTAGCAGTGGGAACACTCGACTATCAATCAAGTGCAGGGTTTGCCTTGCCTAAAAAAAAGTCCCCCAGATGTTGAGGTCGGGGCCTGCTGGGGGCCTGAAAAAAGTCTCACAGATATTGAGGTCGGGGCCTTTTGGGGTAATTTTATGTTGTTACATTCTTTCCAATGTCGACCTTAGTAAATTGCTTTTGCTTAGAAAAAAAAATCTAGATAGATAAAAACACATTCCAGTGGAATGTGTTTCTTATCTACCTATATGTTTTTTAGGCAAAAACAAATCCACAACTTAATGTGAACATATGATGTGTATCATTAAAACTGGTTTGGCAAACCATTTCTAAGGGTGTGATCATGTCTTGTTCCATCATGAAAAAAATCCAACATCCCATATCATCTTAATGATTTGCTATTCAAGTGGCCGTTTCGTGAACTTTCGTCTCTGGGGAGGGTAGGGGGGGGAAACTTCCCACCCTGTCAGTGTCTCGAGGATGAAACGTCCCACTATGTTAGGGGACGAATCGTCCCGGGGACGGAAGTCACGGAGCGACTTGGACCCATCATGTGGGTGCTGGACATTTCGTACATAGACATTTTGGATTTTTTTTGGATAAAATTTTAGGACGTTTCGTACATATTGTGGGGTGTGTATTTTCAATGCAAGGGTTGTCTCAAAGAAAAAAATTGAAAAAAAAACCCATTTCAGTTTACCGTTTAAATAATTTCAATCTATGAAAATTCCCCACAGCTTTGGATATTTCAGAAATGGAATGCACCCCCCCCCCCCCCCCCACATCTCCATGTAGACACAGGTACACATTTTATTTTATTTCGTACATTTATTTTGATGGCAGTTTCTGTGTCTTGTGTTGCATTTATTCAGATGTTAGGATCGGATGTACCCGTGCATAGTATTGTGGGATTGAAGGGAATTCCCCCATTAGTTGACAAGCGTGCTTTCGAAGTCTCGTAAATGTGTTTGTTTTTTTGTTTGTTTAATCTTGGGATTTTCTCTGTATTCATGCGGATTTAATCATTTAGGTGGATGTTAATTCGAATCAGACTAAAACAGTTTGTATTATTATTTTATCTGTTATTTGCTGCTTCTATTGTAATCACACTTGCGTGAATGAGACGTGAATGGAAAAATTAATCTCACAAGATTTCGTTGCCCAAACCTTCCAACACTGAGATTTCGGGAGCCAAGACAGAAAAAAAAGTCGGGGCTGAAAAAAAAATCCCCGAGAAGGGCCCTCTCAGAGCCGGGGTCAATCGGCCCTGACTCAAGGCAAGCCCTGATTAGTGTGCGTATTGACCACACGCTCTTATGTAACTTGCTGACTTTCTTTTATGCGAGTTGCACGTCGCTCCATGTTGCAAACGCACAACAGCAACAGAAAATTGCATTATGGGTATAACATCAACTTTCACGATTTTTATAAAAATCCTTTGGTTCGATTTTCGGTACACCGAAAATCGCACCAAAAAAACTGACACCGAGACAGCTCTACTTATTTAGAATATGTCTCCTCTATTACGTATAGAAGGACATACATGTAATTCCTAATTATTCTAAGTTCTTTCATCATGGATTGCAGGATTGGAATTATTTCAGAAGTTCTAGGCTCTCCACCTTTTTACGATTCAGCTATGTCTGGGCCATTGGTATACTGTGTAAAAATATTATAAATTTATGGTATTTTTATACTTACCAATGGCCCAGACGGGGATGACCCTCCGATGAGTGGGCACTCATACCTCCCCACTGAATATTATGTAATACTCTCTTTTACAAAGAATGATGTTAGCACCAATTCCGGTCACTTCCCGGTGTCTGCGCATGCGCAGAGAGTAAATATATGGAGGACCAGATGGGGCTTCTAATTTTCGGTTTTGCATGCAAATTTTTGGGATTGGGGGGGGGGGTGCAAAATTAGTGTTTGACCCTCGATATTTTAGAGTTAGCACCAGCTATGTCTGGGCCATTGGTAAGTATAAAAATATACAAATTACTATAAATTTATAATTTTCTGGAATGCCAGACCTGTTTGGGTCTGCGCTTAAAATCTATTATCATTTCGTCCCCTGAGTTCCAATGTGTTCTCTGTGCCAACTGGCGCAGAGAACACATTGGAACTTGGGGGATGATTTGTCAATGTTGTATTGATTCGCAGAATAATTCATGGCCCATTCTGTGTCGCATTTCGATACATTTTGAGTGTAGAAGACAGTCACATAAGAATTGAATGCAACATTTTTAATAATGAGAAGATGTGTGTGCCAATTTTTCCACCATGTAGCTGAATATAGTACAATTTTTGAGTCACAATATTAATACCTTGAAGTGAATATAACCAAAATCGCATTCAAGTTTTTGCATTGAAAATTTCAGGTGCAATTTCACTCCCAAGCAATCTGAGGAGGGCAATTGTTTTGCACGCCTTGATTTTCTAGATTGCCAGGCCTGAATATTGTGTGGTGTTGTTGTTAGAAAAACAACAGAAAGTTTGACTAATGTTTCTTACTTTGAGACAAGTTAACCACCATTCTTTTTATTTCTTTTTAGTATATATGCTGATGTTGGTGACTACATACCATCCTTTAGTAAAAGTAAGGATAAAAAGGATAGACGGGATCGTGACAGAGATCATGACCGTGACAAAGATCGAGGCCGAGAATATAGAGAAAGAGACAGAGATAGGAGAGAAAGAGATCGAGATAGAGAGAGGGAAAGAGAATACAGAGAAAGAGACAGAGAAAGAGACAGAGACAGAGGTAGAGAAAAAGAGAATGTAAGAGACAGAGACAGGAGAGATAGGGACCGAGAAAAGGAGAAAGAAAAGCGAAGTAGAAAATCCTACTTTGAGAAACCAGCTGAAGAGGAGGTACTTCTTCAAATTTTTAATGTTTTTAGGTTGTTGGCATTTTATAATAAAAGTTTACCAATGTTTTTTGTTGTAGAATAGAAACAGTTTTGAGTATCTTTGCCATTCCTGACAAAATACTGCTGTTATGGGAATACTCTGTAGCTTTTGCATTGTTCAGGTTTTGATGTTTTTTGATGACATTTTATTATGTCCCCCACCACTTTTATGCGAGGAGTCATTAAGTCCATGTTTGTGTCCATATGTTTGTCCCTCCTTACATATGTGTATATATGTGAAAGCATTCTACACAATAATAACTTTCCTTTGGCACAAAATTTTCAAATTTTACAAGTCCAATTATGAGGGTCATGATTGCTTTCCAAAATATTTGCAGGTCAAGTTTCAAAGTTACAGTCCTTCATTGTACAAAACTATTTCCAATTGATAACTTGAACTCCCTTGGAATGGAATGCTTTGAAAGTTGACAGTTTTCTTATAATTACAAAATGAAGGTCCAGCTTGACAGACAGTTGATGCATTTAATTCCTTAGTTATGGCCTTGATTGTTCAAAAGCTTTGTTGTTTTTCAGTTTCTGCATTGCTACCTCTATCAGCTCACCTAGTTGAAAGTCAGGGTAATCTGTAGTCATCACTGTTTTATCCATCATCGAACGTTAGTGATGTGGTGTCAGCCTTCTGTCATGAAGGTGGTGTTTGAATCTTCTCCCAAACTTCTAGTCCAATTCTTATCAAATTTCATGTAATTGATGATGTTGAGTGTCACATTTTAGTTTTGTTGAAATCAGTGTTCTGCTCTTGGAACCCCCACAGGGAGGGGATAGGGAGAAAAACCATCCAATTTTTACAAACCATTCAGGGCAGTGACTTGATATTTGGTTTTCTGCTTTCTATCAATGTGTAAATTGATGTTTGTTCAAATGAAGTTCATAAGGCAATATTTACCCATGTAATGGGAGAGGCAAGATTTTGGCCTCTCCCAAAATTTCTGATTTTTGACTTGATAGCCCAAATGGAATCAAATTTGGTACAGTAGAACCTGTCATGACAGACCACCTTTTTTCCAGGCAAACGTGTTCTCGCAAAACAGGTAGTCTCTCGTGACAGTTCCATTACAGAGTAAAACAACCAAATGATTCAAAGTCACTGCAGTCTCTCAAGATCGATAGTCTCTCACAGCAGTGGTCTCTCAAAACAGGCACAGTTAAAACTAGAAGACCTGTCATGAACTGTGCGCTCATCTAGGTGTAATTGTGCATAGGAATTGCACTTAATTGCCATATCGAATGGCATCCAAAGCATGGCAGGTTCTCCTGGTTACTCGTAGCAACCACAGGCAATGTTTCTGCCAATGGACCTCCGGGTTACCCGGAGGTCCATTGGCTGAAACATTGCTTGTGCACAGGCCACATGTACAGAATTAGATAGCCTTACTATGGTCATAACGTGTAGATTAATGTGCAGATCGACATGCTATCTGAGTGCTTCTAGTTTTAACTGTATGTGGTATTATTGGGTAATACAGAAGAACTTGTCTTGAGAGCCCACCCTTTTTGCAAAGCAAATTAAGCTCCATCAAACAAGATTGAATTGGTTACATTCCTAGGTGCATCAGTGTTCCAAAGGTTAATTTTTGTAGTTGTATGTCAATAACTCTTTTGTTAGAATATCTTGAAGAGAGCCTTAAGAAATCTATATGAACAAGATACTGTTTGCTTCAAAGTTAATGAGCACAACAAAGAATATCACACTTTCCTCATAGTACAGTGGAACCCTTTTAATTGAATAGCCACTTTGCCAGTGAAAATTATTCTATTAACCCTTTACCCAACGCAGACGATATCAAGATTTATTAATTTAAATATCGTTTTTTATTTTTTTCGAAACATTTCAACAAAACCATATCATGTGACCCCTCATTGGAACGAGCTCGCCGAGATCGTTCCAAAGAGGGGTCACATGATATGGTTTTGTTGAAATTTTTCAAAAAATAATATTTTTTCAGCTGCTGAATCTGCATATTATGCGGGCAGATGCGGGCGATTCGTTGGGTAAAGGGTTAACAGGAGTATTCCATTAACAAGGCTTGTATCACGTTCCTGTATTCTAGAGATAAACTTAGCATTTATTCTTTTATATCTTGTTTGACAGAGCTCCATGGGCTCTGTCAAACAAGATATAATAGATTAAGTGCCTGTACTGGATGTGCTGAGGCCAGATAGATCTATAAACAAAGGAAAACTGGGGAGAGTCCAGGTAATTTTTTGACAGGTTACAAGATTTTTTATTCAATTAACAGGAGTTTACTCTTTAACCTATATTCAATTAACAGGTCAAATTTGTACTGGAGGTATGGTAAATGGTTTTGTGTTTGGAAATTATATTCAATTAACAGGGTTATTCAGTTAAGAGATATCCAATTAAGTGGGCTCCACTGTATCAGCTCTTTAAAGTAGAGCCCCGGTAGTGGTTTCCAGCACCAAAATTGAAAGGTTCAAAATCCCTTGTGGCACTTCATCTTACATATGGAGACAAAACCAAGTAGTAAGGGATGGGTTCCTGTCTTTTTGGCATTCATAAAAGTGTTCTTTTTTGATATTATACAATTTTGTTTGCATGTGTCATCTGCCTTTTGTGTAGGGAAAATGGTCAGAAAGAAATCCATTGTTAAAGTTTATATAATTTAATTTTCTTCAGTGATATCCGATTTGCTTGTATTTCGTTGGTTAAGATTAGCTTTTCATAACTCTTTGAATGTTTTTGTATTTCCTCAAATAAATGATAAATGGTCATCTGCCTTTCTTTTTTGACAGTGACACGGATGATGAAAAATGCTATAGAAAATGTTTCTTGTTTCATATAGATTAACTGAATAAAGGGTATTTTTTTCAGATTGATGACAAACAAGACAAAAATGTTAATGCAAAGGAACTTATTAAAAATATTAATGACAGATTTAAGGTTAGATTTTATATTATTTTCATACTCTCCTGAAAACATTCTCTGTTTTTATTCAGTGTTCAAAAGAAGTTTATTTTAACCATAACCCAGCGTAAAGGCCAAAACTAAAATTTTTATTTTTTGCAGCAGAAACATAGCTTATGACCTCTCATTGGAAAGCCCTATATGAGCTTGTTCCAATGAGGGGGTCATAAGCTATGTTTTGAGACAAAAAATTTAGTTATTATACAATTTTGTTTGCATGTGTCATCTGCCTTTTGTGTAGGGAAAACGGTCAGAAAGAAATCCATTGTTAAAGTTTATATAATTTAATTTTCTACAGTGATATCCGATTTGCTTGTATTTCGTTGGTTAAGATTAGCTTTTCATAACTCTTTGAATGTTTTTGTATTTCCCCTACCTATCTGTCGAAATATTCTGACTGAGCATGTCCTCTTGTGCTGTGATTACACCAGTTGGGCTGAGAAGTAATTCCATTTGAATTCATGCATTCAAAACAATAATTCCTATTTGTCCTCTGAAAAGTGAGTCAGTGTAAACCCTTAGAGGGCCAGAAGATTTTTATTCATTTTCAAGAGACGTTGAAAGTCTACCTTCTGTGGCTTTGCAGTTGTTTCTAGTCAAAACTTGGCTGACAAGGTACTTAGAAAACAGGTTTTGAGATTACCCAAACAATGCATGTTGGGGCATCTGTTCCTTTGCATCAACCCTTTACTAGAGCTGTCTCGGTGTTGAAATTTGACTTCGATGTCGATTTACGATTTTTTTGGACAAAAACCGCGATGTCGATGTTAATAACACATGTGCCTCATTCAGTCTTTTGAGTTTGAAAATCGTGCGCGAGTGAGGTTTTAGTAACTTTTAGCGCTGTTTTGAGAAAAGTGGGCCTCGTTAAGTCCATAAAAACACTTTTTTTGTAAAATATTGAAAAAAAACACAGTACCTTTATGATCGTCAGGCATTAATCTAATAATCTATGCATGTCATGGTGTGTATTGAATATTCTATCAATCAACGTAATGAAATTAAGAGCCTTTAAATCCACAATGTTAGTTTAGGTTTCACGTGTAAACATCTAATTAACATAAGAGCGCATGCTGAATATGCACACTCGATTGACAGTTGAGTGTTCCTGCTGCAAACTCTTGAAACAAAAGTCCAGTAATTGAACAGAAAACGGCACACAGATTGGAAGATTATCGGGACTGAGAGATTTGCACAGTTAGCAGCGGGGACACTCGACTATCAATCAAGTGCAGGGCTTGCCTTGCCTAAAAAAAAGTCCCCCAGATGTTGAGGTCGGGGCCTGCTGGGGGCCTGAAAAAAGTCTCCCAGATATTGAGGTCGGGGCCTTTTGGGGTAATTTTATGTTGTTACATTCTTTCCAATGTCGACCTTAGTAAATTGCTTTTGCTTAGAAAAAAAATCTAGATAGATAAAAAACACATTCCAGTGGAATGTGTTTCTTATCTACCTAGATGTTTTTTAGGCAAAAACAAATCCACAACTTAATGTGAACATATCTCTATCTCTGTATCTGTATTTGTTACGTCGTAGAATCCTATTGGCTTTTATACGACGGATGATGTGTATCATTAAAACTGGTTTGGCAAACCATTTCTAAGGATGTGATCATGTCTTGTTACATCATGAAAAAAATCCAACATCCCATATCATCTTAATGATTTGCTATTCAAGTGGGCGTTTCGTGTCTGGGGGGGTGGGACGAAACTTCCCACTCTGTCAGTGTCTCGAGGACGAGACGTCCCACTATGTTAGGGGACGGAACGACTTGGACCCATCATGTGGGTGCTGGACGTTTCGTACATAGACATTTTGGATTTTTTTTTTATAAAATTTTTGGACGTTTCATACATATTGTGGGGTGTGTATTTTCGATGCAAGGGTTGTCTCAAAGTTTGAAAATAAAAACATTTCAGTTTACCGTTTAAATAATTTCAATCTATGAAAATTCCCCACAGCTTTGGATATTTCAGAAATGGAATGCACCCCCCCTCCGGCCCCCACATCTCCATGTAGACACAGGCACACATTTTATTTTATTTCGTACATTTATTTTGATGGCAGTTTCTGTGTCTTGTGTTGCATTTATTCAGATGTTAGGATCGGATGTACCTACGCATAGTATTGTGGGATTGAAGGGAATTCCCCCATTAGTTGACAAGCGTGCTTTCGAAGTCTCGTAAATGTGTTTGCTTTTTTTGTTTGTTTAATCTTGGGATTTTCTCAGTTTTCATGCGGATTTAATCATTTAGGTGGATGTTAATTCGAATCAGACAACAACAGTTTGTATTATTATTTTATCTGTTATTTGCAGCTTCTATTGTAATCACACTTGCGTGAATGAGACGTGAATGGAAAAATTAATCTCGCAAAATTTCGTTGCCCAAACCTTCCAACGCTGAGATTTCGGGAGCCAAGACAGAAAAAAAAGTCGGGGCCAAAAAAAAAATCCCCGAGAAGGGCCCTCTCAGGGCCGGGGTCGATCGGCCCCGACTCAAGGCAAGCCCTGATTAGTGTGCATATTGACCACACGCTCTTATGTAACTTGCTGCCTTTCTTTTATGCGAGTGGCACATCGCTCCATGTTGCAAACGCACAACA
The DNA here is from genome assembly GCA_031216915.1 of Pictodentalium vernedei. Classification (NCBI taxonomy): domain Eukaryota; kingdom Metazoa; phylum Mollusca; class Scaphopoda; order Dentaliida; family Dentaliidae; genus Pictodentalium; species Pictodentalium vernedei. Next base: position 816,008,744 of record CM062297.1, read on the forward strand.
GCAACAGAAAATTGCATTATGGGTATAACATCGACTTTCGCGATTTTTTAAAAATTGCTTCGGTTCAATTTTCGGTGTTCTTGTACACCGAAAATCGCACCGAAAAAACCGACACCGAGACAGCTCTACCCTTTACCTAACATGAAAAGCAGAGGACACTTGCAAACAAAATTCTTGAATAACTAATTTTTTTCATTTTTTGTCACAAAAACATAGGTTATGATCCCTCATTGGAGCGAGCTTGACAAGCTTGTTCCAAAGAGGGGTCATAACCTTAGTTTTTGAGACAAAAAATGAAAAAATAATGAAAATTAATTGGCAACTTTTGTGAAGAGTGCTGGCTGGTTTTGGCTGTTATGTTGGGTAAAGGGTTAAAAAGTTATCAAAGTCGGAATTAGGCTCTCAAGGGTTAAAACTGATCAAGAATACCTTCATTATAATATTGATAAATTTATTTTCAAATTGACATTCATGCAGGTTGTTCACACAAGTTCTTTCCTTGAGATTGCGTGTATTAGCTTATATTGAAAGCTATAAAACAGTCATCTACACAAAAGTTGATTTTGATTTCATGATAAACACCATCACTTGATATAAATAGTGCCAACTTTGCCTGCCTCAGGGTACATTACATTACAGTGCAAGCAGCTATTTTGAAATAAATTATAAGAATTGAAGTCAATTATTTGCAGGCCTGAAAATAAGCAGTCTGACATTTGCAGAATGAGGTCCCAGCGGATGAATTTGATGATGCTGTCCCATACAGTGGGCCAATTTATCCTCTGAGTACCTCTTTCCGTTTAGTTTTGAGACCCTGATTCAGATTGAGGTTCACAGAGGGTAAACTTAGTGATGCTACCCTGCTTTGCAGGGTAGCATCACTAAATTCACCCTCTGGGGACCTCATTTTGAAGATGACAGTCTGCTTATTTTCTGGCTTAATTATTTGTCATTTTATCAGAGTAGGAATGTAAGAAGGACGTGTTCAGTTTTGTAGTAAGTGCTATGTACTTCAAACAACTTAACATGCCCATATCATAATCATTCTGCTATAAAGTGGCAGATAATTCATTTGAAATGCATTTTAGTGTGCAGAGCATTAAATGAACAGCAAACGTCATCTCCTGATTTCCTGGCATAGTTTTTCATGGTCTCAGACTACCAGTTAAATTCTGTTTGGAATTCAGTGCTCTCATGGGCTGTTTGTTTACCCATTTTTTGTGGACATTTGCATGTAGACGACCATTGATGGAATGTGATGTGCCTTTACTTACAAAGATATACATGTATTCTTTCCTGCCCAAGTAATAGATATTCCAATCAATAAGTATTTAATACCCTGTGAAACATCAAGATATTAACATAATTTGTGGAACTATCCAGCATAATAATAATACTATGGCTGTGATAAATAAAGTTTCAGTTGAGCACCACTTCTAGCCTTGATTCACAGAAAATGAATATGTATGAAATTTTTCAGATTCATTCATCCAGAATATATCAGTTGATTGGAAAAGTGTACCATAGGTTCACTTTTCCAGTCAATTGACATATTCCAGACTTTGGAATCTAAACATAGGCAATGACCTATTTGAGGCTAAACTGGTTACAGGCCATGACATCGAATATATTGCAGAATCAGACTGGTTACCTGAGATCTTCACAGTTTTTGTTGTATTGCCACAGCTTCATGGCCTTACTCTTATGTACTGGGAAGCAATGGCGGACTGACAGAAAAATTTGGCCTGGGAAACCCGAGTTCAATTTTTTTTCAGACTCATACAGACAACCCTTCCCCAAAGTTATTCATGGACTTCTTGCACAAATTCAGCCCTTTGTTGGCATGCCTGTTATTTTAAAATCTTTTCCTCAACCGATGAAGAGATGGGCGTTTAAAGAAATAAAGTTTAATAATTTACAGGCACCCGATCCATCAAGAAATCTTCCGGCTTACTGATCTGTCAGTCTGCCTCTATTGGGAAGGGATTTATACTTGCAATGGGTTTATCTCATATCTGATAATGTGGTTCTCTAAAATGGCTTCAATACCACCAAGGGTCCTGCCAAAGTTTGTTTAGTCATATTGAAATCTTTTCATGTTAACCAGGAACCTCAGACATAAAAAGCAATACACCAGGGTTTTTAATTCAAGGTCCTTTTGGAGCTGAATTTCTGCCCCATTCCCAACGTGGAATAGCCATAAAAACTTCCATTTAAATTGACCTTGTTTTGTGTGTCTTGCCATCACAAATGTACGTACTAAACTGCCATAGATTATGTTTTCGCAGGGTTTGATATTAGAGTTGCCAGAGCTGATTTAAGTACCTCAATTCCAGAGATAGGGTTCTTGGAATTATGATGTAGTTTGCTTAAACAGAATTTGATGGGTCTCTACTCCCTAAAAAGGCTCTTTCCTATTTCTATGGGTTAAATAAACCCTGCTTATCCTCTTGTTCCCTCTAAGTCATTGGTATTTAACGTAACTTATTTTGGCATGAATAATGTGGAATAGAGAGAATCCAATTTCAAATTTTATATTTTCAGTCATATGCGGACATGGAAGATGAAAAACAAAAGTAAGTTATTTATTCAATTTAATTAATGTGAGAGGCTTATTATTTTACCCTCTGCATACTGATTTCAAAATATCAGGCCACAGATATTTCCCATGATGCAACAAGGAATTTAACAAATCCACTCTTGTTTGACAGAGCCCACTGAGCTCTGTCAAACAAGATTGAATTGGTCAAGTTCCCCATTGCATTATTAGACAGACTTGCTGCTTGAAATTTCAGTATTTTAATACTAAAACCTATGACCCAGACTTAGCTGGTGCAACCTCAATATTATTAAGGGCCAAACACAAATTTTGAACATCCCCCCCCCCCCCCCCCCCAATCCACAAAATGTGCATACAATACCGAAAATGAAACGTCCAATCTGGCCCCGTACTTTTAGTACTTTTTTATTAAATTCTTGGGAGTTTAACTTGTAAAAGGAATAAGTATTCCGTTTAGCCCCTATGTTTACATCCTGTTTATTACTGTTCAGGAATGTTTGGTATTCTTGCATCTTCTACCAGATGCATTGTTTTTTCTTCATATGAAGATCTAGCTTTGCATCAGGTGGTTGTTGATCGGTTACTGATTTTGGGCCTTTGTTGTGCCTGTTGTTGGTTAGTTTCCAGTTTTTCCTCTTGACGTTGTCTGTTCAATAACGTTTTGTATTCGTATTAATTCAGTGTTTAGTTAAAAACAATTATTGTTTTTTCTATTAGGATACATATTATATCTTATTCCGGTAGTTTAGCTTTAATTAGTTCGTGCTTGTCCACACTTAGACTCTATTGGAATGTCCTTTGTCTCATGAGGTTCCCTTAGGGTACTTAGGCTTCATTCAGAATTTTTCAAAAATTTTTTAAAAATTGATTTTGAAACTTTGTGATTGTCTATGTTATGCAGCCTTGCGATGTTTATTCTGTATTATTATTGGGAGTGCAGCGGACTTATGTTTTTGGCTTCATTATTATTGTATCCATTATAATAATTGGTAGTTAGTGTAAGTCCAGGAAGCCTCGGGATTCAAGGCTTGTTGTTTTCCAATAGTCACGGCACTCCTTCAATACTTGTACTATGGGAAGCGAACATTGGAAACGGGTGTCTACCTGTGTGGTGGGCAGTGAAGTTCTGATGTAGGAGCTTTCACCACTGGCTAATACTGGTCTTTCAGTCTCTTTTTCAGAGGAACAAGAACATGGTGATGGTACTTTGACACCTGTCTGTTATGTGTTGCCGTAGTCGCACTCTGATGAGCCCCGCTCTGATGAGTAAACAGAGCTAGCTGCCAAAGTGCTCATGATATTTGGACAGGATTAAAGCCGTTAGAAGCTTAATTCTCTGCATGCAGCTAGCTCAACCGGTGAAGCAGTCATCCCTATATGGGAGCTGGAACGCAGGATAGGTCCGTTGCGGTTGAGTAGTATAATGTGGGTAGAGCGAGCACCTCATAGTATAAAGCTCAGACAGCGATGATGGCAAAAGGAGGAGAAGCCTGAAAGTTTCTCTATGGGACGCTCGGCGAGATCTGGGGTCAGATCGTGAGTTGGAGAACCCTCTCCTTCCTGTTAGCAGTTGGGGTCGACGGTGTCCGTTGTGAGAAACTATAATATGTCGGAACACGCGTCGGGATGTTCCTTCCACATTGCAGCCGGGGTCGGCTACAGTTATGGCTTCTTCTTCTTACATGGAAGCGCACGCAAAGGGGATTAGCCTACAAGTTTCTCAATGGGATACTTGATGAGATCTGGGGTCAGATCGCGAGTTGGAGAGTGTTCTCCATCCTGTTAGCAGTCGGGGTTGACTGTTTTCTGTCCTGAGAAACTTCAATGAGTCGGAACACCCATTCAAAATGTGAGAATCGGGATGCTCCTTCGACTGTTTTCGATTTGAGAAACTTTAGTGAGTTGGGATGCCCGTTCACGTTTGCGGTTCGGGATTCTTCTTCCACACTGCAGCCAGGGCTGGTTGCAGCTATGGCTTCTTCCTCTGCTTCATTGATGAAGCTCGTTAGAACACAGACTAGCTATCCGACTTTGCATGTTCATGCTGTTCCATGGAGATGTTCCGAGTCTTCACCACCGAAGTCAGATTAGCCTGTAGCTAGTCGTTCGAGGCATTTTTATACGGGACATGCGTCAAAAGATCTGGGGTCAGATCCCCATCCCGTGAGCAGCATATGGTGAAGAAGCAGATAATCACTGCTCTGCAAGCCTCGTTCACAGATCTGCTGCCGCAGATTGCGCAGCATATTGCAGCATACCAGTAGTTGCAGGTTCTGCCGTCAACAGGATCTGGTAGTGAGCTGTTGGGCGGTGCTGGGTTGGTCCAGTCATCTGTACATTAGGATGGTGTTGACCATGTTCTCAAATGGAACATTCAGATGGTGAGAGGGCTACGGAGGTTGATTCTCCATCCCTCACGGGCTGGCACATTAAGACTATGAATTTTTATGTGTACCCATACTATGTATGGTACACATAATGCCATCATCCGGGGTGGCCATCCGTTGTTTGTCCATCCTTTGTCCGTCCATCTGTCCGTCCGGCGTCTGTATCCATTTCTTTGTTATTCGATAACTTGAAAAATATTGCTTGGATTGTCAAGTTACTTTATATTTGTGTTCAGGTTACTGATGTGCCGAGCTGTATAGTTTTTGGTGTAAATCTGATAATTTGATCCTGAGATATTAACCCTTTATCCTTCAAATTGAAAATTCCTCCAACCCCTTTGGCATTCGATAACTTGAAAAATATTGCTTGGATTGTCAAGTTACTTTATATTTGTGTTCAGGTTACTGATGTGCCAAGCTGTATAGTTTTTGGTATAAATCTGATAATTTGATCCTGAGATATTAACCCTTTATCCTTCAATTTGAAAATTCCTCCAATCCCTTTGGCATTTGATAACTTGAAAAATATTTATGTGTACCCATACTATGTATGGTACACATAATGCCGTCATCTGGGGTGGCCATCCGTCGTTCGTCCATCCTTTGTCCGTCCATCTGTCCATTTGTCCGTCCATCTGTCCGTCTGGCGTCCGTATCCATTTCTTTGTCATTCGATAACTTGAAAAATATTGCTTGGATTGTCAAGTTACTTTATATTTGTGTTCAGGTTACTGATGTGCCGAGCTGTACAGTTTTTGGTGTAAATCTGATAATTTAATCCTGAGATATTAACCCTTTATCCTTCAAATTGAAAATTCCTCCAATCCCTTTGGTATTTGATAACTTGAAAAATATTGCTTGGATTGTCTAGTTACTTTATATTTGTGTTCAGGTTACTGATTTGCCAAGCTGTATAGTTTTTGGTGTAAATCTGATGATTTGATCCCAAGATATTAACCCTTTATCCTTCAAATTGAAAATTCCTCCAATCCCTTTGGCATTCGATAACTTGAAAAATATTGCTTGGATTGTCAAGTTACTTTATATTTGTGTTCAGGTTACTGATGTGCCGAGCTGTATAGTTTTTTTTTGTTTGTCCGTCCGTTCGTCGGTCTGTCCATCTGGCGTCCATATCCATTTCTTTGTCATTCGATAACTTGAAAAATATTGCTTGGCTTGTCAAGTTACTTTATATTTGTGTTCAGGTTACTGATGTGCCGAGCTGTATAGTTTTTTTTGTTGTCCACCTGTCCATCCATCTGTCCGTCAGTCTGTCCATCCGGCATCTGTGTCCATTTCTTTGTCATTCGATAACTTGAAAAATATTGCTTGGATTGTCAAGTTACTTTATATTTGTGTTCAGGTTACTGATGTGCCAAGCTGTATAGTTTTGGGTGTAAATCTGATAATTTGATCCTGAGATATTAACCCGTTATCCTTCAAATTGAAAATTCCTCCAATCCCTTTGTCATTCGATAACTTGAAAAATATTGCTTGGATTGTCAAGTTACTTTACATTTGTGTTCAGGTTACTGATGTGCCGAGCTGTATAGTTTTTGATGTAAATCTGTAATTTTGATCTGGAGATATTAACCCTTTATCCATCAAATTGGAAATTCCTCCAATCCCTTTGGCATTCGATAACTTGAAAAATATTGCTTGAAATGTCACGTTACTTTATATTTGTGTTCAGGTTACTGATGAGCTGAGCTGTATAGTTTTTGGTGTAAATCTGTTAGTTTGATCCTGAGATATTAACCCTTTAACCTTCAAATTGAAAATTCCTCCAATCCCTTTGGCATTCGATAACTTGAAAAATATTGCTTGGATTGTCAGGTTACTTTATATTTGTGTTCAGGTTACTGATGTGCCGAGCTATATAGTTTTTGGTGTAAATCTGATAATTTGATCCTGAGATATTAACCCTTTATCCTTCAAACTGAAAATTCCTCCAATCCCTTTGGCATTTGATAACTTGAAAAATATTGCTTGGATTGTCAAGTTACTTTATATTTGTATTCAGGTTACTGATGTGCTGAGCTGTATAGGTTTTGGTGTAAATCTGTTATTTTGATCCTGAGATATTAACCCTTTATCCTTCAAATTGAAAATTCCTCCAATCCCTTTGGCATTCGATAACTTGAAAAATATTGCTTGGATTGTCAAGTTACTTTATATTTGTGTTCAGGTTACTGATGTGCCAAGCTGTATAGTTTTTGGTATAAATCTGATAATTTGATCCTGAGATATTAACCCTTTATCCTTCAATTTGAAAATTCTTCCAATCCCTTTGGCATTTGATATCTTGAAAAATATTTTTGTGTACCCATACTATGTATGGTACACATAATGCCGTCATCTGGGGTGGCCATCCGTCGTTCGTCCATCCTTTGTCCGTCCATCTGTCCATTTGTCCGTCCATCTGTCCGTCCGGCGTCCGTATCCATTTCTTTGTCATTCGATAACTTGAAAAATATTGCTTGGATTGTCAAGTTACTTTATATTTGTGTTCAGGTTACTGATGTGCCGAGCTGTACAGTTTTTGGTGTAAATCTGATAATTTGATCCTGAGATATTAACCCTTTATTCTTCAAATTGAAAATTTCTCCAATCCCTTTGGTATTTGATAACTTGAAAAATATTGCTTGGATTGTCTAGTTACTTTATATTTGTGTTCAGGTTACTGATTTGCCGAGCTGTATAGTTTTTGGTGTAAATCTGATGATTTGATCCCAAGATATTAACCCTTTATTCTTCAAATTGAAAATTCCTCCAATCCCTTTGGCATTCGATAACTTGAAAAATATTGCTTGGATTGTCAAGTTACTTTATATTTGTGTTCAGGTTACTGATGTGCCGAGCTGTATAGTTTTTTTGTTTGTCCGTCCGTTTGTCGGTCTGTCCATCTGGCGTCCATATCCATTTCTTTGTCATTCGATAACTTGAAAAATATTGCTTGGCTTGTCAAGTTACTTTATATTTGTGTTCAGGTTACTGATGTGCCGAGCTGTATAGTTTTTTTTGTTTGTCCGCCTGTCCGTCCATCTGTCCGTCAGTCTGTCCATCCGGCATCTGTGTCCATTTCTTTGTCATTCCATAACTTGAAAAATATTGCTTGGATTGTCAAGTTACTTTATATTTGTGTTCAGGTTACTGATGTGCCAAGCTGTATAGTTTTGGGTGTAAATCTGATAATTTGATCCTGAGATATTAACCCGTTATCCTTCAAATTGAAAATTCCTCCAATCCCTTTGTCATTCGATAACTTGAAAAATATTGCTTGGATTGTCAAGTTACTTTATATTTGTGTTCAGGTTATTGATGTGCCGAGCTGTATAGTTTTTGATGTAAATCTGTAATTTTGATCCGGAGATATTAACCCTTTATCCATCAAATTGGAAATTCCTCCAATCCCTTTGGCATTCGATAACTTGAAAAATATTGCTTGAAATGTCACGTTACTTTATATTTGTGTTCAGGTTACTGATGAGCCGAGCTGTATAGTTTTTGGTGTAATTCTGTTAGTTTGATCCTGAGATATTAACCCTTTAACCTTCAAATTGAAAATTCCTCCAATCCCTTTGGCATTTGATAACTTGAAAAATATTGCTTGGATTGTCAGGTTACTTTATATTTGTGTTCAGGTTACTGATGTGCCGAGCTATATAGTTTTTGGTGTAAATCTGATAATTTGATCCTGAGATATTAACCCTTTATCCTTCAAACTGAAAATTCCTCCAATCCCTTTGGCATTTGATAACTTGAAAAATATTGCTTGGATTGTCAAGTTACTTTATATTTGTATTCAGGTTACTGATGTGCTGAGCTGTATAGGTTTTGGTGTAAATCTGTTATTTTGATCCTGAGATATTAATCCATTATCCTTCAAATTGAAAATTCCTCCAATCCCTTTGGCATTCGATAACTTGAAAAATATTGCTTGGATTGTCAAGTTACTTTTTATTCGTGTTCAGGTTACTGATGTGCCAAGTTGTATAGTTTTTGGTGTAAATCTGATAATTTGATCCTGAGATATTAACCCTTTATTCTTCAAATTGAAAATTCCTCCAATCCCTTTGGCATGAGATAACTTAAAAAATATCAATCCGATTGTCATGTTACTTCATATATATGTTCAGGTTACTGATGTGCTGTGCTCTATAGTGTTTTATGTAAATCTGATAATTTGATCCGGAGATATTAACCCTTTATCCATCAAATTAGACACTCCTCCAATCCATTTCTATATGTACCCATACCATGTATGGTGTACATAATGTCGGCATCCGTGGTGGCCCTCCATCATACAGCTTTCTACTAGTTGCGCGTATGGGTACACATCTGACGATTTCTTCGGCCTATTTTTATTGATAAGCTCTTCGAAATCTTGTTCCATCTGAGCAAAAGTCTGCGTTTGCTAGACACAAAACAGCTTAAGGTACCGGGAGAAGGAAAGACGAAGATCTTTCCTTCCCGGATCTTTTGGCTCAGGTGTTGAAGGTTTTTGGTCCAATTAACGATGCCTCCCTTGGCTTAGCAATAGTATAAGAAAGGCAGTGATCTATTCCTTATGAACAGATGATTGATAGCTCATAGATATGCTGAGACAGCTGTTTTGTTTGGAATAGAGCTGTTAGAAGGAATAAGTATGTCTTTTCCTTCTCACTGTTGTATTCTTAGGCATCAGAGGCATTTAGTGCTATTGTGGACGCCATAGTAGCCTTATGTACTGTAAGAGTGGTCTTTTCTTATACATTAGCAGCTAATGTCATAAGTCTCCGTTTAGTGAGCTGTATAAGGCTGCAGGGTAACACACAGATATCTGGCTTCACTGATGTATGACTTCTAGGCTGTGTTAGCTATGCTGAGACCGCTAGCTTTTTGGAATAAGGCCGTTAGAAGGAGAGATTGCGTTTTCCTTCTCGGTGTAGTATTCCGTGGCATTACAGGCAGTTAGTCCTATTGTTGTAGCCTTAGTTTGGCTTATGTGAATTAAGAGCGGTCCGTGTTTATATATCATCAGTGGCTGACATCATAGTGGCCTTATATATTTTACAGCGGTGTTTTTCTTACACATTGCGGCTTACGCTGTAAGTCTCCGTTTAGTGAGCTTTTCGAGGCCGCATGTGACAGAGATATTTGTCTTCATGGAGATGAAGACTAATAAATAACTGCGTTAGCTAAGCTGAGACTACTGTATCTTTGGAATTATGGCTGTTAGAAGAGCGGTCCTTTATTCCTTACCTTGATCGACTAATGTTGTAAGTCTCTGTTTAGTGAGCTTTCAGAGTCGCAAATTTCACCAAGATATCTGTATTCACGGGATGAAGACTTATTAGCTGTGCTAGCTAATCTGAAACTGCTGTCTCTTTGGAATTAGGGCCGTTAAGGAAAGAATACGTTGTTTCCTTCTCGGTGTTGTATTCTTAGGCATCTGGGACTTTTAGTCCTTTTGTTGACACCTTATAAGAATCAAGTGCAGCCCTTTTTCCCTTAACTTGAGTGACTAACATTGTAAGTCTCCGTCTAGTGAGCTTTCTAAAGTCACAAAAATTACACCAAGATATCTGTCTTCACGGAGATGAAGTCTTCTAAGCTTCCTTAGCTAGGCTGAGACTGCTGCCTTTTGGGAATAGAACCGCTAAAGGGAAGAGTTCATATTTTCCTTCACAGTCTTTTCCTTAGTGTCACAGATGTTAGTCTTATTGTTAACACTATAGTAGCCTAGCTGGAATTATGAGCGGTGTTTTTTCCCTATCATTAAAGGCTAGCGTTATAAGTCTCCAATTTGAGCTTCTAGGGCTTTTAGCCCTATTGATGATGCCATATTAACCTAGTGTGATTAATGAGCATTCTTTCAAATGCCTATAGTTAACTCTATTTCAGGAATATATATTTCCTGCTATAATCGGAACGAGGCACAAGGAGTTCATCTAGGCTTTTATGATCATGTTCAGAAACTTAGTTTTTCGTCTCCCACTTCATTTTTATCAAATCTATTATTGTGGATTATATTTCCACTCGCTGGATTGGATATTATGTATATATGGTGTATTATTTGGTGCCATGGTGTACAGTCTTGATTTCAAGGGATATGTCGATGCTGTTTCAGCGGGTATATTCCTTGCAATAGTTCCATGTTCATCACGTCCCCCTCTGTCCTTAGTGGCATTATGGAGTCATCAGACATGAGGGAGGCCTACAGTTTCTATACTATTCTAGATAACTAACACTAAAGCATTACGAGTCGCACTGGGTTAGTGTGATTATGCTTGCTTTGACTAACTATAAGCTTTTTAGCTGTATTACTCTTTATGAGAATAGCAGCAGCAGCAGTATAGCTTTGGGAATGTTGCGTGAAGTTTCTTTTTCATATAGTGAAAAAGGAATTTGTCACTGTTCCAAGCTTTAATATTACTGCTCTGGCCTTACTTATCTAGCGATTCATGTAATGTGGGTGAGGGGGGTTCGATATGATTTACTTGTGGAACCCCTCCCCCCCCCCCCCCCCCCCCACGCCAATATGTTAAGAGGCGATTACAGGTCAGGACGTAGTGCTCTTCCTGTAAGCCTTGTATGTATTCAATTATATGCATGCCTTTCATTGCTCTTCGATTGGCGGGTGGGTTGAAGTCTTAAGGGTGCCATCAGGGGTGCATCCACTCTTTAGTTGGTTTGCTTCCTGTGGTTGGTCGTTCATAAGTTGTATATGAGCATATGATTCCTGAACATTAACTGTTTTGGGATTCCGAATTCTTTCATGAATACATTCAGTTAATATTGCTAGCCTTCGTGTACCTGTGTGGCAGGCATGTCGGTTGTCTGGGCGACATTCTCCAAATGTGGCAATTAGTCCACTCTGAGAAGTTTAGCTCAGAGTTGTCTGCTTTTCTTGTGACGTTTGAGTCTATTCCTCAGGTTAATCGCATTAACATCATTTTATTCCTTGAGTTTCCTGGTTAATTTTTGTATCGCTCAGTCATGCTCTTGATACAGGCTGTATTCAGACGAGGGTACAGGCAGGATTCTGTTGTTTGCATGCATAATATGTATATATTATTAGGCAGACGTATTATTGAATAGGTTCTCTTACATTCTTGCTCTGCGTTAGTATAGAGCTTATGAGAATTTTGGGGCTAGTTGGATCAGTTATGGAGTTTCCAACAGGCTGTCTATGCATACGTTCTCTATTTTTGGCTTCATTATTTCGGAGTGGTATATTCTTTCACCGAACAGTCATTGGTTTTAACGGACCTAGGGAGCAATGAATTTTTTGGGGACGTCCCTTATGGGTTTTTTAATCATATCCCATTCCATGTTCTGAATCCAGTTTTCAACATGGAAACGGTACACAAGGAAAATTCCTATCCTCATATAATTGAAGGGTTACAATTTGGAGGTTCATTATTGGAATTAAGTGTACACCTGAATGTGGTCACCTGTTGGTTGGCTCAGAAGCATACAAGTTCTATCAGATAACTTTCCATTGGGATTCAGTTAGACAAGTTTAAGGTTGTGCATATTTATATCACCGGTTTTCGCCCTATCTATATATTCCGGATGAGGCATACATTTAGAAGCTTGTGATTTTAATAATCGGGATCGCCACGATATAGCCTTAGCTGCTGATGTGGCATTAAGCACCAATAAATTAATAGCCGGTTGCCTTTTAGGCAAATATACATATTATTCGGTAGCACTTTTTCACTGATTCCAGACTGCTTCCCTCTTTGTTTTGAAGATTATTCCTTCCAAAAAGGGAGGGGGAAGGAGAGATTTTCTCTTTACCTCTTCTGGCCTTATAATAAGTGTATAACTATGAGTGAAGCTGTTATCATCTGTAGATTATTCTGATCTTATGTACAGCTTGTTACATTATATGTGGTGTGTGTTTGTGGGCATTAGTCTCTCACTCTCGGACATGCCTTTCCTAATTTTAAGTGACTTATTCCGGACTAGCCTTAAAATTGGGGGCTCGTTACACAGTGGAAGACCCTAACTCGGATAAAATATCATTTATGCTTAGTAATAGGGAATTACTTGGATATTGCTCCTTATTTCGGTGGTTTGTCTTCTGTATTGTTGTATAGAGAGACATATAGATAATTCCTTAAAATTTTAATCACGTTTTCAACTTGGGAGTTCTAATGCAGGCTGAGGAGCTGTATTTTGTCTGCTATTTGTCCTAGGCCCTCTGACTTTTTACGATTCAGCTAAGTCAGGGCCATTGGTAGTAGCGACAACTAGGAAGAATGATGTTGGCACCAATTCCAGTCTCTTCCTGGGTACTGCGCATGTGTATGTACTAAAAGTATGGAGGGCCAGATAGGACTTTTAATTTTCGGTATTGTTTGCAAATTTTGGGGATTAGGGGGTTCAAAATTTGTGTTTGGCCTTTAATAATATTGAGGTTTCACCAGCTAAGTCTGGGCCATTGGTAAGTATAAAAAATTTACAAATTACTTTAAATTTATCATTTTTATCCTAACTTGACAAAGTCAAGATAAGCTATTGTCATCACACATGCAGAAGTCTGTGAGTCTGTTGGTCTGTCAGTCTGTTCACATTTTCCTTTAGCACAGACTACACCCTGTAGTTTTTGTTGGATCATCACAAAATTTCATATGCCGGTTTAAGGTCATGTCTAGATGAGTGAGAATGCCCTCTTTTGGTCGCGATCTGTCAACCGTGATGGCTGCCCAAGACCAAAACCCGAAAACTTTTAGCACAGACTACAGGCCGTATTTAAGAAGGGATTTCATTGTACCTTGATAGGATGACTCTACAATGTCTAGATGAGAACGTCCCCTTTTGGTCATGATCTGTCAACCGTGATGGCTGCCCAAGCCCGAAACCCCAAAACTTTTAGCACAGTCTACAGGTCATATTTAATATGGAGGGATTTTATTGTAACTTGGTAAGATGACTGCGTATGATGTCTAGATGAGAACTTCCCCATTTGGACATGATCTGTCAACCGTGATGGCTGCCCGAGCCCAAAACCCAAAAAGCTTTAGCACAGTCTACAGGTTGTATTTATGGAGGGATTTCATTGTAACTTAATAGGATGACTCCATATAATGTCTAGATGAGAAAGTCCCCTTTTGGTCGCGATCGGTCAACTTAGACGGCTACAGGGGCCTGAAGTCTGAGAACCTTTTGCACAGTCTACAGGTCGTATTTATGAAGGGATTTCATTGTAACTTGGTAGAATGACTCCAGATAATGTCTTGATGAGAACGTCCCCTTTGGGTTGTGATTGTTCGACCGTGATGGCTGCCCGAGCCCAAAACCCGAAAACATTTTAGCACAGACTACAGGTCGTTTTTATGAAGGGATTTCATTGTAACTTTGTAGGATGACCCAGTATAATGTCTAGATGAGGACATCCCCTTTTGGTTGTGATAGGTCAACCATGATGGCAACACCAAAGACCTGAAGTCTGAAAACCTGTAGCACAGTCTACAGGCCGTATTTATGAAGGGATTTCATTGTAAGTTGATTGGATGACTTGTTTTGGAATAATTTCACTGTAACTTGGTAACTTTGATTGACATAGATTAACTGTGAGGGCCACATTAACCCACCCCACAATTCTTTGGTACAACCTGCACCTCAAATTATTTTTATTGAAAACATAGCATACAGGGAACAGAAATTTACATATTCTCAATTATCATAATTCTTGTTGTATTTCATAATCTTTTCATAAACATTGAACATTATCCTTTTCATCAAACACAACACACAGTCAAGTTAAGCTACAGTGTCATTGACACTTTCAATTGACATCATTGTGAAGAGGGTTAAGTTTAAACATCCCAAACTCTTCTAAAGTACATATTTCAACCCCTTCCTTGTTTTTAAAAGTGTGTCTGTATAAGAATCGCATGAATGTCCACCCTGTCCCATCCCTTCTGTCCACCTCTCTTATGTGCATTTCTTCATGGATTCTGAATCTGTTTTGACAAAACTTTTCATACCTGATTAATATCATGCAGACATTATGTGCACACTCCCAAATTTTTAGGTTGCAACAATTTTAACAGAATTATCTCCCCTTGAGCATACATTTATCATTGATTTCTACATGAAATTATTGTTTGTGTAAACTCTCCTGAGTGTATGAACAGATTTTGATGAAACATCTCATGCATGATTACTAGTAAGTAGATATGTGAATAATAACCACTTCAGAGGTTACAACAAGGTTTTGCTGAATAATCTCCCCTAGAAAATCTTGTGTATGTAGTACAGTGGAACCCAATTAACTGAATAGTTGCCTTGTCAGTGAAAAATATTCAGTTAACATGAGTATCTTATTAACAGGAATTTTGTCATTTTCCTATCTTCTAGTGATAAACAGAGCATTTATTCTTTTCTGTCTTGTTATGCCTATATTGGATAAACTGAGGTCAAATTGGTTTATAAAAATGGGGAATTCTGTGTTTGGCAAAAATCTCTGATATATTACAAGATTTTTTATTTAATTTACAGGAGTTTACTCTATAACCTATTTGCAATTAATTGGTCAAATTTGTACTGGAGGTATGGTAAATGATTTGGTGTTTGGAAGTTATATTCAATTAACCCATTATCCAACATAACTCCAAAATCGGCCAGAGCTATTCACAAAAATCATTCAATATTTTTATACTGTACCAATGACCCAGACATAGCTGGTGCTAACTCTTAAAATATAGGGCCAAACACAAATTTTGCCCCCCAATCCCCAAAATTTGCATCTAAAACTAAAGAAAACATGTCCTGAAAGGCCCTCCACACTTCGCCCCTACTGCGCATGCGCAGTGTCAAGGACGTTCCGAAAATTGGCGCCATTTATCATTCTAAGTTTGGCCCTTCATCAGTTAACATCTGACTGATCTTTGTGCTTTTAAATCTCAGTTTAAATGATGCCAGACACATAAATATTAGTGAAATGGTGATTCTAAGGAGGATAGAGAAGGAGGAGAGGAAAAGAATGTGTGACAGAATATTATCAGGGCTGTAACTTAAAATTTTTTAATGAAATTATGTTAAGTTACCTATTTTCAAGGCAGCAGCCATTTTGTTGTCATTCTGATTTTTTAGTTACACTGTTTTTTCAAGTGTTTTCCTCTCTCCCTGTCCTTTAAGTTCCCCCTTGCTATTCTCCCATGCTTTTGGCATAGTTTCTGTAATTATTATTACTAAAATTTCTTGGGAGTTTTAGCTGAATAACAGAATGAATTCTGTTCTTTCCCCATGTTTACGTCTTCACCTACGGGTGGTTAGGCGTTGTGTTCTGCATCTACCATCTGATGTTCTGCAGTTTCTTCCCTGGAAGTCTCTGTTTTGCATCAGATAGTGTATTTTTGGTAACTGATTTCGGGCCTGGGTGCCTGGAGTCTTATTTTAGTGTTTTTACACTCATTGTTTACATTTACAACAGCCCTCTGTGTGAGGGGGGATTTCTAAAAAATAATATCTTTATGTTATTTTAATCATAACTAGATACATTATTATTGTTCGTAAGTGTTGAATAAATTGTTTAAAATATTTTTAAAATTTTTGTCCACACTTAGGCTTGGGATCCATTGGGGCTCAACGTTACTTTTCAGAAACTTGGGCTGTTCTGAAAAAATATTTTTTCAAAATATTTTGATTTCAATTATTTTTTCTATATTAATGGATCATATTATTTTTATGTATTTTGATTGCCAGGGGTTAGTGCGAGTACTAGGACTTGTTTTCTTTTCACATTGAAAGGATATTGATCAATTGTTTTAAGAGGAAGTCTTCCTCTGACTTTATTATCATTCTATATGTCGTCAGTGTACTCGCATTAACTCCTGTTCTGTATCGTATGATTTCGATGACAATATGGGAAGCGTATGTCACGGTATGTTGTTGGGGATTTGGACACTCCGGTCCTTTCCCCGCAGGGTCACTCTACTTTATCAATTTCTATTTCAGAAGATCAAGATTAGGGTGATGTATCTGTGATGTCTTCCAACAGTGTGCCTCCGTCGTCACAATTAATGAAGGGCTAGCGGAAAAGTGCTCATGTAATACGCCAATTGCCTAAGAGGACCCTAGTAGGTTCGACGGCCTTTGACGTCCGCTAGCTCGCCCGGTGTAGCGTCCATTCACCGAATGGTTCGGCAGCCGGGTTCGTCCGTTGCGGTCTAGAAGGAATTTTGGGGTGATGCGAGCACTATAAATTAACTTAATGCACACCCAGTGACGGCGGATCGGAGGGAGAACGGAGGAAGCCTTTTAGTCCGGTTCATAGCTCGTTCCGGTCCATCCGGACGGCAAGCGAGAGAGGCCCCTCTCTCGTTCAACAACATCTGGCCCCAGATGTTGTGGTACAAAATGTGTCGCTAGCGGAGCATACGTCCGTCGCTCGGGACGCTCCGTTGTATAGGCAGTCCGCTGAGACTGCTAAGGCTTCCTCTTCTCGTCAGCGCACACGACCGCACCTTGGCTGCGTGACCGCCGATATATTACCAGCTTCGCCGATGAAGGATTCTTCGGCGACCAGGTCACACCATCCGGCAGCCAGGGATTCGAGACCGATGGACTCCGGACGTTCGCATAGGAAAAGTATGCGGGAGCCATCTGATGCGGAGCTGCCCTCGGCGAAGCAGCGATAGACTGCGCCTCCGCAGGTCTCGACGCCGGACATTCTTGTGCACATAGCACAGCTTATCGCAGCATCCCAGCAGCCGACAGAAACGGTGTCGGATCGAGAATTATCCGACAGCGCTGGGTCGGTAGCCGGGGACTCGAGGCCTGCAGACTCCGGACGTTCGCATAGGAAGTGTGCGGGAGTCAACGTACACGGAGCTTCCGGCGGCAATGCATCGTAAGTCCGCTACTGCACAGGCCTCGGGAACGGACGTGCTTTCTTTAATAGCACAGTTTATCGCAGCATCCCAGCATCAACTGAATCTGTCGCATATATTTTATCCGCCGATGCTGGGTCGGGACGCTCCGCGGAAGCGGGTACGGACGTCCGAAAGTTTCATCCGGTCCGACGGGATACCGAAAGGGATTCGGAGGATTTCAAGCTTTCCCTTTCGGAACAACATATGCTGCGATGCCGGATAAGAAACTGATAGTGTCGGTGGACTTAGAAATTTTTTGGTTCGGTTCAGGGACATCGTCCCTCAGTTCCGACATAGTCCAATAATGTCACACAAACTTTCGAATTATTGAACGACGCTATATATATTATTATTTTATGCTTGCTATCCAAGCATTTCTGGTTTCTTGTTCGAAGAGTTATGGAGATGTCTTTCAAAAGTGTGCCTCTGTCGTCATAGTTAATGAAGAGTTAGCGGCAATAAGTGCTCATGGAATATGTCTATCGCTTACGGAGTGACATTCGCTAGCTCACCCGGTGTAGCGTACATTCATCGAATGGTTCGGCTGCCGGGTTCATCCGTTGCGGTCTAGGAAGGAGATTTGGGTGATGCGAGCACTTTAATTACTTTAGTACTCACCCAGTGACGGCAGATTGAGGACAGATCGGAGGAAGCCAACAACATAGGGGACCGCATGTTGTGGTTCAGATATTTTACATTCGGAGCATATGTCCGTTGCTCGAGACGCTCCGTTATATTGACAGTCCGAGAGACTGTCTTTAATGCTTCCTCATCCTCACAGCAGGGCACACGACCGCACATTGGCTACGTGACCTCGAGTATCCGATCAGTTTCGGCATTCAGTGATTCCACGGCGAATAGGTCGTGCCATCCGGTAGCCAAGGGACACGAGGCCTATACACTCCGGTCGCTCGCATATTGGAAGTATGCACGGGGTAACGATCACGGAGCTTCCAGCGGCAATGCATCGTAAGACCGCTTCTCCTCAGGCCTCAGTGACGGACGTGCTATCCGAGTTAGCACAGTTGTTTCGCAGCATCCCAGCAATTGACAGTTTCTCGGTCGAATCAGGAATTATCCGACGGCGCTGGGTCGGTGCGGTCCGCGGTTGCATCAGCTACGGACGACCGAACGCTTTATAGGGTCCGACAGGATGGCGAAAGGGATTCGAAAGATTTCGAGTTTTCCCTTTAGTAGTATCGGAAGATGCCTTTCATATCTTCTGGCATTTCTTCCAGTGATTATTTTTCGGACTTCATTGCTGCGATCTTGGATAAGAGACTTATAGCGTCATTGGACTCGGATTTTTCGATCGGTACAGGGACATTGTCCCTGACTTACCGACGCAGTCCAATATTGTCATTACAACATGTGTTTTATTTTTCGACGCTATATATTTATATATATATACAAGCCTGCTACTAAGCATGATAGTTTAGTTTCTTGTCCGCGTTGCTCATTTCTGCCATTTTATCATTTTTACAAATAGTTTATTTTGGCAGAGCAGGGCATACCGAGAGTTCATATGCGTCTAGACGGTGTGATTAAAGACTGCATATATTCTTTTTCGCCGTTTATGTCTTTTCCAATTTCAATGTTGGGAACGACATTATGTATAGTAGACTTAACTTAGACGCTTTATTATACGTAATCCGCCTTACTGAGGCGTTATCATTACGTCTTCAGGAAAAGATTTACGGGATATTATTCTCAATGTAATTTCTTTTGAGGGCAGTAGTTTGTTCACGTATAACTCCGCCCTTCAGTGGCTGATTGGAGTTGGTTAGACGTGACGCAGCCCTAGCTACATCCACACGCGTGGATAGTAAGGTTAAGAACTCTCTCAGAGTCGCTTCGTTCTCGGAGGAGCTTCTCTTCGACGGCAACTTTCCGGCAATCCATGAATTGCTCGATTTATACATTCTCTTGTCTATCTAGTGTTACAAGAGATTCAGACTGGGGCAAACATTCGGTGGTTGACTCAGAGAGTGCCGCCGCAGTTGCCGGACCCGAGTGTGGCTGTTATGACGGTCGCCAGTCAAACAGATTGGGATATATACTGATCCCTATGGATTCGAAGTGCCAGGGTCTTTGGGTTCCGCAGTCTTTTAGCTATCAGTTTAACTTCCGCGGAATAATGTTTTTTAGGCTTGCTTTATGTCATTGCATGAACATTATTCAGAAACGCATGCCCAAATTCCTGTCCTTTAATTCGACAGTAGTGGCGTATCTCCGGAACCAGGGAGGCACTCTTTCGTTTCCGTTATTCAATTTAATGGAAAGAATCCGTCTGTTGGTTATAGTACACCAAGTTCAGTTTTGGTCCGTCATATTCCGGGTCGTCTGATTGTTTTATCGGACTCCCGTTCTCTTACGGGTCGCTTGTTGCTGTCAGAATGGACTCTCAACAAACAAGTATTCAATCAGATTTGCTATCTATGGGAGCGCCCAATGATGATTTATTTATGACACAGCTTGCTAATCAATTGCAGACGTATGTGTTGGCTTGTCCAGATCTCTGAGCTAATAGTGTTAACGCTCTATTGATCTATAGGACGGAATGATAGGATACGCGTATCCTCCGGCGCTGTTGTTTTAGCAGGTATTGCTAAGATAAACAACCACAATACATTTCTGTTGATAGCATCTCTATCTTCACAGAGATCATGAGTAATTTACTCTCTTGTCTACTGTGGGTCTTAACGTGAAATCTTCCTCTATGTGAGGATCTTTTTTCACTGTGTAAATCGTGTCATCTTTATCACAACCAGCAAGGTCGCAACCTTCATGTATTCCGTTGTGTGGTCCGTATTGCATTGTAAGCACTGTACTGGACGAGCTTTGGACGCGATTTCTTACTATAGGAGATCCTCTTCTTCGCTATTCTATGCGACTAAAGTGGAGGCTCTTCCGTCGTGGTGTAGGGATCATTATGTTCATATTGTTGATCCCTCCATACTACTCATTGCTATTTTTTAGTATACTTGTTTCACAAGATCTACTGCAGCCTGTTATTATTTAGGTTATAGGTTTATGTTACCTCATACCTATGCACTCTACGATAGTTTACAATTGAGTCTTTTGTCTCTTTATCTAAGTCAGTTAGTAACTTTTTGATAAATAGACTTAGAATCTTTAGATTAAATTCCTATACGGATTTTAACTTCGGTTCTTATTTAGCTAAGTAATCATTTGAGCCTCTGGAAACAGTAGTTTTCAAATTCTGACCTTTTAGACAGTAATTCTGTTGGTTTCTCTTTTACTGTAGAGTCAGTGAGTTTCATGCACTATCGATGGATGATTTTCACTTTCATAGTTTCGGAATCAATACTTCCGTTACTATTTAGGTTGGATTGTTGCATAAGAGTTAGGCTCCTATTATCTGGAACCTATTATTTTAAGGTCCTTCCGTCTTTGTATGGGCATAGGCCTTTACTCTTTCCGGGTATAGTTTATGTATTTATAAACAGATATCTGTTTATTACAAGGGCGTAAGCTTCTTCTGTCTTTGATGTCTAGTAGAAGGACGTTACGCTCCATTTTATTGTTAATGGATTCTATTAACTATCGGTACTGCTTATGGTATATCATTGACTTAGCAGTTGTGCTTAAGATTTCGGCTCATGAAGTAAGAGTTCTTCTACTTCTTGGGCTTACTTTAATAGTGTCGCTATTATAGATTTTTGAAGGCCGCTCATTGCGCTCAGCCATCCACATTCATGAATTTTATCTTAGAAATATCGAGTCAATTTCTTGAGGCCTCTTTTGTTAGGTCTATTATCTACTGCTCAGAATGTCATTCTCTTAACAGTCGCTACTATAGCTAGGTAGGCTGTCTGTTTCGGCAGTGTCTCCGTTCGGCTGCCCTCTTCGCTCTGGGCTATTTGACCCAGGGCAAGAAAAGGGGGGGGGGGGGGAGGGTGTTCCCTTGGGTCACCTGTTTTACTATGAAAACAAGGGGATACCTCCTCCGGAGTTAGTAATTCTGAGTTGTTATTGGGATGGTTGTTTAGTGAGAAGTTTAAGTTTATAAAATTCATTCAAGTCTTAGTTTTTAAAGTATAGCTTTTGAATATTGCATATGTCAACGGACATGATTATGCAATTCTCAGACACTTTTAGGAGTATAAGAGTCTCTATTCTCTAGACTTACTTTATTATTGGCTTACTTTAAAAATTATTAGTATAAGGATTATATTGGATATTAATAGAGTACATGGATGTATGAAGCTCAATTTTGGAAGGTGTTGTATCTTTCTAATTTATCATAAATAAGAAAGATACATGTAAGGCCTATTACTTCTTTTCCCTACAGGGGATGACTCTATTTTATTTTATTGAGCGTATTCCATTTTGCTCTATGTCCTTGGCCCTCCAGCCTTTTTACTATTCAGCTATGTCTGGGTCATTGGTACAGTATAAAAATGTTAAAAAATTTATAGTAATTTATATATTTTTTATACTTACCAATGACCCAGACGGGGATGGCCCTCCCAGGAGTTGGGAACTCTTGCCTCCCCGCTGAGTACATAGCGCTTACCAGGCACTGGTTATTAGAATGATAAATGGCGCCAATTTTCGGAACGTCCTTGACACTGCGCATGCGCAGTAGGGGCGAAGTGTGGAGGGCCTTTCAGGACATGTTTTCTTTAGTTTTAGATGCAAATTTTGGGGATTGGGGGGCAAAATTTGTGTTTGGCCCTATATTTTAAGAGTTAGCACCAGCTATGTCTGGGTCATTGGTAAGTATAAAAAATATATAAATAACTATAAATTTTTTAACTTTCATTATTTTTTAAATTTTTTGTCATTGGAATGAGCTCGTTGTTAGGTAAAGGGTTAACAGGATTATTCAGTTAAGAAATTTCCAGTTAAGTTGACTCCATTGTATCATAATATCTTATACATCATTTTTGTGATTTTTTCTAGAACGGCTGAGAAACAAGAAACAGACAGACGAAATAAAATAAAGGCTAAGACTGAAATCGACAGTTATGCAGAATGCTATCCTGGGTAAACATAGTATTATTGAATCCTGATATGTGGCTGCATGGGAAATTGTCCCATTGATTCATATTTAATACATTACATGATATTCAATGGATCAAAAATACAGTAAAATGTTACAACTTTTAAATGTATTTAATACAGAGTATGCCCCTCTTTTGACTTAGAAATGGCAGCCACTTCAGTTGTATATTAGCTTTATTTTTAAATTACCACTTGTGGCTCAATAGATGGTTTAAGATTGAAATTTGAAATTTGCACCATTGTTCAGGCAAAACAAGTGAATAATACATGTCAGTTTTTGCAGACAAATTCAAGATTGCCAAATTGTGGCCATTTGTGCTGTATGTTAGATGTTAGTGGTACTTTTTACTTCACCTTAGTGAAGCTCGAGGAGCTTTAGTGATCACTTTCCATCAGTCATCGCCCATTGTGAACTTTAGATTATTGACTTCTCCAAGACTACTGGGCTGAATTGAACGAAATTTGGTACACATGTTTCTGATCATACATCAATTCAAGTTTGTGGAAATAAAGTTACCAGGCCAACAGGTGGCACCTGTAGAGGCATAACTCTGTTAACACCCAGAAAATGTTTCTAAAAATTATAAAAATCTTTTTCTCCAGAACCACTAATCAGAATCTTTTGATATTTAGTATACAGCATCCTTAGGAGGGTCAGACTCAGGTTTGTTCAAATCAAGTCCCTGGGTTCACAATTGGGCTTTCCTATGGGAGACTGAATTTTAAATTAGTGCAGTATGAGGAATATTCTTTAAAAATCTTCTTCTCCAGGACCACCAATCAAAATCTTATGATATTTAGTATACAGCATCCTTGGAGGTGGTGTGGGGTGGGGGCTGGGGATCAGATTCAAGTATGTTCATGCAATATGAGGAATATTGTTCAGAAATCTTCTTTAAATTCACCAGTCCAAATCTAATATTAGGAATACAACATCCTAAGGTATGCCAGATTCAAGTTTGTTTAAATCAGAACCCTGGGTTCATATTTGTGCTCCCAATGAGAGCCTGAAGTTTAACTTAGTGCAATATGAGAAAAATGCTTTAGTAGTCTTCTTCAGATCCACCAATGAGAATCTTTTGATATTTGGTATACAGCATACTCATGGGAGGCAGATTCTAGTTTGCTCATATCAAGTCCTTGGCTTTATATTTGGGCTCCCCATGGGAACCCAAATTTTAAGTTAGTATAATATGAGGATTATTCTTTAAAAATCTTCATCTTTCATTTGTTAAATTCCTCGTTGCATTATGGGAAAAATTGCTGCTTAGAATTTTGTATTTCGACTTCAGTGTGTAAAGGGTTAATATACAACAATATCAATTTGTGTCGACAACTGTGCTGCATGATAAAGAAACAAAAACTTTTCTCTCAAACAAATCTGTTCACACTGATTGCAGGTATAGATCATACTCCGAGTTGTTGGCCAATGCAAAAGGAAGTCTTGAAACTTATCAGAAAGTAGTTCAGTAATCTGAACATAGTGGCTATCCCTCTATGTTCTGATTCCTCCCATTCAGATCTGTGGTAAGATTCCCCATCAAGTTTTAATAGGGCCTCAAAACTAGAAGATACGAAAATATATCAAGCTTTCGATAGAACACGTATTTCCTTACATTTGTGCAGAGTAAATTGATCCAACTATGTATTATCCTTTATTTATCGTGATTTGAACACTTCAAAGCATCAACAATCGCTTCGATATCATCCATGTTTTTTGCGCATCCTGAAGTTCCTGCCGTAACAAATAGCAATACGGAAACAGTAACTCGTAATAAAATTCCCCAGTGCAATGATCATAATTGACCTCCTCTGCGCGAATGCGATCGTATTTCCGTTTCCGCATTGATATTTGTTTAGGTGCAACTCCGGGTGATTATTTTATAGCCAATACAAGCGAAAAGTAAAATGGGTGACATCAAAGTGATTGTTGTCGCTTCAAACGTGTTCACATCTCGATAAATGAAGGATAACATATAGTTTGGATCAATTTACTCTGCACAAATGTAAGGAAATATGTGTACTATCAAATGCAGCTGGTGATAAGCGCAAAAGCTTGATATATATTCCTATTTTTGAGTTTTGAGTTCCCATTAAAACTTGATGGGGAATTTTACCACAGATTTGAATAGGAGGAATCTGAACGTAGAGGGGTAGCCACTACATTCAAATCGCTGAACAAATCAGAAAGGTGCTTGAAGAAGTCCTTGAAAGTCCGTGATTTTTTTTCATTTTTGATATAATGAACCCTGTGAAAATTAATTAATGCTCATCACATATTTGATTATAACTGTTGTAATAAACACACATCCAGTTAACTGGTAAACTGACTGTCAAA
Organism: Pictodentalium vernedei; assembly: GCA_031216915.1. Lineage (NCBI taxonomy): Eukaryota > Metazoa > Mollusca > Scaphopoda > Dentaliida > Dentaliidae > Pictodentalium > Pictodentalium vernedei. The sequence goes on from CM062297.1 coordinate 816,033,932, forward strand.
TTCATTCATTTATGTGCAGTAATTCTCTTAACTCTGTACCAAACATAATAGTCATACCCTCCAGTGCTATTCACTAAAAGGGCCAATCAAATTTTATTGTTTTAATTTTTGTTCTTAACTGGTAGAGTGGTAAATTATTTTTAGTCAATGAATTTTGTTCATCTGTCTTTGCCTTATTAGAATTTATGGAGAGTGCCTACAGAAACTCTCCCATAAATTGTAGCAAGTCAAATTCATACAAAGTAAATAATTTCTCTTCGAAGATACTACGAAGTACATCCACAGAATATGAAACCTTTAAGATTTGATACATGGTTTTCAGGATAAGGACCAAATATGGGCTTTCAATATTCTACCAGTTAAAATATAGCTTGTGACCCCATTGGAACAAGCTCATTGAGTTCTTTCCATTGAGAGGTCATAAGCAATGTTTTTGAGGCAATAAAATCAACATTTTCAGTTATTGAAGAATTTTGTTTTAAAGAGTTGTCTCTTAGCTGCATTAGGTCAAGAGTTAACTTTTGAAGGCCTGATTTTGGCTTTAATGGACTTTGTGCTCCTATCTGCAGTCATTAAGGCACATTTCAGACAATAGTGAAATGTTATTAGTGAGGATTTGAATTTCTAGTCTAAACTTGAGTTGTCAGATATGAGTCTTGACTAATCAAGAAAACACAACCATGCTGCTAGTTTTTTGCACTAGGCAGTGGGTTTTCTGGAAAATTGTCTGGGAATCTCATGCTTAACAACCTATTTTTGTAGTTCAGTTTCTCAGTGACCTTTCAAAAAACTTTTCCATTTGTTTTGAAAAGACAGCAAAAATCTTTCCCCACCAGAATCAAGACAAAAAACAAGGTTAAAAATTATTAATATAGCTTTAGAATAGCTAACATATTTTGTCTTAACTCACAACCAGATATGGGTGGTGTTGAAATTTTGAATTCGGTATGGGTTTCAGTATTTTTAGGGGGTGTATACCACAGTATCATTTGGTATTTGATATCTGACTTGGCTGAGATTTGCTGATGGTACCAAAGGGGAATTCACACCAGGAAAATACAGAATAAGTTAATACTGTACTGCATCATTCTACCACAGCTGCACAAATGCCACTACCCAGGAAATCAGCATTACATTCTTCAGACAACTTAACTCATATCTACAGTAATTTTGTGACTTGTTCCAAATGTTCTTGAACCTTCAAAGTCTATTTCAGGCTTTTGCGATCTCAGGACATGTGCTATTAACATGCCATTCCTCGAAGGTTCTGCTGACAATACATAATTCACCTGAGCAGTGATTAATTTCTAATCAAGGTTTGACTAGAAATCACTTCTAAGCAACTGAACATGTACAGATTGCAGTCTGTGGGACGTTAGGCCAATTTCCCAGGCCCTTAACTGGTAGAGTGCTAAATTATTTTTGGTCCTACACATTTGTCCACGTCTTTTGCCTTGTTACAATTTATGGGAGAGTGCCTAGTGGCACTCTCCCATAAATTGTAACATGGCAAATCCTCACAGACTAAATAATTTCAATTCAAAAATAATATGAAGCACATCCACAGAATATGAAGCCATTTAGTTGCAGCACCTGCACTTCAGAATAAAGCCCAAATATGGGCTTCCAGCACTCTACCAGTTAACGGTTAACAAAACTGAAAAGAAAATCAGTCACTTCTTTCGTGAAAATGAAGCCTCAGCAAGGCCTTATAGGTAGTGAATGTAGGAAAATATGAATATTTGGACAATTTTGGTTTTCAAAGATGGGTTCAGTTCAGTTTTTTGGAATCCCCATCATATCGGTATCAATTCGGTATATTGCCTATCTCTACTCACAACAACTATAATTCATGTTATTTTATTTAATTTTTTTTTCTTTAGGATGATGGAGTCATATGATGCCATTGATGATTCAGACGAGGAGGCAGATTATTCTAAGATGGACCAGGGAAACAAAAAAGGCCCTGTTGGTCGATGGGATTTTGACACACAAGAAGAATACAGTGATTATATGTCTCACAAGGAAGCATTGCCAAAGTAAGAGGATTACAATTCATTTCTTCAACAGTTTGTATGCTAAGTACATTATTTTCCGAGATTATTTTTTTCTTTAAAAATGTTTTGAGAAAGTGAATTGTAAACAGAATTGAGATAATAATGGGCTGAAATCAATATAAGTTGAAAGATTGAAATAAAAAAGCTCTCACATGATTTTTGTTTATTGATAATGTTTGCACAACCACCTTCAATCTGGAAAGATCTCTCATGAATGATGTCAGACCAATAAAGAATGCTTTTATGGAATGATAGGCTTGGTGTTTTGAAAAATGGAGGCGAGACATCAGTAGCTCTCCTTAATTTTTTTTTACCTGCGTCGCCAGCAGCAGAGCAGGTATAGTAACTGCTCGACTCTGTCCGTCAGTCCATCCATCAGCCCATCCATCAGTCCATCCATCAGTCCGTCAGTCCGTCCGAAACACTTCTTCTGTCAAATTTTCTTGGCTTCTATGAAAGGGAATGATTTTATATTTAGTCTGCAGCTTCATGATGATGAGTTGTATCGTGTATCTAATTTTCAGATCTGCCGTGCTGCCACTTCCTGTTTGCCGATACTTTGAAGTCTGTTCATCTCTAATCAATTGCATGCAGCGACGCAGGTCCAGACCTGGTATTGGTCTTGGCTTGTTTATCCCAGCGGGTGTTTATCCCAGCGGGTGGTTCTTTCCTCGGTTGAAAAGTGCTCAGTAATGAACAAAATCATAAGTTGCAGAGACATTCAACTAGTGATCACTTTAAGTATGCTCAGTTGTGTAAGAATACCCATACCAGCAATTTGAAAGTTTAAAATTATGGGAGTGCGTCAAATTCAGGGACTGAATACTTTGACATATTTGTGAATATAATCTTATGTTTTTGTGTGTAAGGAATAAAATTACAAAATCATTTTAGAGAGTCTTTATTTTAATTATTCTCTCCTTCCAACAAACAGATAAGAACTGGAGCCAGATTTATCAACATTTCCATCAACACTGTCATTGTGAACTTTGAACTTATGAATATTAATGAGCTGTTCATGGACACTGAAGACGTGGGTAAGACATCCCTGGGGTTTTTTTGTACCAATTTAAAAATATGACAAACAGTGATCTCAAACTGAACATTTTTTTCATCACTTTGAATATTTTTTTTGCAAATATTATTCCAAAAATTAATAATGAATTAAAAAAAACAATAATATTTATATCTTAACCAGTTAAGAATGTGTTATCCATGCATCATATCAGGTGATGTTGTGGAATATGTACAGTGGAGAAATAGAAAGAAAGAGAAGCGACCACAACAATTTTCCCTTCAGACATTAATAATGACTGTTTATGTGAACATTAATAACTACCGTATTTACTCTATGTATTGGGACACTCTATGATTTGGGACACACATTTTTTCCAGAAAACTATATTTTTTTATGCTCCAAAGTTTGGGACATTCAGGAGATTTGTTTCCAGTTGGCCCATCGCTAGTAGCAGACGACACTCATAAAAAAAATTTTTGCGTAACTAAAAATTTTCATTTTTTGCTTCCAGAACATAGCTTACGATCCCTCACTGGAACGTGCGCAATGCGCTCGTTCCAATGAGGGATCATAAGCTATGTTTTGGAAGCAAAAAATGAAAATATAAATAAAATTGGACGGCGATTTTCGTACATAGTGATGGAAAACGTATCACACACAACTTTATTCAGCATCAAATCAAGACCAGGCTGTGTTCTTTCCCCATTTTCTAAAAATTGGGACACCTGTGAAAATAATTATTTTTAGCTGTCCCATTACATAGAGTAAATACGGTAACACTAACTGAAATATACCACTGAGCACATATATTAACCCTTTACCTAACGAATCGCCCGCATCCGCCCGCGTAATATGCAAATTCAGCAGTTGAAAAAATATTATTTTTCAAAAAATTTCAACAAAACCATACCATGTGACCCCTCGTTGGAACGAGCTCGTCGAGCTCGTTCCAACGAGGGGTCACATGATATGGTTTTGTTGAAATTTTTTGAAAAATTTGAAAAAATGATATTTAAAATAATAAATTTTGATATCGTCTGCGTTGGGTAAAGGGTTAACTCTAAAATTACAATAGCTCAGAAGAACATTGAAGAACAAAACACTGGGCATATCTATTAACACTAAAAATACAATTCCAGGGATCATAAGAAGAACCAAACAATTGATATCAAGTGCCCACCTCCATAACAGCTGTATTATTTAATATTCTTGAACAAATGAAATTAAAAACTACAGTGAGAAATTGTGGGATATTGTTTTAAAGGTCACGACACTTAATATATGAGTTGTTTATTGTCTTGTGATTTTAAATAAAAAAAAAAAAAAGGCTTCATTAAAGATATTGCTTTCAGTTGAACATGAGGCAGTGTGTACCGTAAATTTTATTCAGTTGTTAATCTCAAAAAATTATAAATATAAGTTATAACTGCATTGCGAATATGTCAGCGGTTTGCAAAGTCAGCTGCATAGTGCATGGCCCAAATTTTTCATCCCCAAAATTGGATAATCTATCTGACCGATGTATAAGATGGCTGATTCTGGCTGTCGAAAGTGTCATTAAAGCCTAATAAATAAATTAATAAATAACTCTTTAAGAGTGTGGTCAGTGAACTACAATATGCTGCACACTTATTTGGGCCAAAGTGTTCAGTATTCTTGACATTGTTTTTTTAAATAATTTTATGACAAAATTTTGTTTCAGATTGAGAGCAACAGTTTCTGTGTGCTTGCTCCATTAAAACTTTGTACTTTAGCCATGGATGTAATATAGGATATATATTTTTTCTGATCTGTCAGTTCATTGTTATGGTCACTGCTAGCATTTTGTTTCTAAATGAGACCTGTTGTTTAATTTGGTCATTTGTGAGCATAGTAGCTCATTGGTCATTGGATTTCACCTAGAATGGTCATTGTTTTGATCCTGACCCTCTTCATCTGTAATGTCATTGAGCAAGACATGTGAGACCATGTACCTAAGGGATGCTTGATTGTGTAGTGTGCTAAGATTTACATCATGTTTATGTTACACATTTCTTCAAGCAATGCTAATGCTATGTGTGTTAGACTACTAAGGTGGAAAGTCTGACTTTTAATTACCACTGCTATGTGGTTCTGGTTCTCTTCAGGTACCCTTGCTTCCAGCACCCATAAAAGTGTCTGACACAATATGACTTTTGCTGTTGAATGAGTCATTAACTAGTGTGCTGGATTAATGTTTTCAGTCAGAATTTGTTTATTAATAATTATATCGTAAACCATTATGGTAATGTGCTTAGGCATGACCCAAAAAATTGAAACTTAACTAAACCTATAAGTACAAATTACCATTTGCCTTAACTGGAAGAGTGGGGGTGCGGTGGCATTGCGGTAACCGGTTCTCGTCAGATCACCGAAGTTAAGCAACATCGAGCCCGGTTAGTCGTTGGATGGGTGACCGGCTGAGCGATCGTTTCGGACTCCTGTGTTGTGTCCTTCGGCTAGGCACTTAACCCTGATTGTCCACATGGGGGCACGATGATGCCGTGTACTAAAGCGTACTGCACGTCGATGGTGCGCATGTCTTCAACCAGTCTAACCCTGTCTGTGCTGCAGTGCAGAGTTACGATTTTGGGGACTTGGCAGCTGCTCGGTGGTTCTCTCCGGGTGCTCCGGCTTTCTCCACCCGTAAAACTGTCACGGTCATGATCAGACATTCTGCACAAGTATGTGACCTTGAACACAATAAATAAATAACTGGAAGAGTGCTAGAAGCCACTATCAGTGCTCTACTGAAAAGTGCTGAAAGCCACTTTACTGACTTAACAGTGTGTGCATTAGCTCACCACTTGTGCAGCAGTATATACAGAAATATTTTTATACTGTACCAATGACCCAGACTTAGCTGGTGCTCACTCTAAAATATCTAGGGCCAAACACAAATTTTACCCCCCAATCCCCAAAATTTGCATCTAAAACCGAAAATTACATGTCCTATATGGTCCTCCATACTTTTACTCCACTGTGCATGCGCAGTGTCAAGGAGGACTCGAAATTGGCGCAATTATCATTCTTTGTTTGGCCCTCAATACAGTTACACTTCACTGTTATTTGTGCTTGTAAATCTCAGTTTTAAGGATGCCAGACACATAATTATGAGAGAAATGGTGGATATAAGGAGGAAATAGAAGGAGGAGAGGAAAAAACAGTAGAAACAAATGTTCAGGGCTGTAACTTATAATTAGGGCCCCGCCGTGAGGCGGACGCCCTATAGTGATCGCTCTGTCCGTCCGTCCGGGCTGTAATCTTTCTCTCTTAATAGATAAAGTTTTGATATTTGACATGTGGGTATATTATCTCAAGACGATGTGACGCATACCAAGGTTGCGATGCTTTGATCTTGAACTTTGACCTCAATGTCAAATTATTTCGTTTTTGGGGTTCTTTTCTGACAAGTTTGTGTCCGGGCTGTAACTTTTTTCCCTTAATAGATAGAGTTTTGGTATTTGGTATGTGGGTATATTTTCTCAAGACGATGTGTCGCATACCAAGGTTGCCATGCTTTGACCTTGAACTTTGACCTCAAGGTCAAATTATTCAGAATTTGGGGTTCTTTTCTGACAAGTTCGTGTCCGGGCTGTAACTTTTTTCCCTTAATAGATAGGGTTTTGATATTTGGTATGTGGATAGATTATCTTAAGACGACGTGTCGCGTACCAAGGTTGCCATGCTTTGACCTTGAAGTTTGACCTCAAGGTCAAATTATGCAGAATTTGGATTTTTTTTCTGACAAGTTTGTGTCCGGGAAGGGATTTTAATCAGATTTTACCTATTGCTTGAAATATTTTAGTATTACGGTTCACATCAGTTTATACCTAACATTGGTTAGTTGCTGCTGGGCCCGCAGAGATGGATTCCATCTCCGTGATATCTAGTTATTTTACGAAATTATTCATGTTACCTATTTTCGAGGCATGACCTTGTTGTGGTCATTCTTGCTATGAATGTTCCATTGTTTAATCAGTGTTTCCTCTCTCCCTTTCCTTTATTCCCCCCCTTGCTATTCTCCCATGCTTTTGGCTTATTTTTTGTAATGTTTATTACTAAAATTTCTTGGGAGTTTTGGCTTGGAAACAGAATTATTTTCTGTTGTTTTCCCCATGTTTACGTCCTCACCCTTGGGTGGTTAGGCGTTTTGGTTTGCATCTACCATCTGATGTTCTGCAGTTTCTTCTCTGGAAGTCTCTGTTTTGCATCAGATAGTGTTTAAATTGGTAACTGATTTCGGGCCAGGTTTATCAGTGCCTGGAGTCGTGTTTCCGGTTTGTTTACACTTTTTGTCCATGTTGACAATGGTTACTTCTTATAGTGATTACTTGTCCTCTGCTTAGTTCAGTTCATAGCAAGATACATTAATATTGTCCGTAAGTGTTACATTAATTTTTTGAAATGATTTAAAATTTTTGTCCACACTTAGGCTTTTTTGGGATCCATTTGGGCTCATTGTTCCCATTGGGAACTTGGGCTCTTCTGAAAATTTTTCAAAAAATTTTTTTTTTTGGAAATTATTTTCTTTTGAAATGTTATAATGGATTATAATATATTAGGTATATTTATTTCAAGGGTTAGTTCGAGTAATATGACTGTATATTTTTTCATGTTGAAAAAAATATTCTTCAATTGTAATGTGAGGATATCTTCCTCTAATTCACAGGTTCATTGTGTTTCTTATAGTCAATGTAGTCGCACTAATTCTTGCTCTGTGTGTGTTGATCGATATGACAATGTTGGAGATGTGTGCCACGGTATTTTGTTAGCGGTGAGGGGTCCATTACGGTCCTCTCTCCGTAGGGTCACTCTATATTATCGGTTTCTTTTTTAGAATTCAGAGTGATGTTTCCATGATGTCTTCAACAAGTGTGTCTCCGTCGTTGCAATATTAGGGCTAGCGGAAAGTGCTCAAGGCTGAAGAGTTCCCTAGTAGGATTGAAAGCAATTGATCGTCCGCTAGTCCGCCCGGTGTCGAATGGATCGGCATCCGGGTTCGTCCGTTGCGGTCCAGGGAAGCAGATTGGGTGATGCGAGCACTATAAAACATCGAATGTGCACACCCAGCAACAACGGATCCGAGGATTGTACGGAGGAAGCCTATCATTCCGGTAGCTAGCTCGTCCAGGTCCACCTGGACTGTGAGTGAGAGAGGCCCCCTCTCTCTTACATCAACATCTGCACCGCGATGTTGTTGTATGTTTGTTCGTTAGTCGGAGCTTACGTCCACTCCTCCTGCTCGGGACGCTCCGTTGCATAGACAGTCCGACGCAGCTGTTATATTGGCTTCCTCATCCTTGCGTCAACACACATGACCGCACCTTGGCTATGTGACCACAGATTTCCAGGGGACGTTCGTATATTATATAAATGCAGGATTGAACGTCCCTGGTTCTCCTGCTTCGCCGACCACGGAACACACGTCGACCAAGTCACTCCATCTGCTAGCCAAGGGCACGAGGCCTTTCCAGTTGGGACATTCGCATATTATATAAATGCAGGAATGAACGTCCATGGAGCTTCCAGCGGATAATTACGTAGGTCCGCGGCTCCACAGGTCTCATTGAGTAACATGAACAAGGTGATGTTACCGTGATGTCTTCGTAAAGTGTGCTTCCGTCATCACAGTCAAATGAAGAGCTAGTGGTAAAAGTGCTCATGCAGATAAGTCAATTGCCTAAGAGGTCCCAAGTAGGATCGACGGCGTTGGCATCTGCTAGCTCGCCCGGTGGAGTGACCATTCATCGAATGGCTCAGCAGCCGGGTTCGTCCGTTGCGGTTCAGGAAGGAGATTTGGGTGATGCGAGCACTATAAAATACAATGTGCACACCCAGTGACGACGGATACGAGGATAGTACGGAGGAAGCCTATTAGTCCTGGTTCGTAGCTCGTCCAGGTCTATCCGGGCTGCGAGCGAGAGAGGTCCCTCTCTCGTACTACAACATCTGGGCCCAGATGTTGTGGTACAAAACGTTCCTCAGTCGGAGCATACGTCCACTGCTCGGGACACTCCGTTATATAGACAGTCCGGAGAGACTGCTCTTTCGGCTTCCTCATCCTCACGGCAGCACATGCGACCGCACCTTGGCTATGTGACCAGTGATATTCAACCAACATCGCCGACCAGGGATTCTACGGCGACCAGGTCACGCCATCCGGTAGCCAAGGATACGAGGCCTTCATACTTCGGACGTTCGCATATAAGAAGTATGCAGGAGTTAACGTCCAAGGAGCTTCCAGCGGCTAAATCCTGTAAGACCACAGCTCCACAGGGCTCCGTTACGGACATGCTATCGCAGATAGCACAAATTATCACAGCATCCCAGCAACCGACAGTAACTCTGTCGGATCAGTAATTATCCAAGGAAGCTGGGTTGGTACATTCCGCTGCAGGTTCAGGCACGGACGACCAAGAATTACAAGTGGTCCGCCAGGATGGCGAAAGGGATACAGATGAGTTGTATTTTCCCTTTCGGAACAACATAATTGCCATAGAGTGCATCCGGCATTATCATCTGACGTTGTTCCTCCGGACCAAAATGCTGCATTGCCGGATAAGAGACTGATAGCGCCACTGGACACAGAATTCTTAATCGGTTTAGGGACATCATCCCTCAGTTTCCGACATAGTCCAGATATGTCTCACGGACATTTGATCTGTTGAATGACGCTATATTTATATAACTTGCTACCTAAATGGGCAGGTCAGGTTTCTTATCGACAAATGCTCTACATCTGCCTTTCATCAATTCAAGGAATATTTTGAAACGGCAGGACAGAGCATTCTGAGAGTTCTCTGCGTCTAGACGACCAGGTCAGGACCTAGTATTGTTTATACTGTCGTCAATGTCAATTCCAACCACGATGTTGGAAACGACAATATCGTCTAGCAGGATCAGCTTAGATGCATCATCGTACGCCGATCACCTTACCAGAACGTTATCATTACGTCTCAAAGGAAAAAGAATTCTAGGATGTACAACCTCCTTAAGAGTTCTTTCAAGGGCCTCACGTAAAACTCCGTCCTTTTAGTGGCAATATGGAGTTGGTTAGACGTTACGCGGCCCTGGATACATCCACGCTTGTGGATAGTAAGGTGGAAAACTCAGAGTCGCTCCGGTCTCTGGGGAGTTTTCTTCGACGGCAAGCTTTCAGCAGTCTATGATCAGAGAACTAAGAAAGCTTCAGACTCTCTGCTATTCAAATCCGCTTCCATATAGTCGGATTCAGCAGAGAAGAGTAGGACAGGCACTTCTGGGACGATTACGTCCAAGGGAAGTTCCTACAGAGGTTCCTATGCGTCTCTAGGTCTTACTCTAGAGACCGTCAGGGTAGCGACTCAGGTAGGGGGCCGTAATTCTGGCCGAGACATCCGGTCAGATGCCTCTAGGTCGACGGGGCGAGGTGCGGGCCATGGAGGACATGGCTTCTCCTTCCGCAAGCCTCGCAGGACCAGGAGGTAATAGTATTAACCTCTATCGTGTACTAGTGAGCGGAAGACTGTCGAGTTTCTCAATTAATTGGGAACAGATTACGTCCCTTGGATTCGAGGGGTGATTTCGGAAGGTCTAAATTGTCCTTCAAACGAAATCCTACGTTAACTCAGAGTCCAAGATGGACTCAGCTTCCGTCAAGTCAGCAGGAAAGAGGCTCACTTCCATCAGAAGTCCAGTCTCTTCTGGAATGATCGCGATAGAGTTCGTAGAAATCCAGGAATTACCAGGTTTCTACAACCATCCTTTTCTGGTTCCAAAAACCAGACGGCTCGTTCCATTCACTCATTATTCTGAGCTGGATAAACAAGCTGATTGTGGCTCCAGGTTTATATATGGAGTCCATCCGATCGGTCAGAGCGAGTTTTCAGGTGTACGACTATGCTACAGGCATAGATCTCAAGATGCGTACTTTCACGTCATGGTACATCAGGCGTTCAGAAAGTATCTTCGCTTCCTCATCATAGGAGTTGTGTATCAGTTCCGAGCAATGTGCTTCGGTCTGAATCTAGCCCCCTGGGCTTTCACTCGAATAACGAACTCGGTAATGACTCATTTCCGAGCTCATTCGTCTGCGATAACGTCAGCCTACCTGGATGACATTCTTTAGAGGTACGGCAATGAGTTAACGCTTCAGAACGATGTGCAGAATCTGCTTCTATTGCTCCGATGTTTCGGTTTCATAAGTAAACAAGGAGAAGTCGGATCTGGTATCATCCAAGTCATTCACCCACTGGGGGATGAGCTTCGAAACGCACAACATTTTCATTCGTCTGCCCTTACCCAGAGCGAAATTAATCAGTTGTTATGCTCACTATTGTCTTCGCTCAGACAAGGTCTCAGTGAGAGATCTCATGATACCGATACGTTTGTGCGGAGCTGCCGCGATTTTATTCCGATGGGGCGGTTAGGCACTTGTCCTCTCCAATTTCTTCTGATCCAGAATTGGAGGGTGAAGATTTTTTCGCTCAATACGGACATCTTCTTGTCAATCAAGTGAATAAGAGATTCAGACTTGGGCAGGTTTTCAGTGGTTAACTCAGAGAGTTCCACTGCAATTGCCGGATCCGAGTTTTACAGTCTTGACGGATGCCAGTCAAACAGGTTGGGTCGTATCATTGAGCCCAACGGATTTGAAGGGCCAGCGTCTTTGGGATCCGTAGTTCCTAATTTAGCACATTAACATCAAGAATGATGTCATTTTGGCTTGCACTACGTTATTGGATAAACATTATTCAGTATGCTCATGTGCTAATTCTGTCTGACAATTCGACGGTATTAGCGTTTTTTCGGAACTAGGGATACAATCATTCCATTCTGTTTTTCATGTTAACGGAAGGAATCTTTCTGTTTGTACTAGAACATCAAGTTCTCCTATCGGTCCGTCATATTCCAGGTCGTCTGAATGTATTAGCGGACTCCCTTCACGGAGGGGCCGCTTGTTGATGCCAGAATGGACTTTCAACAAATGAGTATTCAATCAGATTTGTTACCAAGGAGAGCGGCATATGATCGACTTTTTCGTGATGCATCTTAACATTCAGTTGCAGAAGTATGTGTCACAATGTTTGGATCTTCGAGCGTTTGCAGTAGATGCTCTATCGATCTCGTGAGACGGAATAATAGGATATGCGTATCTTCCAGCGCCGTTGATTCAGCAGATATTGCTCAAGTTATATATCTCAATGCAAAATTCTGTTGGTAGCATTTCTATCTCCACAAAGACCGTGGTTTAATCTACTCAGACGTCTGTTGTGGGACATGCTGTGGAAGCTTCCTCCACATTTTGGTCCATTCTATGGTCAGATGGATTCAATTTACTATCAGTACTGCTTATAATAATATCTTCAATCAGCAGTCTGTGCTGTAGTTTTAAGCTTATGAAGTAAGAGTTCTTCTACATCATGGGCTTACGCTAATAATGTTGCTATTACAGATCTAGTGAGGGCTGCATATTGTTCTTAGCCCTCCACTTTCTCGAATTTGTATCTGAGAAATATTGAGTCCTTTTCTGCAGATATGCATTGTTTAGGTCCGTTATTTTTCTCTTAGAATGTCGTCCACTAAACAGTGGCAACTATATATATGTAGGCTTTCGGTTCCGGCAGTGACTCTGTCCTGCTGCCCTCTTCGATCTGGAGTATTTGATCCAGGGCAGGGGGGGGAGGGGGGGCGGGTGTTCCCTTAGGTCACCTGCTTTATAGTGTAAAAGCAAGGGAATACCTCCCTTGGATTCAGTAATTCCGAGTCGGTACCGGGATGGTTTTAAAGTAAAGCTAATGTTTACTCATCTATGTAATATTTTTTAAGTGTTGCTCGGTGTGAGACATTTGTATATATCACATATTAATCGGGCGTTAATATACAATCCTCGGACACTTTTATATGAGTATATAGAGTCTCATTAGGGCCCCGCTGTCAGGCAGACACCCTATAGTGATCACTCTCTCCGTGCGTCCGTCCGGGTGTAATCTTTCTCTCTTAATAGATAAGGTTTTGATATTTGACATGTGGGTATATTATCTCAAGACGATGTGTCACGTACCAAGGTTGCCATGCTTTGACCTTGAACTTTGACCTCAAAGTCAAATTATTCCGTTTTCGGGGTTCTTTTCTGACAAGTTTGTGTCCGGGCTGTAACTTTTTTCCCTTAATAGATAGGGTTTTAATATTTGGTATGTGGGTAGATTATCTCAAGACAATGTGCCGCATACCAAGGTTGCCATGCTTTGACCTTGAACTTTGACCTCAAGGTCAAATTATTCAGAATTCGGGGTTCTTTTCTGACAAGTTCTTGTCCGGGCTGTAACTTTTTTCCCTTAATAGATAGGGTTTTGATATTTGGTATGTGGGTAGATTATCTCAAGATGACGTGTCACATACCAAGGTTGCCATACTTTGACCTTGAAGTTTGACCTCAAGGTCAAATTATTCAGAATTTGGGTTTTTTTTCTGACAAGTTTGTGTCCGGGAAGGGATTTTAATCAGATTTTACCTATTGCTTGAAATATTTTAGTATTACGGTTCACATCAGTTTATACCTAACATCGGTTAGTTGCTGCGGGGGCCCGCAGAGATGGATTCCATCTCTGTGATATCTTGTTTTGCGGGACTTCCTTATTTATTGGCTTTCCTTTAAAAATATTAGTATAAAGGGTTATACTGAATGTTAATAGAGATCATTGATGTTATTGCGCTCAATTACAGAATGGTGTTGTGTCTTTCTTTTTGATACAAATAAGAAAGATACATGTAAAGCCTATCTCTCATTTTCTCCTTCAGGGGATAGTTCTGTTATATGTAATTGAGTTTATTGAATTTTCATTTATGTCCTAGGCCCTCCAACCTTTTTACTATTCAGCTAAGTCTGGGTCATTGGTACAGTATAAAAATGTTAAAAAATTTATAGTAATTTATATATTTTTTATACTTACCAATGACCCAGATGGGGATGGCCCTCCCATGAGTTGGGAACTCATACCTCCCCGCTGAGTACATAACGCTTAGAAGGCACTGGTTGTAAGAATGATAATTGCGCCAATTTTGAGATCTCCTTGACATTGCGCATGCGCAGTGGAGTAAAAGTATGGAGGACCATATAGGACATGTAATTTGCGGTTTTAGATGCAAGTTTTGGGGATTGGGGGGTAAAATTTGCGTTTGTACCTAGATATTTTAGAGTTAGCACCAGCTAAGTCTGGGTCATTGGTAAGTATAAAAAATATATAAATTACTATAAATTTTTTAACTTTTATATAAAACTGTTTTATTACCATTTATTGGAGAGTGCCTGATGACACTCTCCAATAAATGGTAACAAAACAATTATTGATGAACAAAATTGTGCTAAACTAAGGCTCCCATTGCAGGCAGCTTTGTATCTTGGAAAAAAAACATCATGTTACAAATCACCTTTGAAAATTAATTTAGCACTCTGCCAGGTAAATTGAGGGTAAAGCACAACCAAAGAATATGTAATCTTTTATCATGGTACTAGGACTTTTCGTTAATCTCTTGCAGTGCCTTCCAACGCTAAGGCAGTTAAAGAGAGGCCCTCTCATTGATATTGTTAATTGGTAATTAACCCTTTTTAGCTCACCTGACTGAAAGTCGGGATGAGCTATTCTGATCTCTGTTCATCCATCGTCCGTCGTTTGTCGGGAAGGTGGTGTTTGGGTCTTCTTCTCCCAAACAACTGGCCACATTTTAATGAAATTTCACATGAGTAGTGGGTATATAGGGGCATTTGGGTTTTTCTTCAAATTCGGTTTCTGCTCATATTGAGGAGGGGGTGGGGGCCAAAATGCCTTAATTTTTTAAAAAATCTTCTCAGGAACCAGCTGTAGCAGAGACTTGATATTTGGTATACAGCTTCCTTTTGAGGTGTAGACTCAAATTTGTTCAAGAGAAGTTCGATGGGCAATATTTGTCATCGTTACGGGAGGGACAAGAATTTTTGCCCCGCCCAAAATTTCTATTTTCAAATCCGAGAGGCCGATTTGAACCAAACTTGATATGATTCGATTTTGTTAAAGTCAAGTCCCTGGGTTCATATTCGGGCTCCCTTTGGGAGCCTGAATTATAACTTAGTTCAGTATGAGGAATATTTAAAAAAAAATTGTTTTCAGATCCACCGGTCAGAATGTTTTGATATTTGGTATACGGTTATCTTAATGGGGCAGATGCTAGTTTGTTCAAATCAGGACCCTCGGTTGATAGTTGTCAGTGTCAGGTGAGCGCTCTCAGGCCCCTTGGGGCCTCTTGTTTGGTTTAGTGGTCATGTTCTGAAGTGTAAGTGCAGTTTCAAATCATCAGTTTCTGTTGATGTGCTTTCATATTATCATTGAAGTGATTTCATTTTGCCTGTATAAATTTTCCTTATGCTTAAATGCAGGCACTCTCCCATCAATTATGAGAAGCCAAAGTCATGTGAACAAATTTTTGATGACCCAAAATAATTTAGCACACTCTACGATGTCCTTCTGCATTACAGCCTGCAAGTATGGTGGTTTAGTGGTGTTTTTAAGTCAAGTCTTGGCTTCCTGTATATACATCCAAGATTTGACAAGAAAATGTCACTTGGTTTAATTTGACTATTGTCTTGATTACTTCCTTATGATTGACCTGTCCTGAAGTCTTGTAGTCAAAATTAAGCCTTGAATAAACTGTTAACTTCATTTATCCATGTAATGTATCATGAGACAAACTGAAGAGCTTAATAAGCATGTTTTACTCATAAATTCATTATTTTTAATTTAATTTTCATCAACGGGAATGAAAATGTTCAGTTTTATTTTGTCGAGGTTCTTTAATTTTTGTTTACCAAGGTGGTCTATATTGTCTCTAGAAACAGCATTTTGAAAATATGATCCTTTTTCAGCTGCATGTGAAAACATAGAAGCTTTAACTGGTAAAGTGCTAAATTATATTTGGTCATCTAAATTTGTTCCAAGTGTCTTTTCCTTGTTACAATCTATGGGGGAGTGTCATCAGGCAGATTATAACAAGGCAAATTCTTATAGAATAAATAATTTTGCTTCAAAGATAATACAAAGTAAGCTCACCGAGTATGAAGCCTTTAATTGTGGGTACCTGTTCTTCAGTATAAAGCCCAAATATGGGCTTCCAGCAATCTGCCACTTAATGCATATACTTTACTTGAGGTTATTTTGAGTGATTTCATGTGGACAGATAAAATTAATGGATCCAAAATAAACATGAATAAAATTGTTTGATTTCTATGTTATTTCATGTACCATCTTTGACAGTACAGTGGAGCCCACATAATTGGATATCTCTTAATTGTATATCCCTGTTAATTGAATATAATTTTTAAACACAAAACCATTTACCATACCTTCATTACAAATTTGATCTGTTAATTGCATATGGGTTGTAGAGTAAACTCCTGTTAATTGTATATAAATTTTTGTAGTGTGTCGAAAAAATTACTGTGACATGCACCAAATTCCCCTTATTTATCAACCTTTTTGGCCTCGCTACATCCAGTAAAAACATGTATTCTATTATATTTTGTTTGACAGAGCTCTATGAACTCTGTCAAACAAGAGATAATAGAATAAATGCTCAGTTTACCTCCAGAACACAGGAAACTGACCAAAACCCTGTTAATTGTATACTCCTGTTAATTGAATAATTTTCACTGGCAAAATGGATATTCAATTAAGAGGATTCTACTGTATTAAAAATATCAATTTAAATGCAGTGTCTTGAAGGCCTTGAGAGTAATTTCTGTCAGAGTAAGTAAAGAAACTGGTTTTTGCCAGAATCATCACGTGTTCTTAGTTTAATGATGGGATGAGATATGCATGCTCAGGGATATGTTTGAGCTTCCCTAAGCATGCTCAGATTGCGGTAAAATGCTTCCGCATCATCAGAGCTTCCAGGGAACCTATACCCCATTCTATCAGAAGCAGAAACTGGCTGGACTTTACTTTATATCCATGTTATGGTCACAATTAGCCGTTTTCAGAAAAATGTGACTTTGAACACTGATAAATAAATAAATCAATCAACTGAAACAATCTTCTGTACATTTTTCTCTATTTGTTTATTTTTGACCCTGCACTAAATTAGTTGATGTGAAGCTCTCATGGTTTGATTTGATAATAACTTCAAGTAAAATTTGAAAATGCGATGAAAAATGCTCATTGAAAAGAAAACTGATTCACTGAAAAAATGCCAGCAATCTAACATTTAATTTGTTCTCTTGCTGGAGGAGAGTGTGCCATTCAACAAAGGTGTTGCAATCATCCTGATAGAATATATATGTATTTTATCTTCTTTTATCAGGGCTGCTTTCCAGTATGGAGTGAAAATGGCAGATGGCAGAAAGACACGTCGTGCAGTTGGTCCAAAAGATGAGAAAGCTGAACTTGACAGACAGTGGCAGAAAATACAGAAAATTATTGACAAGAGGAAACCAACAGATGAGGGAGAGGGACAGAAGAAGATGATTAAATATTGAAAAGTTTTATTTTGGACATGCATGAAATTTCATACAGAAAATTGTACATTATACACTGTACATACTATATCATGTTTCTCATGGGTATGTAAGGTTAAGCCAAGTTGAAAAATTGTTTCTCAAGCTAATTTTGTTTCAAGTTATTATGAAAAAATGGTATTTGTCTATAATTCATCAACCATAACACAGGAAAAAGAATTAAACCATTTACCTAACATGACAACAAACAACAGTTGAGAAATAAATCCAGAATAACTAAAAAAAAATGCATTTTTTGCCTAAAAACATTGCAACTGAGCAGTTACACAAGCTCATACCAATGAGGGGACATTAGCTGTGTTTTGGAGGCAAAAATTGAAACAATTATAAAAGTTGAATGGTGATTTTGTGAACAGCACTGGCCAGAAATGATCTTTACATAAGGTAAACAGATAAATAGTAATTTATCTGTTTAATCTGGGTCAGTGGATCTTAGTATAACTGGTTTATTAGGATCCTTCTTCTAAATCAAAAGGGTTAGGCTACACAAAGTAGATCTTCTGTTTCTCAGGCCATTATTTGTAAAATTGCATGCGGGCGAGCGGTTTTTAGCTTAACTTGACATAGTCAAGATAAGCTATTGCCATCACGCGTGCGGAAGTCTGTTAGTCTGTGAGTCTGTTAGTCTGTGAGTCTGTGACGTCTGTTCACATTTTCCTTAAGCACGGGCTACACCCCGCAGTTCTTGTCTGATCGTCACAAAATTTCATATGCAGGTTTGGGGTCATGTCTAGATGAGAACGTCCCCTTTTGGTCGCGATCAGGCAACCGGTATGGCTGCCCGAGCCCAAAACCCGAAAACCATTAGCACAGTCTACAGGTCGTATTTATGAAGGGATTTCATTGTAACTTGGTAGGATGCCTCTGTATAGTGCCTAGATGAGAATGTCCCCTTTTGGGCATGATCTATCAACCGTGATGGCTGCCCAAGCCCGAAACCCAAAAACTTTTAGCACAGTCTGCAGGTCATGTTTAATGTGGAGGGATTTCATTGTAACTTGGTAGGATGACTCCTTATGATGTCTAGATGCGAATTTCCCCATTTGGGCATGATCTGCCAACCGTGACGACTGCCCGGGCCTAAAACCCGAAAACCTTTAGCACAGTCTACAGGTCATATTTATTGAGGAATTTCATTGTAACTTGGTGGGTTGACTTCATACAATGTCTAGATGAGAAAGTCCCCAACTGGGCAACTGTGACGGCTACAGGAGCCCGAAGCCCGAAAACCTTTAGCACAGTCTAGAGGTCATATTTCTGAAACGATTTCATTGTAACTTGGCAGGATGACTCCAAATAATGTCTAGATGAGAACGTCCCATTTTGATTGCGATCATGCAGCCTTGATGGGTGCCTGAGCCAAAAAACCTTTAGCATAGGCAAAAGGTCATATTTATGGAAGGATTTCATTGTAACCTGTTAGGTTGACTCCATATAATGCCTAGATGATGACATCCCCTTTCGGTCGTAATTGGTCAGTTGTGATGGCTACAAGTGCCCGAAGCCCGAAAACCTTGAGCACAGTCTACAGGTCATATTTATGAAGGGATTTCATTGTAACTTCTTAGGATCACTCCAGATGATGCTCAGCTGAGATTGTCCCCTATGGTTGCGATTATTCACCCATGATGGCTGCCTGAGCCCGAAGCCCGAAAACCTTTAGCACAGTCTACAGGTCATATTTATGAAGGGATTTCATTGTAACTTGGTAGGTTAACTTCATATAATGTCTAGATGAGAACGTGCGATCATTCACCCATGATGGCTGCCCGAGCCCGAACCCCAAAAACCTTTAGCACAGTCTACAGGTCATATTTATGAAGGGATTTCATTGTAACTTGGTAGGTTAACTTCATATAATGTCTAGATGAGCATGTCCCCTTTTGGACATGATTGGGCAACTGTGACGGCTAAAGGTGCCCGAAGCCCGAAAACCTTTAGCACAGTCTACAGGTCATATTTATGAGGGGATTTCATTGTAACTTGGTAGGATGACTCTAAATAATGTCTAGATGAGAACGTCCCCTTTTGATCGCGATCATTCAGCCTTGATTGGTGCCCGAGCCCAAAAACCTTTAGCATAGGTAAAAGGTCATATTTATGGAAGGATTTCATTGTAACCTATTAGGTTGACTCCATATAATGCCTAGATGATGACATCCCCTTTTGGTCGTAATTGGTCAGCTGTGTTAGCTACAAGTGCCCAAAGCTCAAAAACCTTGAATGAGCACAGTCTACAGGCCATATTTATGAAGGGATTTCATTGTAACTTCATAGGATCATTCCAGATGATGCCCAGATGAGATTGTCCCCTTTGGTTGCGATTATTCAACCATGATGGCCGCCCCGAACCCGAAGCCCGAAAACCTTAAGCACAGTCTACAAGTCATATTTGTGAAGGGATTTCATTGTAACTTGGTAGGTTGACTTCATATAATGCCTAGATGAGAACGTCCCCTTTTGGACATGTTTGGGCAACTTTGACGGCTAAAGGTGCCTGAAGCCCCAAAACCTTTAGCACTGTCTACAGGTCATATTTATGAAGGGATTTCATTGTAACTTGGTAGGTTGACTCCAAATAAGGTCAAGATGAGAACGTCCCATTTTGGCCGTGATCATTCAGCCTTGGTGGGTGCCCGAGCCCAAAAACCTTTAGCATAGGCAAAAGGTTATATTTATAGAAGGATTTCATTGTAACATTGTTAGGTTGACTCCATATAATGCCTAGATGATGACATCCCCTTTTGGTCGTGATTGGTCAACTGTGATGGCTACAGGTGCCCGAAGCCCGAAAACCTTGAACACAGTCTACAGGTCATATTTATGAAGGGATTTCATTGTAACTTCGCAGGATCACTCCAGATGATGCCCAGATGAGATTGTCCCCTTTGGTTGCGATCATTCAACCATGATGGCTGCCCGAGCCCGAAGCCCGAAAACCTTTAGCACAGTCTATGGTCATATTTATGAAGGGGTTTCATTGTAACTTGGTAGGTTGACTTCATATAATGTCTAGATGAGAACGTCCCCTTTTGGACACGAGTGGGCAACTGTGACGGCTTCAGGGGCCCAAAGCCCGAAAACCTTTAGAACAGTCTACAGGTCATAATTATGAAGGGATTTTATTGTAGCTTGGTAGGATGACTCCAAATAGTGTCCAGATGAAAACGTCCCCTTTTGGTCATGATCATTCAGCCTTGATGGCTGCCCGAGCCCAAAAAACTTTAGCATGTCTGTAGGTCGTATTTATGGAAGGATTTCATTGTAACTTGTTAGGTTGACTCCATATAATGCCTAGATGATGACATCCCCTTTTGGTCGTGGTTGGTCAACTGTGATGTCTACAGGTGCCTGAAGCCCGAAAACCTTTAGCACAGTCTACAGGTCGTAATTATTGAGGGATTTCATTGTAACTTGGTAGGTTGACTTCATATAATGTCTAGATGAGAACGTCCCCTTTGGACGCAATTGGGAAACTGACGGCTACATGGGCCCGAAGCCCGAAAACCTTTAGCACAGTCTACAGGCCATATTTATGAAGGGATTTTAATGTAACTTGATAGGATGACTCATTTTGGAATAATTTCATTGTAATTTTGTTGATATATGTTAACTGTGAGGGCCACATATATTAACTGTGAGGTCATATTAACCCACCCCTCAGATCTTTAGTACAGTGTACACCTCATATTATTTTTATCATAAACATAGCATACAGGGAACAGAAATTAACATATTCCCAATTATCACAATTCTTGTCTTATTTCATAATCCTTTCATAAACATTGAACATTATTATTGAGTCCCGTTCCCACCCAGTAAGATAGTTTAGGGACAAACAGTAAACCATTCGGCCAATTTTTGCTGGGTTTTGCAGTTCGCTTTTCTTGATTCCCACACGCACCAGAACTGAACTGGAAAACCGTAAAACCACTCAGCTCCAGAAAGGGGATGGTTTTCATGTAAGACTCGCAATCTAAAAATAACATATAAATATATAGATATATATATATATATCTGTCATATATATGTGTGTGTACATATATGGTTAGTATACATAAAAAAAAATGGTCTATATTCTGATAAAACAAATCTGATTCAAGTGTGCTGGATCTGAGACATGCAAGAGCCAAAAGTGAAAGAAATTCATGTAAATAAAACTCAAACAGCACAGGAAAAAAACAATTTTCACCTAGCTCTGGTCTGATTAAGATCTTCTTCAGAGTACAGTACAGACACAATAAGAAAAAATTCACAATCTGTGAGCATTTCTTCTTGTTGTGTCCGTACCCTGAAGAAGATCCTCATCAGACCGAAAGCTAGGTGAAAATTGTTTTTTTCCTGTGCTATTTGAGCTTTATCTAGACAAAAATATATATTTATATTTATATGTCATATATAGGTCCATGTGTCTTACATGAAGACCTTCCCCTAGAAAGCTGTGAGAGAATTTCGACAAATTGTGTATCAGTCACGATCTGGTTGAAATTCTTTGTCTGCTTTTGTTATCACAGTACTGGAAACCTCAGCTTGATTTGGATTTAGTGAACTACATACACAGAACGACACATGTGTGTGAATGGGTTAATTAATATGGCACGGGTGCCAGCGCGGAAAGATAAAATGAGAGGCCACAGGCCTAAAGTTTTATCCTTCCGCGATGGCACAAGTGCCATATCAATTAACCTATTCACACCTGTGTGTCATTCTGTGTTTATTACATGCCATCACGTTTATAAAACATAATTATTAGAAGGACACTCAGCAATTCATTTGACAACTATCAACAGAAACAACACATTTTATCGCCAAACCAATTTTGTGAGAGGCACCTGTGTAACTGTTTTGTCCCCTGAGTTCCAATGTGTTCTATGTGCCTACTGGCACATAGAATACATTTGAATTCAGAGGAGGGGGCGTGGTGGCACTGCGGTAACCGGATCTCGTTCACCGAAATTAAGCAACATCGAGCCGGTTAGTCCTTGGATGGGTGATCGTTTGAGCAATCAATTCGGACTCCCGCGTTGTGTCCTTGGGCAAGGCATTTAACCCTGATTGTCCACATGGCAGCACATTGACGCTGTGTATTAAGGCATACTGCACGTCGATGGTGCACATGTCTTCAACCAAGTTAACCCTGCCTGTGCAGTGCGGAGTTACGATGATGGGGAGCTGGCAGCTGCTCGTTGCTGCTCAGTGGTTCTCTCTGGGTACTCCGGCTTCCTCCACCCGTAAAACTGTCATGGTCATGATTAGCCATTGTGCAGAATTATGTGACCATAAACACCAATAAATAAATAAATAAATAACTCAGGGGACGGTTTTTAGCTATCACAAGCGATTCACATTGTAATTGCGTTGCACTATTTGTAGAAAATTCCAGTGAAATTTTGCTTCTATTTAAAAATAGTCTGTCACCGATTTCCGTTCCATACATATGTGCAGAACAGATTTTCATTTTCTGCATGGTTTAGTGTTGCTGTAGATGAGGATTTATAGAACAGACGTATAATAAAATCATAAATTTTACATTCAGTTGCAACTCATTACATATACTCGATTTATGTATTGTTTGATTATTGGTTTCTTTTTGTAACCATTCTTTCTTATACTATGTATATATCTTCATTTGTCTTTCTGGGTATCTGTTGAGAGAATACAGAAAGAGGAAATTAAATATTTAAATGTAATTACAAGAAGTTTGTTTTCTTTCTCGTGTCTGACAATAACCCTTAACTTATCACACACAGTATCAAAATTTGGTATTTAATTATTTTTTTTCACATTTTTCTCAGAATTTCAACCAAACTGTATCATGTGACCCTCTGACTGCAATGAGCTCATTCCCTGAGGGGTCACATGATAATGGTTTTATTGAAATTGTTTGAAATTTTTAAAAAATTCTTTAAACTGCTTTATTTGTAAATTGTGTGGAAGGATGCAGCAGCTGTTTCATAGGTAAAGGGTTAATATTGTGCCCTCCAAATTGTACTTTGTTGGAGTGAGAACCTGAGCAACAGATTTTCAACTGCATGTGCGCTAACTTTGAATTATTATATCCCCCGCAAACAAAGTTTGGGGGGTATATAGGAATTACCCTGTCCGTCCATCCATCCGTCCAACTGTCCATCCTTATAAGCGCAACTCCTCTTAAACCGTTTGAAGAATTTTCATGAAACTTTACACAATGGAAGAACTCCATATGAAGATGTGCATGAAGCAATATAATTCCGTTCTGACAGGCACGGGAATATCACTTTGTAAGCTTGCTCACAGTAGCTCTAGTTAAACCAGGACTACAGTGAACAATAAAAAAAACCTGATAGATGTTTGTATTTGTTTGACAGAAATGTTAAGCTTCTCCCACTCAGTGTCTTCATTTGTCCAGTCCTTGTTAAACTTTCAACTTCATATATAAACATTAGGGTTTAGTATAATATCTGAAATTAATTGTCATTTGAGAGGTACTATAAGCTTGTAATGAGGGAGTCTTATAATAATATTCATTAGAGAGTTTGAAATTTAAAAAAAAACTTGAAAAGTGCAAACTGTCACTTTTTCAGTGTCTTTGGGAGGGATGGGGAGCTACAGCCCTTTGTATCAGACAAAGAGCAAACACTACACCCACTGTCAGTTAAAAAGCTGAAAATCCTTGGAGAGTGAGTAATAATAATAACACTTTGGCCGGCCGCTGATTTGTTGCGGTTCTCGGATGAGAAGGCCTTGGTTACCCCTGTACTCTCAACTGTCTCCCTGTTCCCACGCTTCTTCTCTCCTCCCAACACTCGGAGGCAAACTGCTTGATGACATCCCTCGCCCCATTCTTCCCAATCTCTCCAATTAGCATATTAACCCTCTCCTTTGAGTCTCCCACTAACCACATGTCCTTCATTCTCCCATTCCACTTCCCCATTATACTCCCAGTGAATCTTATTCTTTTAGACTGGTATTTTGGGCATTCTAGAAGAAAAGTGTTCCAGGGTCTCCACCACGCCCAAATTACACATCTGGCACTCCTTTTCACTGTTTTCCCCAATATTTCCCCTCAGCTCCAGGGACCGCGACCTCAGCTTGAACAACAGTGACCCCCCAGAGGTGCCATCAAGGTACTCTCTTTATCACGCAGGCCACCCAAAGATCTCTTTGATTTGACCCCCTCTCGCCAATTAAGGTTACCATCCTCCGTGACCCTTTCTCTGACGATTTTTTACCCTGGTTTGACCCAACATCTAGGTCCGAGATCTCCATAGTTCTCTATTAGTTCCCTCACTTGGACCATCCATCCTGTCTTGATATTTGAGTTGAAAATTCGCAGGAACATTACTTTACACTGTCGGGGAGATTTACCAAATAATTAAGATAACCGAGTTTCAATAAGTCTATCCTGCCCTTGATCCTCATCCACCCAAGCTCACCCCTGATTGCTTCTAGTGCTGCAGCATTACTTGAGCCCATTATCCATCGTCCTGCTCCGTTCTGCAGGATTTCCAAGCTCTTTACAGACGTCTGGTTTAGGGATACCACTTCCGTTCCATATGTTATACTTGGCAGACCTACCATTTCCCAAATAGTTTTCCCCACGAAAACCTCATTGAAACTGTTTCTCCCTATAAGTTTCATTTGGTTAAAGATTCGCCTCCCCTTCAGAATCAATTTAGTTGTGTGATTTGGGTAGATGCCTCTTCCTGTGATGTTTTTATTTACCCCCAGATACTAGTAGTCACCTGTCTCTACCACACTAAGACGTTTGCTGCTACCTTCCAGAATACAGAACTCCCCCACTCTCCACCTTCGAGTGGGGTCCACTTTGCGGCCCACGGGTATAACTTTGCTCTTGCTTTCAATAAGTTCGAGTCTCCATTTGCTACCATATTTCTTATCAACCTACTCACAATTGTTTACTACAGGCTTACACTACAGTGGAAGTCCCTAACTCGGATAATATACTCTATTTTTGTCTTTGCCAAGCAATTTGGGAAAGAAAAGTGGTGCAAAAGCACCAAGAAAAAATAAGCCGAAACTGGGTCGAGAGTAACCGGTGCAGACCCAGTACGGGACGCTCTCTCCCAAGTACAACTCTACGACTTCCATTGCCAGTGCGCATATACGTTGCTAAAGACTCATTCTTTTTGTCATGCGCCTTGTGTCGAGATGTTCTGCACGCTTATCAGTGTTCTTCAAACTTGTTGATTGATGTTTCCTGCTTCATAGGAGTATCCTTTGTATTCTCAGGAACAGTTTTTATTATATTCTCTTACATATTATTATCCATAATGTATTTTATATGTTCTCTCTCGAGTCGCGCGCAAATTTCGTGTGCCACGCGGTTCGGACTTAAATTATTTTTCACAATTATTGTCAATGCTTAAATTGCTAATTTTTCTAATTGTGTTAGAGTTGGGTGTCAGTGGGGTACCGCTTCTAAAGTTTTTCTTCTCTCCCTTGAGAATAGTCATCCTGTTGTGTGGTTCCCGGTTGACCATCTGGGGTCTTAATTTCTGTCACCTTTCTCACTTCTTTGGGGGTGTTCTTCTGTTTTCTGATTTCACCTTCTTTGCTCCTCTCACCTCTATTATGCCCAGGGCAATTCCTTGTGGGCAGTGTCTGCTGCCAAAGCATGTGGACAATTCACATTCTTCTTGTTCCTCCTGTAATGGGTGTTCGGCTGAGCGGCCATGTGGTGTCTGTGGATCTTGGTCATCCACTTTCTGGGCGTCAGTTAACCGTGTCATTCGTTCTCGTGGCTGTGCCTCCCGCTCCCGCGGGAAAGGAGAACGCGGTCGTTTGAGGACTCCCGAGCCGACCATGTCTGGTGAGTGTTTTTCCTCCTCCATGGGGGATGTGCAGTCTTTTCCTGTAGTGGATACTGCGGGAGCCGTTGAGTGTTCTGGTGAAGAGGTGCCTGGTTCCGGGACTACGGTCCCCCTCCAGTCGACATCTGAGGATGTCACTAGGGTTGTGACTCCTCCTTCGGAGCCGAGCAGGTGTGCTCTCTCTCCACTATTCCACCAGTCTCAACGACTCCCGACGTATCTACTACTACTGCAGGTCCATCTGCTTCGTCGTCAGTTTCAGCCGCCTACGGCTTTTCGCTGCAGGGGACTGCAGGAATGTCCGGTACTGTAGACGTGGGATATCGGCCTCAGCCTTCCCTGACTTCAACTCGGCGAAGTTGGAAGGGGCTGCCAGCCGAACCCACCACTGTGGTCTCTACGCCGTCGAGCACCACAGTTGTGCCTTTGGATTCGGATGTTCTTAGTGGAGACACTATGAACTCCGTGGCGTTTCCGTCCACTCATTCTGGCCACACGACGAGTTTTGGAGGACCAACGCCTTTTGTGCAGCCTGGACCTTCTGCCCTGCAGAGGTCCACGGTGACTCTCATGAGTTCTCGCTATATTGATCCTCGGGGTGCCTCGTACCCCTATACACGTCTGCCTTCAGATGTTTCGGCTGCCGCCCGTCGTCCCGCGTCGGGTGTTTTAGAGGATCGTGACCCTTCGCTGGTTAAGAGGGTCAGAGGTGAAGCCACTTTGCCGGTTCGCTCCCCTGTCGAACCGGCCAGTTCGGGCAGTGAGCTTAGGGAGGCCCTCTCCTTACTTAGGTTCTGTCAAAGAGCCTTCCTGTTGCTTCCAGTGAGGCAGCGAGTGGTTTCTAGGCGCCTCCTATAGCGCTGCCTCCCTGGATTGGAAACAGGCCGGTTTCTGATCTCCCTGGTGTCCCGACACCATGGGAGGCGTCGGCTGGTTTGCCAAAGATGGGCTGTGTGTCTTCCGACTCTGGGGAGGAGTCCGACATGCTTGATGTCGAGGGCCAGCAGTCTTCGGACTTGGGGGCAGCTCTTGACTTTGTGTTTGGGTTTCTGCCTGATCTCAAACCAGCTAACCAGCCGACAGTGTCAGCCAGGCCGCGATCATTGGTCGCGCGCCTACAGTCTATGGAGCAACCTGCTTCTGGGCGCCTTCGACCGTGCCAGTCGGTACAGGTGGTTGAAGCATTTTCAGCATTGGACTCCAAGCTGAGTTCCAAGGCTCTGAAGACTCCGTTCTTTACCAGGGTTGACACCTTTTTGCCTCCTGTGCGTTATCGTTCCTACGATTCTGCCAATCCGTCGGTCTGCCAGACTTGGACGGTTCTGGATCAGGACTTGACTTCCCTCGGGCTTTCCAAGCCCAAGTCTGCCGTCATTCCAATGACGACTCTGGAGTCCACGTTGGGCTTATCTAGAGAGATGCTTGGCATGCTTTCTCTCTCAGATCACGTCGTCTCAGCTTTAGCTGCTTATCTGCCTCCAGATAAGTTTGACGAGGTATAGGCCCCTTTGCGTGTGCTGTCCAAGGCGCTCATGCATCTTACTCACACGCATGCCTATAACACGGCTAATCTGGAATTAGTTCGAAGGGACGCTGTGCTGGACACAGTACGATCCCTTCCCGAGGAACAGCGCGCTGCTCTTCGATCTGCTTCTGTGGCAGGTCCGCAACTTTTCCATGGTTCCGTGTCGACGGTCCGGGTTGACGTCCTACGTCATTCCAAACATCAGCTGCTGTTCCGTCAGCTTGATCAGCCTTCTAGGGGAGGCAGGGGCCATTCCAAGCCTAACAAGTACCCTTCTGCTTCCTCTGCGAAGCAAAAGGCTGGTCCTTCTGCCGCCGCTTTTACTTCTTACCCAAGGGGTAAGGGTAAAGGTCGGCAGAATCGAGGGAAGTCTCAGGATTCTTCATTTAGTAGAGGAGGTGGTTTCTCCTCTCGCGGGCCTCATCGGGGCTCGAAATGAAGGTCCTCACCTCGACTCGTCCCAGGTTGGAGGAAGGATAGCAGAGTTCGCAGCCCATTGGGCCACCATCACATCCGATCCGTGGGTGTTAGATGTTGATCGGTCCGGGCTGCGAATATCCTTCCGACGGCACCCCACTCTGTCAAGAGTGCCTCTTCCAACAACAGTTCCTTCAGATGTTTTACGTTGGGAACTTTTGTCCACGGAGATTGGCAATCTCCTGGCAAAGGGGGCGATCGAGGTCGTCAAGAACATTCAGTCAGTGGGTTTCTATTCCCGCCTGTTCTTGGTGCCGAAGAAGGACGGCCGACTCCGACCGGTTATCGATCTGAGTATCCTGAACCAGTCTATCATTGTTCCCAAGTTCAGCATGAAGACTTTCAGGTAGGTCTGCCATTCAATTCACCAGGGAGATTTCGCTGCCAGCATCGACCTGCGAGACGCTTACTTCCACGTTCCGATGCATCGAGCGCCACGGAAGTATCTCAGGTTCGCTTTTCTGGGGCGAGTTTACCAGTTCAAAGCCATGCCCTTCGGCCTCAACCTGGCTCCTTGGGCCTTCACCAGACTGATGTCGCATGTGATAGCGTTCCATCGCACTCAGTCCAGGGTGACTACTTCGGCATATCTGGGCGATATCCTCCAGAGGCATTCCAATGCTGCCTTACTGGAGTCTGATGTCGCCACTCTGTTGAGCTTGCTCACGTCGCTCGGATTCAGAATCAATGAGGAGAAGTCAGACCTGGTCCCTTCTCAGTCGTTTTGTCATCTGAGGATGGCTTTCCAAACCCAATTCAATTTGGTAGCGGTTCCCCAGGCCAAGGCTGTGATTCTCTCAGCTTTTGCTCTGACTCTGTCCCAGTCCACGTCCGCGACCGCTCGGAGTTTTCGGCTGATCGGTCTCTGCGGTTCGGTGACGGATCTCATTCCTCTAGGTCGGCTGCGTGTCAGACCTCTCCAACACTTTCTGCTCAGTCCTTGGAGACCGAATGTAGATCCTCTGGATCTGGTGCTTCTGTTTCCGGAATCTCTTTATCCTCACCTTCTTCCCTGGACAGATGTTCAGTGGATTATGCAGGGTGTTCAATTGGACTTACCCACGTCCGATCACGTTCTGACGGCAGATGCCAGCGATCTCGGATGGGGTGCGACGTTGGATCCTCTCGGTCTTTCCCTACACGGGATGTGGGACCAGGATCAAGCAGCTCTACACATCAACCAGAAGGAGCTTCTTGCTCTTCTTCTGAGTTTCAGGCAGTGGATCCCTCACCTGTCGAATCGCCAGGTCCTTCTGCTGTCCGACAATTCGACAGTGTTTGCTTACATTCGGATCCAGGGCGGCAGGCACTCGGGTCCGATGTACGAATTGGCTCGGGATCTTCTACTGCTCGCTCAGGTTGTTCACGCCGGAGTGGTTGTTTGTCACATTCCCGGTCGTCTGAACGTCCTAGCCGACTCCCTGTCCCAACAGGGCAGGGTTATTTCTATGCTCCACAGGGCAGTGTTCCAGTCGCTTTGCGATCTCTGGGGATGTCCCCACATCGATCTCTTTGTGACTCGTTGGAACCATCAGGTGGACACTTTCCTGTCCCTGTGTCCAAATCCTCTGGCTTTTGCCGTGGACGCTCTGTCACTCGATTGGAACGGTCTCGTCGGCTACGCCTTCCCGACGGTTCCGATTCTGTCTCAGGTTCTAGCCAAAATTCGAACCTGCAGTTGTCGAATCATTCTGATCGCTCCCCTGTCGCCTCAGCGGGTGTGGATCAATCGGCTCCGCTCGCTGATGGCCGCGGTTCTGGCACGTCTCCCGCTACGTCACGACCTTCTTTGTCAAGGTCGCCCGAGGAGGTTTCACGTCAACCCAACTTCATTGTGCCTTCACACATATCTTTTGTCAGGTCCTGTCTCCTCCGTAGAGTTTTTTCGAGACCAGCAGTGGAGTGCATTTCTTCTTCAAGGAGGCACTCCACTGGTTTAGCTTATGCGGCTAAATGGAAGGTCTTCTGTCGATGGTGTGCTGATCACTCTGTTGATTATGCCAATCCTTCAATTTTCACAGACTGCGGAGTTTCTGGTATATCTGTTTGATTCTCGGGGTCTCCAGCCTGTTACCATCAAGAGTTACAGGTCCATGCTTTCCGAGACTTTTTCTTATGTGGGGAAGCATCGTATCGGCACTAATCCTTACCTCTCCAAGCTTGTTCGGCACTTTTTCTTTGAAAAGGCCTCAGACTTTGCAGCTTACCCCATGATGGAATCTTTCGCGGGTGCTGCTTTGCTGGGGGGGGGGGGGGGGGGGGGGGGGGGCCATTCGAACCTTTATCTCAGGTGGATATGCATTTTCTCACATATAAGACGGCGTTTCTGATGGCGTTTGCTTCTGCCAGATGGGTTAGTGAGCTTCACGCCCTCTCGGTTGACCCGGCCTTTTTTAGGAGCTCTCCCAACAGTGTTACTTTTACCACTGATTGCTCTTTTCTGGCCAAGAATCAGTTACCAGATACTACTCCTCCTATCTGTATCGGTTCTTCCTTCTGTTGAGGGTAATCGCCCTTTGCTCTGTCCGGTCCGTGCTATTCGCATTTATCTCGATCAGACACGTTTCATACGGAAAGGCAGGAAACGTTTTTTTCTGTCTCTTATTCCGGGTCGACAGAAGATCTCTCCTCAATCCATTTCTCGATGGATTTGTCTTGCTATTCGTACGGCTTACGGTCGTTTAGCAGCTGGCGATTGTATTACCAATCGTATTTCTGCCCACGAGGTGCGGGCATTGTCCACCTCTTGGGCTTATTCTAACTCCGTCAAGTTGTCGGATGTTATGCAGGCAGCCTACTGGAGAAATGCCTCTACTTTCTCCATCTTCCATCTGCGCCAGTTGCAGGAGCAGTCGGAGGACCTTTTTGCCTTGGGTCCTTTTTCTTCTGCTCAGGCTGTTGTCTGCCCTAGCAATTAGGCTTCTTGAAGGTCAGTTTCAGCCTTGCGCTATTACTGCCCTTTTCTGTCTGTGTGTCACGCAGGCCCATATGTCTCCTTTCATTGTCCTTTACCAATGATTGCGACGTTATGGTTGATAAGCCTCGGGACCTCTTCCTTCTGCTTCACGGTTCCAGTGCACTGGGGTTATGTGTGGGTTGGTTATGCGATTCCCTCCAGCCTATTGTCTATTCAACCTGTAGTAAACAATTGTGAGTAGGTTGATAAGAAATCTAAATTTTATAGTAAATTTCCTTTCTTATTATACCTACCACAATTGTTTACATGGAGGCCCTCCCGTCTTCTTTACGGGTAAAGAATCCTTCCTCCCCGCTGATCACATAACTCTAACGGTGACGGATTCAAAAAGAATGAGTCTTTTAATGACGTATATGCGCACTAGCAACGGAAGTCGTGGAGTTGTACTTGGGAGAGAGCATCCCGTACTGGGTCTGTGCCGGTTGCTCTCGACCTAGTTTTGGCTTATTTTTTCTTGGTGCTTTTGTACCACTTTTCTTTCCCAAATTGCTTGGGAAAGACAAAAATAGAGAGTATATTATCCGAGTTAGGGACTTCCACTGTTGTGCAATCCTGTAGTAAACAATTGTGGTAGGTATAATAAGAAAGGAAATTTACTGTAAAATTTAGATTTCCCAACAATTCCCAGCATTTTCGCTAGCCCCTCTTCGCTTTCTGACACTAGCACCATATCGTCTGCAAAAAATAGCCCTGGGATCTTCAAGTCCCCAACTGCTACCCCCTCGTCGCTATGCAGGAGTTCATCTCCTAAACCTTTGATGTACAATGCAAAAAGAATTGGCGAAAGGATACACCCCTGTTTTAGGCCTATCTCCATGGGCATGTGTTTCGTTGTTATGTTACCCAGGTTAAGTTCACACTGTACATCTTTATATAATGCTTTCATAATTCCAACAAACTCGCCTCCCAGGCCCAGAGCCTCTTACTTGTGCCACATACCCTCCCTTCATACTCTTTCGTATGCCTTTTTAACATCCAAATGGCCATAAACATCTCTTTTTTTTGCTTTTGCGGATTCTATCATTTGGGATAGCGTGAAAATGTGGTCAGTGACTCTCCTTCCCTTCCTGAAGCCATTCTGGATCTATCCCAAGAAACCCTTCTCCTCAATCACCTCCTCTAATCTCCCATACAGGACTTTACAGAAAACTTTTCCAATGTTGCTACTGACAGAGATCCCTCGATAATTATCCAAAACGTCTTTTTCCCCCTTTTTGTGAATAAATGTCACTTTGCTTTCTCTCCACTCATTTGGGACCTCTTGTTTTTCTATGGCTAAATTGAATAGGACAGTAAGGCTTTCCAAGATTACCTCTCCCCCTTTTCTGATAAACTTGTTAGGAATTTCGTCCACACCTCCCGCTTTTCCATTCCTTAATTTTGAGATCACCTTTCGCACCTCTTCCATTTTAATTTTGCTGCACACGAAGTTCGATAGATTTTCCTCGACCTGGTTTGGACACTCCGGTGGGTTCCCCATGCCCCATCACTTATCATTTACCTTTTTCCAGTGCTTGACTAGTTCTAATGCGATTTGATCTTGATCGTCTGTAACTTTGCCATCTACTTTAATACTCTGTGGGTTACTTCCTTTGTTTTGTTTATTCACCTATTTCCAAAATATGTTCGAACTCGACCCCCCTGTCATTCTTATCGTCCTAATAAGACTGCTATTTCGCACTCTCCGAATATCATCTTTAATCTTGTTTACTTTATTTCGTGCTTGTTGGTATTCTTCCTTTGCTACCGTGGCCTCATTGCTTTCCGCCCCCTTAAATTTTCTACTTCTCCTGTAGGCCTATGCAGCACATTTAGCTTTTCTACCCTTTATGGCCCTTTTCAGTTCTTCGTTCACTCTGTACCCAAGTTCCCGTGTTGGCACCCTAATCTTTCCTACACTTTCCTTCCCTGCCTCCACTAGGCTCGCAACTATGGCATCGGCCATCTTCTGGACACAGCCCCCCTTGTGTACGTTTGCAAACTTTGGTTTCAATTTTTTTTCTTCAGTCGGCATCCTTATTGAGTTCCCAAATCTCCTTGAAGCTTCCTTTGCTTTTTACTAGGTTTTTGGCCCTGATCATCACTATAATCAAGTTGTGATCATTATCCACCTCCATTTTACCCTCATCATCCACTTCTACCCCTATCACCTCCCTCCATAAATTAATATCTGTGAGAATATAGTCGATTATTGATTTTCTGTCGTTCCTCTCCCAGGTCCATTTCCCCTTGCACCTCGCATCCCTGTTCAGAATCTTCAGACCAAGCTCATTTGTGAAGTTCAACAGCTTTCTCACATTCCTGTTGACTTTCTTGTCCCCGCCCTCTATGCCTTCTTCCTTATCACCTATGTGTCCATTAAAGTCACCCATCAGAATTATACCGAGCCCAATGTTTTCAAGTTCTGTGATATTGGACCTTAGTGTTCAGTATATCGAGTAATTCCACTCTGGTTTGCTTCCCTCCACCGCACAGTACACAATCCCAAGGGCAATACTTTTGTTTCTTAGATTGATCTTTACCCATCCAATTTCTTTCGATACCTCAGCCAAGGTGCTGACATCTTCCAGGTCTGTGATCAGCGATGGTTTTAAATCCTCTTTAATGTACATGCCTACCCCGCCCCTTTTTTCTGGTCTTCCGTTCGCTCTACACCTATCCACACCCACCCCCTTACTTGGTCTACCTGTTCCTCATCATGACATGTCTTACCCACATCTCGCTTAAGCCCATGACATCAAAGTCCTCTGCCACGATCAATGCCGCAATTTCACTTACTTTCCGGTGGAGACCCTGGATGTTGCTATAACCCACTTTCTGGGTACCGAGATTCATTGGCTTCTTCCTACTGGTTTCATTGTTTTCTGGCGCTAGCCTTGGTAAACTTATTCTGTCTCCCTCACTCTTGTTCACCCCACCTGTGTCCACTCTTGTTATACTTGTCTCTGGCCTCCCACCCCGCTCCTCTCCAAAAAAGGCTCCGCTACCCGTAGAATTTTATCCCCCAGTGACTTGTGAAAACACGCATCCATGCCTGTTCAGCATGAATAACCAAATGTTATAAGCTAGCCACTTACCACTGTCCAGTAAAATGCTGTTAATTGAATAGGTACTGTGCTGTTGAAAAAACACTCGGTCAACAGGAGTATTCAATTAAGAGGACTTTGGTCATTTTCCTATATTCTAATGATATACTAAGCAGTTATTCTATTATATTTGTAATAACTTAAATGCATAATTGTTGGAACCCCCAGAAAGTGAAGAAGTGTTTATTTACTGGTAAAATAGGACCTAGTCACCAATGCTTGGGGTGGAAGTCCTCTAGAATTTGCAACATGGCTATGAACAATTGACTAAACCTGATTTTATCCTCATGTCCCCCCCCCCCCCCCCCCACATGCACCCATACAAAAAAGAAGATCTATCCAGGTACTCCTCAAAGCCTGTCCAACAAGCTTTTGGTCCTAACACCAGCTCACC
The DNA here is from genome assembly GCA_031216915.1 of Pictodentalium vernedei. Classification (NCBI taxonomy): domain Eukaryota; kingdom Metazoa; phylum Mollusca; class Scaphopoda; order Dentaliida; family Dentaliidae; genus Pictodentalium; species Pictodentalium vernedei. The sequence goes on from CM062297.1 coordinate 816,068,824, forward strand.
AGTTTCTATTGCAATTTTTTAGCACCCTTCCCCAGGTGAAGCTGCTCCCCTGCTTCAGTCCCAATTCTAGATCTTCATTCTCAATGGAATAATTCCCCATTAGCTCTGTATAGCCTGTCAAATGAGCTCTTGGCCCTAACTCCAGCTCACCAGTTTCTGTTGCAATTTTTGAGCACCCTTCCCCAGATGAAGCTACTCCCCTGCTTCAGTATCAATTCTAGTAGATCTTCATTCTCGATGGAATAATTCTCCATTAGCTCCCTAACCTGCCTTTTCCATCCTGTCTGGATCTTGGTGCCCCATACATAGTTAAATGCCACTTTGAGCCATTTAATGTGTGGAAGCTTTACAGATAATTCAGGTAGCATTCAACATAATAATGTGTGGTACAGTGGAACCAACTTAATTCTATATCTCTTAACTGAATAACCCTGTTAATTGAATATAATTTCCCAACACAAAACCATTTACCATACCTCCAGTACAAATTTCGCCTGTTAAATGAATATAGGTTATAGAATAAACTCCTGTTAATTGAATAAAAAATTATGTAACCTATCGAGAAATTACCCTGACTCGCCCCAGTTTTCCTTTGTTTGTAGACCTATTTGGCCTCAGTACATCCAATACATGCATTTAATCTATTATAATTTTATCTTGTTTGACAGAGCTCGTGGAGCTCTGTCAAACAAGATATAATAGAATAAATGATAAGTTTATCTCTAGAATACAGGAAAGTGAGACAATCCCTGTTAATTGAATAATTTTCATTGGCAAAGTGTCTATTCAATTAAGAAGGTTACACTGTATTGCCTTTATTAGTTTTATTTACCCATTTCCAAAATACATTGGACTTTGTTGATCCACCTTTTTCCAAATGGTTTTAACAAGGCTACTAGTCCACTGTTTCCTATTTTTATCCTTTATTACATTAACTCTTTTTTTTTAGATATTCATATACTTCTTTGGAACTTTTTATGCTTGTATCATTCACCCCTCAAGTTTTCTATTTCTTCAAAATGCAGCATATTTTGTCTTTCTCACCTTGGTTCTTGTGTGCATTACTCAGTTTATGAACCAATACTGATGAAATCGCATACATGATCACAAGAACACATTCTTTCCAGTTTTTAGATTGCAGCAATTTTAAACTAAATTACCTCCTCTTGAACTTAGATTTATTAATATTATTGATTTCCATATGAAATGGATAACTTCATGCATTCAATGCATACCACCCTCCTGAGTCAAATGAATGGGAGGATGGAGCAGGAGAAACTGATAGCTACAATCGGCACCTGATTCACATCTAACACTTAAGCTGTTGAGTATTTTCTTCATGAAATTCAGTCATGGCTGCAGCAGGCCTCGAAATAACAAGATTTTGATAAACCTTCCAGCAGGTTGCCTCATTTGACAATTTTTAACCTGTTGATCGGTTACCAAGATTTTTTTCATAAACCTATTGGTTAACCATTGCATTAAAAGTATTAATACTGACAAAGCTTCTGACATACCCATCTACTACAGTTCCTCCCAAATTAGTTTGGCGTTTAGACACAAGGGACCCAAGGCAGGAGCAGTACAAAACAGGTACATACACAATGCCCCCCCCCCCCCCCCCACATGCACACGCACATTCACGTATGCATGCATTAACATTTGTTGTTCTTTGCTTTATATGATTTTTGTGTCTAATAAAAATTAAAGAATTTTAAGTGTCTATTTTGCTGTGTAGCTTATTATTTCAGAAACCCAAACACATTTGTCTCGAATTGGGAGTGGGAATTGGGCAATTGTGTGGGGATGGCATCATGGGGGCATATACCGTTGATGGACGTCTGTATTACGAATACATTGAACTTTAGGGCATGGGAGTTGCATTGGCAGTCTCTGATTAACATTGGAAAAGAAACAATTGTAAATCGTATCTACCTTCCCCTACATTTTGGAATCCGGAGAATGTAATCCAAAGTTCCAAACTAAAACTTTATTTGTGCCACAATGTTCGAAATCATTTGGAAAAACCCATGTTCACAACCATGCTGGCTGTTTATTCAAATGGAATAAGCACGTAAATAAGAAGTCAGTATTGGTGAATAAAAGACATTTCCATAATGTGTTCGAAAAATTTTCTCATGGATTGGTTGGGTAAAAAGGGGCGGAATGCAAATAATTAACAGCTCATTTGATTTTCAACATGTCTCCTTTTTATTGTATCGAAGACTTATTTTCAGCTTCGCGCAGTGCGAGAGTTAATACCTCACGTGCGGGAAATGTATTAACGAAGCAGTTAGCTCCCTTTAGCAGTAACAGACAATCGTCTTTCTCAGCAATCTATAGATTTATACCCCCACAAGTACAGTAATGATTGAAACACGCTGTATGATAACCACATGAGCATTTTGTTCTCGTTTTGTTCACTGCAGTGCTTCTTTTAAATCAGTGGGAGGAAAAACGTTGAAAACTTTTCTCATCCCGTAACAATACCTTCGTCGGCCATTGGTGTGATTTTTGGTTAACCAATCGAGCGTTCGCCTGAAAATAAATCTGCGTAACCGATAGGCGAACGATACGATCGTTCGCCTCTTATTTCGAGGCCTGGCTGTTGTGATTTTGATGAAAAATTGAAACAAATGAATCCCAGCTATCATTCAAGGTATGATTGGTCTAATTTACAGTGATACACTGTGTTGAACAGAAGCCAACTTGTACCCTTCTTGTTGGCAAGAATATTGGGTTCCTGTCGGGAATGTCTGCCAGCAAAATGCAAAGAGTTAAAGAAGTCTCTGGGTAACACTGCATCATGTTTATATGCTTTTTCTTATGGAACAGGATAATAACCTTATCACCTTCTTTGCTTGCTGAAGTCTTCTGGCCCAAAAAGCACAATGGGGAATTCATTTTTTTGCCACACAAAACAAGTCACTGCCAACCCAAAAGTTATTTTTGAGGAGCTCAGATATCGACTTTGTGATGATTCCATGAAAGTATCTTACATTCTTTCAGTGTGTGCCCTGCTTCAGCACATATTGTATTAGACAATCCAAAAGCCAATTATAAAAATGGCAACAGGTTTTTTTTTTTTAAATTTTGTCAGCTATTGTGAAACAGTTTGTGTTGAAAAATTAGTGTGGATTCAAATTTCACTGGTTGAGATTGTTTAATGCTTTAGCAATGTTTTAGCATTGCAGATGGCACCCTGTTTGCACTGAAGCAAGATTTTTAATTTTTTATAATGCACTCTCTCAAACAAGAGAAACAGAACTGAATACTATCTCATCACAACAAATTCTGCAACTGTTTTTTTTAATATTTTTTATTGATATTTTGTCAACAATCCAGAGTCTACTTATATGACATTAGTACCTGATTGTGGTACCTGTAGGAGCAGTGGGAAGTGGAAAAGGTCTTTGTTAATCCAGTACAAAAATTCTGTTTACTTGTAAAATAATTCCTGGTATCCAATGCCTGGGGTAGAAGTCCTTTGAAGTGGGTGTGATAGGTATGAACCATTCACTAAATTTAAATTTATACTTGTGGTGTGCTATGACATAGCCAAGATTCTAAAAGTGACTTTAAACCCCGGTAGATACTAATAATCTTGAAACCTGAATGGGTTGAACAGGCAGGCTTGAACAAAAATATATTGTTTTGAAAATCGTTAAAAACATTTAAGTTTTTTTTGCATCACTGCTGAATGTTGAGGAAGCAGAGGATAAGTGGATGAAGTTCTTTGCCTAAAAATGCAATTAACTACAGCTGTGTTCATGTTTGGATATATTCTCCGAAACATTTATTCATGACATGTGACAGATAATTTTTTCCTTTCAAGTTTCTCCTTTTTATTTCACGATCCCCAATTTTTACGGCAGAAAATGTTGTGTGAGGATCCCCAAACAACATAATGCAAACATAATATTTCACACAAACAGTTTCCTGTGAGAAACATTGAGTATTGTTCAACCTGATCCTGTCTGTATCATGGGAGGTAACCCAAAGATTTTCTCTGCATATCATGGGAGATAATTTATCCATTCTTCCCATGAAAACATGTTTTCAAACCTTTTTGTTCACCAAAAATTACTTTCGTCCTGTAAGGCCTAAAATTTTTTATAAATTGTTCATTTTTGCTAGGTGTAGGGGAATCTGTAGGGGGAAAACAAAGGCCAGTTTCTTAGGAGCAAATTCCCTTTCCTTCCTATAGTGTATGGAACAAACCTTATAGGCCACATCTCTCTCAAGATCAGTTCCAAATTTCACCTGTGGCTTTGGGTCAGTGTCTAGATGGGAGCTATCAATTTTTTTCGAATTTCATTGAAAAACATGGCTGCCAGTGGCTATTTTGTATTTGGATGTAAATTTTCCAACAATTCCTTTAGCACACCCTATAGGATGCAGCTCTCACCCGATCAGTTCCAAGTTTCACATGTGGCTTTGGGGCAATGTCCAGATGGGAGCTGTCAACATTTTCTGAAATTCGTTAAAAAAATATGACCGCCAGTGGCCATCTTAAATTTGGCATATAAATTGTCAACAATTCCATTAGCACAGGCTACAGGCTGCATCTCTCACCCAATCTTTTTCAAATTTCATATGTAGCTTTGGTGTGATGTCTCAATGGGAGCTATTGAATTTTTCTGAATTTTGTTGAAAAACATGGCTGCTAGCAATCATCATGGATTTGGATATAAAATGTCCAACAATTCCTTTAACACACACTACAGGCAGCAGCTCTCACCCGATCAGTCCCAAATTTCATATATGCCTTTGGGGAAATGTCTAGATGGGAGCTATCTAATTTTTCCAAATTTCATTGAAAAACATGGCTGCCAGCGGATATCTTAGAATTGTCATATAAACTGTCAACATTTCCATTAGCACAACCTACAAATTGCATCTCTCACCTGATCTTTTTCAAATTTCATAATTAGCTTTGGTGTGATGTCTAGATGGGAGCTATCGAATATTTCTGAATTTTGTTGAAAAACATGGCCACCAGCAGCCATCTTGGATTTGGATATAAATTGTCACCAATTCCATTAGCACACCCTACAAGCCGCACCTCTCACCTGATCTTTTTTTTTTATTTTATATATAGCTTTGGTGTGATGTCTAGTTGGGAGCTATCAAATATTTCTGAATTTCGTTCAAAAATATTGCCCCAATAGCCATCTTGGATTTGGCATATGAATTGTCTAAAATTCCATTAGCACACCCTGCAGGCCGCATCTTTCACCCAATCTCTTTCAAATTTCATATGTAGTTTTGGAGTGATGTCTAGATTCGACCTATGTAATTTTTCTGAATTTTGTTCAAAAACATGGCCGCCAGTGGCCATCTTGGATGTTGCATATAAATTGTCAACAATCCCATTAGCACACCCTACAGGCCACATCCCTCACTCCATCTTTTTCAAAATTTCATATGTAGCTTTGGTGTGATGTCTAGGTGGGAGCTACCAAATTTTTCTGATTTTGGTTGAAAAAAATGGCTGACAGTGACCATCTTGGATTTGGCATATACATTGTTGACCCTACAGGCTGCACCTCTCACCCGATCTTTTTCAAATTTTATATGTAACTTCTGTATGATGTCCAGATGGGAGTTGTCAAATTTTTCTGCATTCGATTGAAAAAGATGGCCACCACCAGCCATCTTGGATTTGATATATAAATTCTCAACAGTTCAATTAGTACACCCAACAGGGCCCATCCCTCACCCGATTTTTTTTTTTTATTTCATTTTTAGCTTTGGTGTGAAGTATTTTCAAAAGAAACTTGAGTGAATGATTTGGCATTACTGGATCTTTTTATTTAGTTCAGTCCCTTCTTGGACAAGTTGAGCTGCAGTGTCATTGACACTTTCATATTTTTTAATTATGCATTGTTGGTGTCTAGATAAAGCTACCTTTTGATTTTGGACTAGTCAGCTTAACGAAGATGGCCGCCAGTGGCCAATTCATTATGGTGGCCATCTTGAATTTGGTTTCTGCCCAATAACTAATGAATATTGACTCAAATCAATTTCATTTTTAGCTCAACTTGACAAAGTCAAGCTGAGCTATTGCCATCACTTCTCGTCCGTCGGCGTACGTACGTACGTTAGTATGTTAGTACGTTAGTACGTACGTCCACAATTTCCTTTGGCACACCTCACAGGTCGCATTTATGATCAGATTACTTTGAAACTTGGCATGCTTGTTTGGGGTGACCTCTAGATGGGAGCTATCGATTTTCTTCAATTTCCGTCAAAAAATGTTGCCGCGGCCAACGTTCTTAGAACTTAGTTTAGTCAAACCACAATATTTCCCTTTGGCACACCCTACAGGGCACATTTATGATTTGATTGCTTTGAAACCTGGTATGTTTATTTAGGGTGACCTCTAGATGGGAGCTATCGATTTTCTTCAATTTCCGGCAAAAAATGTTGCCACGGCCAACGTTCGTAGAACTTAGTTTAGTCTGACCTCAATATTTCCCTTTGGCACACCGTACAGGGTACATTTATGATCGGATTGCTTTGAAACCTGGTATGCTTGTTTGGGGAGACCTCGAGATGGGTGCTATCGATTTTCTTCAATTTCTGTCAAAAAATGTTGCCGCGGCCAACGTTCTTAGAACTTAGTTTAGTCAGAAGACTCAATATTTCCCTTTGGCACACCCTACAGGGTACATTTATGATCGGATTGCTTTGAAACCTGGCATGCTTGTTTGGGGTGACCTCTAGATTGGAGATATCGATTTTCTTCAATTTCCGTCAAAAAATGTTGCTGCAGCCAATGTTCTTAGAACTTAGTTTAGTCAAACCACAATATTTCCCTTTGGCACACCCTACAGGGCACATTTATGATTTGATTGCTTTGAAACCTGGTATGCTTATTTAGGGTGACCTCTAGATGGGAGCTATCGATTTTCTTCAATTTCCGGAAAAAATGTTGCCACGGGCAGTGTTCGTAGAACTTAGTTTAGTCAGACCTCAATATTTTCCTTTGGCACACCCTACAGGGCCCATTTATGATCAGATTGCTTTGAAACCTTGTATGCTTGTTTGGAGAGACCTCTAGATGGGAGCTATCGATTTTCTGTAATTTCTGTCAAAAAATGTTGCCGCGGCCAACGTTCTTAGAACTTAGTTTAGTCAGAAGACTCAATATTTCCCTTTGGCACACCCTACAGGGTACATTTATGATCGGATTGCTTTGAAACCTGGCATGCTTGTTTGGGGTGACCTCTAGGTGGGAGCTATCGATTTTCTTCAATTTCCGGCACAAAATGTTGCCGCGGCCAACGTTTTTAGAACTCAGTTTAGTCAGACCACAATATTTCCCTTTGGCACACCCAACAGGCCACATTTATGATTTGATTGCTTTGAAACCTGGTATGCTTGTTTGGGCAGACCTCCAGATGGGAGCTATCGATTTTCTTCAATTTCCGTCAAAAATGTTGCCGCAGCCAACGTTCTTAGAACTTAGTTTAGTCAGAAGACTCAGTGTTTCCCTTTGGCACACCCTACAGGGCACATTTATGATTGGATTGCTTTAAACCTTTCATGCTTGTTTGGGGTGACCTCTAGATGGGAGCTATCGATTTTCTTCAATTTCCATCAAAAAATGTTGCCGCAGCCAACATTCTTAGAACTTAGTTTAGTCAGACCACAATATTTCCCTTTGGCTCACCCTACAGGGCACATTTATAATTAGATTGCTTTGAAACCTGGTATGCTTATTTACGGTGACCTCTAGATGGGAGCTATCAATTTTCTTCCATTTCCGTCAAAAAATGTTGCCACGGCCAACGTTCTTAGAATTTAGTCTAGTCAGACCACAATATTTCCATTTTATACACCCAACAGGGCACATTTATGATCGGATTGCTTTGAAACCTGGCATGCTAGTTTGGGGAGGCCTCTAGATGGGAGCTATCGATTTTCTTCGGTTTTTGTCAAAAAATGTTGCCACTGGCAAAAAAAAATGACATTGGTACCAATGATCTTCATTTTTGCCATTTCATTTATAACTTACCAAGTTCAAGTTTGTCAAGTTGAGCTACAGTGTCTTTGACACTTTCATTTGGTTATGCATTATTTGGTGTCTAGAGAAAGCTTCCTTTGGATTTTGGATTATCTAGCCAATTCAACCAAATCAATATGTCCGCCATGGTGGCCATATTGAATTTGGTTTCCATCCAATAACTAATCAATGCCGACTCTAATCAATTTTTTTAGCTGCTCACCTGACTGAAAGTCAGGGAGAGCTTAAGTGATCACTTTCTGTATGTCGTCTGTCCAACCATCTGTCATCCATCCAGCATGAACTTTACATTATCGACTCATCATAAACCACTGGACCAAATTGAACCAAATTTGATATGCACGTTCCTTTTCATATGTCAATTCAGTTTGTTCAAATAAAGTTGCCACAAGGGGCATTATTCTAATAGCACCCATAGATAGGTTTCCAAAATTAAAAAAATCTTCTCCAGAACCATCAATTAGAATCTCCTGATATTTTGGTATATAACATCTCAGGGGTGGGGGTCAGATTCAAGTTTGTTCAGATAGAGTCCCTAAGCCCAAATTTTAACTTAGTGCAATATGAAGGAATTTCTTTAAAAATCTTCTTCAGATCCACTGGTCAGAATGCTTTCACATTTGGTATACAACATCTCTAGGAGGGTCAGATTCAAGTTTGCTCAAATTGGGTCCATGGGTTAATATTTGGGCTCTCTATTGGAATCCAAAGTTTATCTTAGTGCAATATGAGGGAATTTCTTTAAAAATCGTCTTCTTCAGATCCACTGGTCAGCATCCTTTCATGTTTGGTATACAATATCTCGAGGAGCGTGAGTTTCAGGTTTGTTCAAATCGGTTACCTGGGTAAATATTTGGGCTTTCGAATATGAGCTTAGTGCAAAATGAGAAATTTAGAATAAAATCTTTTTGTCTAGATCCTGCAGTCAGAATGCTTTGATATTTGGTATTTGATATCTCTAGAGGGGTCAGATTCAAGTTTGTTCAAATTGGATATTTGGACTCCTTATGGGACCCCAAATTTTAACTTAGTACAATCAATATGAGGAACATTCTTTAAAAATCTTCTTCTTCAGATCCACCAGTCAGAATCCTTTCATTTTTGGTATACTACATCAATAGGGGAGTCAGATGCATATTTGTTCAAATTGAGCCCCTGGGTCATTAATTTGGGCTACCTATGGAAACCTGAGTTTTTTCAGAGTTAGTTTATAACATCTCAAGGGTGATCAGATTCAAGTTTGTTCAATTTGAGTCCCGGACTTAATATTTAGACTTTCTAATGGGGTGGGGGGGGGGGGGGGCAGGTGGAGGGAGCAGGTTAGGCTCAAGTTTGTTCAAATCCATTCCTCAGTGTTTTTCCATAAAACTTGCCTTTCATGACTTCATTCCTTTGTAATGTTCATGAACCATGTCTGACTGAATGTGACTCCAAATACCTCTTTGAACCACTTTGTCAGGTGAGCAATTAAGGCCCCTTGGGGCCTCTTGTCTTTGAATTCTGCATTGTTGGTGTCTAGAGGAAGTCAAGATAAGCTGTTGCCATCACGCGTGCGGAAGTCTGAGTCTGTTCACATTTTCCTTTAGCACAGGCTACACCCCGTAGTTTTTGTCCGATCATCATGAAATTTCATATGAAGGTTTGAGGTCATGTCTAGATGAGAACGTCCCTCTTTTGGTCGTGATCGGTCAACCGTGCTGGCTGCCCGAGCCCAAAACCCCAAAACATTAGCACAGTCTACCAGTCGTATTTATGAAGGGATTTTAATGTAACTTGGTAGGATGCCTCTGTATAATATCTAGATGAGAATGTCCCCTTTTGGTCATGATCTGTCAACCGTGATGGCTGCCCAAGCCCGAAACCCAAAAACTTTTAGCACAGTCTACAGGTCACATTTAAGATGGACAGATTTCATTGTAACTTGGTAGGATGACTCAGTATGATGTCTAGATGAGAACTTCCCCATTTGCTTGCGATCTGTCAACCGTGACAACTGCCCAAGCCCAAAACCTTTAGCACAGTCTGCAGGTCATATTTAATATGGAAGGATTTCATTGTAACTTGGTAGGATGCCTCCATATGATGAGAACGTCCCCTTTTGGTCGCGATCATTCAGCTGTGACAGCTGCCCGAGCCCAAAACCCGAAAACCTTCAGCTCAGTCCACAGGTCGTATTTATGGAGGTATTTCATTGTAACTTGGTAGGTTGATTCCATATAATGTCTAGATGATACGTCCCCTTTTGGTCACGATTGGTCAACTATGATGGCTACAGGAGCCCAAAACCTGAAAACCTTTAGCAGTCTACAGGTCATATTTATGAAGGGGTTTCATTGTACCTTGGTAGGATAACTCCATATAATGTCTAGATGAGAATGTCCCCTTTTGGTTGCGATTGGTCAACTGTCACGGCCACAGGGGCCCCAAGAACATTTATCACAGTCTACAGGTCATATTTATGAAAGGATTTCATTGTAACTTGGTAGGTAGGATCACTCCAGATAATGCCTAGACGAGAAATTTCCCATTTGGTTGCGAACATTCAACCATGACGGCTGCCCGAGCCCAAAACCAAAAAAACTTTAGCACAGACTACAGGTTGTATTTATGAAGGGACTCGTTTTGGAATAATTAGTGATGAATCGATTATCAAAACTTGCTATCAACCGATTACCGGTTATTTCTCTGCCAATTCCAATGGTTGAAGTAGGACACTGAAGAAAATCTGTTGGTGCCTGTTAAACTACAGAATTTCGTTGATAAATCATCAATTACGAAATCTTAATACCACATAAGTTCTCAGCGTATGCATATTTAGTGCGGGGCAATATTAGCTGAAATAATATTTGCATTTTGGTTGGGGTGTGGGGAAAAGATCGTTATTAATGATACATTCACACGATATTGTTCTCGTGAAGATTGTGTTTTATTCCAGTAAATAGTGTTAATACGGTTTTGTGTAAGGATACAATACACTTGACTGTAATCGGCAGGAATATACTGAGCAAATATACTTTGTGTCTTAAATGAATAATAATTTTGATGTTAATGTGTGATGTGAAGTCGTATGACGCATGGTTTACATGTTTGTCAGAATGTATTATTCAGTGTTCTTTTTAGTCCCCTACCAGCATCGCCGGAGGGGACTATAGGTTTGCACTCTGTCCATCCATCAGTCTGTCAGTCTGTAGGTCTGTCAGTCTGTAGGTCTGTCAGTCTGTCAGTCATACTTTAGTTTTCCAGAGTTTTTTTGGAAACGCTTCAACGGAATGATTTCATTTTTGGCAAACCACTATAGAATGATGACTTACAGATCAAATTTGAGTTTCATGCTGATTGCATTATTCTTGTGTGAGTTACGGCCCTTGGAAATATGGGAAAAAGCACCAAAATATCAGTTTTCCTGAGTTTTTTTTGCAAACGCTTCAACGGAATGATTTCATTTTTGGTAAACTACTATAGAATGATGACTTACAGATCAAGTTTGAGTTTCAAGCTGATTGCATTATTCTTGTGTGAGTTACAGCCCTTGGAAATATGGAAAAGCACCAAAATATCAGTTTTCCGGAGTTTTTTGGAAACGCTTCAATGGGATGATTTCATTTTTAGTAACCTACTATAGAATGATGACTTACAGATCAAGTTTCATTTACACTCTGTCCATCTATCCATCCGTCAGTCAGTCTGTCGGTCATACTTTAGTTTTCCGGACTTTTTTTGGAAATGCTTCAACGGAATGATTTCATTTTTGGTAACCTACTATAGAACAATGACTTACAGATCAAGTTTCATTTGCACTCTGTCCATCCATCAGTCTGTCAGTCAGTCTGTCAGTCATACTTTAGTTTCCGGACTTTTTTGGGAAATGCTTCAACCGAATGATTTCATTCTTGGTAACCTTCTATAGAACGATGACTTACAGATCAAGTTTGAGTTTCATGCTGATTGCATTATTCTTGTGTGAGTTATGGCCCTTGGAAATATGGAAAAGCGCCAAAATATCAGTTTTCTGGACTTTTCTTTGGAAATGCTTCAACATCTAGGTTATAACATTTGTTTAATTATTAATGCTCATTAGTCCGGTAGGAGACATTGTATTGCTTCAGCGATACGTGCGCTCTTGTTTCAACTTGTTACCTCCCTTGATGTGTTTCTCTAATGTTTACATGAACCCTACAATCTTCGGGAAATGGTGGCAGTCTCGTACCGATTGCCGTTGGTAAATTCCGTAATATCTCTGCTCCCCTTAATTCTTTAGTACAGTCTACACCTCATGTTATATTTATTGTAAACATGGCATACAGTAAACAAAACTTAACTTATTCCCAATTATCACAATTCTTGTTTTATCTCATAATCCTTTCATAAACATTGAACATTATCCTTTTCATCAAACACAACACCCAGACAAGTTAAGATACTGTGTCACTGAAACTTTCATTTGGTTATGCATCATTGGTGTCTAGAGGAAGCTTCCTTTCGATTTTAGATCAGATAACCAATTCAATATGGGCGCCATCTTGAATTTGGTTTCTGTCCAATAACTTATGAATGCTGATTCAAATCACTTTAATTTTTTTGTGATGCATTGTTGGTATCTAGAGAAAGCTTCCATTTCTAAAAGATATTTCTTGATATCTATCGACTCGATGGATATTGAGAAATATCCCTCAGTAACTTACTAAATAACGTCACCTTGAATGTCACCTTGAAAGAAACGATCAGCATATCTTTGTTATTGTCTTGAAACTGTTTGCAGTCGATTTGGGCTGAATATAGCACAGTAAAGTGTCATGTAGAATATAATGAAAAGAAAATCTACACTATTTTAGTGAACATGGCAAGTGCTTGTGGAAAATAAAACTTTCAGGTCCACACTCATGAGATAATTCCCGATATTCACTAAAACAGCATAGATATCTTCTATTTATTTCAGTTATCCAGAATAGTCAGGCAAAGATCCTACTGAAATACTGTTTACTGTACTGTGATTACAGAATTAAACAGAGAATTTGGACTGGATGCAAGCCAGAAAATAAGCAGACTGACATCTGCAAAATGAGGTCCCCAGAGGATGAATTTAGTGATGCTACCCATCACTAAATTTACCCTCTGTGAACCTCAATCTCAATCACAGTCTCAAAACTAAACAAAAGGAGGTACCCAGAGGATAAAATGACCCACTGTATGGGATAGCATCATCAGATTCACACTCGGGGGACCTCATTCTGCAAATGTCAGGCTGCTTATTTTCTGGCCTGACTGGATGGCAACTGTCTGCTTTCCTTCCACTGTACTGTAGAATCTCCAAGATAAATATAAAACATTCATCTCAGATGCTATTTTCATTTGGTTTTCTTGATTCAGTCACTCTGAATTTTGCAATATTCCATGAATGTAATCTTGTTCCACTGGTGGAAATGTTTAGTGACCTGATCGTGATCTGATTGAGAAAGAAACCACTATTGCAATCACAGTAATGTATATTTTAACCCCTAAGTTTCTGGAGATTTTTATTTACTTTTGCTGCACGTTTGACACTTTGGCACTTTTTAGTAGAGATGGGCGGTGTTGGAATTTTGAGTTCGGTATCGGTTTCGGTATTTTTGTGTGGGGATACCGCGGTATCGGTTCGGTATTCGGTATGTGACTTCAGATTCACTGATAGTACCAAAGGGGAATCCATGTCAGAAAAATACAAAATAAGTTGTTCTTGTATCATTCTATCACAGTGCTACACATGCCATTGTTGATGGGCTCAACATTGTCATTCTTTTGTCAACACAGATCATATCTACAGTAATTTGGTGACTTGTTCTAAATACGCCTTAACTTTTCAAGCTCCACTTAAGGCGTCTGTAATCATAGAATCATAGAATGTGTGTCCTGAAGATGTCATCGTTAGGTGGGCCTGATGGCAGTTGTAAAATTATCTGGTCAGTGATTTCTAGCCAAGTCTTGGCTGCCTGTTAAGGCAGCCAAGACTTGGCTAGAAATCACTGCTAAGCAACTGGACATGTACAGGTCGTAAACTATTGATAATTTAGTACAACTGCCCTGGTCCTTAAGGCTTAACAAAACTGAAAAATAAAATCAGTCACTTCTTTCATGAAAATGAACACTTCAACTGCTATCAATCCTCATCAAGGCCTTATAAATAGCGAATGCACAGGGAAAATTGAAAATACCGTTGGCTTCGGTATTAAAAGATTGGGTCGGTTCGGTTTTTCGGTGTCCCCATGATATCGGTATCGGTTCGGTTTTTCGGTATATTGCCCATCTCTACTTTTTAGCTCTCCTCCAAAACTGCTGAACTGATTCCACTAAAATATTATGCAAATGATGACTGGGGAGGGGCAATTCAGTTTTGTTAAAATTGATATGCTGCTCCTAATGAGGATGGGGTAAGGATACTAAGGAAAAACTGCCCCATGCAATTTTTAAAAAATCTTCTCATGATCCGATGGATGGAATAACTTGATATCTGGTTTTCAGCTTCCTTTTGAAGTATACACTCAAGTTTGTTCATGAAAAGTTTGAAGGGCAGTATTTTCAGTTCTTAGAGGGGCAAGATTTTTGGCTCCACCTAAAATTTCTCTTTTGAGAAATGAGGCCGATTTTAAACCATATTTGGTATATGGCATCATTGGTCATAAGTTCTTGATTCATATAAAAAAAATCTTTCTGAATCCCAATGGGAACCTCAGGAGCTAAAAATAATTTTTTTTTTAAATGCCCATGTTTCCAAAACCACACAGAATAGATAAATATTATTTGGCATGAAGGGGCGTGGTAGCATTGCGGTAACCGGTTCTCGTCAGATCACTGAAGTTAAGCAACATCGAGCCTTGTTAGTACTCAGATGGGTGATTGTATGAGTAATCGATTTGGACTCCTGCATTGTGTCCTTGGGTAAGGCACTTAACCCCGATTGTCCACATGGGGGCACGATGACACCATGCACTAAGGCATACTGCACGTCGATGGTGCGCATGTCTTCAACCAATCTAACCCTGCCTGTGCTGCAGTGCGGAGTTGGGGAGCTGGCAGCTGCTATGTGGTTCTCTCTGGGTACTCCGGCTTCCTCCACCCGTAAAACTGTCGCAGTCTTGATTAGCCATTGTGCATATAAGTATGTGACCTTAAACACCAATAAATAAATAAATAAATTTGGCATGAAGTATGCTTAGGTGCAGAAGAATGGAATGGGTAAAAAGATCGCAGTTGGTTGTGTCATAGGGTACCCTGTGGGGAATCAAAAAAAAATGCTGAGTCCGCATATTTTCAAAAATTAAAAAAAGTCTTCTCTAGAAACACAAGTTAGAATCTTGATATTTGATGTACAACATACATAGGAGGATCACATTCAAGTTTGTTTAAATCAAGTTCCTGGGTTCATGTTTGGGCTAACTGTGGGAGCCCAAATTTTAACTTAGTGCAATATGAGGAATATTGTTTGAAAATCTTCTGATCCATCTGTTAGAACCTTTTGATAATTGGAATACAGCATCTTTTTAGGGGTTAGATTCAAGTTTGTTCAAATAGAGTCCCTGGGTTCATAATTGGGCTCCTTATCAGAGCCAAGATTTTTTACTTAGTGTGATATGAGGTAAAATTCTTTGAAAATCTTCTTCCCATCCACCAGTGACTTATGATATCTAGTATTAAAAATCCTTATGGGACTCCTATTGAAGTTTGTTCAAAGCAAGTCCCTGGATTCATATTTGGACTCCCTTTGAGAGCCTGAATTTTAACTTACTGCATTGTGAGGAATGTTGTTTGAATATCGTCTTCTGCAGATTCACCAGTCAGAATCTTTTAATATTTAGAATACAGCATCATTATGGGAATTTGATTCAGATTTGTTCAAATCAAGCTCCAGGTTATATTTAGGCTCCCTGTTGGAGCCTGAAGTTCAACTTTGTGCAATACGTTAAATAATTATTTTAAAATCTTCTTTATGATAGGGGGGGGGGGGGGGGGGTACATTCAGATTTGTTCAAATCAAGTCCCCAAGTTCATATTTGGTCTCTATGAAAAAAAGATAATACAGTGGAACCTTGTTAATTGAATAGCCACTTTGCCAATGAAAATTTTTGAATTAACAGGAGTATTCATCTAACAGGGATTGTGTCACTTTCTTGTATTCTAGAGATAAACTTAGCATTTATTCTATTATATCTTGTTTGACAAGAGCTCTATGAGCTCTGTCAAACAAGATATAATAATAGATTGAATGCCTGTATTGGATTACTGAGGCCAAATAGATCTATAAACAAAGGAAAACTGGGGAGAGTCAGGATAATTTCTCGACAGGTTAAAAGATTTTTTTTTTCAATTAACAGGAGTTTACTCCATAACCTATATTCAATTAACAGGTCAAATTTGTACTGGAGGTATGCTAAATGGTTTTGTGTTGGGAAATTATATTCAATTAATGGGGTTATTCAGTTAAGAGATATACAATTAAGTGGGCTCCACTGTATGAATCAGACCCACTGAATATGAAGCCTTTATGTAAGGTATCTACACTTAAGACAGATACCTTACATAAAGGCCAGACAGGGATTTCCAACACTCTTCTACCAGTTAATGGTCTAAAACACTGCTAGAGTTCACCATGTTGTGTCATGGATAGGCCTAAAAATAAGCAGTCTGACATTTGCAAAATGAGGTCCTCAGAGGGTGAATTTGATGATGCTATCCCATACAGTGGACCAATTTATCCTCTGGGTACCTATTTCCATTTAGTTTTGAGACCCTGATTCAGACTGAGGTTCACAGAGGGTAAATTTAGTGATGCTACCCTGCTATGCAGGGTAGCATCACTAAATTCACCCTCTGGGGACCTCATTTTGAAGATGACAGTCTGGCTTGGTCATGGAAAAGTCATAGAAATTGTATAAGCTTTGCATGGAATTCCTGTGTGTAACAAAGGTAAATCACAAGTTTAAAGTGAGTTTTGAAATATAATTTTAATCAATCTTTAAATAGGAATGTACTTTACATACAGCTGAAAAAAGTTCACAACATTGAAAAAATGCTTGAAGCTAAAAAGTGAAGAACCATAATGAAAAGTATCAACAAAACAACAAATTAAACATGAGATGCTTAACAATTTCACATTTGAGAAACAAAGTTACTGAAGCGAATCACTTTTGAGCATATATTACAAGAAGAAGTGTGTTTATCATTTATTTTAATAGTAATTTCTTAAACTTTTGCCTAATGTAACATCCATGTCCAACACAAACAGAAAAAAATTGTCATTTCATAAATTTCATTATTTTTTTTTTTTAAAGTTCTACCCCTCTCATTGGAACAAGCTCATCAGGCTTTCTCCTGTGAGAGTTATTGCTATGTTTTTGAGGAACAAAATGAAATTTTCACTTATGCAAGAGGCAAGAGATGTTTTGGACTTATATAGTACTGTGAACACAAAACTGGACAGAGAATTTTGCCGAGATCATGACTGGGTCATGATCTGGTCAAAATTATGTCTGCTTATCTCCGCGCACTACTATTGAAGCTCACCTGTCCAAAAATAACTACAAGTTTATTGAATTATAGATGCTATTTTTGTTTGTTTTTTTATGCTGTTTTGATTCAGAGACATTTTTTTCTGATTGGGGTTTAATGACACTTTGACAGCCAGGGTCACCTTGTGTCGAACCGTTTTATGAGTGGAAATAAGCTATTAATTGAAAATAGAATATGTTTTCATTTTTGGAATTCATTTTAAACAAAATTTCCACAATCGTGTATAAGTATTTCCATTAGTTCCTTGAATCCTGCACCCTATGTAACAACATGTAACCAGCTCTGTGTATTTTACAGCTTTAGTCAGTATAAATTTTCATGTAGTTTGTGATATGGCAGTTACCAGTTTTTTTTTATAACCAGAAGGTGTGACTAACCCTGTGAAATGCACAGGGTTAGTCACACTTTCTGGTTATAAAAAAATTTCATTATTAACCAAGTAAATAACCCTGTGCACTGTACATTCTTAGTGTAAATCTGATCTATAGAAACTCTTTACCCATGTAATGGTCAAAACCAGCCAGTACTGTTCTCAAACTTAGTTTGTGACTCCTCATTAGAACGGATTGTGGAAAGTGTGAACTCCAAAAATGAAAACATGTTCTATTTTCAATTAATAGCTTGTTCAGAGGAAGCCGGAGTACCCAGAGAGAACTAATGAGTAGCAGCGAGCAACTGTCAGGCTCCCCAACATAGCAACTCTGCAGAAGCAAGGCTAGCATTGGTTAAAGACAACTGAATCTTTGACATGCATTACATCTTAGTACACAGCACCACCGTTCACCCACATGGGCAGTTGGGATTAAGTGCCTTACACATGGACATAATGCAGTTACCATGGCAGGGATCAAGCTGTGGACCTTTCGGTTGAAGTCTAATGCTGCAACCACTGAGCCACTATGTTCCCTTTTCAATCTATATCCAATGATGAAAGTGTGTTGCGATCTGATTGTGAAAAAAAACACTTTTGTGATTACAGTACTATAGTCATGTTAGGTAAAGAGTAAAAATAAAAGTGAACAAAATGAAGAGTTTCAGTTTATATGATTTCGTCAGAAATGATATTTCAATCGGCACATTATTAAATAGTGCTTTTGAAGGAAAAATAAATATCAGAGGTGAATGCTGAACATAAAAAACACAGGGTGATTTGATACCTGTCCTCCCAGTGTGTGAACATTCACCTACACACATGCTCGTCCAGTGTAAACTTGAAAACTCACTAATAGAGCCATGCAATTTTGAATTTGTAACTCGACTTTGGTTCCAGTTTTGGTTTTCAGTTTTCTTAAAAAACTCTTTTTTTTTATTCAGATTATTACAAAAATGAAGGCTTATATTTCAGAAGGTGTTGTATTTAGCATTCTATGTTCACACAGCTTAGGTTTATAAAACAAAACAAAACTCACTTTTAACTTTTTGCCTAAAGGATCCGCCTGCATAATTTTGAAATTTTGTTGTTGAAAAAGAATACATTTTTCAAAAAGTTTCAACAAAACTATATCATGTGACCTCTCATTGGAACGAGCTCATCAAGCTCATTGCAATGAGAGGTCACATGATATGGTTTTGTTGAAATTTTCTGAAAAATTTAAAAAAAACAATAATTAAAATAATAAATTTTGATACCCTGTGAGTTTGGTAAAGGATTAACCCTTTACCTAACGCAGACGATATCAAAATTTATTATTTTAAATATCATTTTTTTAATTTTTCAAAAAATTGCAACAAAACCATATCATGTGACCCCTCGTTGGAACAAGCTCGACGAGCTCGTTCCAGCGAGGGGTCACATGATATGGTTTTGTTGAAATTTTTTGAAAAATAATATTTTTTCAAATGCTGAATTTGCATATTACGCAGGCGGATGCGGGCGATACGTTGGGTAAAGGATTAAACCAATAAATCTAACCTCTACCGGTTCATGGTGAATACCACCTCATATATGAACTGCAAATTTGCCAATTGATTTTTCAGGTTTCTACTGGAGTTCCAAGCTTTGCCATGTGAAAATCTCACTAATTTGAGTTTTTCAAACTTAACATGACTGTATTGGACTGGCAATGGTCACGATTAGCCATTGTGCGTAAGTATGTGACCTTAAATACCAATAATTAAATAAATAAATAATAATTGGACTGACAAGGGAGGGTATGTATACCCAACAGGTGGCTAAGTATTAAATCATCACGACCCACTGTATTTTTGGTCAGAATTATCAAATTGCAAGGAGAAGGGTTAACCCATTACCTAATGTAATAGCCATACCCAACTAGTACTTTCTGCTAAAAATTGCCATTCAAATTTTGTTATCTTTTAGATTTTTGTGTCCATAACAAAGCAGATGACCTCCCATTGGAATGAGCTCACCGAGGAATCATGGACACAGGAATAAAAATTTCAGTTAACCCTTTACCTAATGAATCGACCGCATCCACCCACTTAATTTACAAATTAAGCAGTTGAAAAATATTATTATTATCAACAAAACCATATCATATGACCCATTCATTGGAACAAATCCTTCGAGCTCATTCCAGTGGGTCACATGATATGTTTTGTTGAAATGTTTTTATGGGTCACATGATATGTTTTTTTTAAAATGTTTTTAAACAGTTTGATAAAATAATATTGTCTGCATTGGGTAAAGAGTTAACCCTTTACCTAACATGAAAAGCAGACGACACTTGCAAAAAAAATTCTTGAATAACTAATTTTTTTCATTTTTTGTCTCAAAAACATAGGTTATGACCCCTCATTGGAATGAGCTCGACGAGCTCGTTCCAACGAGGGGTCATAACCTATGTTTTTGAGACAAAAAATAAAAATATTTTGAAAATTAATATGCGATTTTTGAGAATAGCGCTGGCCGGTTTTGGCCGTTACGTTGGGTAAAGGGTTAAGCAAGAACATTTTCTGCAAGTGCCATGTTAGGTAGTGGATTAACCATTTCCCTAACAAATTGGAAGCATCTCCAATGTAAGATACAAATTGAAGAGTTGAAAAAATTGTTTTTCCAAAATATCAACAAAACCATATGTGACCAGTCATTGGAACGAGTTTGTCTAACTCCCCCAATGAGGGGTCACATGATATGATTTTGTTGAAAGTTCTTGAGAAACATTTTAAAAAATGATAATTATAATAACAAATTTTGATGTTTGTGGTGGGTTAAATGGTTAATGTATTCCAAGGAAAAAATTAGGATGTGAATCCCAAATGGGAAAACGAGATTTTCATCAGAAATTGTTTCACATTGTGATTGTTCTGACTAGAGCAATTTTGATGATGGAATAAATAATGAGAAATGGAATGATGGTTGTCTACAGCATTGGAATTATAAGTTGTTATATATATACATATATAGGGCTTCAATTATATTAGCTGAAGCAAATTGTATGGCAGCAATAATTAAATTTCTGTTGTGTTACAGCTGTAGTAAATAACTCAACCTTTGACATCATTTGTGGGAAGCACTCTGGAGAGGCTTTTCAAAAATAATGCCTTGTTCTTTAACCCTTTACCAAACATGAAAAGCAGACGACACTTGCAAACAAAATCCTTGAATAACTAATATTTTTTCATTTTTTGTCTCAAAAGCGTAGGTTATGACCCCCTCATTGGAACGAGCTCAATGAGCTCGTTCCAAAGAGGGGTCATAACCTATGGTTTTGAGACATAAAATGAAAAAAATAATGAAAATTAATTGTCGATGTTTGTGAATAATGCTGGCCGGTTTTGACCATTGCATTGGGTAAAGGGTTAACTCACTATCTAACATAGCAGCCATATCGGGCCACCATATATTCACAAAACTCTTGTCATCCAAATTTTATTATTTTTTTTATATTTTTGCCTCTAAAACGTTGCTTATGATCCCTCATTGGAACAAGTTTGTTTCAATGAGAGGCTCATAGGCTATGTTTGATGGCAAAAGATGGAAATATTTTAATTAATCAAGAAGAATATTTGCAAATGTTCTCGAGTTGTGTAAGGTAAAGATTGATGGATCACGAATAGGATGGGAAATTTCTGTGGTTAACCTTTTACCAAACGAATCGGCTGCATCTCCCACATAATTTCCAAATCGAGCAGTTGAAAAAGTATTATTATTAAAAAAATTTCAACAAAACCATATCATGTGACCCCTCATTGGAACAAGCTTATATATGGTTTTGTTGATATTTTTGGAAAAATAATATTAAAAAAAATAAATTTTGATATCTTCTGCATTGGGTAAAGAGTTATAAAAACAGCTGTGGGCATGGCAGAGTACTGTGATCACAAAAGTGGTCAGATCGTGATCTGGTCATGGCGCACTTGCACTGAGGGTTGAGATTTCATAAATAAATTACTGAAAGACAATATTTAAACCCTTACCTAACACACTGAAAATGACAATACATATTTTCTCCCACATGTATTTTCAAAAATCATAACTTCTGCTCCCACAGAGAGGATCACAAGCTGTGGTTGTGGAGAAAAATGTAACTATTACTGAACAACAATTTTTGAATATACAGTTAAAACTAGAAGTCCTGTCATGAAATGCACACAAATAGCATGTTGATCTGCGTGTTAATCTACGCATTATGACCATAGTAAGGCTATTAAATTCTGCACATATGGCCTGTGCACAAGCAATGTTTCAGCCAATGGACCTCCGGGTAACCCGGAGGTCCATTGTCAGAAACATTGCCTGTGTTTGCGATGAGTAACCAGGAGAACCATCCGTGCTTTGGATACCATTCGGTATGGCAATTGCACGCAATTCTTATGCGCAATTAAGCCTAGATAAGCACACAGTTTGTGACAGGACTTCTAGTTTTAACTGTACAGTACAGTCACTATGGACTGGTCCTAATCCTCAATTGGAAAGTGATGTCCACGCAAATGTTTACCAGGTAATAAAAATCATCAGCAAAATTCTAATTAATGAAGCACCGGGTTGTGCCCAGTGCTTTATTAAATAAAGTTTTGATAATTATTCTTATATTTAGTGTCTGGTATCTAATATAATTGCATCCATGGAAATATTACCCACTCGTGGAAAGTGACCAGTCCACGACGACCGAACTGCAGTTCTGGAGAAATTAGGTGCTTTGGAAGATAAACAGTTGAGAATCAAGACAGATTAGTTTCCGAGCATTGAAGTACCCAAGACACCTTGTGGGGACCAAAAAAGGGAATTGTGGTTGTCTTCTGCAATGTACTTCCAGTTTCTGTGGAAAACATATGAATGAATGAATGGATGATGCTTAGCAGATGAAATATCACAGATTTCCATAAAAAAAACCTCACACAAGTCACATAGAAGGAAATACTGGGCAATAGAACAACATTCAAATGACAAGAACGGTGGCAACGTATTTATACATGCATTGAAAAGTCTGGAACAAATAAATGGATATTAACCGGGTAGATACAGCTGCAGTCAAAATAAGTCCTCAAAAAAAATTCTGTTTGTCCTCGATTGATAATACCATCTTTGATTTCAGTCCAGTCACAACAAATACTGGGGAAAAAAAATCCTGTTTATTCTCCACTGATAATACTATTTCTGAAGATCATTCCTTGGAAAGTCAGAAAAACTCGCTGAAGAAAGTTTATTGTGGTTGGTGTTACCAGTTGAGGAAAACAATCTCAGAAAGTGGAGCAATCATTGTTTACTACAGTAAACAATTTTAAGTATTGCTTTACTGGTATAATAGGACCCGATAACCAACACATGGGTTTTAACCCTTTACCCGATGAATCGGCCACATCTGCCTGCGTAATATGCAAATTCAGCATCAGAAAAAATACTATTTTTAAACAAAATTCAACAAAACCATATCATTGAGCTCGTTCCACAGAGAAGTCACATGATATGGTTTTACTGAAATTTTTTGAAAAATTAAAAAAAATGGTATTTAAAATAATAAATTTTGACATAGTTTGCATTGGGTAAAGGTTAACCCTTTCACCAACACCCATAATATCAAACTTTGTTATCTTAATTATTTTTTTTTTTTCCAATTTAAAATTTTTTTAAAAAGCCATATGATTTGACCCTTCATTGGAGAAAGCTGAATGAGTTTGTTCCAATGATGGGTCACATGATATGGTTTTGTTGAATTTTTTGGAAATATATATTTTTATCAACTGCTGAAACTGCAAATTATGCAGATGGATGTGGCTGCTTCGTTAGATAAAGGGGTAAGTTGTCTAACATGGGCAATATACAGTACGTGGAGAGTGGATTGTAACAAAATCACCCGGGTAGTGGAGTTCACCCAATCTATCACTTTCAAATTCTGAACATGTGGACAAACAGGGTACGTACGGGTCATGGAATCCTGGAAAAGTCATGGAATTTTGATAAAAAATTCAAGTGCCTTGAAAAGTTTTGGAAAATGGACTGGAAGGATTAAAGTTTTGGAAAAGTCTTGGAATTTGTAACCAGGTTTAAAAAGGATTGATTTTGTGTAAAAATTATGCGTGACTTGCACAAAAATTATGCAAAAAATGATGCTTTTCTGTTTGGGTGCGAACTAACCCAGTCATGAAATTTTTTTTGAAAAGTTTTGGAAAAAGTCATGGAATTTGATTATCTGAAAAGTGTATGAACCCTGGACAAAGAACGCAAGCAATGTTTCAGCCAATGGACCTCCGGGTATAACCCGGAGGTCCATTGGCTGGAACTTTGCTTGTACTTGTTATGCTTTGCATCAAATTTGCAATTATTGCTTGGGTGGAATCTCCACTCTGCAGATGATTTAGTGATAATACACTCTCCACGTACTGTAATTGTAATCAGCTGCCTAACCTTTACTTTACAACATTGTTGTGGTCATGATATAGCCATAGCTAATGAATGTGTTGGATAAAACTCCATTAAATAAATAAATAATATGTACTTATTTGGTGGGCTGGAAATCAGGCCCAACAGTGATGTTTAGAGAATAACCCTAACCATGACCGACAGGAATATTTAGTTAATGTATCATTTGAAGCAGGGAATCTGAAGGTGCGGCACAATTATAGTAGAACTAGAAGTGGAAAGGAGTTGTGGGATAACTGGAACAAAAAAAAAATTCCTCCTTGCTTTCCAGGATTGACAAAGCCAGACCCTGAGATTGATTCTTGGGCCTTGTTGGAACCTTAGGAAATAAAGCAAAGCTTATTTACATGTACTGTGGTAAACAAGCTCTGTTTGACTGGTAAAATAGGACTCAGTCACCAATGCTTGGGGGTGGACATCCTCTGAAATAGGCAACATGGATGTAAATGATTGACAAAATTGTACTTCAATTATCTCCATGTTGATCAGCAATTGTGCAGAAATATGTGACTGACATTAAACACCATCCAAGAGCTTTCCAATTATCAAATTCAAGGAATGGTATTATCAGTTCAGTGGAACCCTGTTGTTAATTGAATAGACACTTTGGCAGTTGAAAAATATTCAATTAAAAGAGGTATTCAATTAACTGGTTGAGTGCTTGAAGCAACTATCAGGACTCTACTGAAAAGTGCTGGAAGTCACTATTGTGGCTTTACAATGTTTGCACTAATTTGTTTTCGGCTCAGCAGGAGAAGAAAAATATCAATATGAAATTGTTTTGTTACAATTTTTTAGTGAGTGCCAATTGGCACTCTCCAATAAATTGCAAAAAAACCCAATTATTTCTGAGCAGTATCTTGCTAAACTGTGATATCTTTGAAAACAATTACTCCCATAATAAATGACTACTGAAAAGTCAATTAACACTCTACCAGTTAATAGAAATTCTAGTAATAAACTAAGTATCTTTTCTGTTATATATTGTTTGACAGAGCTCATAGAGCTTTGTCAAACAAGATAAAGTAGATTAAATGAGTAGATGGATGCAATGAGGACTGATGGATCTTTGAACAAGGGGAATTGAGAGAATGTTGGAGTAATTGTTGATAGATTATCAGATTTTTTTATTCAATTAACAGGAGATTACTCTGTAACCTATATGTAATGAACAGAACAAATCTATACTGAGGGTGTGGTTTAGTGCTTGGAAGTTATATTCAATTACAGTACAGCGGCCTTGGATTGGTCACTTTCCATAGGCGAGCAATATTTCCACAGACTGATTATTGGAATAATCATCAAAAATGTAATTAATAAAGCACAGGGACCGGGTACAACCCGGTGCTTCATTAATTAAAATTTTGCTGATGATGACTTTTATTACCTGATAATCGCATGTGTGGACATCACTGCCCATGCATGGATTATGACCAGTCCACTGTGACTGCACTTTAGAAATGTCCAATTAAGTGCACTGAAAAACCAGTTATTTTTAAAGCTAAAAAAACAAAGTAAACACAAGATCAGTGTTTTTGTTGAACAATGAATGCTTCACTATTAAATCTCAGGAGAATAAAAACTATATAGACTGTTCTCATGAAATACTATGAATTCAGTATTTCTCATGATATCACAATAATTCTGTGTAATTTTTTCAGTTATTTGCAGAATACTCTCTTCAGTCTCTTTATTATAGCACTTTTAAAAAAAACTATTTACAAAGTTTAGATCAATATATTCACAACTTTTTTATTTTGAAAGAGATAACAGTTACACCATTTAAATGTTAGCTCTCTTCATAGTGAAAACAAAACCTTTCGATGAGTTTTGATACTCAAGCCTTGACAGTTCATAGCACCATCACTTTTTTTCAGAAACATATAGATGGCCCTGTATAACATAGACATGGGAAACAATTACATCCCAATATTCACCCAATTTTTCTTTCCTTTGACTTTTACACGCAACAAGCTATTAATTGAAAATAGAATATGTTTTTATTTTTGGAATTCACTGAAAAAAAATTTCCATAGTCTATTCAAATCAGGGTCTGAGGTTAAATGGTTTTGGAGAATATTACTCGCTGGTTTTGGCCATTATGTTGGGTGAAGAGCTGCTATAGATGAGATTTACACTAAGACAATACGCTGCACATGGTGGCGTTGGGGTAACCAGTTCTCGTCAGATCACCGAAGTTAAGCAATGTCGAGCCCGGTTAGTCCTTGGATTGGTGACCATTTGAGAGATCTATTCGGACTCCCGCATTGTGTCCTTGGGCAAGGCACTTAACCCCATTGTCCACATGAGGGCACGATGACGCCGTGTACTAAGGCATACTGCATGTCGATGGTGCGCATGTTTTCAACCAATCTAACCCTGCCTGTGCTGCAGTGCAGAGTTACGATGTTGGGGAGCTGCTCGGTGGTTCTCTCTGGGTACTCCGGCTTCCTCCACCCGTAAAAACTGTTACCAACAAGATATGACCTTGGCTGTTAATGTGTCGTTAAACCCTAATAAATAAATATAAATAATACACTGCACAGGGTTACTCAGTGAATGGTTGCTTATAACCTGAAAGTGTGACTAGCCCTGTGCAGTGCACAGGGTTAGTCACACTTTCTGGTTATAAAAATGGGTTTTTGCCATATCACACACTACCATGAAAATGCACACTCACTGAGGCTGTGAAACATACAGGGTTAGTCCCATAATAGAGATGCTCTTACAAATAGAAGAACAGACTGACTAACCCTGTGCATTGCACAGACTTAGTTGGAAAGCTAACATACACTGACTGACCATAGGCATTGCACAATATAGGCTGCCATACCACACTCTACATGAAAATATACATTAAGCCTCTAAAAATGCACAGTTAGATGATTACATGTTACATTGGGTGCAGGATTCAAGAAACTAGTGGAAATACTATACTAGATCGTGGACATTTTTTTAAATTAATTCCCAAAATGAGAACATGTTCTATTTTCAATTAATATCTTTTTCAGTGTGCATTTTTTATAAAAAAAAAAAATTCTTGCTGAAGAAATATTGTTATGCAGGCTTGTAATTTTGAGGCTGGTGATTGCCCTCATCCTCTGTGGCCAGTCTTATTTGAAATTCCCACCTAAAAATCCTTTATAAATTAACAGATTCTGATGAAATCTGTGTTCACACAGTAATTCTAATAGAACCACACCAAGTATCTTTAACTCTCACGGACTGGTACTATTTTCCAGACTTTCTACTATACCAAACTATGAGTCCAGTGGCTCAACTTGGTTATTTCTAGCCATGTCTTGACTGCCTGTAAAAGTCTGATTTTTTAGTCTTAACCCTTTACCCATCGAATTGCCCGCATCCACCCACGTAATATCCAAATTTAGCAGTTGAAAAAATAGTATTTTTCAAGAAATTTCAACAAAACCATATCATGTGTCCCCTCGTTGGAACGTGCGCGTCGAGCTCGTTCCAATGAGGGGTAACATGATATGGTTTTGTTGAAATTTTTTGAAAAATTTAAAAATAATAAATTTTGGTATCGTCTGCGTTGGGTAAAGGGTTAAATTGGTTGCATAATAAATCAGTATTCAAATGTGATTTGTATTTTTTTTTTCAAAGATACCATCCTACCAGTAAGAGGTACCCTAGTTTAGTAGGATTTTGTTTGAGAATAATTGTTTTGTTGTAATTCATTGGGGAGTGCCTATTTGCACTCTCCAATAAATTGTAACAAAATAATCTTATATAAAATTTCTTTCTTTTGCTGCCAAAGCAAACATTTTAATAAGCTGATGCTGAAGATGAACTGGTTGGATGTTAGAAGCCACTATCATGGCTTTACTGAAAAGTGCAGAATGGCACTTTAGTGGCTTTACACCATATTTAATAGCTTGTTGTTTGCTAAGCAGTAGCATGAAGAATGTTCAAATTATTTAAGAATAACCATACAGTACGTGGAGAGTGGATAGTAACTAAATTACCTGCAGAGTGGAGTTATCACCCAAACTATAACTTTCAAATTTTGTACATATGGACAAAAAACACAAGCAATGTTTCAGCCAATGGACCTCCGGGTTAAACCCGGAGGTCCATTGTTTGAAATTTTGCCTGTCCTTGTTATGCTTTGCAACAAATTTGCAATTATTGCTTGGGTGGAATCTCCACTCTGTGAGTGATTTAGTGATAATACACTCTCCACGTACTGTACATTTGTTGGAAAAATCGCTGGGTATTCTTTTAACTGGGAGAGTGCTGGAAGCCCATATTTGGGCTTTATTCTGAACAGCAGGTACCTCAGCTTAAATGCTTCTTATTCTGTTCAACCTGGAAGTCCTTTGGCTGGAGCTTTTCTTGTACTTGTTATGCTTTGCAACAAATTTGCAATTCTTGCTTGAGTGGAATGTCCACTCTGCAGGTGATTTGGTGAAAATACACTCTATACGTACTGTATGTGATGCACTGTTGAAAAGAGCCGTTTCCATTAACCTGTGACATAATAGTACATTATCTGCTTTTCAATAGAAAATTAAATAAAGATTGGATTGAAAAATTCTAATGTTGTTAAGTGTTACGCGCAATATTCCTTCTGTTGACTCTTCAGGAATTTGAAATGCTTTTAATGTAAAAGGTTTTAGATGAAAATAACAAAACTCCTCAGTGTGCAATATGTTGTAAAAGATTTCATAGTATGGCATTTTTTGGTGGCCTCTAGAGATACTTATTTCTCACATTTCAATTGAATAGTGTACGACTTATGACACAAGACTCTCATCCAGATCCTCAAGATTGACAGTATAACTCCCAGATGTTGTCGTCCTGTCATCATCATCATCATCATGAACATTGTCTAAAGTGCTCGGTGAACTGTCAACTGGTGTTTGATTGACAGGGGAATACTGAGGATTTGCCGATGGCACTGTACCGAATGACACAGATCTATTTGTCGGAAGAAGTCTATAGGGATCTCGTGGATAATTTGTTAAGTAATTCCCATATTTTTCTTGTCCATTATATGAGAGATTATTTTGAGCCCTCTGTGGTCTTTGTAACATTGGGTTATTATATCTGTCTGACAAACTATTAGTCCATGGATTGTTATATTTTTCCCGTGGCACTCCAAATGTCACCATTCGCTTTTGTGAATGTTCACTTGGTTTATGAGTCTTTATGTTATAATTATCACAGGAGTTGGTTCTCTTCATAGCAGATGGTGCGTGGACTGGCCAGTTCTCATCTGAAATATAGAAATGAGAATTAATACTGAGGCCTAAAAAAGTTAAAAATCTGTTTCTCAGACCCTCCCACGTGATCCTTTTGGCTGCCACATGCTCTCTTTTTTATAATCAATCCAGACTTAACTGTTAACATGCTGAGTATTTTCAAGATATTTTTTTATCAAATCTAGTCATGGCTGCTTCACAGCAGCCATGACTAGACTTGATGAAAAAATAATCTAAATATAACAAGAAATCATTGGTGAAAAATCCATTCAATTTACAGGGGAAAATATGTTTAAATATGCCCTAATTATACTTATGGGGGCGCGGTGACTCAGTTAGCAGAGGTGCAGGCTGCAAGCCGAGAGGTTCTTGGTTCAAATCCCACCTGCGGCAACCGCGCTGTGTCCTTGGGCAAGACTCTTCACCCCCATTGCTCATGTGGGGGGGGGGGGGGGGGGGGGGGGCATGGTGACGTTGTGCACTAAGGCGTACTGCACGTCGATGGTGCACCTGTCTTCAACCAATGCTAACCCTGCTTGTGTGGAGTTGGTATGTTGGGGAGCTGACAGTTGCTTGCCGTTGCTCGGTGGTTCTCTCTGGGTACTCCGGCTTCCTCCACCTGTGAAACTGTCGTGGTCATGGTTAGCCATTGTGCAGAAATATGTGACCTTAAACACCAATAAATAAATAATTATACTTATACCAATGACAAGAGAAACCCTGTGCTGGGCAGGAATATCCACCAGCAGCATGCAAAGAGTTAAAGAAAAAAATTCAGTGGTTTATGCCTGATATTTTACCCAAATTAATAAAATTGATAAATTTGTCCCTTGAGTGCAACAAGGCTTTGCAATGCTATTCTGTAGATTATGAGGACTAAAACATAAAACAAACCAAGAACACCAACTTTTGATGGCAAAGAAATAATTACAAAAATAAAAAAATAAAATAAATAACCACATGCAGTTTTACAAAAAATGGCCTTAGAAACAGAAGATCTACTTTGTGGGGCCAAAGAGTACTCTTTTTAATTGAATATGGTTAACAAAATAGCCCTGCATATTGCATATTTTTTCTGCTACAAATTCTTGACCATAATTAAGTATAAATTTTATTTGATACTCACATAGTTGTTATTGGAGAAATCACTGTCTAAACCAGTTAAGTTCCAAAGCCCAAATGTGAGTTCTACTGAACAGTGAAAGAGGAACACTGTTAATTGAATAACCACTGTGTCAGTGAAAGTTATTCAGTTAACAGGAGTATTCAGTTACCAGGGATTTGATCACTTTCCTGTATCCTAGAGATAAACTAAGCATCCATTCTACTATATCTTGTTTTATCTTACAATCAACATGTATTTTGTCTGTATTAACTCCGCAACTGTCGTGTATCCGACCCCCTGATACAGATGTTTGTATCAGGGGGTCAGATACAAGCACGTTCCTTTCATGTGAGTTCATTTTTTTTTCTTTTTGTTCATCCGTACGAATAAATAGTTTATTATATGTTCGTCTACATTCTTGACTTATCCCCAATATATTGTAAGATAAAATGATTATTACCATTATGTGGATGTACAAAATATGTATCCGAGTCTCGCTCCAGGTTCTAAAGGTAGATCATGGCTCATCTTCGACTCATCGTGATCTGCCCTTAGAACCCAGAGCTCGACACGGATACATATTTTGTACATCTACATATTGGTAATAATCTCTGTTGACTGAGTTCATGGAGTTTCCCAGGGGAATCCAGGGAAGTGAAGCTGTGTTTATTTACTGCATTGAGCAACTTCTGCTTTAAACACACTATTAACAGTAGCGGCCGGTCCATAGGGCCTGGGTGGCCAATGGCCAGGGGCCCCGGGCTCCATGGGGGCCCCCACCAAGGGCTCAAAGGAAAAAGAAATTTGTAGGTTTTTTTGTGGCCCCCTCTTTAAAAAATTGGGCCCCCGCAGAGAAGTTAATAATTTACAGGCTCATGTGCATAAATGAAATTTCTCCGTGCGCCGGAATAGAGTTTTTCATCAACACGCCGTTCCGTAGTCTCTGCTTACAGTAAATCGAAAGTAATACATGATGACAGCTAGTCCAACAAATCAAGAAGAAGCCAAAGGAAGAATCAAAAGTTTCATTTCATCTCCTCTCTAGAGTGATGGATTTGGCATTTTTCATCCATAATTTTCCAAATTTTCTCACATCGGGCTGAACCATGCGTCCTGTGTCCTGTGTCCGAGGGCTCCATCATAATTATGGCCAGGGGCCCCCAATTCCAAAAATGAAAACATATTCTATTTTCAATTAATAGCTTGTTTTTACTGAATCTGGAACTAATGTCTGGGGTGGAAGTCCTCTCAAGTGGGCAACATTAGTGTAAATGATTGGCTAAATACTTGACTTCATCTATATGTTGCAGTCATGAGACCTTAACCCTTTCAACACTGGTGGTATCTTCCATGCCAGTTAAATGGCAGACATTGGAAGAGTCTATATCCATTATTTGAGGGTAGGGCAATTAATATTTTCAACGTGCAGCCTTGAAAATATTAATTGTTCTACCACAAACGTTCACTTTGCAGCCATCCTACTTAATGAAATTATGACCTATCGTGTTCCTGGACTGGAAAAGCAGCCTCTTGTGTTGAAAGAGTTAAACACCGATAAATAATTAGCTGATGGAGCTTTGATGATGGGTTGGATTTTAAGATTTAAGATCATATTGCACTATAAAGAAGGAAAATTTCAAGTTGTTTTTTTTCTGTTAACCTGTGTTTACTCTGTAACCTATATGAAATTAACTGGTCAGATTTGTGCTAAAATTATGGTAAATGGTTTTGTGTTTGGAAGTTAAATTCAGTTAACAGGGTTATTCATTTAAGAGATACCGTTATCCAAATAAGTGGGTGCCACTGTACTGCTATTAACATACATCACATGTGGATATGCTTCATATTCGGTAAAGAGCAAAAATATATTCCCACCACATGAAACTGTTTGGTTACTATTTAGTGGAGAATGTCCATAAACTCTTCAATAAAATGGTAATAAATTGTATGTAACAAAACAATTTCTAAGGAATAAATTTTCATCCATGGAAATTCAAATGGTAATGTAATAGTTAACCGGTTCAGTGCTAAATTATTCTTCAAAGGCATTTGAAACATTGGTATTATTTTTTCAAAGATACCACACTACCAGCAAGAGTAGCCTTAGTTTACAAGATTTCCTAATAAATAATTGTTTTGTTACAATTTATTGGAGAGTGCCAATAGGCACTCTAATAAATTGCAACCAAACAATTTTATATAAAAAAAATCGCAACATCGACGCCGTAGCTGCGATGGGTGGTGCAATCTGCAAGTCCAAAAAATATTCTCAGGGGCAATTTACAGGTGATGGTGAAAAAAAAACAAGAAAAATATTTGGAACAACATTTGCATTGGACATGGGCTAGACATGAATGAGATACACTTGCATATCAAATATGAAGTCATTCCACCAGGTAGTTTGAAAGTCATTCTTTTAGAAACTCGTTAGTCACAAAATTCAAAGTTCATCAAGGGCCATAACTCCAAGAAAAATATTTGGAACAACACATGCATTGAACAGTGGCTAGACATCAACAAGATACACTTACATGCCAAATATAAAGTCATTCCATCAAGTATTTCAAAAGTTATTGAGTTTTGAAACTCGTGGGTCACAGACAGACCGACCGACCGACTGACAGACCGACAGACAGACCGACATTGCCCCTTATAGCTAGTCGCAGCTAAAAATTGTTTCCACTGCTAAGTAAACATCAAGCTAATGCATATAGAGTATGGCCACTAAAGTGGCTTCCAGCACTTTTCAATAGAGCCATGATTGTGACTCCCAGAACTCAAGCAGTTAACCCTTTACCTGACATGAAAAGCAGACGACACTTGCAAACAAAATTCTTGAATAACTAATTTTTTTCATGTTTTGTCTCAAAAACATAGGTTATGACCCCTTATTGGAACAAGCTCGATGAGCTCGTTCCAAAGAGTGGTCATGACCTATGCTTTTTGAGACAAACAAAATATAATGAAAAGTATCTGGCGATTTTTGAGAATAGTGCTGGCTGGTTTTGGCCGTTACATTGGGTAAGGGGTCAGCTGGTAAAGCCCCTAGATTACTAGTGATATTACATTATTGGAAATGGATATTTTTGTGGTAAAAAGTCTGAAATGGCATTTTACTAAGTTTTAACTGTGAATTCTTTGTATACTATATTTCAGTGCATAAGCATCTTGCCAGAAAGGCATACTGACTCACCTGAACTTCTGGAATCTTCTTCACTGAGACCCTTTCCACTGTCAGAACATGTTATCTCACCACATCCATCATCTAGACCGCTGAATGGAAGCTGAAAGGTACACAGACTAATTAATTTGGCCACCAGATATTTATAATATGAATAGCATTACAATGTATTATCAAGCCAGAAAATAAGCAGACTGTCATCTGCAAAATGAGGTCACCAGAGGGTGAATTTGGTGATGCTACCTTGCACAGCAGGGTAGCATCACTAAATTTACCCTCTGTGAAACTCAGTCTGAATCAGGGTCTCAAAACTAAACAGAAAGAGGTACCCAGAGGATAAATTGGCCCACTGTATGGGATAGCATCATCAAATTCACTCTCTCGGGACCTCATTCTGCAAATGTCAGATTGCTTATTTTCAGGCCTTTGTATTATATTATGTTCAAATGATCTTAATCCTGATTGCCCGTGTTGGGGCACAGTGGCGCCATGTACTAAGGCATACTGCACGTTGATGGTGCACTTGTCTTCAACCAATGCTAACCCTGCTTACACAGAGTTAGTCTGGTACACCCACCGTGGACTGGTCACTTTCCACAGGTGGGCAATATTTCCATGGACGCAATAATATTAGATTACAAACACTACAGTTAAAACTAGAAGTCCTGTCACGAACTGTGCGCTTATCTAGGCTTAACTGCGCGTAGGAATTGCGCGCAGTTGTCATATCGAATGGCATCCAAAGCACGGCAGGTTCTCCTGCTTATCCATAGCAAACACAGGCAATGTTTCTGCCAATGGACCTCCGGGTTACCCGGAGGTCCATTGGCTGAAACACTGATTGTGCACAGGCCATATGTACAGAATTTGATAGCCTTACTATGGTCATAACGCGTGGATTAACGTGCAAATCGACGTGCTATTTGCGCGCATTTCATGACAGGACTTCTAGTTTTAACTGTAATTGTAGGAATAATCAACAAACATTTAATTAATGAAGCAACGGGTACAACCCCGGTGCTTCATTAATTAAAGTTTTGTTGATGGTAATTTTTATTAGGTGGTAAACGTATGCGTGAACATCACTGTCCATGTATGGATTGCGACCAGTCCACGGTGACTGTACTGTACCTTGGGGAGCTGACAGTTGTTTGCAACGGCTCAGTGGTTCTTTCCAGTTACTCCAACTTCCTCCACCCTCAAAACTGTCCGACAAAAAGTGACCCTGGCTACTGAAAGTATCATTAAACCCCAATAATAAAAAAAAAAATTAAAATAAAAAATGTTCAAAAGAAATCTTTCTTATTGAGGATACTGGTATGTGTTGAGTTGGAAAAAGAAAATGTAAAATATCCAGAAAGAAGTTACATGCCTGTTTTTCATTGACAAACATCTGTTACCACACTGTGTTAAGCTCTCTTGAAGTGTAAAATCCACCCCACAGCATTCTTAACCAAGCCTGAAAATAAGCAGACGGTCATCTGCAAAATGAGGTCCCCAGACGGTGAATTTGGTGATGCTACCCAGCACAGCAGAGTAGCATCACAAAATTTACCCTCTGTGAACCTCATTCTGAATCAAGGTCTCAAGCCAAAACAGAAAGATGTACCTAGAGGATAAATTAGTCCACTTTATGGGATAGCATCAGCAAATCACCCTCTGGGGACCTTGTTTTGCAAATGACAGGTTGCTTTTATTCAGGCTTTTTCTTTACCTTTGCACACTGTTATCAAAGTATTAAGCTACAATTTTTTCTCATAATGCAACAGAGAATTTAACCAATTCAACTCTGACAAACAAGATTGAATTAGTTCAATTCTTTGTTGCATTATGGGAAAGAACTGCAATTTGCAGCCATGGCAAGATTTAATGAAAAATTCGTCTAATTTCAACTCGAGAAATCAATGATGACAAAATTCATACAGCTTACATGGGGGAAATTTGATTAAATATGCCCACATTATGCTTATTTCAGTGGCAAGAAATGTTCAGTCTTGGGCAGGAATATCTGCGAGCAGCATGCAACAAGTTAATTATACTCTATTCTTCATATACAAAAAAATAAGCAGACTGTCATCTGCAAAATGAGGTCCCCAGAGGGTGAATTTAGTGATGCTACCCCGCACAGTAGGGTAGTATCACTAAATTTACCCTCTGTGAACCTCAATCTGAATCAGGGTCTCAAAACTAAACAGAAAGAGGTACCCAGAGGATAAACTGGCCCACTGTATGGGATAGCATCATCAAATTCACCATCTGGGAACCTCATTCTGCAAATGTCAGACTGCTTATTTTCAGGCCTGTTTTTAAGGTCTAATACTTTCCAAAACAAACGGCTGTTTTTAACTAAATCACAAAATTATCCAACTTGGTGCATTAAAGAATATACTTCATGAGTTAATACAGACTGTTCTGGTGAAAACTAGCACAGGTTATTCATTGAATATTCTGCAAATGTAAGATTCTGTTTTGTACTTGTAATTGAAGTGAAGTTCAGAAAGTATTTAACACTTTGCATGCCATTGAGACAGCAAATTTCTTGCCACTAGTGTAAGTATAATTTGGGCATTTTTAACCCTTTACCCAACGCACAGGGTTTTCCTAATTTTTTTAAAAATTCAACAAAACCATATTATGTGACCCCCTCCTCCCCCCTCCATTGGAATGAACTCGTTAGGTAAAGGGTTAAAATCAAATTTCCCTCTCTAAGTTAATCAACTTTCGGCGAGCAGTAGCTTTTTTTCAGTTGAGTTGTGTGATGAAGCCAAATAGTTTGATGAACACAGGTAGGTGGCTGTCTGCGCGTTCGTGCATCTAGGCATCCTAGAGGGCATAAACAATTGATTTGTTAGGGGAATAATTCGTTCTACTTGATGTAGGTCCTCCAAAGTTAAAGAGTTGATGGGAAAGTGAAGAGCCCTATCGATTTTCAGGGCCAAATGTCACTTAATAAAAATAGTACTTTTTAGTTACCTGGTGATAATATTAACTCTATTTATTTTTAGTTAAATTTCCATGAGTATATCATCAGATCTAGTCATGGCTGCTGTGAAGACCTGATGAAAAATATTTTGAAAAATACTCAGCAGGGGTGGTGTTAATTCTATAGAACTGTGAGATCAATCCTTTATGTAACGAATCACAGCATCCACGCACAAAATTTACAAATTAAGCAGTTGAAAAAAAAAAAAATTAAAGAAAAGCATATCATGTGATCTTTCACTGGAATGAGCTTATCAAGCTCATTCCAATGAGGGACCACATGATATGGTTTTGTTGAAGGTTTTTGAAAAATTTGAAAAAAAACAATAATTAAAATAATAAATTTTGATATCCTGTGCATTGGGTAAAGGGTTAATGCCACAGGAAGGCCAATCTCCTGTCAACTTAGTTCAACAAGGACTCAGTGAGCTCATTCCAATAAGGGCTAACATGATATAGTTTTGTTGAAATTTTTTTTTTTAATTTGAAAAAACAAGAATTAAAACTAGACTTTATGATTCTGGAGAATCATGGCTTTTCCCGATGAGATTCCATGATTTTTCATGACCCCACAGTGTCTGATGAATTGTTTTTAACTGTCTCACTGAAGTTCCTTCATTGATGTTATGAGAAAGGTGAAGATAGTAGTCTCAAATGACACAGTTTGATAAAAAATTGTTTAGGTAAAAACCATCATTAACGGTGGAGTGAGTTAATGTCAATATCGTCGTCCAAGAAGTCAATGACCGACAAAAGGAGTTATGTTTGTTTGACACATACTCACTGAGTGCTGTGTCAATTT
This sequence comes from Pictodentalium vernedei, assembly GCA_031216915.1. Classification (NCBI taxonomy): domain Eukaryota; kingdom Metazoa; phylum Mollusca; class Scaphopoda; order Dentaliida; family Dentaliidae; genus Pictodentalium; species Pictodentalium vernedei. The sequence continues at coordinate 816,106,514 of CM062297.1, forward strand.
AAAAATGGTCCATGTTATCTCAAATGTATCCAAAGTATTGATGTCTGGCAGCCTGTAGAGGGTTAACAAGTGCCAACAGGAATATTTATTCATGCAACTTGTAATGTCACACCAAGAACTGTGAATGGCCATTTTTTCTTTAAAATCTACAAGATGTTTTCAGAGAAATCCAGGGAGAACAGGAATTTTAAGCTTTTGATGGGTATCATTGTTTTTCCAGCCCAAAACGGGTTAAGTGTTGTTTTTGGAATACTCTTATTACTTCCAAAAATAATTCTCAGTGAATTCTACTTCCACTTATTTTGATCTCTCCTCCCAACTTCAGGTGCTGTGGGTACGCAAGCACAGCCTATTTTATCAACATTTTGATGTTTGAGAACCTGCATAGGGTTAACAAATGTTTACAGGAATATTTTGTACATGCAACTTGGAATGTCACACTAAGATATGAGAATGGCCATTTTTTTCTGAAAATCTACGGGATGTTTTAACCCTTTACCCAACGCAGACGATATCAAAATTTATTATTTTAAATATCATTTTTTTTTAATTTTTCAAAACATTTCAACAAAACCATATCATGTGACCCCTCGTTGGAACGAGCTCGACGAGCTCGTTCCAACGAGGGGTCACATGATAGGGTTTTGTTGAAATTTTTTGAAAAATAATATTTTTTCAACTGCTGAATTTGCATATTACGCGGGCGGATATGGGCGATTCGTTGGGTAAAGGGTTAAAGAAATCCTCAGATAACATGAATTTTTAACCTTTTGAGGGGTATCTCTCTTTAACCAGCTCTAAAGGGTTAATGCTTGGTTTTGTGAATATCTTCATTACTTACAAAAATGATCGACGGTGAATTCCACTTCCAATGAAGGAGGTTATGTTTATCTCGTAGGTACACATTTGGTGTTATGGTTGCCCAAGAACAGCCCATTTCCTCCAAATGTCAATGCTTGGCAGCCTCTGGGGGGTTAACAAATGTTTACCGAAACATTTTGTTCATGCAACTTGTAATGTCACTCGAAGACCTGCGAATGGTTAATTGCTCTTGAATTTTTTTTTTTGAGAAATCCACAGAAAACTGGAATTTTAAGCTTTTAAGGGGTATATCTCCTTAACCAATTAAAAATGGGTTAAGACCTCGATTTTTTAATACATTTACTACTTACAAAAATGTTTCCCTGTCAGTTTTGCGCCCGGTAAAAGAAGTTACATTTCTCTGTTGTATTCCCATTTGATGTTGTTGTTGTTCAAAAACAGACTATTTTTTCAAAATTTTGACATTTAGCAGCCCATGGAGGGTTAACAAATGCTTACCGGAATAATTTATCCAATGAACTGGTAATGAGACACCATGACCTATCAATGGCCATTTTCTCTTGAAAACCCTACCAGATATTTGTAAAGAAATCCAGGGAAAACATAAATTTTTAAGCTTTGATGGGTATCACTATTAACAACCACAAAATGGGTTAACGCTTGGTTTTTCGAATACCCTTATTACTTACAAAAATGGTCTTTGGTGAATTCCACTTCCAACAAAGGAGATTATGTTTATTTCTCAGGTACACATTGGGTGACGTGCGTGCCTGAAAACAGCCCATTTCAACAAAATTACGATGCTTGGCAATCTCTAGAGGGTTAATAAATGCTCACCGGAATATTTTGTCCATGCAACTTGTAATATCACACAAAGACCTGCGAGTAGTCAATTTGTCTTGAAAACCTACAGGATGTTTTTGGAGAAATCCACAGAAAATGGGAATTTTAAGATTTTAAGGGGTCTCTCTCTTTAGCCTGTCCAAAATGGGTTAAGACTTCGACTTTTGAATACCCTTACTACTTACAAAAATGTTTGCCTATAGATTGTGCGCTCGATAAAAGAAGGCACGTTTCTTTGAGGCGTACCCATTGGGTGCTGTTGGCGTCCAAAAACAGCCCATTTTATCTCAATTTTGACTTTTAGCAGCCCGTGGAGGGTTAACAAATGCTCACCGCAGTATTTTGTCCACGCAACATCTATTGTCACACCAAGGCCTGGGAGTGACAAATTTTTCTTGAAAATCTACAAGACTCATTTAGAGAAATCCACGGAAAACACGAATTTTTTAGCTTTATGGGAGTATTGCTGTTTAACCAGCTCAAAATGGGTTAACGCTTGCTTTTCTGAACACCCTTATTACTGACAAAAATGATCCTCGGTGAATTCCACTCCCAATAAAGGAAGTTATGTGTATCTCTCGTGTATTGTTTGGGTGCAGTGGGGGCCTGAAACCGGCCTATTTCATCAAAATTTCGATGTTTGGCAGCCTGCGGAGGGTTACCATATGCATCACCTGATATGTCGTGTGTATCAAAGGGCGTGTCACGGACAGGTCTAGCAATGACGAATGTATAAAAAAAATCTACAAGACGTGTTTCGAGTAAGTGCCGATAAACCCCAATTTCTGCAGTTTTTTGCCAATTCTGAGGAAATAAGGGTTAAATCGAAAATTCCGCTTCAGTACATTTTTAGATTTTGTGCTCCTCTATGCGTGTGCAAAATTTCGTGAAAATCGGTTCGAAAATGGCTTCTGAATCGTACGGACAAAATGTGTGGAAAAAAAAAAAAAAAAAAAACAAAAAAAAACCCCAAAAACTAGACTTTATGATTCTGGAGAATCATGGCTTTTCCCGATTAGATTCCATGATTTTTCATGACCCCACAGTGTCTGATGAATTCTTTTTAACTGTCTCACTGAAGTTCCCTCATTGAAGTTATGAGAAAGGTGAGTATAGTAGTCTCAAATGACTCGGTTTGGGTTTGATAAAAAAAAATGTTTAGGTAAAACCCATCATTAATGGTAGAATGGGTTAATATCAAGATCAATGTTTCCCTATTAGTTTTGCGTCCGGTAAAAGAAGTTACGTTTCTCTGTGGCATTTCCATTTGTTGGTGTCCAAAAACAGACTATTTCTTCAATTTTTTATATTTAGCAGCCCATGGAGGGTTAACAAATGCCTACCAGAATAATTTATCCATGCAACTGGTCATATGACACCAAGACCTATCAACGGCCATTTTCTCTTGGAAACCCCACAAAATGTTTGTAAAGAAATCCAGGGAAAACTATTTTTTAAGCTATCGATGGGTATCCGTGTTAACCTCCCCAACAGGGGTTAACGCTTGTTTTTTTTAATACCCTTATTACTTACAAAAATGGTCCTCTGTGAATTCCACTTCCAACGAAGGAGATTATGTTTATCTCTCATGTATACATTGGGTGCTGTGCATGTCTGAAAACAGCCCCATGTTAACAAAATTACGATGCTTGGCAGCTTGTAGATGGTTAATAAACGCTCATCGGAGTATTTTGTCCATGCAACTTGTAATGTCACATAAAGACCTACGAATAGTCAATTTGTCTTGAAACCCTACAAGTTACCGTTAGGGAAATTCACAGAAAATGAGAATTTAAAGCTTTCAAGGGATATCTCGCTTTAGCCTGCCCAAAATGGGTTAAGACGTCGACTTTTGAATACCCTTACTGCTTACAAAAATGTTTCCGTATAAATTGTGCACTCGATAAAAGGAGGCACTTTTCTTTGTGGTGTACCCTTTGGGTGCTATTGGTGTCCAAAAACAGCCCATTTTATCACAAGTTTGACCTTCAACAGCCCGGGGAGGGTTAACTAATGCTGACCGGAATATTTTGTTCATGCAGCTTGTAATGTCACACCAAGACCTGCAAATAGCCGATTTTTTCTTGAAAACCTACAAAATGTTGATAGAGAAATCCACAGAAAACGGGTATTTTAAGATTTTAATGGGTATCTCTATTTAACCAGCCCAAAATGGGTTAAGACGTCAAATTTTGAATACCCTTACCACTTTCAAAAATATTTTACGATCAATTTTGCGTCTGATAAATGAAGGACCCTTTCTCTCTGGTATACCGCTTGGGTGCTGTTGGTGACTAAAAACAGCCCATTTTATCACAATTTTTACGTTTAGCAGCTCGGGGAGGGTTAACTAATGCTGACAGGAATATTTTATCCATGCAACTTGTAATGTCACACCAAGACCTGAGAGTGACCAATTTTTCTTGAAAATCTACAAGACTCGTTTAGAGAAATCTACGGAAAACGTGAAGTTTTGAGCTTTTTTGGGGTATTGCTGTTTAACCAGCCCAAAACAGGTTAACACTTGGTTTTCTGAACACCCTTATTACTGACAAAAATGACCCTTGGTGAATTCCATTCCCAATAAAGGAAGTTATGTTTATCTCTCGTGTATTGTTTGGGTGCAGTGGGGGCCTGAAACCGGCATATTTCATCAAAATTTCGATGTTTGGCAGCCTGTGGAGGGTTACCATATGCATCGCCTGATATGTAGTGAGTACCAAAGGGTGTGTCACAGACAGGTCTAGCAATGACGAATGTATAAAAAAAATCTACAAGACATGTTTCGAGAAAGTGCCGATAAACCCCAATTTTGGCAGTTTTTTGCCAATTCTGACGAAATAAGGGTTAAATCGAAAATTCCGCTTCGGTACATTTTTAGATTTTGTGCCCCTCTATGCGTGTGCAAAATTTCGTGAAAATCGGTTCGAAAATGGCTTTGAATCGTACGGACAAAATGTGTGGAACCCCCCCCCCCCCCCCAAAAAAAAAACCCAAACCCCCCCCCCCCCCCCCCCCAAAAAAAAAATAATAATAATAATCCGTAGAAAAACAATAGTCTTTTCCAGAGGGAAAAGCCTAAAAAAAAAAAAAATAATAATCCGTAGAAAAACAATAGTCTTTTCCAGAGGGAAAAGCCTAATAATAAATTTTGATATTCAGTGTGTTTTGTAAAGGGTTAACTCATCACTGATCCTCTTTACTATTTTTTTACCATATAGGTGTATTATTAGTGGGCTCATTTTCTTTATAAACACAAAAATTTATATGCATACTGTGTAAGGGAAGGGTTAAGTAATAACTGAAAAGTCTTAGTATATAACACTACATGATTATGTTCTTTACCCGATTTTGTTTGTGGTTTGGTAAACTCTGAATACTGCCATCCAACACAGTATTAGGAAATCCCATGGGTTTCTGGAATGGCTGGAATCTTGAGTTGTCTGGTGTCTCTGACTGTAAAAAAAATAAAATGTCACTTATTAAAAGATGTTATCAGGGGAAAACGGGCAAGTTGCATCATGGGCAATTACATGATTCACAGGCCAAATCAACTTCAAACATGGCAGGTATGCAAATTTCTATCCCATATAATTAATTGGAATGGTTGATGGCAATAGTTTACATTATTTAATGAGCATTCATAATAGTGCCTTAAGATAGGTGTTGGTAAAACAGTTTATCATATGACTCGTCCGTTTTGTTCACTTCAAAACATTTGATATTTTGTTTTCATATTAATCGGTGATAAATAAAGCCTTCTGTCAATTTCATTGGTCAATTTCAAAAATAGACAATTTGATTGGCTGAACAAAATACAACTGGGCCACATTTTCATAATTTGCATAATTGGAGTTGGGAGCTTTCATTGGTCAATTTCAAAACTGGACAATTTGATTTGCTAAACAAAATACAACTGGTTCACATTTACATAATTTCAGTTGGGAGAATTTACGTTATCTGTCCTATTTAGGGTGGGTTATATTGTATTAATCTTTTACCTAATGTCTGCAACTCAAGTTAGGTGATGGGTTAAAAAGTCATACTAAGTGGCTAATTTGTGCATGTGTGTGTCATATGATAAATAGAATATGAAAGGAGTGTTTTTCTCATATAACATTTATGAAACTCGTCTGAATTCAAACGGAAAATTCTTAGACTCGTTTCATAAATATTATATGGGAAAAACGCTCATTCCATATCCTCTATTTATGATTCGGAAAGTTGCATCATGGGCATTTACATGATTCATGGGCCAGATCGACTTCAAACACAGCAGGTGTGCAAATTACTACCCCATATAATTAATTGGAATGGTTGATGGCAATAGTTTACATTATTTAACTAGCATCTGTAATAGTGCCCTAAGATAGGTGTTGGTAAAACAGTTTATGATTCGGAGCGATCTGTGGTAAAAGGGAGGCAACTCAAAATGCTGCCTGTCAAAAAAACGTACGTAGCATGGGTCCCATCAACTAATCCATTACTAGTGTTTGGTAAATGGGTTCACTCTTTACCCAATGCATACGATATTAAAATTTATTATTTTTTAATATTTTTTTTCCATTTTTTGTTCAAAATTTTTGACACAATCATATCATGTAACTCCTCATTGGAATGAGCTTGTTCAGTTCGTTTCAATGAGGAGTCATTGCAATTATTTAAATTGGTTTTTTTTAACTGCTCAATTTGGATGCAGCAAATTCAGTTGATAAAGGGTTAAGTAAACAGATGGTTAAATATACCCAGCAATGCATGAGGATGCTGCACACACAAAAAAATACTCAAAATTTCGACTGAAATTTTTCCTTATTTTCCTTTTGATCACTCTTTGTTTGGTCCAAACTCATTGATTGAGTTAGTTCCAACTGGCATATTTTTTTTTTAACTCTTGGAAGCCGGGGAATCAGAATGAATTTATTGAACATGACATACCTCAAAAAACTTACAGTAAAGCAGGTGCTTCTAGTCAAGTGTCGTCTGCCTATTCAGGCAGACGACACTTCACTAAAAGCACCTGCTCAGTGTTTAATTCTCCCCCAGCCCAAAGATAGCTGAACCATTACTGCCACTATTACCTGCCGAATTACATCACAGGCAAGAAAACACGACTACCAACTTCTAAGAGTTAATTTTTAAGTTGTTTTGGAATATAATGATTTCTTTTTAAAATTAAAACATATGCCAGAGGAAGGGTTATGTTCAAAAGAAAGATTTTTGTAGAATTTTACATTAAAATGTTAACCAAAAGAATATTTTAGACATCTTTACTTTTCTGCTGAGCTGTACCAGTTTGCAAAAATATTTTTGAAACATGATGATTGATTATGCAGTTATCTCCCTTACATCATTCCACATCTGATAAACTTATGAAATTTGCCAAATTACTGTAAAAAATGACAGAAAATTCCATATATCAGATCATTTGCAATGGAATTGGTTATATTATTTCTGACATTGAAGTGGCACATGTTTATTGTTCGTCAGGTTCTCCAGACCTCATTCAGTAATGTTCTGGTATTTAATGATTACAGAAATTGGCACATTTTTCATTTCAAATTCAAATGTATCAGATATTTTTTGCAGCAATTAGTCCAGATGCACCACCAAAGCACTCACATCTGTCACTCTTATGTCACAATGTTTAATTTGATATAGCACACAACTTGAAAAGTTGACTTTATCTCCCCTGATGTGGTTACTTGATTGTTTCACCCACTTGGTTCCATACGACTGGCATGTAATTGATTTCACTGCTATTGTGAGGTTTTTTGAAACAAGATAAATAAATATTTAATAGCTTTTGGATAATTACCAAGATTGATTTTTTTGTAGTTTTTGCAGGAATAAATCAATCGTACCCTCCGAGGAATTAACTTATTACAAGATAAATCATAATGCACAGAGCATGCCATCTCCCGTTCCAAATGATATTTATTCAAATGGAAATATTTTCAAAAGCATTAAATATTTATTTCTGTGTTGAGTCTATTCATTCTGTTATTCCCGTGTGTAAATGCTTAAAAGTGTGGTACTTGTCAAAATGAGATAAAGGAAAGCTTCCCAAAAATATTTGATATGCTTTTCCAGCATAGAAAAGAAGCCACAGCAGTAGTGGAAATACTGTACAGCTGCCAAGGACTGGTCACTTTCCACAGGGAGGGGGGTGGGGGGGGGGGGGGGGTGCAGTATTTCCACGGATGCAATAATATTAGATTCCAAACACTTATAGAAATAATCATCAAAAATTTTATTAATGAAGCACCAGGTGAAACCCGGTGCTTCATTAATTAAAATTTTGATGATGATGATTTTTATTACCTGGTAAACGAATGCATGGACATCGCTGCTTACACGTGGATTATGACCAGTCACAGCGACTGTACTGTAACCCTTTATCCAGTGCATGCGATATCAAAAGTTATTATTTTAAATATTATTTTTTCAAATTTCTCAAAAAATTTACACAACTTCTTTAATTAAAAATTTGCTGATGATTTTGATTACCTTGTAAATGCATGCATGGACATCACTGTCTACACATAGATTATGACCAGTCCATGTTGACTGTACTGTATTTGAGAATTTTGCAAAAAAGTATTCTAAAGGACGGTTGGTATTATCCATTGAAAAAATAAGAATAGGGACTTTTTTCAGTCCTAATATTTCAGAGCTCATTCTTCTGGAGACATCACTTTTTTGACAGATTCTCCTGAGAGCTTTTCAATAAATACGTATTATCACTGCAGTGAAGTGTTTCACTGAATTGTAATATCACGTCGAGTTGAGGTCAGATCGCTAAATCAAACGAGCTGCTGCTGCGAGTTTGATCCAGTGGTCTGACCTTCTCAATGAGATGTGATGCGACGACCCAGATCACTTCATTGTAGTGACAAAAGGTTTCTTATATGACTTTATAGTTCAACATCGCATGCCAGCACCAGCATTAACAATTCCCCCAACCTTTTTGTGGTAAATTGGATTGAAGTAAAAAATAACTATTTTTGTTTACACTTATTTTTGTAACAGGTGCACAATTCTAGGGAATCCCCCAATGCACATGAATATGATAAAAAAAAAATGAATACAATAAAAAACTCAGACTGCCGTTCGAGCGCACCCATTCCAGCTCAGAGTACAGTACTCTCTGCGAATGGAACAGCTAATTATGTGAATTCGAATGCACCTGTACATAGTCCTTCAAACTGCAATGATACAGAATCAGATTCCACACTGTGGATTTTCTGGGAACAAGGAACAGACCGTCAAACAGGAGTGACATTAGCGGTTAAATTAGATGGTCATATAATAAGATAAGATGGGCTTATAATAAATGTCACAACAGGGTTAAATCCAATTGTTTTTCTCTAAATTGAGTAAAAACATGATGGAGAGTAGTGAAAAAATGAGAACAGGTTTGCTCAGGAGCAGAAGACTGTTAGGAGACCAGGTTTTTTTTTAAATAACTGCAGAGTCCTCTTTTCTTCAGCTTTCTGAAATTCTTGGTCTGCCTTTGTGATCACAGATCAGAGTACTTTTAATGGGGCAAACAAGTACCAGTCTTCATAATATCCAATAACCAATTTACTCATGCTCTGATACTTTTCAAGCCACATTTCCTTTGAATGTTTCTGTGCAATTAACAAAATCACCGAGGCACTTCATGTGACAAAACACCATCATCACAAATGTAATTATTATAATACAGAAACAGTCAAGATAAGTTCGCTTTGACAAATAAAAAATATTCAACCTACAGTACAGTTTTCGGTGGATTTCGACATCCATGCATGCATTGACCAGGTAATAAAAACATCATCGGCAAAATATCAATTAACTGGTTGAGTGCTACAAGCCACTATCAGGGCTTTAAAAAACAAACACGAGGGTACCATAGCAAAAGCAAGCATTTTCCATGCTCTTGTTTCATATTCAGTCAAACTAAAATAATATTTTGTTTATATAAATTTGTTCCATTAGAAATTACTGCAGAGTGTCTGAGGGCACTCTCCAATAATTTGTAATAGAACAAATTTGGTAACAATTTCATATCACCAAAAATGATCTAGCCCTCAACCAGATGATAGAGCACCGGGTTGTACCCATAGCTTCATCAATTTATTTATTTATTTATTGGTGTTTAAGGTCACATTCTTATGCACAATGGCTAACCATGACCGTGACAGTTTTACGGGTGGAGGAAGCCAAACTACCCGGTGACAACCACCGAGCATCAACGAGCAACTGTCAGCTCCTCAACATTCTAACTCTGTTCAAGCTCCACTCAAGCAGGGTTACAGTGGTTGAAGACATGTGCACCATCAACATGCAGCCCTTAGTACACGGCATCATCGTGCCTCCATATAGGCAACCAGGATAAAGTGCCTTGCCCAAGGACACAACGTGGGTCGTCCCGGATGGGGATCAAACTTGTGACCTCTAGCATAGAAGCAGTCTACCACTGAGCCACCGTGCTCCTGTTGTTTCATTAATTAAAATTTTGATGATTATTCCTATAATTAGCATTTGCAATTTAATATTATTGCATCCGTGGAAATATTGCCCACCCATGGAAAGAAACCAGTCCATGGTGGCTGTATTGTATTGATTATTGAAAATAATTTATCATGAATAAAGATATTTTGATTACCAGATTTCAATTCCAATATGACAAACAAGACTTTAGTATGATCCACGGGTATAGGACAATTGCCCCTCCCCCACCCCGGATAGTTGCCCCCAGACAGTAGCCACCCATATAATTACATGGCACCACTATGCCCACATTGGGAAATTGGGATTAAGTGTCTTTCCCAAGGACACAGTGCATTTATCCCTAGTGGGGATCGTGTCCGGGACAACCTGAATTGTGGGCAAGGCACTTTATCCCGATTGCCTACATGGGGGCATGATCATGCCGTGTACTAAGGCATACTGCACGTCGATGGTGCACATGTCTTCAACCGCTGTAATTCTGTTTGAGTGGAGCTTGAACAGAGTTAGAATGTTGAGGAGCTGACAGTTGCTGATCGATACTCGGTGGTTCTCTCCGGGTACTCCGGCTTCCTCCACCCGTAACACTGTCACAGTCACAATTAGCCATTGTGCATTAGTATGTGACCTTAAACACCAATAAATAAATAGTGGGGATTGAACTATGGATCATTCGGTCAGAAGTCCAATGCCATTACCACTCGGCCACTGTGCTCCCTACCAAATGAATGCATGCTCCCCAACATAAACAATTTGACCATAGTAAATTGATGGATACAGTAGAACTGAGTTAATTGATCAACCATTTTGCCATTGTAATTTATTCAGTTTGGTCACTTTGTTGTATTCTCAAGATGCAGTTAAAACTAGAAATCCTGTCATGAAATGCGCACAAATAGCACGTCAATCTGTGCGATAATTTACACGTTATGACCATAGTAAGGCTATCAAATTCTGTACATAAGGCCTGTACTTGCTATGAGTAACCAGGAGAACCTGCCGTGCTTTGGATGCCATTCGATATGGCAATTGCACTCAATTTCTATGCACAATTAAGCCTAGATAAGTGCACAGTTTGTGACAGGACTTCTAGTTTTAACTGTAACCTGAGCATTTAATCTGTTATGTCTTGTTGGACAGAGCTCATCGAGATTTCTCAAACTTGATATAATAGATTAAATACCTGTAATGGTTGTACTGAGGCACAATTGGTCTGCAAACAAGGGACATTAAGTGCTTGTCAGGGTAAATTCTCGAATTATTAGAAGATTTTTTTTATTCATGTAACTCTATAACGTATATACAGTTAACAGGCCAAATTTGTGTGGAAAGTGTGGTAAATGGTTTTGTGTTTGGAAATTGTGTGCAAAAGGGTTATTCAGTTAAGAGATATCCAATTTAGTTGGTTCCACTGTAGTTGCGAAGCAATCAATAACAAAGTCAATTGACATCTGTTTCAACAATATATGTCCAATTTAGAATTAACTTTGAAAATTATTTGACATTTGATGAAAAAACTGTTATTTGATGCACCTACTAAGATAATGAAAAAAAATCAATTTGCCACAGCATGAGAAATAAGAGTCAATGGTGATGCAGTTGTTGGCTCCCTAGTTCATCGACACAAATTGACAGGAATAACAAGTGTGGATATGAATATACCAGTTGGCTCTGACGGTGTGGGCAAACTCCCTGAACAATCAGTGAAAAATCATTTTTTGATCTGAAGTGGCTGACATTTTGTATAAATGCTGAGCAAAGAGTTGTTGAGATCAGTTGCAAGTCAATTTTGTAAGATGACTTTGAAAAAGAACTTATGCATAAGTCGCAGTCAATGTGTTGAGTGTTTGAATGTAAGGTTGACTTCAAAAGCTTTTTGTAGCATTATTGGTTTTTTGCACAATACATTTAACCTTGCATTTCTTTCTGGCCCTCAGAGCAAAACAGATCCTTTGTGCAAGAATACAGTATATTTTTGTACATATCAGAATAAATTGTAGAGTGACAGTAGGGTAATTTTTATCTACACATTGAGAGTCTACATTCTGTGTTTTTGCAGTTGTTTCTTTGCAAGTCTTGGCTGCCTATATAGGCAGCCAAGACTTGCCAAGAAATAACTGCCCCGGTTCTAGAATATAATTTGTAAGAATATCTGAATACAGTGGAGCCCACTTAATTCGATATCTCTTAACTGAATAACCCTGTTAATTGAATATAATTTCCAAACACAAAACCATTTACAGTTAAAACTAGAAGTCCTGTCACAAACTTTGCGCTTATCTAGGCTTAATTGCGCGTAGGAATTGCGCGCAGTTGTCATATCAAATGGCACCCAAAGCACGGCAGGTTGTCCTGGTTACGCATAGCAAACACAGGTAAAGTTTCTGCCAATGGACCTCCGGGTTACCCGGAGGTCCATTGGCTGAAACATTGCTCGTGCACAGGCCATATGTACAAAATTTGATAGCCTTACTATGGTCATAACGTGTAGAATAATGTGCAGATCGACATGCTATTAGCACGCATTTCATGACAGGACTTCTAGTTTTAACTGTACCATACCTCCAGTACAAATTTGACCTGTTAATTGAATATAGGTTGTAGAGTAAACACCTGTTAATTGAATAAAAAATCTTGTAACCTGTAGAGAAATTCCCCTGTCTCTCCCCAATTTTTCTTTGTTTATAGACCTATTTGGCCTCAGTACATCCAATACAGGCATTCAATCTATTATATCTTCTTTGACAGAGCTCATGGAGTTCTATCAAATAAGATATAATAGATTAAATGCTAATTTTATCTCTAGAATACAGGAAAGTGACACAATCCCTGTTAATTGAATAGTCCTGTTAATTGAATAATTTTCATTGGCAAAGTGGCTATTCAATTATAAGGGTTCCACTGCAATACATGCTGGGGCACTGGTTTTCTTGCAGTAAAGTACAATAAGGTACAAGGAAGCTGCAAGAAAATTCTGTCATGTTTTATCAGCTGGCAGATATTCCCGCCCAAAATAGGAAATCTCTTGCAACTAGAATAAGTAATATTAGAGCACATTTAACCAAATTTTCCCCTGCCATTTGTATTGACTTTTTGACAGGGCATTTTTTGAGTCATATTTTCATGTATTTTTTGTTGAATCTACCAGTAGAATCTACATAGTAGCCATGACCAAATTTGATAAAAAATATTTTTAAAATACTCAGCGGGTTAAGAGTTAATTTACCAAACACTAAACACAGTTAAAACTAGAAGTCCTGTCATGAACTGTGCGCTTATCTAGGCTTAATTGCGCATAGGAATTGGGCACAATTGCCATATCGAATGGCATCCAAAGCATGGCAGGTTCTCCTGTTTACTCATAGCAAACACAGGCAATGTTTCTGCCAATGGACCTCTGGGTTATCCGGAGGTCCATTGGCTGAAACATTGCTTGTGCACAGGCCATACATACAGAATTTGATAGCCTTACTATGGTCATAATGCGTAGATTAACACGCAGATCGACGTACTATTTGTGTACATTTCATGACAGGACTTCTAGTTTTAACTGTACAACTTGAAAAGAAATTTTCTTGATTAACTAAAAATAATTTCAGTTTTTGATCCAAAAAATATAATGTATCACCCTCGCTTTGAAATGAGCTCTATAAGCTCATTCCAAAGAGGGGTCATAAGCTGCATGTTTGAGGCAGAAAATTGAATTTTTTTTTTTTAATTGAATAGCAATCCTTGTGAATAAAGCTGGCTTTAACCCTCTACCAAACAAAATGGTTGCATCTGCCATGCAATGTATAAAGTGAATAGTTGATAAAAAAAAAATTTAAATCAACAATAGCATCTCAATCATGTTAACCCTCCTTGGGAATGAGCTCATTCCAATGAGGGGGCCGGAGGTCACATCATGTGTTTTTGCAGAAATTGTTTTTTAATTTCGGAAAAAAATAATTAAAATAACAAATTTTGATATCATAAAGAGTTAAGTGATAGATTTGATGATTCTTCAAAAGCTCCAGGAGACCATTCCTTAGACTCAATGTCAGGAGTCGATGTGAAAGGGGGTAGGGCTGCATGATATTCAAAACTGAATACTGGTATCGGTATTCATAAAAATACTGCGGTATATCGGTATATCGAAAACTGTTCAGATATATGAACACAAATACCACAATCGAGACTCGAGGCATCACAGTCAGAACAAATTGGCATGCCTTGATGATGCAGTTCGAAAAACCTTTACCCAATGCAGACGATATCAAAATTTATTATTTTCAAAATTAGTTTATCAGATTTTGCCCAAAGATTCAACAAAACTATATCATGTGACCCCTCATTGGAACGAGCTCAACGAGCTCGTTCCAATGAGGGGTCACATGATATAGTTTGGTTGAATTTTTTGAAAATTATTTTTTCAACTTCTGAATTTGTATATTGCGAGGGCACAAGCAGACGATTCCTTGGAATAAGGGATGATATTATTCATTCGGGGCTACAGTTAAAAAACTCAGGACATCTTGAAAATGAAATTGTGGGTAAATAAATAATGACGATAACCGATATTTTTGTAATCACACCGGTATTCAATCGATATTGGTTTGAATACCGGTATATATCGGTTTATCGATATACTGTGCAGCCCTAAAAGGGGGCTAGATAATTTTTAATGGTCAAAATTAATAAACGTTTTACTTCAAATTACTGAAGCCTCTCTGTCTCTTATTGAAGTTTTCAGTAGGGATCTGATAGTGGCTTCCAGCTCCAAGACAGTTAAGGTATTGAGCATGAATTAACTGAATGGCACATGTGACAAGTACATCCGTTTGAAAATAAGTCAATGATAATGTGTAAGTTAGCATTTTAGTGTGAAACTGGGTGAACAAATATCCAACTAGAGCCGTCAGAATTAAAACATGAACCATTAAACAATATTTGTTTAATTAACTACACTGCACAGTTAATAAGACGGAACTCCTTTCCAAATTCAATAAAACCTTGGTCTTGTGTCAATGTTTTTGTGATGTTCTTGATGTTTGACGATTCAATTAACTTGACCCAACACACTGAGGGGTTATTTAAATCCTTATTTAACTAACCTGAAAGTTCAAGAAATTGTTCCAGCAAAGTCAGCTTTGATTGAATTTAGAGTGAATAAAGATTTTACACTGTCTGCAGTGGAGGATCCAGCCTACCGCTCAGGACGCTCAAGCGGTACTCAGATTTTCTCAGCCAACACTGACTCAACTTTCAAAAATGACCTTTCTGGTCTGTGTTGCTTGAGGTTCACAGTGAGAAATATAAAATGTACCATTTTGCAATTAACCCTTTACCTAACATGAAAAGCAGACTTGCCAAAAAATTCTTGAATAACTAATTTTTTGTCCCCAAAACATAGGTTATGACCCCTCATTGGAACGAGCCCAATGAGCTTGTTCTAATGAGGGGTCATAACCTATGTTTTTGAGACAGAAAATGAAAAAAATACTGAAAATTAATTGCCGATTTTTGAGAATCGCGTTGGCCACTTTTGGCCGTTACGTTCGTATACTTTTTCAGGACTGAAAAAACAAGGAAAATGATACCAACTTAGTTATGAAATACAACGAAAACAGGCCCAGAAATGCGTCTCCGTGCATCCCATTTCACCAGTGGGAGAGGGATACCTGACATGGCCTGCGCCCACGGCTTGGCCTCCAGCCAAGCTCTTGAGCAGCACTCAATTTCAGCTTCTGGATCCGCCCCTGGTCTATGCTTCACTATTCCATAAAACTCAATAAATTTATTTTGTTGCATCCACAATTTTGAGTATTATTCTTCACTTGCTGTTGAAAGTGTCATTAAACCTCAGTAATGAACAAACATTATCCATCACATCAGGTGAGCTGTCAAAAATGACTGGAAAGCTATTTGAAGCCAATACAGTAGAACCCGGTTAATTAAATAGACACTTTGCCTGTGAAAATATTAAATTAACAGGAGTATTCAATTAACAGGAATTTTATTATTTTTCTGAATTTTTTGTGATAAACTTAGCATTGATTCTATTATGTCATATTTGATAAAATCACATGGAGCTCTCTCAAATAAGATATAATAAATTAACTGCTTATATTTGATGTACTGAGCCGACACAAGACAGCCACCATGGACTGGTCACTTTTCACGGGTGGGCAATATTTCCACGGATGCAATAATATTAGATTCCAAACACTATTTATAGGAATAATCAACAAAAATTTAATTAATGAAGCACCGGGTGAAACCCAGTGCTTCATTAATTAAAATTTTGATGTTGATGATTTTTATTACCTGGTAAATGAATGCATGGACATCACTGCTTACGCGTGGATTACGACCAGTCACGCCGACTGTACTGAAACCCTTTATCCAGTGCATTCGATATCAAAAGTCATTATTTTAAATATTATTTTTTCAAATTTCTCAAAACATTTACACAACACCAAATCAATATTGATGAGCTTATTCCAATGAGTTGTCACATAATGTGGTTTTGTTGAAACTTTTTTGAAAAATAATATTTTTTAACTTCTCAATTTGTGTTATACAGGTGGTTATGGAAAATTCATTAGGTAAAAGGTTAACAGTTGGTGCCCGCTCTTTCTTAGAATTCTGCATGGCAGGTATGGACTCCCATTATAGGAGTGACTGATCTGGAGTACCTAGTCACCTTGGCCTATGCATACAGTACATGTACTTTCTGGTACGTCTCTCATTGCTTTTTGAACTTTTCGTTAATTACACATATTGTATTTCCAGTGATTAAGTTTCCATTATAGGTAGGAAATAATCGGTTATAGCGATGCGGTAGTGTTTACTTATTTAAGCACTTAATAGAGTTCATCAAGTACAGAATATTTGATTTTTGCAATTTGACAAGGGAGACCAAAATGAATAAGTCAAGGATTCAGGGATAAAAGCATTGTTCAGAAAATGCCTCAAGTTATTTTAGTTTTTGTTCATATTGTATAATGTGGGAGAGAGAGGATGATTAACCCTTTGCCTAAACATGGGTACATTATGAAAAGGTTTTTTTCCTGTAAAATTTGCATTTTTTTTCTGCAGTACAGTTCTGTGACCACAAATGTGAACAGAGAATTGTACATTATACAGTATACATACACATTTGATATTCAACCATCTGTTGAATGGAGAGTAACCTGTTTATTCTTGATGAAGCAACCAATCTGCAGTTCACAGACCACTGGGTAATCTACAGTACATGAAGAGTGGATTGTAACTAAATCACTCATGGGGTGAAGTTTCCACTTAGACAAAAATTCCTTGTCTGGGAAAAGCATGAGAATGACAAGAATAGTTTCAGCCAAAGGACCTCCGGGTAGAACTGTGATTGTCCTTTTTATGCATTACCACAGAAATTGTCTGTTATTGTCTTGGTGGAAACTTCACTCCATGAGTGATTTAGTAACAATTCACTCTCCATGTACTGTAAGTACCCAGGGGGGGGGGGGGGGGGGGGGGTCACCGAAGTTAAGCAATGTTGAGCCCAGTTAATCATAATGGATGGGTGAGCGATCACTTCGGAATCCCGCATTGTGTCCTTGGGCAAGGCACTTAACCCAGATTGTTGTGGGGGCACGATGATGCCGTGTACTAAGGCATACTGCACGTCGATGGTATGCATGTCTTCAACCAATCTAACCCTGCCTGTGTTGCAGTGCGGAGTTACAATGTTGGGGAGCTGGCAGCTGCTCATTGTTGCTTGGTGGTTCTCTCCGGGTACTCCGGCTTCCTCCACCCATAAAACTGTCATGGTCATGATTTGCCATTGTGCATAAGTATATGACCTTAAACACCAATAAATAATAATAGTAAGTACCCAAGAATTATCAATATGAGGATACATGAACCAACTTTAGGGATTTCAGGTATGAATGAATGCATGGTTGACAGTTTCCAGGAAATGCGTATTGGTGATTTGCTTGCTGGGTATTCTTGTTTTTAATGGTGTGTAAAACATGGGTAGATATTTAACTACTGTTGGGCAAGGCTCTTAACCCTAATTGTCCACATGGGGGCACGATGACGCTGTGTACTAAGGCATAATGCACGTCGATGGTGCTCATGTCTTCAATCACTCTAACCCTGCCTGTGCTGCAGTGCGGAGTTACGATGTTGGGAGCTGGCAGCTGCTCGTTGTTGCTCGGTGGTTCTCTCCAGGTACTCTGGCTTCCTCCACTCATAAAACTGTCACGGTCATGATTAGCCATTCGTGCATAAGTATGTGACCTTGAACACCAATAAATAAATAAATAAATTTAGCTACTGAGTGATTAACAGGCTTTTATATTGGTCTAATTTGAGGACATCGCAAACTTGCTAAGTCAGTTTCTGTTCAGCCCAATTGAAGAAAATTTTTGTACTGTATGGTCACTGTGGTCTAGTTAATTTTTATGAGTGGGCAATATTTTCACGAATGAAATAATATTAGATTTCAAACACTATAATTATAGGAGAATTCAGGCTTGGCATTCTTAAAAATGCAGGCGGGCTAAAAATCGCTCCCCTCGCATGGCCTAGGGGAATGATTAGCTCTTCTCAAGCTTGTACATTTTATTTGGTGCATCTAACAAGGTAGTCTCTGTGCGACAACTACATGGCAAGGCCCGGAGGTGTGGAAGGGGCAGTGTGGCCTTCTTGCAGAGACCACTAACATAGCAGAGATATGAAAAGATGTGTATTTTAGGAATAGGCTGTAATGGTATAAATCATGATTTTCTAAGGTCAGGAGGGCTAGCTTTCGCTCTCCTTAATGTTTCAAAGTAGAGATGTAGGCATGCGAATAAATCGCTCTCCTGAAAATGCCAGGCCTGATTCATAATCATCAAAAATTTAATTAACGAAGCACCATGTATAACCCGGTGCTTCATTAATTAAAGTTTTTCTAATGATGATTTTTATTACCTGGTAAATGCATGCATGGACATCACTGTCAACAACGATGGTACTGTAATATATATATACAGTCTGTCTGAGTTGCAATTTTTCATCTTCTTAGGTATTGGTGCCTCAGAACATCTATTGACCCTTTGAGACCCAATTCCAAATTTTATCACTTTTTACTTCAACAGAACAAATACTCGAAGTTGCAGACTCTGGCTAAACTTGTAAGTTACATTTTAAGTACCTTGGGAGTTGTTTCTTGGCAAATCATGGTGCCGTATATTGGTCATTTGTAGGATAAGTGTGGCTAATTTGCTGTGTAACTGGTTGAAAAAGAACTCTATATGTTGTCTTCCTTTTATATGAAAAAAGGGACTTCAGAGTGGTTTTCAGCAGTTTTTAGTGCAGGTATAGAATGGCTGGCAGTGAGTCAATAAAACTCATCAACATCTGTGCAATTTGACACAAAACTTATTTGGCTAAATATAGCTACTTTATGTTCTTTCAATATTGTCAATTGATTTTTTCCTTTAGTCATTAAAATTTTCAAATAATTAATGTTAGTTTTATGAAATTCAGCACTTATATGAATTCTGATGTTCTAATTGATTTGAAATGAGAGGAGTAATTGTTCATTTCATTGCTCACCTACATGTATAACCAAAATAAGTTGGCTGAGCCAGCGAAAAAGTTTTTTTATTTTCTTCAGTTGATATAAATTTCTTATATTCTACAGAGTTAGTACAGTTAAAACTAGAAGTCCTGTCATGAAACGTGCACAAATAGCACGTCGACCTGCGTGTTAATCTACGCGTTGTGACCATAGTAAAGCTATCAAATTCTGTGCATATGGCCTGTGCACAAGCAATGTTTCAGCCAATGGACCTCCGGGTAACCCGGAGGTTCATTGGCAGAAACATTGCCTGTGTTTGCTACGAGTAACCAGGAGAACCTGTCGTGCTTTGGATGCCATTCGATATGGCAATTGCGCGCAATTCCTACGTGCAATTAAGCCTAGATAAGCACACAGTTTGTGACAGGACTTCTAGTTTTAACTGTATGGACCCATGTAACAGGTTTAAAGCTATGTACAAACTGTGAGAGTAAAGTTTGGATGGATCAAGACTAAACTACTGGAGAGATCTGGGAATGCAAACGTCAGGGCCAGAATTTCATGTACAGTACGTGGAGAGTGCATTATCACTAAATCACTCACAGAGCGGAGATTCCTCCCAAGTAATAATTGCAAATTTGTTGCAAAGCATAACAAGCACAGGCAAAGTTTCAAACAATGGACCTCCGGGTTTAACCCGGAGGTCCATTGGCTGAAACATTGCTTGTGTTTTTTGTCCATATGTACAGTACGTGGAGAGTGTATTATCACTAAATCACTTGCAGAGTGGAGATTCCACCCAGGCAATAATTGTAAATTTGTTGCAAAGCAAAACCAGCACAAGCAAAGTTTCAGCCAATGGACCTCCGGGTTAAACCCGGAGGGCCATTGGCTGAAACATTGCTTGTGTTTTTTTGTTGATATGTACAGAATTTGAAAGTTATAGCTTGGGTGATAACTCCACTCTGCGGGTGATTTAGTTACAATCCACTATCCACGTACTGTACAAAATTTGAAAGTTATAGTTTGGGTGAGAACTCCACTCTGCAGGTGATTTAGTTACTATCCACTCTCCACGTACTGTACATGTTTTGCTTCAGGTTGGTGGGGTGAGACTAATTTTGCCTGACGAGACTGGATGCTGAAAGGTTACAAAAAGGCTCTCCAGTCAACTGGTAACGTGCAATATCAATTTCAGAGATCTGAATTTGTTCATATAAATATGTTTGGTTACAATTTATTTAATCCTTAAAAGCCTAAACAGGTGCCTCGACACACAGTCTTAAGATACTCTTGGAAGTTACATTCTAGAACCCTGGCAGCTGTTTCTAAGAAAGTCTTGACCAAGACTTGCCAAGAAACAACTGCAAAGTCACAGAATGTTAATTCTCAAAGTGTAGCGAGGAGCATAATTACCTCCCTGTGGAAACCCTGGAGCTGTGCATGTTTGCCGCATTTAACAATTAAGTTCTGCTTTGCTGGTAAAATGGGTCCCAGAAGTATTTCTATGAATGGATGTCTCCTAAAGTGGGCAGCATAGTTCTAAATGATGGACTTAACTTGACTTCATACCTATGCTGTGCTCCTGATATAGCCAAGGATGCTGAAAGTGATGTCAAACACCAATAAATAAATAAATAAAACTGTATAATTTCACCTGGCAAAAAGATACTGTTTTCATTGTTTTTTTTTTATTCAATCTTGAGTTCTCAACATCTTATTTGTGAAATGTCAACCGAAATCCACTGAAATAAATATGGCTGACAAAATCATGATCTGATTGAGAGAGACATTGCTTTGCAATTACAGTACAGTCGCCATGGACTGGTCACAATCCATGCATGGGCAGTGATGTCCACTTATGCATTTACCAGATAATTAAAATCATCAGTAGCAAAATTTTAATTATTATGAAGCATTGGGTTGTTGCTTCATTAATTATATTTTTGATGATTATTCCTATAATTAGTGTTTGGAATCCAGTATTATTGAGTCCGTGAAAATAATGCCCACCCATGGAAAGTGACCAGTCCACTGTGCCTTACTGTTCACTTCTCATGGTGTTTCAAAAACCAGAAACATGGCAACAACAAAAATTCTTACCTTTGATTTATCTGGATGTCTAAATACTGGACTACTTCTGTACTCCTTATAGTTAGGTCCATTAGAAGTATCCTTCGTCGTGTCCACCGGTTTTTTATCTAGTCCACCTATGAAACTGTCAGTACTTCTCACACTTTTTTCTGAGTCTGACTTCTTTCGTTGAAGTGCCTTATTGTTGTCATTTTTATCTGTCTTGAAATTGAGATCTTCATCACCCTGATAGTATGCCTTTCCAGACTGAAGACTCCTGTGATTGTCGATTCTTCTCACCACACATATTGCTACAAGTATACCAGCAGCAATAGCACATGTAACAACAACAACGATGATAGCCACAAGGGCATAGTTTGAATCAGTGTCAGTCTCCTTATGAAATAAGGCAATATATGTGTCTGGATTGTATGTGATGTTAATATTTAAAGTTGTAACACTTGATTGTGCAGGCATGCCAAAATCTTGAACAGTAATATGCAGCTGATATGAGGTATCTTTTGTGATTCGAGGTAGCATTCTAAACTGTACTCTCCCTGTTTCTGAGTGTATGGTAAATATATTATTTATGTTGCCATCAGTGATTGAGAACCACAATTTACCATTGAGATTACTATCCAGATCGTATGCTTGAACAGTGGTGATGTATTGATGCTGTTTTTGTGGTTGTGATATTACTAGCGTATTATTAAGTTTGTCATCAGGAAATGTGATGTTTGGTTTGTTGTCATTTACATCAGTGACAAGGACAGATACATTTACAAATACACTCCTTGGATTGGTTCCTCTATCACTTGCTTCCACAGTGAATTCAAATTCATTTTGTTGTTCATGATCCAAACTTGTGAGTGTTTCTAGAATTCCATTTTCTGTTATTTGAAAGATCTCTCTCACTGAATCATCCAATATAATGTATACAACCTGTCCATTTTTCCCTGAATCGGGGTCCCTTGCAATCATTTGCCCAGCTTTTGAGAACTTGGGCTGATTTTCTTGAATGTCAAAACTGTATGACTTTTCTGTGAATTCTGGTGAATGATCATTTTCATCATTAATATTAATCATAACTGTTGCTGTGGAGGTTGAAGGTGGTACTCCTTTATCACTAGCTAGCACTCTAACAACTACATCTGATTCATCTTCTCTGTCAAATGAGACCTTTGTTATAATTTGGCCTTGACTAGTTATATCAAAACGATGTTTTTCTGAATCATGGATTTTATAAGTTACTTCACCATTCTTCCCTTGATCATCATCAACTGCTAGAACTCTTGTCACCAGATATCCCTTTGCTGTATTTTCTGGTACAAAACTGATGTAAATATCTTGAAGAAATGTAGGAACATTATCATTTTCATCATCAATATATACTACCATTGTCTTTGATATCTTAACAGCATTTGTACCCATGTCTTGACATATAATTGTCTCATTTATGTTGCCAACAATCTCACGGTCCAGCAGTGTGTTTAAAACAACGTTGTAACCTTTCCTCTTTGCTGACCGAAGTATGAAAGTTTCACCTAAAATCTCACAGGACACAATGCCGTTAGGTCCTGTGTCAGTATCTTCAACACTAATGTGGGCTATTACTGTACCAATTTCTTTATTCTCAGGAACATGTATAAAATTATCTTTACCATAGAGAAGAGGGTTGATTGAAATAACTGGTGGGTTGTTGGTAGTGTCCAAAATTGAAACCATGACAACAGTTTGGGCAGTTAGAGAAGGATTACCTTGGTCGATTGCATCAACAACAATTTTGAATCCATCTCTAGCATCATAAAGCAGTTGATTTGTGATATATAATTGTCCTGATGTCTCATTTAGTGAAAACATATCCAGTACTTTTTCTGACTGATGTGGACTTAGTTTGTATTTTATCTCTCCATTTTTACCAGTATCTTTATCAGTTGCTGACAACAATATAACAGGACTGTTAATCTTAACATTTTCATCAATGGTGACATTATAAACATCTTGATCAAATTTTGGGGGGTTGTCATTCATATCTGTCACAGTCACATGAATGAGAAGTTTGTCAGTCTTAGCTGGTTCACCACCATCATAAGCAGTAATCAAAAGATTAAAAGACTCTTCCTGTTCTCTGTCCAAATGTTTATTTAGCTTCAAATTTACCTGAATAGCACCATCCAATGTTTTATGTTGTTGTAAACCAAAGCTCCCATGAGATGGCTCAATCTCATATCTTACAACAGAGAATCCACCCATGTCTTTATCTACTGCAATAGGAATAGGGAATAAAGCATTAAGCATAGTACCCTCAGATAAAGTTAGTATAGACGACTCTGATGAAAACTTTGGAGGATTATCATTGATGTCTTCTACAGTAATCTTTACAGTAAATATATCGAAATATGAGGAATCACTAGCCGAATGAACAGCCACATCAAATTGTTGAATACACTCTCTATCAAACTCACATATACTCTCTCTATCAATAACACTAGCTGTCAATAAAATACCACTGTTCTCTGTAATACTGAATAAAGCTGCTGCTGGATTTCTCTCCTTGTTAAGAATCTTATACTTCAATGCAGTGTTACTTCTAAAGCTATTTGTGTCTCTCAATTTATCTTGAAGACTACCCACAACACTTCGAACAGGTCTTTCCTCCTGTATGGAAAAAGTAAAAGTGTCTTCAGATATGCACAACTGGATATGAATAACTGTGAACAGAAAAAGTATCCTCATCTTCTGTGTTCTTGCCATTTTGGAATGTTTAGTGAAGTCCTGTAATTTTCAGTTAATAATATATCATGATCTTTCTTGACACCACTGTTCTGATATAATGTCCACAAGTATTGTACAGGTCTATAAGTTAATATTTCTCCAAGCTAACTGAAATACCTAGATGTTTAACATGTGCTCTCAATTCAGATAAACTTGTATGATCTATCAGCAACAGTACACTAGTTATCACTTCATTACTAATCAAATGTTAAGACAAGGTTAGTTTAAATCTATCTCCATACATAAATCACATCCCAAGAATGGTTCATTCTAACATCTATCCATTCCATCAATTAGATGCTGAGTGTCCAATATGAAGTTTGTCTCAAGTAGTTTGAATGCTGGTAAATGTCACACTGTTTTTCCTGGCTGGTTGGTCTGTGCAGAATTAATGTTCCTGTCAAGCACCTGTAATACAAACATAACACTTGTAATCAACCATTCATAGAGAAAATATTGAATTAAATCTTAACCATGTAAACACCACATTTTGCCACCTGATTGCTAGAATGCCCTATGTCCCCTATGGGACATAGGACATTCTAGCTCTCAGGTGACAATTTGTCAGATTCTCATTGTATAGGCTTTAGAAAATATTGAATTATAGTAAAAGTAAAAATAAATTGTTGCAATTGTGCTTGAAGCATTTTTAATGATTGGGGCAAAGGAAGCATGGTGGCTCAGTTGCAGACTGTTGGACTTCTATGCTAGAGGTCCCGAGTTCAATCCCCATCCTGGACGACCCACATTGTGTCCTTTGGCAAGGCACTTTATCCCGGTTGCCTACATGGGGCATGATGTTGCTGTGTACTAAGGCGTACTGCACGTCGATGGTGCACATGTCTTCAACCGCTGTAACCCTGCTTGAGCGGAGCTTGAACAGAGTTAGAATATTGAGGAGCTGACAGTTACTCTTCGATGCTCAGTGGTTCTCTCCAGGTACTCCAGCTTTCTCCATCCATAAAACTCTCACAGTCCCGATTAGCCATTGTGCATAAGTATGTGACCTTGAACACCAATAAATAAATAAATAAATAATGATTGGGTCAAGAAACATGAAAAGTAAATATCAAGGTTGGGGGAGGGGGGTGGGTGGGTGGGGGGGGGGGGGTGGACAGGCACATCCCCATTTGCCTTGAATTGGTGAGTGCTACTGTACAACCACTGTGGGCTTGTAACTTTTCACAGGTGGGCAATATTTTCATGTATGCAATAATTCTGGATTCCAAACACTAATTATAGGAATAATCATCAAAAATTTAATTAATGAAGCACTGGGTACAGAGCGACAACTTAAAGGCTTCATATTGGTTAGTCCTTGGATGGGTGACAATCTGAGCGATCGATTTGGACTCCGCGTTATGTACTTGGGCAAGGCACTTCACCCCACTTGACCACATGGGGGCACGATGACACCGTGTACTAAAGCATACTGCACGGTGATGGTGTGCATGTCTTCAACCAATCTAACCCTGCCTGTGCTGCAGTGTGGAGTTACAATGTTGGGGAGCTTGCAGCTGCTCCTTGTTGCTCGGTGGTTCTCTCCGGGTACTCCTGCTTTCTCCACCTGTAAAAGTGTCACCGACATGATATGACCTTGGCTGTTAATGTGTCATTAAAACCTAATAAATAAATAAATAAATAAATAAATAAATAAATAAATAAATAAATAAATAAATAAAGTCTTCATATTCTGTGCTTGTTCTTCCTATCACCTGTGAAATGAAATAAGTTAGTTTATTAGGATTTGCCTTTTTACAATTTATGGGAGAGTGCCTATTGGCACTCTCCCATAAATTGTAACAAGGCAAAGATGTGTGAACCAATTCTGATGACAGAAAATAATTCAGCACTCTATGAGTTAAGTGAAGGGTTAATGTCTTTCAGCCTTATTGAGGCTGAAAATTCAATTTTTAATTATTCAAGAAATTTATTTGCAAGTGTTATCTGCCAAATTTGAAAAGAGTTCAACAAGAAATAAAACATAATTTTGTGGTATCGATAACTTTGCAAGCAGAAAAAGCCATTGCAAATTCATCTTATTTGTCAGTTGAAAAAATGATCATATTTGAATACTCGTACAGTTTGTTCAAGTAAATAATTTATGAGTGTTTTTATGTCAGAATATTAAATATTTATTCAGGTTTTCGACTGATAGTCCAAGATAAATAGGGCTAATCAGACACTGCAGATCTCCTCATATTCCTTAGAATTGAAAATTGCCACTTTCCTAGACTAATAAAAAAGAAGTAATCTGATAAGAATCGATTGAGTTACATAGTTGTCCCTTGATGACCCAGCAGTGTGCTGATGGACATTCCCAACAGAGACATTCAACTGAAGTTTATGAGATCATAAGATATGGCCACACTCAAACAGTGAGAAAAACTGGACAGCAATAATGTGTGACAGTCTCGACAATGCTGTTAAAAATGCGAAAAAATTGGCAGAATAAAATACTGCCCATAAGTAATATACTGGAACACTAGTACTGTTAATTGAATAGCCAGGACCACAGTGGCTCTATACTGGAACACTAGTACTGTTAACTGAATAGCCGGGAGCACTGTGGCTCAGTGGTTACAGCATTGGACTTCAAATTGAAAGATCCACAGTTCGATCCCTGCCAGGGATAACTGTGTTGTGTCCTTGGGCAAGGCACTTAATCCTGATTGCCCATATTGGGGCACAGTAGCGCTGTGTAGTAAGGTGTACTGCACATCAAAGATACAGTTGTCTTCAACCAATGCTAACCCTGCTTGGGTGGAGTTAGTATGTTGGGGAGTCTGACAGTTGCTCACCATTGCCCAGTGGTTCTCTGGCTTCCTCCACCTGTACAACTGTCTGACAC
The DNA here is from genome assembly GCA_031216915.1 of Pictodentalium vernedei. Classification (NCBI taxonomy): domain Eukaryota; kingdom Metazoa; phylum Mollusca; class Scaphopoda; order Dentaliida; family Dentaliidae; genus Pictodentalium; species Pictodentalium vernedei. Next base: position 816,133,903 of record CM062297.1, read on the forward strand.
GAGGTGACCCTAGCTGTCAAAAGTGTTATTAAACCCCAATAAATAAATAAATAAATAATTGAATAGCCACTTTGCCAATGAAAATTATTCAAATAAGAGAAATATTCTTTTAACAGGGATTTGATCAAATTGCTGTATTCTAGAGATAAACTGAGTATTTGTTCAATTACATCTTGTTTGACAGAGCTCATGGAGCTCTGTCAAACAAGATATAATAGATTAAATGTCTGCATCAGTGAAGGGAAATTCGTGATTATCAGGGAAATGTCTTGACATGTTACAATATTTTTTATTCAATTAACAGGAGTTTACTCTATAACCTATATGCAAATAACAGATAACATTTGCTCTGAAGCTATGGTAAATGGTCTTGTGTTTAGAAATTATATTCATTAAATGGGAATATTCAAGCAAGCGATATCCAATTTTGTGGGCAGTGGCATTTTCTGGGTAATAAAAATCATCATCAGCAAAATTTTAATTAACAAAACAGATGCAATAATATTGAATTAAAATTTTGCTGCCGATGTTTTTTTTATTATCTGGTAAATGCATGTGTGGACATCACTACCCACACGTGGATTATGACCAGTCCACAGTGACCGAACTGTAATAAATTGGAATGTTGTTAATTGAATAGGCACTGCCAGGGTAATTATTCAGGTAACAGGAGTATTCAATTTACAGGAATTTGGACACTTTTATATATTCCAGTGATACACTGAGCATTTACTCTATTACAGTATGTTTGACAGAGCTCTGTAAAACATTATGCAATTGATGAAATTCCTGTATTAGAGGCCACATATGTCTACAGTTAAAACTAGAAGTCCTGTCATGAACAGTGCGCTTATCTAGGCTTAATTGCACGTTGGAATTGCACGCAATTGCCATATCGAATGGCATCAAAAGCACGGCAGATTCTGGTTACTCATAGCAAACACAGGCAGTGTTTCTGCCAATGGACCTCCGGCTTACCCAGAGGTCCATTGGCTGAAACATTGCTTGTGCACAGGCCATATGTACAGAATTTGATAGCCTTACTATGGTCACAACGCATAGATTAATGCACAGATTGACGTGCTATTTGTGCGCATTTCATGACAGGACTTCTAACTGTATAAACATACAGAATTCAGTGGTTTTCATGGTAATTCTTGGATATAATGTTAAATATTTATTCATTTACAAGGAGTTTACTCTAACCTATATGTACAGTACTTAGAGAGTGGTTTGTAACTAAATCACCTGTAGAATGCAGTTATCACCCAAAGTATCACATTCAAATTTTGAACATATGGACAAAAAACACAAGCAATGTTTCAGCCAATGGATCTCCGGGTATAACCCGGAGGTCCATTGGCTGGAACTTTGCTTGTGCTTGTTATGCTTTGCAACAAATTGGCAATTATTTCTTGGGTGGAAGCTCCACTCTACAGGTGATTTAGTAATAATACACCACACTCTCCACCAGGCCTAAAAATAAGCAGTCTGGCATTTGCAGAATGAGGTCCCCAGGGGGTGAATTTGATGATACATGTACTATCCCATACAATTTATCCTGTAGGTACCTCTCTTTCTGTTTAGTTTTGAGACCCTGATTCAGATTGAGGTTCACAGAGGGTAAATTTAGTCATGCTACCCTGCACAGCAGGGTAGCATTACTAAATTCACCCTCTGGGGATCTCATTTTGCAGATGACACTCTGCTTATTTTCTGGCTTGCTCTCCACGTACTGTAAATAACAGGTCAAATTGAACTGAAGGTATGGTAAATGGTTTGATGTTTGGAAATTATATGTAATTTACAGGGTCATACAATTAACAGATATCCAAATAACTGGGTTACGCTGTATTATTTATTTCCTGTTGATTATTGGATTCTGGGGCAGAAGGTGATAAATTTGATTGTTGTTATAAATGTGTTGAAAAGGTAGGGATACAGCTTATTTGACACCTATAGTAGGCCATTATCACCAATTCCTTTGCAGCCCTAGTGAAATTAAAACACTTCTTGATACTTTATCACAAGTAGAACTTTTCTGATTAAACAAGCTGGTGCTTGAGATGAGATGCATTATGCCTGTTTATTCTTATCACAGAAAGTAAACTTTACAATCTTGTTGCTGTTTACTGTCAGACAAAACCCATTGGTAAAGTGGACTCTATTTACACATTTAGGGAAAGCGGCATCTGTCTAAAGTCACTAGTCTTTGATAACGTGGCCCACCAATCCTTGGGTACATAACTTTTCAGTGGGTTGTTGACAGGAAATTTCAAACTGTCTTTGACAAATAGTGTTCTAATCGCTCTGGTCCATTGGTTCAAGTGGCACCTAAATGCTTTAGAAAATTTAAGTTTAGGGTACCTCTTATTTTCAGATAGCCGATCCATTAACAGAAAACATTGGTATGTTGAGAGCAAATACTTCTGGATTAAAAGTTTTTGCGGCCAGTCGTGACAAATGTGAATGTGGTCACAAGATTTATTTGTGGTTTAACCCCTTAACCAATACAGTTGGTCTGACTTAGGTAGATATTGTCTAATGGAATAACCTTCTTGCATACAGTTTTCAAACACCAAACCATTTACCATTCCTTCCCAGTAATTGCAGATGTATTCTATAGTAAATCCCTGTTAATTTAATATAAAAATATTGTGATATCTTGAAAATTCTGCTTTCACCTGTGTTAATTGACTATTTTTCACTGGCAAAGTGGCTTTAGTATGGCCACCAGCGACTGGTCACTTTCCATGGATTGGCAATATTTCCACAGATGCAACATTATTAGATTCCAAACTATAGTTACAGGAACTATAAAAAAAAAATTAATTAATATAAAAAACATTGCCCACCCTTGGAAAGTGACCAGTTCATGGCGTCTGTACCAGGCCTGAAAATAAGCAGCCTGACATTTGCAGAATGAGGTCCCCAGAGGGTGAATTTGATGATGCTATCCCATACAGTGGGCCAATTATGGTACCTCTTTCTGTTTAGTTTTGAGAGCCTGATTCTGATTGTGGTTCACAGAGGGTAAATTTAGTGATGCTACCCTGCACATCACTAAATTCACCCTCTGCGGACCTCATTTTGCAGATGACAGTCCACTTATTTTCTGGCTTGGTCTGTACTGTACAAGTTTTTTATAACCAGAATGTCACACTTTCTGGCTATAAAATATTTTCATTATAAACTGAGTAACTAACCTTGTGCACTGTACAGCCTAAGTGTAAATGTCATCTATATCAACTCTTTGCCCAATGTAAAGGCCAAAACCAGCCAGTACTATTCTCAAGCAGCATTTAAGCTCAGCTTATGATCTCTCATTGGAATGGATTATGGAAAATTTATTTTATTTTTAGTTAATTCCAAAAATAAAAACATATTTTCAATTAAATACTTGTTTCCATTACAGCTCAAACAAGCGCTTCCAACACTTTCCAATGGAATTCAGAAAATGACATCCAACACTTTTCAGAAGAGCCCATGGATGACCTGTCAACACCTTGTCATTTCATTCCTCAAAGAGCTTGTACATGCAAGTACTTCCTGGATGGTTATTCCACTTGGCTACCAGATAGATGGACATCAGCTCACATCCTTTCTTGCTAGACTCGTAGATTCTTGAGGATACAACAAAAACATTTGTTACCAAGCCTGAAAATAAGCAGACTGTCATCTGCAAAATGAGGTCCCCAGATGGTGAATTTGGTGATGCTAAACTGCACAGCAGGGTAGCATCACAAAATTTACCCTCTGTGACTCTCAGTCTGAATCAAGGTCTCACACCACAACAGAAAGATGTTCCTAGCGGATAAATTGGCCCACTGTATGGGATAGCTTAGCAAATTCACCCTTTAGTGACCCCATTTTGCAAATGACAGGTTGCTTATATTCAGGCTTGTTTGTTACTCATGACCACCTGGTAGTCTACCCCGATGGTTCATGAGCTGCAAAGTTTCTTGGGTTTTTGAGCTTCCATAAGAATATCGATGGTCCATGCACTACAAATTTGCCTTTTGTTCCCAAAAGTTTGTACTGTCTTGGTCTACCAAGCAAGTGTGTAAGTAGCTACTCACCCATCGAGTGCCAAAGTACTACCAAATGAGTGTATAAGTAGATACTCACCCCTAGTAGCAAAGTGCTACCAAGCTAGTGTGTAAGTTGATACCCAGCCGTTGAGTGGCAAAGCATGAAATCACCCTGAGCTCCATAAATTTTAACTGACAGAGCCCACAGGCAGATGAAGTGTTTATTTATTTATTTATTTATTTATTTATTTATTTATTTATTTATTTATTTATTTATTTATTTATTTATTTATTAGGGTTTAATGACACATTCAACAACCAGGTTCTCCTCATGATGGACAGTTTTACAGGTGGAGGAAGCTGGAGCAGTGACATAATGTCAGACTCCTCAGAGTACCAATGCAGCACAAGCAAGGTTAGTAAGCAAGTGCCCCATCACTGTGTAGTACACCTTAGAACACAACGCCACCATGCTCCTACATGGGCAGTCAGGATTTAGCGTATTGCCCAAGGATACAATGCTGTTGACCTGGTGGGGATTGGACCATGGACCTTTCGGTTTGAAGTCCAGTGCCATAATCACTGCACTCCATTGCAGTTTTTTGAATCAAATGCCTTCCAGTGGAGCTAAAATACATCTGCCCAACTTGGTACTAAAAGTCTAAGGAACTGTCACATACTGTTCTCTTCAAATGAACTATATAATTAGTGAAAACTTTCTAGAAATTGTTTTTCTGAGAACACTTTTCTCACCTACCTCATTCTAGAAATCCAGCCATATTATTGTGTCCATTCAGTAAATGATTTTCAGTAGATTAGCTGTTGGATGAGACTGTGGTGGTTCAGAGAGGTCAGTTGTTTTATTGCCTATTCTGATTATTCTTAAGTAGTCTGTTCACAATGCTGTATTATTGGTGTTGTTATATAGTGGTACTTAGGGGTGGAGATAATGGGTGACATGTCCACCTGTCCTGGTCAACTGGCCATAAAAGAAGTTTATCTTTATAGCACTACAGTTATTGGTTTTCACTGATTTGAATAGAGGGGATTTAGAGTTTATATGCAGAATGTATACAGGAAATCAGGAAATATTACCTGATAAGATAACTCAACACTTAACATGTTATAAAGTAAATCCATTAATCTTGTCACAGGCAACATGTTTTCGGCAGCAAATATTTCCTTTAATACAGGTTGATATATAGCCAAATATACCTTGACTGACAGAGCTCAGAGAGCTCTGTCAAACAAAATATAATTGGTTAAATTCATAGTTAAACAAGAGAAAAATGGATTGATTGGAGAAAATGCTGTGCTAGGGGTTAATTGTCTCAGTGTTGATATTTAGAATTAGACAATGTTTAGTGTAAATGTAATTTATTAAAATTTATTGGTGAGTACCTGGAAGCCATCTTCGAAAAAATGTAACAAGCTAATTGTCAAACGATTTTTTGTTATCCAACATTAAATCTTACACTCTTCCAGCTAAGTAACAACCTCTGCCTCCATGTGAGAACCCGGCAAGATGGAGCAGTGTTGTTTTACTGTGATACACAAGCTATACAGTACATGGAGAGTTTATTATCACTAAATCACCCTGAGAGTTGAGATTTCACCCAAGCAATAATTGTAAATTTGTTGCAAAGCATAACAATAACAAGCAAAGTTCCAGCCAATGGACCTCCGGGTTAAAACCAGAGGTCCATTGGCTGAAACATTGCTTGTATTTTTTGTCTGTATGTACATGATTTGAAAGTGATACTTTGGGTGATAACTCCACTCCATGGGTGATTTAGTTACAATCCACTCTCCACGTACTGTATATTTATATTTATTTATTGCTGTTTAAGTTCACCTTCAGCATCTATGAACATATCATGGCTGCAACATAGAGTTGCAGCCATGATATGTGGGCAATATTTCCATGAACACAATAATATTTGATTCTGAACAAAAATTGTAGGAATCATCATCAAAAATTTAATTAATGAAGCACCAGGTACACCCCAGTGCTTCATTAACTGGTAGAGTGCTAAATTATTTTTGGCCAGCAAAATTTGTTCACACATCATTGCCTTGTTACAATTCATAGGAGAGTGCCTGTGGGCACTCTCCTATAAATTGTAACAAGGCAAAGCCTTTCAGAGTAAATAATATCACTTCAAAGTTAATATGAAATGCATCCACAGAATATGAAGCCTTTAAATTGTGGTACTGATACTTCAGAATAAACCTAAATGTGGGCTTCTAGAACTCAACCAGTTAATTAAAATTAATGATGATTTTTATAACCTGGTAAAAGCATGCATGGACATCACTGCCCACCTGTGTATTATGACCAGTCACGGTGACTGTACTGTAGTATGAAGACAAGTTTGTCCATTTTTTTATTCCCATGCTATCCACTTTAGAGGACTTTCAGTCCAGTCTTTGGTTACCATATCTTACCACAGAAAACAAGCGCTGCTCCACTTCCCGAGATTGCCTTTGGGGACGGTACACAAGGTAGGTTTTATTGTAAAATACAGTACAAGTCAAAATAAGTTGTAGGAAAACTGCTATAAACTACGTATCTTTGTCTTCCTACACTGATAAGACCAGAATCTGACATCGTTTTCTGGAAAGCTCTCACTAAGAGCATTCCAGAAAATGATGTCAGATTCTGATCTTATCAGAGCAGAAGCAGCAGTATACTTAGTTTATTGTGGTTATGCCACAACTTATTTGGACTTGTACTGACAGGACTTGGTAACCAAAACCTTGGGTGGAAGTCTACTGAAATGACAGTGCAGGTATAAACGATTTGATAAACTTGACTTCATCATTGAGTTATGGTCATGATATTGTCATAGATGCAGAATGTGACCTTACAGTATGGCTGCCGTGGACTGGTCACTTTCCACAGGGGGGTAGTATTTCCACTGATGCAATAATATTAGATTCCAAACACTAATTATAGGAATATTCATCAGGCCTGGCATTCTTAAAAATGAATTCTGCCGAGTAGGCCGTATACATTTTATTTGGTGCTGCTAACAAGGTAGTCACTGTGAGATGACTACATGGAAAGGCCAGAGGTGTGGAAGGGGCAGTATGGCTGTCTTGCAGAGACACTAACATAGCAGAGGTCTGTAAAGATGTGGGTTTTTGGAATAGCCTATTATGGTAATCAATATTTTCTAAGGCCAGGAGGGCTAGTTTTCGTACAACCCAGTTCTTCATTAATTAAAATTTTGCTGATGATGATTTTTATTACCTGGTAAAAGTCTGTGGGACATCACTACCCATGCGTGGATTACGACATGTCCATGGCGATTGTACTATAAAACAGCTATGAATATAATACTATGATCACAAAAGTGGATAGAGAATTTGACTGGATCACAACTAAGTTGTGATCAAGTCAAAATTCTCCACCCGTATTCCTCCCAGAAAGGCTACTGAATCTCACTTGTTGAAAAAGAAATGCAAGAACACTGAATCTCAGATGCTTTTTTCAGTAATTTTCTTGATTCAGTCTTCAGTTTTCAAAATTTTGTTTCTGAAATCTCGAGCCACTGGAGTAATTGTATTGTGACTGAATTGTAATCTTGTCGACAATGAGGCCACTTTTGTGATTCAGGAGTGCCATGGCTCAGGGGTTATGACCTTGAACTTCAAACCGAGAGGTTCATGGTTCGATCCCCTCCAGGGATAACTGCATTGTGTCCTTGTGCATGGCAGGTGGCAGTGTGTACTAAGGCGTACTGCACGCCAATCATGTACTTGTCTTCAATCAACGCTAACCCTGCTTGTGTGAGTTAGTGCATTTGGGAGTCTGACAGTTGCATGCTTTTGCTCAGTGCTTCTCTCCAGGTACACCAGCTTCCTCCACCCATAAAACTTTCCAACATGAGGTGACCTGGCTGTTGAAAGTGTCATTAAACTCCAATAAATAAATAAAATAAACTTTTGTGATTCAAAAATACTAAAAAAAAATACTAAATTAGATTCTGAGCTTGCTAATGAAAACTATGCAATTAACAGAAATATTAAGTAAAACAGTTAATAAATAAATAAAATAAACTTTTGTGATTCAAAAATACTAAATTGGATTCTGAGCTTGCTAATGAAAACTATGCAATTAACAGAAATATTAAGTAAAACAGTTAATTCACCATTCTGATTAACGCTTCAATGGAACATAAAAAATTAAATATCAGAACTAGCTCGTTTATATACATACAGTGCATGGAGAGTGGATTGTAACTAACTCACCTGCAGAGTGGAGTTACCACCCAAACTATAACTTTCAAACTTTGTACAAATGAGCAAAAAACACAAGCAATGTTTCAGTCAATGGACCTCCGGGTTTAACCCGGAGGTCCATTGGTTGAAACTTTGCCTGAGCTTGTTATGCTTTGCAACAAATTTGCAATTATTGCTTGGGTGGAATCTCCACTCTGTGGGTGATTTAGTGATAATACACTCTCCATGTACTGTATACGACTGTTAAGTTAGATAAAGGGTTAAATTATCACAATAACAGTCAGATGAAATGGAAACCACTAAAAAATTAAAAAGAAACTATACCCCCAGAAAATGTAATCCTCAAACACAAAATGTGAAATTTACTTTCTAGTGTATCCAGTTTTCCAGCTTGTCTCTTGTAACCTTTAACATTGCACTAAAGTTGTCACAGTACTTTTTTCCATGAGAGATTCATTGATATAGATCGACAACCATCCAATGATAACAAACATGCATTTTCCAACACATTATATAACTGCATAAATACACTAAGACACTATTCATAACATATTGAATCTTGTATTACTGATATGGTTGAAATTATCTTCCATCCTTAACAATAGGCCTATTGCTTTTTATTATAGTTATATAATGTTTGCCCCAACTGATCCCAAATAATTTTATTTTCAATTTGGCCTGTGGGAAGAAAATGAAATCTTACACCATTCCAGACAATGGATTTGAAGTAAAGACGATAAGGGCTGTAATATGGGATTAAACTAAGAGAATCACTGCACCTGGGAAATTATTTATTCATGACTTCTTTATTTTATTTGAATACTGGTTGTTTTTAACACTAGTTTTATTATTTTAAAAAATTGCTGGGTGTAACAATTGGAAATAAGTTGCTAGATACATGTATAGCTCATGAGGAAATTTCTCTCTCCTCTCCTTTATTTACAAATGTGATCCCATTTTAACCCACCGAATATTTTTAAAAATATTTTTATCAAATCTAGTCATGGCTGCTGTAAAGCAGCCATGACTAGATTTGATAAAAATCTTTTGAAAATTTAACTCAAGAAATTATTGGTCAAAACCCTCATTTAACTTAAAGGGGGTAAATTTAGTTAAAATTTCTAAAGTTGTACTTATTGTAGTGGCAAGATATTTGCTGTCCTGGGCTGGAATACATGTATCTGCCAGCTCCTAAAGTCAGTTTTACATGGTGTTGTGTGAATGTAAATTTTCGTTCCACAGTAATATCAAAAATTGTTTCTGGCCAGAAGATTATCTTGCAGCAGAAAAGAAAACTGAGAATTTACACCCATAGATCGGCCATCGAAACTGGTAGGCACAAAAAAGCACAGGTTCCCTCAGATCAAAGGTTTTGTTTGTTTTGCAAGGACAAGGTGGAAGATGAGATATATTTCCTGTTTGAATGTCCGGTATATAGCGTGAAACGTGGGAGCACTCTTACGGGAAGTGAATCACATCATGCCAGACAGCACAAATATGAGCTACCAGGAACTAGCCAAAATATTAATCAGGGAATTCAACTATGACATAACCCTACTAGTTATGGGTTATGTCCACAAAATACATACACAGAGACAAGGCGCACGTTCCTCTGTCCACAAAACTTGTTGAAACGAAACAGATATTAATTTTTTTTTTTTCCTGTTTGTTTGTTTGTTTTGTATCATTCATATGTTCATATTTCTATATGTTTTACTATACAGTACGCGGAGAGTGTATTACCACTAAATCACCCGCAGAGTGGAGATTCCACCCAAGCAATAATTGCAAATTTGTTGCAAAGCGTAACAAGCACAAGCAAAGTTCCAGCCAATGGACATCCGGGATAAACCAGGAGGTCCATTGGCTGAAACATTGCTTTTGTCCATATGTACAGAATTTAAAAGTGATACTTAGGGAGGGTGATAGCTCCACTCTGCGGGTGATTTTGTTACAATCCACTCTCCATGTTATGTATGTTTCATGTCATATACCCATGTTTGGGAATGAATGACAATAAATAAATAATAATAATAATAAAATAATAATAATGACTAATTCATCCTGCAGTACATTTTATTTCTCTTCATTATGCTGTATCAAATACAGTGATAAGAATATGCACATCATATTCTGTACTAACAAGTGGTCAAATCTGCAGCTAATCTTAAGTACAAGGTCATTGTTACACCTTTAGGACAGTGGTTGAGTGAAAACATGAACTGGTCTCTCATGTCAGGGTTCCTGGGATTGATTCTTGGACAGGTGAATTCTTGAGGTATCCCAACACTCTGTCAGCATCAGTTCATGGGATGACACTGTCACAGTGTACAGCCCTATTGGGTGGGGACGTAAAATGGCTCCACCACTGTTCAGATTGAGAAACTCTTTGTGTAGGCTGAATATCCCCCCTTGGTATTCGAGAAGAGCTAGACTGAAGTTGCTGCTACATGTACAGAGGTCACCCCACATTGGGCCAAAGAGAGGCATTAATATAAGTTGAAAATAACTTACTTGCCAATCCTTGTGAAACAAATAAGCTTAGAGAAATAACGCTTTACCAAACATGATCTTAAGCAAGAAGAATTGCCAAAAAAATGCTTTCATAACTAAAAATCTTCATTTTTTTGGTACAAACATAGCTTATGGACCTCCATTCAAACAATCTCAATCCAAAAAAGGTCATAATCTATGTTTATAATTTTTTTTTCAAATTTGGAGTATGATTTTTGTGAATATTGCTGGATATGGCTGTTAATATTTGAAAAGGGCTTAACACTTTTTCCCGATGCACCCAATATCAAAATCTGTTATTTTAAAAAATTTTTTAACAAAAACTGTATCGTGACCCTCTTGTTAAAATGAGCCCAATGGACTCATTCCAATGAGGGGTGACATGATATGGTTTTGTTCAAAATTAAAAAAAGAAACTGCTCAATTTGTAAATCATGTGAGCAGATAAGGCTGATTCATTAGTTAAAGGATTAGGGGATGTTTTAATTAGTAAACAGACTGATCAATGAGAACTATCACATGACCGCCAGCTGGACATTTACTTCATCACAATTACAATGATCAGCTGCATAATATTGACTTTTTAGTTGAACTGATTTACCAACACAATTCTAACCTACATGAACAGATGCTGAGATAACTGCAGAAAGGTGTCTAGGTCTGCTTTTTTGGTTGAATAGGACCTAGTAGACAGTAGTGGTGCAATTCCACTAATCTTGAAAATCTACAACACACCTCAAGTTCTTTAACCATTTACCCAAAGAAATGGCCACATTCGCCCACGTAATATGCAAATTCAGCAGCTGAAAAGATATTATTTTTCAAAAAATTTCAACAAAACCATATCATGTGCTCTCCTCATTGGAACGTGTTCAACAAGCTCATTCCAGTGAGGGGTCTCGTGATATGGGTTTGTTGAAATTCTTTGAAAAGTATATTTTTGAAATGCTTAATTTGTAGTATTCCCCGTGGGAACCCCGGGAAGTAAGCAGCACTTGTTTACTGTGGTAAACCAGTTCCGCTTTACCAGTAAAATAGGACCCAGTCACCAATGCTTGGGGTGAAAGTCCTCTAAAATGGGCAACATGTAGATCAACGATTGACTAACCTTGACTTCATCTCCATGTTGTGTCACGATTAGCCATTGTGCATAAATATGTGACGTTAACCACCAACAAACAAACAAACAATTTGTAATACGCAGACGGATGCAGCTGATTCATTTCAGTACAAGTCAAAATAAGTTGTAGGATAACCACTATAAACTTTCGATATGTATCTTTCTCTTCCTACACTGATAAGACCAGAAGCTGACATCATTTTCTGGAAAGCTCTCACTGAGAGCTTTCCAGAAAATGATGTGATATTCTGATCTTATCAGTGCAGAAGAAGTAGTGTACTTACTTTATTACAGTTATGCAACACCTTATTTTAACTTGTACTGTAGGTAAAATTAAAGACATGACATTTCTTTGCCCCGATTTGTGAACTTTCCTCGCACTTGGCTGAACCCTGGTTGCCCCAGTTCATCATGGGCACTTTTAGAACCCTGGAAGTAGCTTTCAACACCCAGAGAGTTAAGATTTTTAGATTTGCTATACTGGGATTATTCAAAGTACCCATCAAGTATGTAAAAACAAACATGATCAGATGAGAGTGCATTTCTATTGACTATTTATAATTACCTTGTATGATTGAATATGATTGTAATCATTAGCCTCTTAAAATAATCTTTAACAATGGAGGAAGTTGTTTTGTCTTTGATTTACAGACAGATTCTCTAAGGTCTGTGTACATTGCTCAAAACATCAATATTCTGTTTTATCCCGCTTTCTGGCTTTATATTGACTCATAAATTCTTCCGTATTTCATATTGGGTATTCAAATATTTGAAATCCTGTCCTCTGAATAAATATTTAAAGAGACATCCAGGTCTTGTTGGTTCGGTCAGGTAATTTAATTGGCATTTAAGGTAGCATCATATGAATGTAACATATCTGCAGCATTGTATCAAGAGGCATTACATTTTGAAGTTATATACAGAAGTAGAGAACTCAGAATGGCTATCTGGCAGTTAATTAAATACAGCCGGTACATTCTTTACAATTCAAAAAATGGAACTGAATTAATGAGACCTTGTTTGATCTTATAAATATTGTAAATATACATTCATTTTGAAATGAATAATGAACAGATTGTCATTATGATCTTGTGATTTTATTTCATTTTTCAGATGATGACACTCAGCCCTGAGAGAAAATGATCTCTATCATAGAAGCCAATATTCTTAAATAAGTCCAAGCTGATGAACCAGATTATAGGACAAAATGCCCCAGGATAAATGCTCTTGGACAAAATACACCTAGGATAAAATGCCCTTGACAAAATGCCTTATTTTTATGGATAAAATACACTCTGTGAAAGGGCATGGGTGGAAAAAATGCCCTCAGAACAAAATCCACTCTTCTGTTTTGAAGATAAAAAGGAATAATAACCATAAACTGTCCAGTACAGCCACCGCAAACTGGTCATAATCCCTGCATTGGCAGTGATGTCCACACATGTGTTTAACAGGTAATAAAAATCATCATCAGCAAAATTTTAATTAATGAAGCACCAGGTTGTACCTGGTGCTTCATTAATTAAATTTTTGATGATTATTCCTATAATTAGTGTTTGGAATCTAATATTATTGCATCCTGAAAATATTGCATCACTAATCATGATTGCAACATGGATATAAAATCAATTCCAGCCAATCGTTTATACCCATGTTTCCAATTTTAGAGGACTTACATCCCAGCATTGGTTACTGGGTCCTATTTTACCAGTAAAATAGAGATTGTTTGTACCACAGTAAACAACCACAGTGTCACATCCAGGGTTCCCACAGGGAAAAGTTAAGAATTAAATCAATTCAATATTTTGGATGGCCTGATGTTCAAAATTCAACCTGATGAAAATGCTTCATGTTGGTGCAATGAAAAATTCAATGTATGCAGGAAAATGTAAATTATGAAAAGTTAGAAAGGCTCCAGTTACACAGACTGTTAAATGCCAAAGCATTTAATTTTGTTGTGACTTCAAAAGGATTATCCATGACTTCAAAAGGTTTGTTGATTGTATTTCAGTGCTACACCCTGAAACTCCGAGATCATTTGTACTCTTTGGGGTGTGAATAAACACAATCACATCTCCGTCATTTACTGTAAATTTAATTTATGGTTCCATTTGGGACATCGTTAAGTGGTCCAAATATAATTTACCATTAAGAAAGTCACAGCTATCACAAGTGCATGCACTTGTGGTGATTCGGAATAATTGTTGGAGGGTAATAGAAGCCATTGGAGCAGAGTAAATTTAACTGCTAATAACACCTAAATTGTATTGACTCACTGAACAAAATATGGCCGCTCATTCCAATAATTACTTCACGGTTGATCGTGATATTGTTAATAGTAATTACAGGGTGCTTCGTAAATTTCTTTACCTCCATGAACTCTAGTTATTATTAACTATGAATTAATTATACCTTAGATGTGCCACACTTTGTAGGATTTCATTTTGAATGACTCAAATTTGAATTCTGAACATCTACATAACAGCTATTCAATTTTGGAAGCAAAATAAATGAGAGTTTAAATTCATCATAGAACTTTAATTGATTGAACGCTAGAAGCCCAGGCCTGAAAATAAGCAGTCTGACGTTTGCAAAAATGAGGTCCCCAGAGGGTGAATTTGATGGTGCTATCCCATACAGTGGGCCAATTTATCCTCTTGGTATCTCTTTCTGTTTAGTTTTGAGACCCTAATTTAGATTGAGGTTCACAGAGGGTAAATTTAGTGATGCTACCCTGCTTAGCAGTGTAGCATCACTACATTCACCCTCTGGAGACCTCATTTTGCAGATGACAGTCTGCTTATTTTCTGGCTTGTAGAAGTCACTATCAGGGCTTTCAGACAAATAATTTACTACAACAAAAGCTAACATTTTTCTTGCTCATGTTTCATATTCAGTCAAACGCAAATAATACTTTGTTTTTTATACATTTGTTTTATGACAATATTTTGTAATAAAACAAATTCTGAATAACAAATTCAGACCACCAAAAATAATTTAGCCCTCAACGAGTTAACGCTTTGATAATTTTCAATGCTTTTGTGGTTCATGGCTATCATATATGGTACCCAAAGAGTGATGTGGTACAAGAAAAAGAAAATCATCTCCATCAGTTCTACCAAAACTACAAGTCTAAACAATTTTTTTGAAAATTTAAAACATTCTTTCAAGCCTACAGACTTTCCTACAGTACAGTCGCCATGGACTGATCACAATCCACGTGTGGGCAGTGATGTCCACGCATGTGTGTACCAGGTAATATCGTCACCAGAAAAATTTTAATTAATGAAGCATTAATTTCATTATAATTAAATTTTTGATGATTATTCCTATAATTAGAGTTTGGAATCTAATACAGTGGAGCCCACTTAATTGGATATCTCTTAATTGTATATCCCTGTTAATTGAATATAATTTTCAAACACAAAACCATTTACCATACCTTCTGTACAAATTTGATCTGTTAATTGCATATGAGTTATAGAGTAAACTCCTGTTAATTGTATATAAATTTTTGTAATATGTCGAAAAAATTTGACACGCAACAAATTCCCCTTATTTATCAACCTTTGTGGCCTCATACATCCAATACAGACATTTATTCTATTATATCTTGTTTGACAGAGCTCTATATGAGCTCTGTCAAACAAGATATAAAAGAATAAATGCTCAGTTTACCTCCAGAACACAAGAAACTGACCAAATCCCTGTTAATTGTATACTCCTGTTAACTGAATAATTTTTCACTGGCAAAATGGATATTCAATTAAGAGGATTCTACTGTACTATTGTATGGGTGGAAATATTACTCACTCATGGAAAGTGACCAGTCCATGGTGGCCATCGTGTATGTACTTTCTGATAATGAGCTTCCTCTCCTTCCACGGCATCTGTCATGGGTGTATACAGGATTTTTCAGGATGGGGAATAATTAGGGCTGCATGGTATATCAATAAACCGATATATACCGGTATTCAAGCCAATATTGATTGCATACCGGTGTAATTACAAAAAATATTGTTTTATCGTCATTATTTATTTACCAGCAATTTCATTTCCAAGATGTCTTGAGTTTTAACTGCAGCCCTGAATGAATAATATTATTCCTTTACCCAAGGAATCATCTGTGTGTGCCCACGTAATGCACAAATTCAGCAGTTGAAAAAATAATTTTAAATAAAACTGTATCATGTGACCCCTCATTCGAACGAGCTCGCTGAGCTCATTCCAATGAGGCATCACATGATATTGTTTTGTAGAAACTTTTGGAAAAATCTGATAAACTATTATTTAAAATAATAAATTTTGATATCGTCTGCATTGGGTAAAGGTGTTTCGAACCGCATCATCAAGGCATGCTGATTCGTTCTGACTGTGATGCCTCAAGTCTCGATGTGGCACTTGTGTTCAGATATCTGAACAGTTTTCGATATACCGATATACCGCAGTATTTTTTTGAATAGCAATATCAGTATTCAGTTTTGAATATCATGCAGCCCTAGAAATAATTTGGGTTTAATGTCTCACCAATGCCACAGCAAAAGCTGGAAAGAGCATGTGAGAGTTGTCCCTTCTCATTGGTGGGTGTCTGACAAGAAATGGTTTGACATTTCAGATCCATGAAAGTGAATCTATGACCCCATAGCCCTTCTTAAGGAATTTAAAGGAGAAAATTTTAATGACTGAAATAAAATCAAGCTAGTTTTCTTCACAATTACTACTTAAATACCACCTGGTCTTTCATTTTAGGACCGTAACTCATGTTTACCAAGTCCATACTTTGTCCCAAAGGCTGTAATATATTTTTTTGTGCATGTAGTACAGTTAAAACTAGAAGTCCTGTCATGAAATGTGCGCAAATAGCACATCGATCTGCACGTTAATCTACGCGTTATGACCATAGTAAGGCTATCAAATTCTGTACATATGGCCTGTGCTCAAGCAATGTTTCAGCCAATGGACCTCCAGGTGACCCGGAGGTCCATTGGCAGAAACATTGCCTGTGTTTGTAATGTGTAACCGGGAGAACCTGCCGTGCTTTGGATGCCATTCGATATGGCAGTTGCGTGCAATTCTTACACGCAATTAAGCCTAGATAAGCTCGCAGTTCGTGACAGGACTTCTAGTTTTAACCATACGCCCTTAAATTATGTCCTTTGGGTCCAAGTTTTGACTAATGTTTACCATGAGTGGTCCTTTTTGGGAATTTCTTTTTGGGGTGGGGGTGGGGGTGCATAATAGGGGTAATATGCCTTATATTCCTGTGCCCCTGACAAAATCATCCACAGAGTACCATTTCCACACTAACAATATCTGGTACTGTATGAAAGAAAGTATGAAAGGGAAGAAGACTTGGAAGAAAAAATAATTTTCCTTGAAAATGAATAGTTGAATTCTTACAGTCTTTCAAAATTATTGAATTACATGTCAATAACTGCTTGACTAATTATAATTTGATGACTAATTAACCAAGTTAATGGATAACTAATGATTTATTTTTGAAAATCAGATTTGTTCTTGATTCCTTTTGATATCATTTCAGATATATTGACTTCTGAAGAAATGCAGTGATCTGATAGAAAACTTGCCCTTGTCAAATCACACAGTTAGTACAAAAATAATTAACCCCAGTAATGGAAATTAGATTTGTAATGTTGCTAGCTTGTCAGGGTGTGAAATATATCTATTATTTCCTTGTTATAACAGTGGAGATGTGTTATTCACCTACACAATGCTATCGCCTCCCTTCATCTTCAATTTTACATTAGTATTGAAAAGATTTTGATTTTCTCTGATGCAGATCTTCTTTATAAGAATGTATTTTCTTATCACACTTCCCTGTAATCACGTTTTTGTGACAAATTTCCTGTCCTAATGGAAATAGTTTCCTACTGATGTTCTCTTGTACTGTGTCTGTGTTATTTGTAAAATTTATCTGTGTATAATCTAACAGATTTATTGAAAAAAATCTTAATTGCACACTTTGTTCCTTTGCATGTCTAAAAGATGAATTGGAATGTTGTTTTTATTGACCCATCCAAAGGCATCAACTTTTTTTTCAAACTAGCTGATAACTATAAAAGGACACAACAGTTTTACACATTTTAGTGTCACAGCCTTATTAACTGGTAGAATGCTAAATTATTTTTGATCATCAGAATTTGTTCACATCTCTTTGCTTTGTTACAATTTATGGGAGAGTGCCAAGAGGCACTCTCCCATAAATTGTAACAAGGCAAATTCCAACAGACTAAATAATTTCACTTCAAAGGTAAACCGAAGCACATCCACTGAATATGAGGCTTTTAAGCGATGGTACCTGTACTTCAGAGTAAAGCCCAAAAATGGGCTTCCAGCACTCAGCCGGTTAAGAAGTACAGTACAGTTGCAAAATCCACACATGGGCAGTGATGTCCATGCATATGTTACCCAGGTAATAAAAATCATCATCAGCAAAATTTTAATTAAAAAATCACCGGGTTGTACCCGATGCTTCATTAATTTGGGGTGATTATTCCCATTTCTCATGTTTGGACTCCAATATCATTGCATCTGTGGAAATATTGCCCACCCATGGAAAGAGACCAGTCCACGGTGGCCATACTGTAGAATTATTATTTGAGGAAAACAGAATGGAATTTGTATTTTTTAAGAAAACAGCCTGGGTCTTC
The DNA here is from genome assembly GCA_031216915.1 of Pictodentalium vernedei. Classification (NCBI taxonomy): domain Eukaryota; kingdom Metazoa; phylum Mollusca; class Scaphopoda; order Dentaliida; family Dentaliidae; genus Pictodentalium; species Pictodentalium vernedei. The sequence continues at coordinate 816,152,487 of CM062297.1, forward strand.
GGTAGTGGTCAAATTAACAGTTGTCAGAGAAAATGTTGGTAGTCAGGCAACTGGCATTTTTTTCAGACAGTCAGCAAAAGTCTCCAACAGATAGTGTCAGGGAGGGGGAACTGCACCTCCTGTCAGCCATGCCACTAGCTTTGACCTCCCTCTATATTGTCACACTCTGCATAGCAGTGAATTAACAGTTGTCCAAGAAAATATTGGTAGTTGAGCAACCCACAAAATGGATGGCAAAATTTCCAACCAAAAGGGTGGGGGTTCGGTAGTGCTGCCCCCTTTGCCGCACGATTAACTTCAGCCTTCCTCTGTATTGTCCCACTCTTTTTGCCCTCATAGCAGTTTGCACCGTAGTTATATAACAAATATTGTAATATTCTTTTTGCATTAAAGTATTGAGAATCCAGAAGAAGACATAGAATTTTGACCAGACCATGTCTATTTCATGATCTGGTCAAATAATACACGTGTGGGCAGTGATGTCCATGCATGCTTACCAGTTACAGTAATAAAAATCATCATCAGCAAAATTTTAATGATTGAAGCACTGGGTTGTACCCATTAATTAAATTTTTGATAATTATTCCTATAATTAGTGTTTGGAATCTAATATTATTGAGTGGAAATATTGCCCACTCGTAGAAAGTGACCAGTCAACAGTGGCTGTACTGTAGAAACTCACCTGTTGAAAAAGAGAAACTCCAGAACATAGAACTTGGATGCTATTTCATTTGTGTTTTCCTGATTCAGTCTTAATTTTGCAAAACAGTAGAGCCCCTTAACTGAATATCTCTTAATTGAAAAATCCTGTTAGTTGAATATAATATCTAAACACTAAATCATTTACCATAACTTCAATACAAATTTGACATGTTAACATAACAGTAACATGAGTTTGGAGGGCATTAAGATTTATTAATGGCCTGAGAGAAATGAATAACAGCCCCAATGGGTTTATTACTGGCCGTTAATAAGCCAGAGGGCTGTTATTCAGTCCTCATGGGCCATTAATAAACTGGGACGCCTGACAAAAATCATGTTATTACTATTAGTACCATGAACAGAGATGGGCGGCAAGCTGTTAATGAATTTTGTTTTCATTAACACCTGCTGCTTGCTTCTGGTTGCATGACATCATGAATTACTGAGTTTTACAACCCCGATAAACTCTCATTTTCAATTGCTTAATGCCATGAATTACCGAGTTTTACCTATCAATTAAACTCTGTTAATATACTAGGGAATACCCATTAAAGTGGTAATAATTGCATAAAAAACCTTCCAATATATTTGTGGGGGTTTTATACCACCCACTTGAAAAGTGGGCGGTATATAGCATTCATGGTGTCCGTACGTCCGTACTTACGTACGTCCGTACGTCCGTGACGCTTTGGGGGTACACATCTGCTATCCGCTACTCCTCTTAAACCAGTGGGTGGATTTCATTGAAACTTACAGGCATTCTTTTCTATACATTATAGATGTGCACCTCCTATTTTGCTTTCAGGTATTTTTATTTTTTACTCTTTCCCAAAGGGCGAAATGAACTTAGCCAAATTGTTGTGATGCTTTAGGGGGGTACACTCCTGCTATCCGCTACTCCTCTTATACCAGTGGGCGAATTTCATTGAAACTCTCAGACATTCTTTTATATACATTATAGATGTGCACCTTCTATTCTGCTTTCGGGTATTTTTATTTTTTCTATCCCATGTGGCAAAATGAACTTAGTACGTCCATACGTCCATACATCCATTATGCTTTGAGGGGTGCACATCTGCTATCCGCTACTCCTCTCAAACCAGTGGGCAGATTTCATTGAAACTTTCAGGCATTCTTTTATATACATTCTAGATGTGCACCTCCTATTTTACTTTCAGGTATTCTTTTTTTTACTCTGTCCCAAAGGTCTTAATGAACTTAGCCAAATTGTTGTGATGCTTTGTGGGGGGTACACACCTGCTATCTGCTACTCCTCTTATACCAGTGGGCGAATTTCATTGAAACTCACAGGCATTCTTTTATATAGATTATAGATGTGCATCTCTTATTTTGTTTTCAGGTATTTTTATTTTTTACTCTTTCTCATGCGTCGAAATGGACTTAGTATGTCTGTACGTCCATACAGATGTGCTGTGTATATTAAATACTTTTTTACTGTTGTGAAATGTTTCTTGGTTGGAGTGGGTGGTATCTTTAGTGAGCAGTGCTCACAGTAATTCTAGTTTATCATATAATACAGTACGTGGAGAGTGGATTGTAACTAAATCACAGAGTGGAGTTATCACCCAAGCTATAACTTTCAAATTTTGTATATATCGACAAAAAACACAAGCAATGTTTCAGCCAATGGACCTCCGGGTTGAACCCGGAGGTCCACTGGCTGAAACTTTGCTGGTGTTGATTATGCTTTGCAAAAAAATTGCAATTATTGATCGGGAGGAATCTCCACTCTGCGGGTGATTTAGTGATAATACACTCTCCATGAACTGTAAATAGAATCTTCAATTCATCCTCAGTTTAAATCGAAATTTACAAACTTGCCAGTAAATTAGTTCTGGACCAAGCTAAAGCTCTTTCCAGACCCAATGTACTGAACTCATTTTGTAGGTTCATTCCCACTAGACCAATTCCCTTTAGACCAATTCCAACGAGGCCAATTCACAAAAAACCAATTCCCCTTAGACCAACTGGTGTGTTCTACTTTAAAAATCATTCTATATCAGTTGTACTGAACTCATTTTGTAAATTTCAATATAAATTGGGGACTCATTGGAGATCCTCAGCCTATAAATTCATTTTCAAAAATTCTAATTGATGAATGCTTGTGAAATGCTGACAAAAAGGTATAGCACTCCAAGAATGCTTCAATCAATTTTTCAACCTTCAGTTACAGTTCCTTTAACTTTCTAAACAAGGGGAGGGATTGATTTTCTGTTGCCTATGTGAGACTCAAGTTTTTCTTTATCTATATTGTCATGGAACTGTCATTGTATGTTTTCCCCCTGTCATGTTGCTCAATGGCCTGTCAGTATAGCAGACTTAACAACAATGAAACCTATAAGTTGTTCACCTTGGGAAGTAAACTAACTTAACCCCTCAAAACATCCCCTACCTCAGTGCTGTATGCCAATAACTGAGCTCTTTGGGAGCACAGTGTCTCATGGGTTAGTACATTGGATATCAGATCAAAAGGTCACAGGTTTGATCCTGATCTGAATTATCTGCGGTGTGTCCCTGAGCAAGCCCAAATGCAATTATGGTAGCTCACTATATTAACACTTTACATAATGAATCGGCTGCATTTGCTCATGTACAGTACAAGTCAAAATAAGTTGTAGGATAACTGCTATAAACTATGTATCTTTCTATTCCTACACCGATAAGACCAGAATCTTACATCATTTTCTGGAAAGCTCTCACTAAGAGCTTTCCAGAAAATGATGTCAGATTCTGATCTTATAAGTGCAGAAGCAGCAGTAGTATACTTAGTTTATTGTGGTTATGCTACAACTTATTTTGACTTGTACTGTAATTTACAAATTCAGCAGTTGAAAAAAGATTATTTTTCAAAAAATTAAAAAAAAAAACCATATGATGTGACTCCCCTCATTGGAACGAGCACATCGAATTCGTTCCAATGAGGGTGACTCGTTATATGGTTTCGTGGAAATTTTTTGAAAAAATAATATTTCAGATAGTAAATTTGATATAAGCTGCATTAGGTAAAGGATTAAGGCATACAACATGATGATGGCAAACATGCCTTAAACCAATGCTATCCGTGTTACTGCCATTTTAAACTTTGACATTTTGGTGGGGTACCTTCCTCCTCCCATAAAACTTACATGATTTATTTATTTATTTATTTATTTATTTATTTATTTATTTATTTATTTATTTATTTATATGGCCGAATGGCACATTCAACAGTCAGGGTCCCTTCATGTCGTACAGTTTAATGGGTGGAGTAAGCAAAAAGTGTACCCAGAGAGAACCGCCAAGCAATGGCGGGCAACTGTCAGATGCTCCAATGTTCTAACTCAGTAAAAACAGGGTTAGCATTGGTTGAAGACAGGTTAACCATTGACATGCAGTATGCCTTAGTACACAGAGCCACCATACCTCCTACATGAGCAATGGATGAAGTGCCTTACCCAAAGCATAACGCAGGTACCCCATGGCAGGGATGAAACTGTGGACCTTTTGGTTTGAAGTTCAATCCCATAGCCACTGGGTCACCCGGTTCCCTAGTAGTTGGAGTGGCATAAAATCTAGGTGGTACTGCAACAAAAATTTCATTTCTGCTGCTAAAACCTGACACAAACACAAAGGTTGGGGGCTTTTTTCCATATCCCTCAGCAACTGATGTCTCGGCAAGGAAATAATAATAATGTTTCTTAACAATTAACAAAAAAATTCATCTCACCAAGTGTTCTCTCTCTTATGTCAAACTTCTGAATGGTCAAAAGTGTCTAAATTTACCTTTATACAAATCAGTATGTCTTCCCCTCTCTCTGCTGAGAGGATTATGAAGGTGTAAGGAAATGCTTGCTGTGAACAGGGGATTTAAGTTATTATTATAAACAAATCCTTCACACCTTATGATTGGTACAATCATAGATCAACAGTTAGATCAATGAAACCTGCTTGACTTTGATCTATCTTGTTTTTTGTACAGTTAAATCGTGAGAATCTCATTCATTGCTAAGAAATAATTTCTTTATGAGACAGTAATTGAAGGTCATAGATTAATTTTTTTTCTTAAAGTGGATATGAAAACCCATTGAAAATAAGTGGTGATTATTAGAATATCACCCCTGTTGACACAGACAATATGTTCAGTAGGTGAAGAGTGAATTAACCCCAAAACCACAAGAAATGAAGAATCCACAAAGGCAATAACTCATCTTCAATGGCTAAGCATAAAAAGCAAGAAGAAAGTTTCAGTAAGTGGACCTCTAGGTTTGGTTCATTCCCACTAGACCAATTCCCTTTAGACCAATTCCTGCGAGGCCAATTCCCAAAAGACCAATTCCTCTTAGATCAACTGATGTGTTCTACTTTTAAAATAATTCTATATCAATAATTTGATATATTTATAAATATTTATAAATGTATTTATTGTTATTGATATTCAAGCCTGAAAATAAGCAGTCTGTCATTTGCAGAATGAGGTCCCCCAGAGGGTGAATTTCCTGATGCTAACCCATACAGTGGGCCAGTTTATCCTCTGGGTACCTCTTTCTGTTTATGTTTGAGACCTTGCTTCAGGCTGAGGTTCACAGAGGGTAAATTTAGTGATACTACCCTGCTGTGCAGGGTTGCATCACCAAATTCACCCCCTGGGGACCTCATTTTTCAGATGATAGTCTGCTTATTTTCTGGCTTGTTGATATTTTATAGATGTTGGGCAGATTTTTCATAACAATTGTTATAGTAAATCACACACTTTCAAAGGATGTGATTCTTTTTATTATTTTTTTATCAAATAAAGTGCTTATCAATAAATAAATGGTTTCTTAATTATCCTTAATCAACCCTTAATCAATAACAGTATCTTGTTGGTCTAAGGGGAATTGGTCTTTTGGGAATTTGCCTTAAGGGAATTGGTCTAAAGTGAATTAGTCTGGTGGAAAGACACCCTAGGTTTAAATAGAGGTTCATAGACTGAAATTTTGCTTATGCTCCTGTTGTATGGTCACAACATTTGAGAGATATAGCCTGGCTGAAATTTATACCCCATGGATATTGTAATATTAACTCCTTGCATGCTGCTGGCAGATATTCCTGCCCAGGACAAAATTTCTCTTGCCAATGTAATAACGATAATATGGGCACATTGTTCAAATTATCCTCCAGTGAATTAAATAGATTTTTTCATCAGGGATTTCTCCAGTTAGCTTCAGATGAATTTTCATCAAATCTAGTCATGGCTGCTTTACAGCAGCCATGACTAGATTTGATGAAAACTATCCTGACAATACTCAGTGGGTTGAAAGGTAATCCTCTGTACACTGATGTTACAATATCAATATTTAAAGCTGCAAATTCTCCTCATAAATTAATTATGCAACAAACAATTTAACCAATTCAGTCCTGTTTATTTATTTATTTATTGGGAGCACAGTGTCTCATGGGACACTTTTGACAGCCAGGATCACTTCGTGACAGGCAGTTTTATGGGTGGAGGAAGCCGGAGTACCCAAAGAGAATCACCGAGCAATGGCAAGCAACTGTCAGACTTCCCAACATACTTACACCACACAAGCAGGGTTTGCATTGGTTGAAGTGTACCATTGATGTGCAGCATGCCTCAGTACACCGTGCCCCCACACAGTCTTGTTTGCATGACATATGGGCCAAACACTACTGATCTTTCTTTCACTCATCTCAATCACTTCTGTCCAAATGACAAATTTGCCTCATTCATAACTTGTGTAAATACTCAGTTGGTCAAAAGCACTATGATGTAAACACACTATTTTGAATCTATAATGTACACCCCCCCCCCCCACCCCTCACCCACCCCAACTCCCCCAAAAATAAAAATTAATAAATTTTATTCCTGAACTTTTTGGATTGTGCATTCACACTTTTTCAAAACTGCAGTACAAAAAATTATCTTAGACAGTTTTTTAATAGTTAAATACCCCCCCCCCCCCAAAAAAAAAATAAATAGCAATACATGTTTTAAATTGCAATAAACATCATGCATAATTACATCTTTTATACTTTTTTTTTATTGTGAAATGCACTAAGAATGCAACACGTAGAAAAATAGAATTCTGGCATGGCTTCTTTACATTATTTATTGGTGCTTTACGCCTCATTAAGCCTATAAATTGCAATGCCTATATAGTCTGTCATCAGCAACCAAGGCAATATCATGTCAATGAAAAGTATGTGTTATAAAAGAGGTTATTCAAATAAAACAAGTCGATGGAATCTAGCTGAAAAGAACATGAGGAATTAAAATAACAGTGAAAACTATAATGAGAAAAGCAGACCTTTTTACAGAGTACTGTGAAAATCAATCTGCCGAACAGACATGTTTAAATGAGATTTTAAAAGAATAAAAACTTCCAATTTATTAAAAAGGTTTATTTCCTTGAGAATCAGCAGAATTTTATTGTTCTTTATGTTTATAAGATTTATTATCTATTGGGCCTTACTACCATATCAGCATCTAAGGCTTTATCATGGCAATGTAAAAATTGGAATTACAAGATAGTTATTTCCTTCTTTACATTTAATTTAACAAAAAAAGTTTTCATTTCATTTACTATGTACCTAAAAGAACGACGTGACTAGGAGGTAACACATGCAAAAAAAATTCTTGAATAACTACAAATTTTCATTTTGTGCATCAAAAACAAAGCTTATGACCCTGCATTGGAATGATCTTGGTAAAATCTTTCCAATGAGGGATCATAAATTATTCTGGGAGGCAAAAAATGATAAAATTTGATGGCTATTTTTGTAAATTGTGCTGATAGGAAATTGTCATTACATTAGTCACAGAGTTAACTCTTAATCCTCTGAGTATTTTGAAAATATTTTTCATCAAATCTAGTCATGGCTGCTTCACAGCAGCCATGACTAGATTTGATGAACGATTCATCTAAATTTAACACAACCAAGCACTTGTCAAGACGTCCATCCAATTTACATGGGGCAAATTTGTTTTGATGTACCCAAATTATACTTATTTCTATGGCAAGAATTTTTTTGTCCTGGGCAGGAATATCGCTGGAGTGAAGAGTTAATGTCCTGGGATATCATTTCCATTTCATTCAATACATCAATGACAAGCAATCTGTCCTGGGCAGGAAAATCTTTAAGGAGCATGCAAGGAAATAAAAGCACCAGTGTATAGGAATATTTAATGTACAAAGCCTTGAAAGTATAAAAGTGTCATGGTATTTAGTATACTATGTCTGTAATCCATAATTACATACCTGTATCATAAAACTGATGATGCGGGCAAAATTCCTGTAAGAATGTCCTCAAATCATAGATTAATTCCTTCAATAAATACTCATCTAGTTATTTGCCACTACTTATCAGTGTCTTTCTCCAGTATATTTATAACAGTAGTCCAGACAAGATGAAAATGATCCTGTGTTTAAACTTGTCCAGGTTATCACCTATTTGTTCAGTTTACCACTAGTCCACTCTCTCGAGACGTGTGAAGTGACAATCATTGATAATTAAGGGTTCCCACCTGAGGAGTGTGTCTTTTATAAGCTACAGGCAACGCTGTCATTCTTTTGATCAATTGTACCTCTCTATGTGGGCCAAGTTTCTACCTAATCGAGTTTCGACCAATAGTGGACAGGTAATGAGATGTGGATTATAGTCTGTCCCCCTATTGTAATTCAAACACCAAAAACTGTCATTAAAGTACTGTGTTATAACAACACTGTCTAATTCTCCTGGTGGCACACTGCACAGGTAATGAGTTTCCACCTCAGTGGGTTATTGACCAATGAGGAGCAGATAATGACCTGAGAATTGAACATTATTAGACTTTTTGTCATGTAAATACTTAATTTAATGAAGCGTCAACTAAATTTATCAATACAAAATGTTAAAAATTTGATTTTTTTTTCTGTCAAAACATGCTATGTTACAATAATTGCATTCAACTCTATTAACTCCTAATATACCAAGTATTTTATTGAATTTCTCATAAAAATCAACTCATGGCTGCTATTAAGCAGCCATGACTTGATTTAATGAGAAACTGAATAGAGTCTATGAAGAAACCATTGATAAGGAGTGTACTGCAATTAAAAGAGGTACATTTTGTGCGGTGACTCAGTCATTACAACATTGTATTTCAAAGCAAAAGGTTATCAGTTCGATCCTCACCAGCAGAAACTGCATTGTGGCCTTTGGCAAGGCACTTCATCCCAATTGCCCACATAGTGCTTTGTATAAAGGCGAACTGCACATCGGTGGTGCACTTATCTTCAATCAGTGCTAAACCTGCTTGTGCAGAGTTAGTACGTTGGGGAGTCTGATAGTTGCTTGCCATTACTCAGTGGTTTTCTTTGGGTGCTCCAGCTTCCTCGATCCATAAAAAACTGTCCAACATGAGGTGACCCTGGCTGTTGAAAGTGCCATTGAACTCCAATAAATACATTAAAAATTAAAATAGCAACAACCAGCAGCATATCTCGATGGTGTAACAAGAGTATTTTTGTACTGAGCAGAAAAATCCACCCATAGTTAAATGTCTAAGTTTGGAAACTGCTATACAGGGCCTGAATTAACAAGTTCTGGTTCCATGATATTAGTTCTGTGTTCTTTTACTATGTTTCCTGTCCAGACAGATACATATGAAGCTTTGTTCAAAGCAATTTATTATCTTTCAGTTTATGGGAAGAGAGCCTACATTTTTAACCCTTTACCTGACATAACAGTTATAAATGGCCAGTGCTATTTTCAGACATTGCCTTTCAAATTTTAGTATTTTTGCCTCCAAACATAGCTTATAATGAACCCCTCATTGAAACAAGCTCAGTGAGCTTACTCCAATGAGCAGTCAAAAGCTATGCTCTTGACAGAAAAAATAAAATAAAGTATTTTATTGTTTTAGATGTTTTAGAATTTTTTTGTTCATGTTTCATCTGCTATTCATATTGGCTGATTGTTAAATAAATAAAGACTGACTACAAAATTAACCCTTTACCAATGCCACAGGATCAAAATTTATTATTTTAATTAGTGTTTTTTAAATTTAAAAAAAAAATTCAACAAAACCGCATCATGTGACCCCCTCATTGAAATTATCTCAACAGGCTTGTTGCAATGAGGGGGCACATGATACGGTTTTGTTGAAATTTTTTGAAAATATTTATTTTTCAACTACTTAGTTTAAAAACTCCATGGGTAGCAAGCCAGAAAATAAGCAGACAGTCATCTGCAAAATGAGGTCCCCAGGGGGTGAATTTAGTTATCAGCATCACTAAATTTACCCTCAGTGAACCTCAATCTGAATCAGGCTCTCAAAACTAAACAGAAAGAGGTACCCAGTGGATAAATTGGCACACACCCTCTGGGGACCTCATTCTGCAAATGTCAGACTGCTTATTTTCAGGCCTGAATGCATGGGTTGTGTAAAATGGACAGGATTGGTGTAAAGGTTTAGATAAATTCGACTTGATGCTTGTGTTGTGGCTATGATATAGCCATACATGGCGAGAGGGACCTTAAATACATCATATACTACATCATTCACTGCATAATATATTTCATTTGATCTATTTTCTCTGTAAAAGCCTGATTCGTTAATGATGGGTTTTAATTCTGAATATTGCCCGAACTCAGCATTGTCTAAGTTCTGCTGCATCAGCCTTATGCTTCCTTGCTCTGGAAGGTAGCGTGTCTAAATTCTCTCTGTCCTGAGAAGTCCACTGGTCGGGAGATGATTTTTCAAATTTCACGAAAATACTTTTTACAGCCTTAGCTCTCTATGTTCGCCTCTCGTACAGCTCAAGTGCACTTCGGAAAGTGAAGTCCTCGAACAACGTTGTCCAACCCATCAGCAGTCATGCGAAAGATATCGCTCTTGAAAACATCAATTTTACTGTTTTCTAGTTTGCGTAGAAATGAGGAAATTACGGCACACAAATTGCTTTATTATACTAATGTCAAATTTGCAACTTAATCTCTTCTTGTAAGTTGGGACAGCAACGCATATTTATAGCTTCTCTGAACACTTTTATGACACCTTGAATATCCATTTATATTTAAATGAAATGAAAAAAAATCTTTATGAATTATAGTTAAATTGGGTTAATGTGTCCCGCGTCGTAAAAAACATCCACTTTAAAATGAATTTAATGTTGATCGCAAATGCAAATGCTCATCGCCACATTGGGAATTATGTGCATTGGTAGCATATAAATGCTGTCTTTGATTCCTCATGGTGCAGCCCCTGACTTCTTGGTAATAAAATTCATTACCTTTGACAAGCCATTGAATTACAGTTAATTCAATCTCCATCTTTCCACTAATAATTTTAAAAGTGTTTTAAAGAGAGATATTGATGGCGTTTTGATACAGAAGCATTTGTTGTTGGCGATTTTCATCTTTCTCAATTGACGATTCCAGTGCTGTTGTCCATTTTTAACAAAGGCTTACTTTTTCGATACTCACTATAGGATTCGATTAACACTTTAACCCAGGACTAATAAATGATAGACGACACTTGCAAAAAAGATTAATGAACAAAACTTTTGCGTAAAAAGAACGTAAGGTTATGAGATAACCCTTTACCAAACACGAAAAGCAGACGACACATGCAAACAAAATTCTTGAATAACTAAGTTTTTTCATTTTTTGTCTCAAAAACATAGGTTATGACCCCTCATTGGAACGAGCTCGTTCCAAAGAGGGATCATAACCTATGTTTTTGAGACAGAAAATGAAAAAAATAATGAAAATTAATTGGCGATTTTTGTGAATAGCACTGGTCGGTTTTGGCTGTTACGTTTGGTAAACGTTTAAGACCCCCTCTTTTGAACGAGCCTTTCACGCTGTTCGGTGCCAATTTAGCTCGGTGCACTGAAAAAGTAACAATCAAAATCTCCAACTGGCTAAACTTTTTACTCCAAAAATATACTCGTCTGTGTGAAGAATAGCCATTCCAGTAGTAAATAGCACGGTTGAAATAAATTATTGTATAACTAACTTGCCCTAAAATGAAGAGTACGATGGTTTTGCCCATTTCGCCGTTCACACTATTGACTGAAATGGTACCCTCCATCGAGGGCGCCAGTGTTGAAAGGGTGAAAATGTTCGCCCCCAAAGATAGCTTGTGATCCCTCGTTGGAACCAGTTCGCAGAGATTGTTCCAATAATGAGGGTCACAAGCTATGTTAATAGAAAAAATTTAGTTAAAAAAATATTTTTAAAAAATCTCTTCTGTTCGTTTTTGATAAAGGACTTGGCCTATCCACAAAAATACGCAGGCTCACAAAAAAGTCACACCAAATAGATTTTAGCCAACAGAAAAAAAATGTCTCGGGCATCCTCTATTATAGAATCCTGTCTACGCGCCTGAGACCGTATCGAATAAAGAAATGGGCTGCAGCAACAACATTCGGCTTGTGTGCCAATGTTTTTAGCGCGTAATGTTTGAGGTCTGCTGAATTATACATATCTGCTAACCTATAATTCGTATATTGAAGAAATAGCATTGTGATTCATAGATATTCCGACTAAATATAGCAAAATTATCTGCTAATGAATTGGCAATTCCATCTCCTCATTGAAGAAAATGAATGATTCGGTTGAAGATCGTTACTAGCTTTTCACCAATGTATGTTATTCTGTTCTCCTGTGCTGCCAAGATCCATTTTGCACCATGAACGAAAATAGAAATGGTATCTTTGACATTGGAATAATTTTATTGTGTAATGCGTTTTCGAAATGACCGGACCCATTACCGGCTACAAAAAATTGGAAAACTGTGAAAAAAACAAATTCTCTCATAAGAAATTCTTGCCCAGTATCTTGCGAAATTTTGATTTCTTATCGCCCCCTCCCTCAGTTTTTTTCTGGTGGTGGGTGCAAGACCATAAATGTTCCCCGCATAAAACAGCAATGCAAAACTGAAGAGTGTATTATAAGACGATATTATCACTTATGTTTGGAGACACAAAGTTTCAAATGGATGTCTAAAATGCGTAAAGTCATTGAGCCTGGTTCTTAGCAATAACTTATCTATCTTCCAATTAGTTCGTTTGTTTATCTATTGCGATTTAACGACACTTTCAACAGCCACGGCCATATCGTGTTGGACAGTTTTACGGGTGGAGGAAGCCGGAGTACTTCGGGAGAAGCACCGAGCAGCGCCGAGCAACTGTCAAACTCTCCAACTTTCTGACCTGCATGGCACAAGCAGTGTTAGCAGCGGTTGAAAGCAAGTGCAACATCGACCCGTATTGCACCTTAGCACACTACGTAACCATGCCACGACGCAGGCCATCAGGATTACGTGTCTTGCTCAAGGACACGGCGGAGATCACGCGGGTCAGGTTCCAACCGTCGGCTTTTTGGTTTAAAGTCCAATGCGTCAATACTGTAAATTATTTAAGGAAATCAAATCCGCCAGTATGTTAATTTTTCCGACAGAACTTGTAGTGGAGGGGGGGGGGGCGGCTTCAACCCACATCACCGAAAAAATGATAGCAAGATTGTGCCACAAGCTATAGTTTGAATAATTAAATCGACCGACAACGAAGTTTAACCCTTTACCTAACGCAACGGCAAAAACCGACCAGCGCTATTCTCAAAAATCGCCAATTAATTTTCATTATTTTTTTCATTTTTTGTCTCAAAAACATAGGTTATGACCCCTCGTTGGAACGAGCTCGTCGAGGGGTCATAACCTATGTTTTTGAGACACAAAATTAGTTATTCAAGAATTATTTTTGCAAGTGTCGTCTGCTTTTCATGTTAGGTAAAGGGTTAAGCAAATCTAATCAAGATGATCATTTTGTGTAGCGCCGTGGCTTGATTTGGCCGACATGGTGCACAAGACTTTGGGAAACTAATACTCAAGACAAAGCAAAAATTTGGATCATTATTTTTTTTTATATATTCCCTATTTGTCTCTTGATATCGGTACACTGGAAATAGACCCGCGATAAGTACATATATTTGCATTTGTTCGTAAATAAAGAGTTGAACTAAAACTTTATTTCAGCTCCTTGCACTGTGGTGGGACATTGCTGTGTCAAGGGGGATATGTAGAGGATATCTTGCGTTTTTTGAGTGGATACCGAAAATTATCTCACGAGTGACCGAGACAAATGTTTATTTTTCGCGAGCGCTTGCGCGAGCGAAAATAACCATTTATCTCGGTCACAAGTGAGATAATTTTCGGTATCCACTCAAACACACTAGATTTTCTTTTTATGAGAATCTGATAATTCCACACTTTTCAACCTTGAATTGTTGCATGAAAGTAAACAGCGCATTGAATCATTGAAACACGGAAGTGATTTGATTGATAGTCGGAACAGATAGCGTCTTGCGATCTGATTCAGTTGGCGGGTTTCTATATAGTCCAAACATGGCCCGAAAGTCCGTAATATAAGTTTTTGGTTTGGTACGTCCTTTGAAAGGACGGACCAAACCAAAAACTTATATTACGGACTTTCAGGCCATGTTTTGACTTTTGGGTTTCATGCATCAGTTCATGGTGAATACGTGTTGAATTATTGCTGGAAATGATCGGTATCCACTCAAAAACACTAGATTCTCTTTTCATTATACGTTTTTAGAACAAATTGATCATTTCCAGTGATAATATGACTCGTGCTCACCTTGAAGTGATGCTTTGAAAACCACCATTTTGATTGATATCGTGAAAGTGAAAATTTCTATATCTTCACAGTGGGGGATACGATTTCTATCTTTCCGCAATTTCTTCGATAATACATCGTTTAGCGTACAATAAAATTAGTTACATTCACAATTGCATGATGGGAGCTTTTTGGTGGTATATTGGGTTTGTTCGTCTGAAATTAACCACACTTTTAACAGGCAGGATCGTTTCATATTGGACAGTCTTATGGGCGGAGGCAGTGGAAGTACCCGTACGTGGAGAACTCCCGAACAGCGACAAGTAACTGCTCAACTTGAGAACCCGCCTCAAGCAGGAAAAACGTTGGCCTAAATCATGTGTAGGCCTACTGTCAACGTGTTAAACGCCTTTTGCACATTGTGCCACCATGATCCCATTTGGGCCGTTCGAATTAACTGCCTTGCCCAAGGACACAACGCAGATTTAGGATCAAGATCGAATCTACGACATTTCGATCTGAATATCGATTCTAAAGACAATGAGCCTTCTCCATACCGCCTCCAGCAGAGGGTTAATTTAGTGAGTTCCAAACAACAGTGTTGTCGAAAAGTCGATCCTCGTCAATTAAATGCAGTGAATGCACTCGAGAGTGTGAAAAACACATTGCACATAGTATTAAGTTATCCTTGATTTTTTTTTCATTTACTTTTGTTGTGTGATAATAACGCAATAATTACCCTGCTTTGAAGTTGGATGATTTCCCTATCGCCATTCAAGATTTTGCTAAATTCGTTATAAGCAGCTTTGCAATATCTGTTTGGAAATAATTCAGCAACAGGTTAACTGTGAATCATTTCACATATTAATAGATTAGATACGCCGAGAGACACCTGTATGAATCCCAGCAGATGTGTTAACAACAGGTGTGTTGGACGCATTTTCAAAAAAATCCGTTTTCTCAAACTGAGATATCTAGTTGGATTAAATTTAATTGAACAGCCATTGTACTGCGCGTATTTTAGAATTTGGACACAGCTTGAAAGCCACCCGAACATTAGCATTGAAGAAACTGGAGAATTCATTTATTTGTGAAAATCAATTTAAGAATCACTTCATGAAACAGGTTTATATCGTTGAATCGTCGAGAACGTGGAGGTCTGGGTTGAATTTACCATGGAAAGGAGGCTCATCTCATGAGGGATACGCCCACTCACATCCCATCCTTTCATAAAGCTACAATCAACTCGGCAGAATAAATTCAGCCACCAGGCCTGGGAGCAGTTAACGTTTTAAACGTTAACGTGTTAAATTATTTTAACAACGTTAAAAAAAATTTAACCAAGTTAATAACGTTTAACTTTGAAGATTATAATTGTATAATATGTAGCATTGGGTCGTTATCTTGTGTTTACCCAAGCCGGATCGCGCCTGCAGATGATGTCGAATTTTGCGCGATTTGACGCAATTGTAGAACACGAATAATTTAGTTGTCCGTAGCCCTCCTACCTACGTTGGCGAAGTTGGCCCGCCGATATTTGATGGGAAAGCAATATCAGCTTCATCCGATTGCCTATTTTCCATGTAAGGACTAGTATCCGAGCAACGGCGGATGTCTCTTTCTAAGGATACGGCCGCAGCGATTGTATTCTTAAATGAAAACTTTTAAGATAACCTGAGAGAACTATCTTAACTACTCGTCCCGTGAGTTCTAGTGTGTTCTATGTGCCAGTGGGCACATAGAACGCATTGGAACTCAAGAGACGAACTGTGCGTAAGTTCAATTATATTCAAATTCAAATGAATAAAAATGGCCGAAGTTATTAAAATTTTAACATTTAACGTCATTTAACTCGTTAACGCCGAATTATTTAACACGTTAACGTGTTAAGGAAAATCTTAACTCCTCCCAGCCCTGTCAGCCAACCTCCGATCCCTGAGCGAGAACCAACAAGAAAAGTTGCTCGTCGTATTGGAATACTAGTTGCCAATATTGTGCCCTTTCCAAAGTTAGTACCACTGTAACCTTTTGGTTCTACACAACAGAACTAGTGGGTCTTACTATTAACCCATTTCAACTAGAACCACTAGTTCGACAATTGCGTAGAACTAAATGTTAAAGGGGCTGTATTTCATCCCCACGATATAGCCTTAGTTTCTGATGTGGCGTAAAGGGACTGTATCGCGAATGGAGCACAACACTTGACCAATGGTTGTAATTTTGGACTGCGTGGTTCTCAAAGTGATAACTTTATTAAATCAACTTGACGTATAAAACAGTATGACTTCAAGAATTGTGTAGTCAAAAGGGGTTGGTCTCGCTATGCCGGTCGGCAGAAATTAATTAACACCACTTAAGGTCACTGGATTCTGAATGGGAACTTGCAAATTTGAAACATGCTGCTAAAAACGTCATTTTTGAAATCCAAACAAATAGCTTGATTTTTCATCCTAAAAGCCGCCAGAAGTCTCCATTTAATAACTGATTTCAAAATTTTCTTGCTGTGTGTGTGTGTGGGGGGGGGGGGGGGGGGGGGGGGGGTGAGGGGGGATCTATCATTGCTCGTGTCTTCGGCACTCGCGGCATCTGCATCATAATTCCGACACTTTCGAAGGGGGGGGGGGGGGGCGGTGGTGCTGTCACAGAATTAACCCAGGGGCTCGAATTTCCTCTCCCTGGCCCTGGAGATACCTTTTCCGTTCTGGAGACCTTTTGTCCGTGCCCGATTCAAATATAATTGCCCATAAATGTCAGGTGCTGTCAAAAATTATTTGTTTTTTATTTTAAAATCCATGTCAATTTGTTTCAATTCTGAATATTTTTTATCTTTGAAACTTGATATTTTGAAGGACTCCTTGACTCCCACCTGGTCTGTGTCATTAGACCCCAGCAGTGCCCCGTGCGCTAGCGCGTGACAAAACGCTTATATGCTCGTTCTTCGAGCGGAACGCATGGGGCCGCTAAACACGAGGGCATTGCAATTGGCATGTTGGCAGGGCCCACGTGATTCAGAATTGACTATTCTCTGCTACATGTATACTGTATTAGGGTGAAACTCCACCCGATCTCTGTTGCCTCTCCGTGTGATTTCCCAGAAGAAATGATCGGCAGCAAAGAGGTTATCGCATTTTGTAAAACATCGTTTTTGGAGTTAACATTCATTCTGATTTATGATTCAAAACGATACTACATTAACCTTCTGACATTGAAGAGCTCTTTTGTGAGAGATTTCTCAGAAGAATTTCACACAAACTTTTGATACCGTAAATTTAAAAACAGATTTATTATGCAACAGAGTAAAACTGAAATCGAAAATTGACAGGACGTGTGCAAAAATCAATACCATACCTCATGATGGATTGCAAATCAAATGGCAATGAGTTGGACAAAGATGAAACATGACAGTTAATTTGACATGAGTGTAAAAGAACTTGTTTGAAACCATGGGCCCCTATGAAAATGAGTGACAGACGCTGCAAATATTAATGAGAAGTTTAATTAACCCATTTCGACTAATTAATATTCTAAATTACCAAATCAAAGATACCACGGATATGGATTAGGAAAAGAAGAGGTTGGGGGTGTGGGGATGGCTATCGACCTTCATACATTTTTTTTCAGTACAAAGTTGAAATCTGGCAACTTCTATGTACCTGCATGGTTCCCATGAGAAAAACCAATTTGGATACAACCCTTTATATAATACAAGTTAAAGTTGACACTGTCGACATATTTTTTTCCAAGCAGCGAAAGCATTTAATGTATTCTCTTACAG
The DNA here is from genome assembly GCA_031216915.1 of Pictodentalium vernedei. Classification (NCBI taxonomy): domain Eukaryota; kingdom Metazoa; phylum Mollusca; class Scaphopoda; order Dentaliida; family Dentaliidae; genus Pictodentalium; species Pictodentalium vernedei. Next base: position 816,170,586 of record CM062297.1, read on the forward strand.
AAGCGGCGGAACCGAAGGTAGGGGTGACAAGACCCAACATTCTCCCATAGACATGCCACACCTGATTAAACAGCGAGTTTACATTTTTGAGAATATGCAAGTTTGTCAATGTGCAGCCATTTCTTTAACCCTTTACTTAACACGAAAAGCAGACGACACTAGCAAATAACATTCTTGAATGACTAATTGTTTTTATTTTTTGAGTCAAAACCATAGCTTATGGCACCCTTATTGAAACGATCACAGCTATGGTTTTGAGACAAAAAATGAAACAAAATAATGAAAATTGAATGGTAATTTGTGTGAATAGCCCTGGCGGGTTTTGACGTTACGTTGGGTGAAGGGTTAAATTAATATATCGTTCCTTGAGTGCAACCAGGCGTCACCTGCATGCAATACTTTAGCGTTGCAGGTGGTGCCTTGTTGCAATCAAGGAACGATATTATCTGCAAATGTAAACATATTTGGTTGCATCTGGCCAGAGAATTTCAAATTCGGTCAGCTTTTCGCTCTGTTTCTTCTCACACGGGATATTCGGATACGCGGAACCGGAGCGACAAAAAGAACGCAGAGCAGAGAAAGGTCGGGAGAGACAGGGGTGAGTACACTTTTTGCTAAGAAAAACATATTCTGAAGAAACAATCTACCGGAATGTTTTTATGACTCAGTTGTGTATTGGTTTAGGTATGCCGTGATAGAATTCCAGCCATGAACATATTAAATTGAGGAGATTATCATTTCCACTGTCACTTGGCCAATTTTTGATGAAATATGCAAATAATCGCCTGTCACACTGTGTCACGTTAAAGTTAGCACTCCGCAGCAGTTATATTAGCCCATCGTCTTCTGAAAGGTCCAGTAAAACGCCACTACATGCATTCCGGTCGCACTCTTCAGTACCTCAGAATCAAACTGGTTTCTGTGGACAGTTTTTTAAATTTTCTTCAACCAGACCGAACCCTACAGTTGATCCAATACACCCGCACTTTCATTGCCACCCACTTCCCCTTTCACTGAGCTACCAATGACTATAATCTATAACTGGGCTGAAAGCATGACAAAATGTTTGAGCGTTTAGCGCTCTATAGAGACTGGCAAAGTCACCTTTTCAAGAGGTTATTCCACACGTAAGTTGACCAAACGTAACCCGAGTTCTGCCTGTAACTTTATGAACGTTTAATTTCCAGTAAGGCTCTGAAAAGAGGTGGAAGTAGTGATGGCGACCGTATTAGTGTAGTGAAGGATGAACAGACTGAACTGAGCTAAAAAAGTTAGTAGTGCGATATTGCCCTACCTTGTTTTTTTTTCCGAGCACGATGTGCGAATAGCAATAGAACCAAAATTTCGCCCATTGAGTGCAACAATGCTAAAGCATTGCACTTGATGCACTCGCGAGTCGATTTGTCTTTAGTATCCAATTGGTGTCCCTTCATATGATAGCGTAGCTCACTTCAGAGAAACGATCTCTTTGTACGAGTATGATTTGGGGATATAGGTCGCTGCGAAATAGTGGAATCAGCTATATGAGAATAGAATGGAGGGAAAACTTCACCTACAAACTCCACAAATTACCCCTATAGCAAGCGACATAATGTAACTCGCACGAGCGGGGTGGGGGGGGGGGGGGGGGAGGGGGTGGCGGCGCTGACGTTGCGGTAACCGGTTCTCGTCAGATCACCGAAGTTAAGCAACGTCGAACCCGGTTAATCCTTGACCGTCTGAGCGATCGATTCGGACTCCCGCGTTGTGTCCTTGGGCATGGCACCTCACCCTGATTGTCCACATAGGGGCACGATGACGCCGTATACTAAGGCGTATTGCACGTCGATGGTGCGCATGTCTTCAACCAATCTAACCCTGCCGGTTAAGCAGTGCGGAATTACGATTTTGGAGAGCTGACAGCTGCTCGTCGTTGCTCGGTGGTTCTCTCCGGGTACTCCGACTTCCTCCAATCGTAAAACTGTCACCGACACGATATGACCTTGGCTGTTAAAGTGTCGTTAAACCCTAATAAATAAATAAATAACTCGCACTAGAATACTCTTGCTTCCTCTATAAAAGACGCCCCAATTTAAGCATTGCACAACCAGCTTCGCCAACTATATTCCATCTCCTTTTGATTGGATGGATGTTCTTAGCTGAAGTCTTGTTACATTACAAAAATGCAGGAGACCTGATGAGTTCAAGGAGGTTCCACATCCGAAACTACTTTGATTCCGTTCTGAACTACTCCACTTTTCAGATTTACTTGTCCGAATAGACGAGTCTCACCTGTAAACAACACTTGAGTGAAGACGTATTATTACTTTCCAAAGTGTTATTTCCTGGGATTTCCGGGTTTGATTATAAACGATAACTTCACAAGTGAATTATGCAATCAACAATTGCGTCATGTATCCGTGCGCGCAAACGAAGATGCTCTGGCGTGGATGTGATGGGGGACTTCATTGTTTTTTGTTAACCCTTCACCTAACATGGAAAGAAGACGACACTTGCAAAAAATATTTTTTGAATAACTATTATTTTAATTTTTTGTCTCAAAAACATAGGTTATGACCCTCATTGGAACGAGCTCGACGAGCTCGTTCCAATGAGGGGTCATAACCTATGTTTTAGAGACAAAAAATGAAAAAATAATGAAAATTAATTGGCGATTTTTGAGAATAGCGCTGGCCGGTTTTGATCGTTACGTTAGGTAAAGGGCTAAATAATATAATTATCGTTAATAATGAAAAGTAATAAGCAGAGTAATCGTTTGACTGGACTGGTTACGTGAAATAATTCATTCGAGGCGAGGGACTATATTGCAAAACACTCGTGCGCATTCGCGCACTCGCGTTTGTACAACGTCCCTCCCCTCTCATGAATTATGTCACGTAACCAGTCCAGTCAAACGATTACTCTCTATATATTTACGGTTGGAAGAAGGTGCAATACCTACAACTTGAAGAGCACTGAGATTCAATTAAATTCGAAATTCTCTGCCTGATTCAATTCGACAGAAAGTTTGATATTCGCTGGACCCTACTTGAGAGAGCATTGTTGAAAGAAAAATAACGTGACGTATACCACTGTTTGAAGAGCCAAACTCTATTTATAAGTCACACAGCATGATATTTGTAAAAAAAGAGTTTTTGTCAGATGAAAGGTTCAAATACATACCAATAAACGGGTTTTATAAATCACTATTATATAACAATCAACTTAATTTGCACCCAAAAACTAGGGAAAAAACGTTTGTATTTGTTTTAATAAACGCGAAAGAAAACTTTTAACTACTACATTACGATGGACACTTTGAACGAACATTTCATTCGAGGCATGTTTAAAAATGTGTCGCTTAACAATTCTGTATGAAGCTAATCCACCAACAGCGTAAGCGAATACTTCAAAGTCGGTTCGCAATCTGCTTCTGTCTATCCTGTTCTATTCAAAAGCTTATTCTCTCCATTCCTTGACCTGTCATGTCTATGTTATAGTTTTCCCGGCCTCCCTATAACGTATTCCGACTTTCCAATATGTGTGTGTGTGCTAGTGCATAGTGTGTTCACTTCACATGTAGCACATAGGCACATGCAGGATGTGCCGATATGTGCTTATGTGGTTATGCACAATGTGCGCAAAACCCATACTGCGCTACGACTCATCTTGGTATTTGCGGATACCTACGACATGGCTCCAAAACAGCGCCTAGCTTCTAATAATAATAATAACTCTTTGGCCAGCCGCTGATTTGTCGCGGTCCTCATAAGAGAAGGCCATCATTCCCCCTGCACCCCACCCCCTCTTCCCCTCCTCTCCTCCCAGCATTCAGATATAAACTGCTTAATAGTGTCCCTCACTTCCTCTTTTTCAATTTCTTCAATAAGAATTCCTACCCTCTCCCTCGTGTCCCCCTTCAGCCATCTATCCTTTGTTTCTTCACCCCACTTCTGCATTATTCTTCCAGTAAATTTTATTCTATGAGGTATATACTGTGGGCATTCCAAGAGAAAATGTTCCAAGGTCTCCACTACTCCAGAGTGGCACATTTGGCATCCCTTTTCCCCATCTCTCCCAATTTTTCCCCGAAGCTCCAGTGATCTTGATCTCAGTTTGAACAGCAGTGACCCTCCAAAGGTGCCATCTAGGTACTTCTCAAAAGCTGGCTTTTCTTTATATTGTAACCCCTGCAGTGATCTTTTCACGCTAACCCCTGCTCGCCAGTTTCGATTGCAATCTTCCATGACTCTCTCTTTGACAAACCTTTTGCCTTCTTTCATTCCTACTTCTATGTTTGTGACCTCTATAGAGTAATTGTCCATTAGTTCCCTCACGTGTTTTGACCACCCCGTTTCTATATTAGAATTCCAAATGGTATCGAGCATCAATTTGCACCACCGGTTGTCAGGCAGGTTTCTCAAGTAGTTAAAGTAACACAGTTTTCCCAAATCTACCCTGTCCTTGATTTTCATCCACCCAAGCTCCCCCCTTACTGCTTCCAAAGCTGCAGCATTACTCGACCCTGTTATCCATCTGCCGGCATCATTTTGAGTATTTTCCAACTTCTTAATAACGGTTTGGTTTAATGGAATCACGTCCGTGCCATACGTTATACTTGGTAAACCCACCCTCTCCCACAGTGTTTTCCCCACAAAGACCTTGTTGAAACTATTTTTCCCTAAAAGTTTTAGTTGGTTCAGAATTCTTTTCCCCTTCAGAATCAGTTTGGCTGAGTAATTTCTGTACACCCCTCTTCCCGTTATATTTATGCTTACCCCTAGATACTCATACTCTCCCGTTTCTCCTACAGTGATTTGTTTGCTTTCCCCTTCGGGGATTGAGAACTCCCCCACTCTCCATCTCTTCGTCATATCTACCTTGCGTCCAACGGGTATTACCTTGCTTTTATTTTCATTTAGTTCGAGCCGCCAAGTGTTCCCATATCTACCAACAATTTCCAGCAGTTTCTCTAGCCCCTGTTCAGTTCTAGACATTAACACCATGTCGTCCGCAAAGAATAAGCCTGGTATCTTTATGTCTCCAACATTTACCCCCTCCGCACTCTGAATTAGTTCGTCCCCTAAATCTTTAACATACAATGCAAACAAAATCGGTGAAAAGATACACCCCTGCTTGAGGCCTATATCCATAGGGACTCGTTTTGTAGTGATACTCCCTAGACTGAGTTGGCTTTGCACATCTGTATACAGTGCTTTCATGATTCCCACAAAGTCACCCCCCCCCCCCCAGTCCGATGCCCTCGAGCTTTCGCCACATACCTTCCCTCCACACTCGGTCGTACGCTTTTTTCACATCTAGAAATGCCAGAAACATCTTTTTCTTTTCAGCCTTTGTTGATTCTATCAGTTGGGTGAGTGTAAATAGGTGATCAGTGACTCTTCGTCCTTTCCTGAAACCATTTTGAATTTCTCCTAAAAAACCTTTCTCTTCAATAACTTCCTCTAGTCTACCGTATATGACCTTACAGAATACTTTTCCGATGTTGCTACTAACTGATATCCCCCCTATAGTTATCTAGAACTTCCTTATCCCCCTTTTTGTGTATGAACGACACCTTACATTCCCTCCACTCTCTGGGGACCTCTTGCTTTCGCAGAGCCAGGTTGAAAAGGTTTGTCAGGACTTCAATAAGTGCCTCCCCTCCATTTTTGAGGAATTCGTTCGGAATTTCATCAGTCCCTCCCGCTTTACCATTTTTTAATTTCGAGACCACGTTCCGCACTTCTTCTGCCGTTATTTCGCTACATACACGATTGGATAGGTTCTCCTCCACCAGTGTATTTCTTTTTGGTGGGGACCCACTGCCCCATCGCCTATCGTTTATCTTTTCCCAGTGCTTGACTAACTCTGAAGCGATACGGCCTTTATCTTCTGTACTTTCCCCATCCACTTTGATACTCTGCACACTACTTTTCCCCCGTTTATTTACCCAGTTCCAAAATACGTTTGAGCTCGAACCCCCCGTTTTCTTTATTGTTCTGGCAAGACTACAATTGCGCTCCTTCCTATTATTATTCTTTATCTCATTCACCTTTTTCCGTGCCAGTTCATATTCTCCTTTCATTAGTCTCGTGTCATTGTTATCCACCCCTTTAAGCTTCCTACTTCTTCTGTAAGCAGCGCATTTTACCTTCCTTTCTTTTATAGCCTTTTTCAGTCCCTCGTTAACCCTGTATCCAAGCTCTCTCGTTGGGACCCTCACCCTTCCTATACACTCCTTCCCTGCCTCTGTTAGGCTATTTACTATGCCATCTGAAATACTCTGGACATTTGCATCCCTAGGTATACATTCAAGATTTGGTTTTAGTTTTTCCCGAAACTGCTTCCAGTCGGCTCCTTGTTTTAGTCCCCAAACTTCCTTGAAGGTATTTCTGTCTCTATTCGTCTTTTTGCCCATAATCTTAACTGTTATCAGGTTGTGATCACTACCCAAGTCATTGTTTCCCTCGTCATCTATTTCTACATCTATAACCTCCCTCCATACGCTAATGTCAGTGAGTATATAATCAATTATTGTTTTCTTATCGTTCCTCTCCCAGGTCCATTTACCCTTACATTTCGCATCCCTGTTCAGGATCTTTAAACCAAGCTCTTTTGATAGGTCCAACATCTTCCTCCCATTCGTGTTAATTTTCCTATCACCTCCCTGTATGCCCTCCTCCTTATCCCCGATGTGCCCATTGAAGTCCCCCATTAGGACAATACTGAACCCTCTGCTCCCAAGCTCTGTGATATTCGATCTAAGAGTTGTATATATTGAATCATTCCACTCGGGCTTACTTCCCTCCACTGCTAAGTATACAACACCTACGGCAACACTCCTGCTTCCTAACTTGATTTTTGCCCAGACTATTTCGTTGGATACTGGAATCTGAGTCCTTGCTTCTGTGAGATCTGTAATCAATGAGGGCTGTAATTCCTCTTTAGCGTAGATGCCAACACCCCCACCCCGTTTCTGACCCTCAGCTCGCCCAGCTCCTATCCACACGCAACCCTTCATCTGATCAACCCGCTCATCCCGTCGTATCCACGTCTCACTTAGACCCATTATATCGAAGTCTCCTTCGTCCATCATTGTTGATATTTCGCTTACTTTCTTACTTTACTGGATGTTGCAGTACCCAAACTTAATGAATCTTTGTTTTTTTTGTCATCACTGGCACATCATTATAACCCTGGTATGTCCCTGTATTGTGCATGTTTGTTGTTCTTCCTATGTTCCCAGCATTTGTGCCACTCTGGGTTACCGGCTGTGGTCCCCTTCTATGTGACCCCTTTTGAAAGCAAAAGCAAAGTTATACTCGTGGGTTGTAAAGTGACACGTACTAGAAGGTGGAGACGAGGGAGTTCTGTATTCCGGAATGTAGCAGCAAACTTGTTGGTGTGTGTGTGTGGGGGGGGGGGGGGGACTACGAGTATTTGGGGGTGATGGTGGGTGGCGTGGGATGTAAATATAAACATTACGGGAAGAGGAATCTACGGAAACCATACAAATAAGCTACTGTGAAGAAGAAGCGAATCCTTAATCAAATGAAACTTATAGAGAGAAACACCTTCAATAAGGTGTTCGTTGGGAACCCCATTTGGGAAATGCTGTGTGTACCAGGTGTAACGCATGGTACGAAAGAGATACATCTAAACCAAACCGTAGTAAACAACTGGGAAACGAACGATACAGACCGATGGATAACAAGATCGCGTAATGCTGCAGCACAGGAAGCAACCAGGGGGTAAGCTTGGGTAGGTGAGGATCAAAGACACGATAGACTTAATGAAACTCTGCTATCTTAAACGTTTTGAAGCAAGTGAGGGAGAATAGAGAACTATTCAATATACCTACTACAGAAGTAAAAGGTTGAAAATTCGATTTGATTCGATTCGAAATAGTCCCTAAGAATCGATTGTGGTGGCGCCAATTCCAAACTTTTGGAAATGACGACATATTCTCAAAAGCTACCAGGTGTCTCATCCTTTGGAACTCTTCTTCTGTCATCAGGTCTCCTGTATAGGAGACCTGGATCCAATACTATAAAACTTTTACAATTGTATTTTCTAAAATTGTATTTTTCTTTCTATTAATATAACTAAAATGAATCATTAGCATTTTAAAAGATATGGCAATTTGCCAACTGGCAAATTGCCACATCTTTGAAAATGCCAATGGTTCATTCCGAACCATTTAAAGTCATAACTAGAAAATACACTTCTAGAATATACAATTGTAAAAGTTTTATAGTATTGGCCCCAGGTGATAGAAAAAGAGTTCAACGAGGTTCTGCTTCCTAAACTAACTGGAATTCGTTTCTGGAATGTTCCGTTTTGTTTCTTTATTTGTCCAAGCAGACGAGTGCGTCGTTCTACACAATACTCGAGCGGAGACGGACAATATTTAAGATTGTAAAAATGCGCCATATCTTCAAAGAGCGTTGAGATTCTTTGAAGATATCGCGCATTTTTTCAATCTTAAATTTTGTCCGTCACCCTTGAAATGGTTAACCGGAACAAGGATCATCTCCGTTCATTGACATTGATTGTATTAACCATTATGAACAGTTCTGAACAATTGCACGGGTAGCTAACGCGAAGGACTTTCATTCTCATGGCGTTAAAACTAGGAGATAAAACAATTTTGTGCATTGACTCGACAAATTGAAAAGTACATTTTCCTTTTCAAGGTGAAAAGTCCCGTTCAGAGGCCAAGCATCATTCAATTTTGAGAAGCTTTTCTAAAAATCCCAACATGAATCATAGAAAAATTATGAGCGTATAATTGCACACCCACTGATCATGCAAACAATTATCGAATAATAATCCAATTATCTAACAGAATGTACTTGCAATAACATTTTCTATGGCTGCGGCGGCAGCTGAGGTTGCAGTTGTCAACTTTTGTCACACGGATAGCGGTTGAGCCGTTTTTTCGCAGTAATGATCCGATAAATCAAATCAATTGACTGTGTTCGGATGGACGCATAAAGATAACATGTCCCTGTGTTTCTCGTCACGGGACATGGGGATTGTCACCGATTAGTGAAAACCACAGAAGCATGTCTGAATACCAGGGATGTCTGTTTGTTTGTATAGTTGGAATTTGAGGACACCTTCAAGAGCCAGAATCATATCGCATCGGACAATTTTACGAGGAGATGTACGCTGAGTACCAAGAGAGAACCACCGATCAGCCACGAGCAACTGCCAGGCTATCCAAGCTATTAACCCGGACACTAGCAGCGGTTGAAGGCTAGTGTACCATCGATGTGCAGCTTTAGTATACACGGCGCCAAATTGCCTCCATCTATGCAATCGGGTTTAAGTGTCTTGCCCTAGGACACAACGCAGAAGGCGTGGATCAAGGTCGAACCATTGGCGTTTGGGTTTAAAGTCCAATTCTCTAACCCTTTGCCTAACATAGAGGCCCAAAACGGCCAGAAAATTGACCAAAATAAGCCTACCACACCCTAAAATATCTTAGAAATGTCGCGATAAAACCATACAAATATGGATATAATTGGAACCTGCTCGCCGATCCGGTTCTAATGATATTCATATTTGTATGATTTTATTGAAAAATTGTGATAATTCCTTTCAAAAAAATGTGAAATTTAATTTATTTTTTACAAAAGCTGTACTAGGTAAAGGGTTAACCGATGTGCCATCGCGAACCCGGGCGGGTGTTCACACTTTTATTTATTTACAAACATTGTTTCAATCGAGTATTTTAAGTTAATCATTTACCCAATAAACATGTTATATATATTTGCCAAAAATAACGACGAAAGGTTGTCAATATAGTTGGGAATAGTATTCAGTGGATAGGTTAAATTATTTATTTCAATCACAATATAAACATTTGTCTTACAAAATTTCTTTATTTTTGTAAACACCTTGGACTAAAACATGTTATATTTGCCAAAAATAACGACGAAAGGTGGCCATGATTGTAAAGTTGGGAATAGTATTCAGTGGGCAGGTTAAATTATTTATTTCAATCACAATATAAACATTTGTCTTGGAGAATGGAAATAATTACCAAGCAGTGTAGGACCCTATAAAGGCACATTAATTTGCATGAAGTAATTAGTAGCATCCAGCTAAGGCAACGTTGTCATTATGATAGACAAAGATAGATACTTATTTAGCAAAAACATCAGAAACAAAACGGATTGCACAAATAACATGAACAAAAAGAATTGTGTACAGATTTTAGGAGAATGAACTATAAGTATTAATTTGTTTCAATCTTATTTGTTTTACAAGGATTGGCGAACAAGTTATGCAATTTATATTAAAGCCTCTCCTTGGCCCAATGGCGCAGGTGTGTGGGATGACCTTCGCGGCCTTGCTCTTCTCGAATACTACGAAGGGATATTTAGCCTGCACGGAGTGTGTCATTCTCCACACAGAGGACAGCCATTTTACGTACCCACCCGACAGGACGTACGCTGTGACAGCATCAACCACACAATTGATGCTGACAGAGAGTATTCGAACACCTCGAGAACTTTCCCTGACCGAGGATCGATCCCGGGACCTCTGGCATGAGAGACCAGCACACTTATTCACCCGACCGCCACAGACGTCTCTCTCTTATTACAGCACATAGTGTTAATTTACTGTACCCATACATTGCAAAACCACAGGTCATTAAACTGACCTGTGGTTTGCCTGTATACACACCTATAACGTTTCGTTAGGTAAGGGTTAAGGGAAAATATAACTGTACGTTGTGTCATATTCCGTATTTAAGCACAAATGTCCATTGACTAAAAACAGTGATGGCATTTCAGTTTTCATTTTGAAGTCGAATCTTTCCGAGTGAAGCATTTCCAAAAATACAGATTTTCACACCAATATTTCGAGATGTTTCCAACCTGACCGATTCGTACCTCGTGTAGTCCACAACGATATGAATTATATGTAACGCCCCATTTCAGAGGCTGCGAATGTCTTTTCGCTGCGTTTAATTGCCATTGACAGAATAGTACAATTTTGAGCGATTTGTTTTGGGTAAATCTTGCGACAGTTTGTTTCTATACTCACTGGGGACGTACAGTTTGCATGAGGAGATCCACTATCATCTTTGGAGATTGAAATTTATGTGTACATGGCATGAAACCGGTCTTCTCTTTCATCACAGGACACGGTGTTTTATGACAGCTGGTCTCTAGTTGAAGCCGTCTATGTGATTTTTATGGTAATTATTTTCAACTTTCGTAAATTGTCCTTTGTTTTACGATTACATTGTTCTTTGAATTCGAAGAAGTATACACCAGTCTCTTCAGATGTACTTATGATATATAAAACTGAACGAACTCCTAACTTTTGAAATCCTGACATCTGCGTCCCCCGAACATCCACCCCTCACCTCCCGGACATTCGCCTATTGTTAATTATGTCTAAGGACATCTGCCCTCTTGCGGTTCTTTTCTATAATAGGACATCTACCCTCTGTTGCTTTTATAGCAAGGACTTCTGCCCCACCCACTCCTGCTGGATTATGCACTTTGGCCGTCTAACAGCTCCTCCATTCATTAACATCAGACATTTTACTGAAATAAGACTATTGAGCACACTTCGACCAGCCACGACTTTGAGATGAGAAACCCTCCATTTCCCGTTTGCTCCCCACACAACTTCTTGACCTTTGCCACAGCTCTCCACCCAGCACTCCGAGACGAACGGTTTAATGATATCATGTACTCTCTCGTTCTCCATTTCACTAATAAGTATACTGAGGCTCTCGGATGTATCACTCAATATCTCTACATATCTTTATACTCCCATCCCATTTTCTCATTATTCTCCCAGTGAATCTGATTCTGACAGACTGATGTTTTGGATATTCTAAGAGAAAATGTCCGAGGCTATCCGTTGTACACGAGCTGTACATTTGTCACTCTTTCTCACCACCGTTCTCAATTTCTCTCAAAGTTAAAAAAACATTCAGTTTGAAGAGCAGTGACCCCACAAATGTGTCGTCTAGGAACCTCTCAAATCCTGTCTTCGTTTTTATTCCGGAAACCCCTCAGAGACCTCCTTGTTCGATCCCTTCTCCCCGATTTCGATTACAATAATCCGTGACTCTCTCCCCCCCCTCTCTCTCTCTGTCTTTCTCTTCCAATTCTTTCCATGGGTAATCCCCTTTCTAGGCCTGCGATCCCTATTGAGTAGTTCTTCATAAACTCCCTCAATTGCTCTATCGACCCCGAACTGAATATTAGAGTAAAAAACGATCAGGAAGGGAAGAACCGGTCACATGCACATATTTTCCAGGGAATTCCCAACAAAAACACACCTATAGACAGTTGTATTTTTAGGTCCAAAAAGTCATCAAATCACCATCTTTATTTATCTGGAATATTCAACAATAATACAATATGTCAGTAGAAAGCTTCAAATGTTTATTGAAACAATATATTTTCTCTCAAGGCTGCTTGGTTTGGAGATTGCATCATTTCCGAGGTGCAACTTTTCAAGGCGGGTAACCTTAATTCAAACATTCACTGCAGTGATACCTTTTTTTCCTTCCACCGACTGATAAGATGACATGCGTTCACACCTAATAATAAAACTTTGGCCGGCCGCTGATTTGTCACGGTTCTCAGGTGAGAAGGCCTTTACTAGCCCTGTTCTCCCAAATACCCCCTTGTCCACACGCCCCTTCTCTTCTCTCAACACTCGGAGACGAAGTGCCTCATGACATCCTGTGCCCCATTCTTCCCAATCTCTCCGATAATGAATTACAGCAATTGAATGTCGCGTTTTTTCTCCCCATCGGGCAGTTTCTTGATCATGTCATCTTATTTTTTTAGTTTCTTTCATTAACCCTTTACCCAACGCAGACGATTCCAAATTTATTATTTTAAATATCATGTTTTTAAATTTTTTCAAAAAACTTCAACAAAACCATATCATGTGATCCCTCTTTGGAACGAGCTCGACGAGCTCGTTCCAAAGAGGGGTCACATGATATGGTTTTGTTGAAATTTTTCGAAAAATAACATTTTTTCAGCTGCTAAATTTGCATATTACGCGGGCGGATGCGGGCGATTCGTTGGGTAAAGGGTTAAACCGGTGTAGTTAGATGGTGTAATACACTGCTGGAAAGGGCTCAGAGAGCCCCTTCCACCAGTGCAATACACCACGTTCAGAGCCAAAGAACACAAAATTTTATCATTTTTATAAACCACATCACATTTCTGGAAGAGCTCACGAATTAAAATCAATGACAATTCGAGAAACATTTCTTACTCTTTTTCCAAAGTCCAGTCTTGCGAACTAAAAAATGTTCGCGCCATTTGTAGGCGAACAAAAGCGCGTTCGCTCTATCTGTACCTGCCTTTAACTCAACAACAGTTTTTCAATCACTTCACAAGTGAGAGCAGATAAGAGTCGAAATATCATACCGTCAAAAGAGAAATAGGATCGCTCGTGATAAAGTTAGTGTTCTAAAGGTTATCATTTGCATCGATAACTTTGAGTTTTCACAATTCTTCTCAAATTTAGTTACACACAAAGCCTCATACGGCTTGAGGTGGTAATAAATGCAAGAAAATTGACTGGCCATCAGTGTGAAAATATTTCATTCAGACAATTCCATTCCTGATAAAATTGATCAGCTGATCGAATACCATCTGTTACCCTTCATGTTCATTCTGTCCAGTCAACAGGCAGCAGCCGGCGAAGGGTCATTGCTTAAAAACTGCTCAAGAATAGGCTGCTCTGTTCCCGTTTATTGGTTCTCTAATGCAATACGCTGTCGTCAAGAACCGATAATCTGTTAATGACAGCTGAGAAACAAATCCTTGGAATGGTGGTATAATTAAACCTAAAAGCCACTTTCCAAAATTACACGGAAGAATACAATATTAGAAATTCTGGAAATTTATGCGCATCGGTCTGGCAGCAGCGATTTACACGCCGTGCCATCAATGTTGCCGATGTTCAAATTGACAATGGGAAGCCAATGACATTACTAACAATGAAGAAAATATTTATTTTCACTCTCGTCCCTTCTCTGATATTTTCTCTTCTAATGTATAGATAATTCGAGTAATTGTATGAAATTATCCTTGTCTGAAGGTTAATTTGCGAGATATCCGGTTCCTTCATGTCATTCAATCCATGCCAATATTATTGCTGAATGATTTGGAAGTTGCCCGTATTCTACCATTACACACGAACTTCCGGTGATACTCAGTCGAGTCATGCTGTTGTGAATAGTATACGTCTGCGAAATTTGACCTTAAATCGCACTACTTTTACTGACAATTCAGAAAACCTCTCCATGAAGAGCAACTAAGTCGAAGTATCGCGGTAGTCCTGACGCGCGGACTGGGAAAAGTGGGTTGGGGAGAATAAAAAAAGGATATTTCCACAAATTCGCCCAAAGGGGACTGATTATTCTCATTCCCTATACAAGACGCTGGCTGATAGAGCGACCTTCGAAAGGGTATACAGGGTAGGTGTAGGATAAACAACCACTAAAACCAAACGCTAATCTTGAAGCGTATCATAAACATTGTCGCTTTGACATGACCTTCATTTAACTTGTTTGTTAGAAGATCGAAGACAGTCATCATTTTCTGATTAGAAATATAATTACGTACAAAGAAAGACAGAAGGAATGAAAGGAAGGAAGAACGAACAACAGAAAAAATAAAGAACGCTCCCCAAAATCCAATTAACCCTTTACCTAACCTGAAAAGCAGACGACACTTGCAAAAATAATTCTTGAATAACTAATTTTTTTCATTTTTTGTCTCAAAAACATAGGTTATGACCCCTCGTTGAAACGAGCTCGACGAGCTCGTTCCAGCGAGGGATCATAAGCTATGTTTTTGAGACAAAAAATGAAAAAAATAATGAAAATTAATTGGCGATTTTTGAGAATAGCGCTGGCCGGTTTTGGGCGTTACGTTAGGTAAAGGGTTAAAAAGAAAAAGGAACCAATATTATTTTATAATATCTCTCTCTTGGCCTACATTGTTGATTATGCCTTATACATGCATTCCCACATTTTTGGGATATGGCGCCTAAATTTGGCACTTGGGGAGGGGAGGTGGGGGTGCAGCTGTTGGTCGTATGAACAAGAAAAAGAGAATATATTGTAATCGCTGCATCAAAGAATATGCCCCAATCTTACCATTTCCATTTTGGTCATTGCAAAGATCGAGGGAACCGCCACTCCACAGATGGCTATTTTTCTGGTTACCGTGGAATAATATCACACGTCTCTGGAATTAAGTAAAGCTTCAAAAAATGCTAACTGGAGCTGTTATCTGAATATTTATGAAGGAAAACACGTATTTACTCCTCCAATACGAAAATAAGGTAAAAATATTTGGTCATTTCCATGACCCGACCGTTCCTACACTCCTCAACTCAGTTTCTACTTAAAGAGTGTTAACAATCGCTGACTGAACATTTTTTATTCAGTGTAGAAATGAAACAGAGTGTATACTTTTTGTCTTCCTAGAACTTTTTTCAGGGGACTATATTGGTATATTCACATAAAATAAAAGTCAAATTTGAAACTGGAGTCGATCTGATCAATTTTGCCAGAGTAATGGTAAAATTATTTTTGGACTAAAAATACTCAAAGTATTTTGGTTTCCAGGTGATTACTTCTTGAGTTTCGTGTCTTCGATTAGTTCAGATTTGTATGTTGTTTTATGTAAAGGAAATGATGTTCAGTTTCCATTTAGGGTCGTCCGACTGGTTTCACTATAGTTATAGCCCATTCGGGCTTCTGTTGGACTTAACCCTTTCCCAACGTTACGTTAGAAACCTGCCGGCGCTGTTCTCAAAAATCGCCAATTAATTTTCATTTTTTTTTCATTTTTTGTTTCAAAACATAGATTATGACCCCTCGTTGGAACGACCTCGTTTCAACGAGGGGGTCATAACCTATGTTTTTGAGACAAAAAATGAGAAAAATTATTTTTTCAAGAATTTTTTTTTTGCAAATGTCGTCTGCTTTCCATGTTAGGTAAAGGGTTAAAATACGAGAAGTATTTTGGTTTCCGGATGATAACCTGATCTTCGATTCTCCAATTGGCTTCAAATTTGGAGTGTTGTATTACCAAGAGAAAATACAGGTCAAGTTTGCAATGAGGTCAGTGAGGTCGATTTTGCTGGAGTTGTGGCCCTTCTTGGACTTAGGGTGGTTCTGTTGATCTGCACATTCAATTCAACTGCAAGAAAATTCGGGTCAGGTTCGACTGTGTGGTAAGCCTGACACATTTTACCTAATTTCTAAAATTGTAAATGTCCCAAAGAAACCACCATTTATCGGGGGGACATGTGCTCCATCGGCCCATTATTAAGATCTGCTGGCGACCATAAACCTTTTTATTTTCATTTGTCTTACCACATTTTAATCTTTAAAGCTTAAAGCCTATTTATTTGTTGCAGAATATGCTATGTTCCAATTTCATAGAGTAAATGGTTGCTTTTTGTTTTGTGTGCCAGCCCAATCAGTATTTTTAACGGGCAGCCCTAAGGATGCACGTGAAAATATTAATTTGTCTTTCCCCTAAATAACGAATATGGACTCTTCCATCTCATACCATTCAACTTATAATGACGATATCACCAGAGTTTAAAGGGTTGATTGTTGTTCATGTTTTATCCCATTGCAAAGCTTTACACGCAAACGAAGCTGCAGAGAACGATAGGATAATGGCAAGCAACAAGAGAACTCTGAACTATGTAGCCCATCACAAACTGACTTCATATTGCAGTTGAATTGGTCGAAGACATATGAGACATCTCTTTTTTGTGACCTTAATACAGAACATGAGCAACCGCTATTTTATGTCAAACAATGACATTAGACGAAGCACTTCGCATGGTGGGCGGTGGATGGTGGATGGGCCAGTTTATTGTAAAAGAACAATTGAATGGTATCTGCAAGTTTTAGTCAATTTGCAGCTGTAAGCAGATGGAATGCCATTCATGACCTCGACAGTTGTACGGAGAGAACCACCGAGCAACGGCGAGCAACTGTCGGCTCCCCAACATACTAACTCCACACAAACAGGGTTAGCATTGGTTGAAGACAGGTGCACCATCGACGTGCAGTACGCCTTAATACACAGCGTCACCGTGCCCCCACGTGGGCAATGGGGGTGAAGTGTCTTGTCCAAGGACACAACGCGATTGCCGCAGGTGGGATTCGAACCGAGGACGTCTCGGCTTGCAGCCTGCACCTCTACCTACTGAGTCACTGCGCCCCCATCAATTAATTAAATAGAGTCCAATATGTAGGGCTGAAAACACAATCATTAATTATATTTTTGACTCAACGATTCGATTTTTAAGGGATCAGGAGCAGGGACAAAGGCAGGCAAGGCCTCGATATTGATGAATCGATTACCCAATTATTTAAGAATAGAATGCGGAGTTGATCACTGCGAGAGGCGCTAAAAGTTAAAACCCCGCCCAAACACCGCCCGAATTACATTCTGTCGACTACGTCTACCGTAAATGCGGATCAAAGTTCGACCAAATGTATTCATTGGAAAATGAATTACATTTGGTCATGACGTTTTCATTCAGCTGACCAATGGGAATTGAGTATTTAGACCCAAAACGTATAACTACATTAACAATGTAATTATTATATTTTGAATTCTTGAGCTATATGGTATTGTAAAGAAATAAATTCTTAAGTTAACTTAAAAAATACTGAAAATGCACAAAATGTTGGATCCGCGAATGTTATTTATTTATTTTATTTATTTATTTATTTATTTATTTATTTATTTATTTATTTATTTATTTATTTATTTATTTATTTATTAGGGGTTAACAACAGCCAGGGTCATATCATGTCGGTGACAGTTTTACGGGTGGAAGAAGCCGGAGTACCCGGAGAGAACCACCGAGCAACGACAGCAGCTGTCAGCTCTCCAATATCGTAACTCTGAACTTAGGCAGGGTTAGATTGGTTGAAGACATGCGTACCATCGACGTGCAGTACACCTTAGTACACAGCGTCATCATGCCCCCGTGTAGGCAATCGGGGTTAAGTGCCTTGCCCAAGGACACAACGCGGGAGCGTTCCGCAAATATATATCTGTCAGGATATCATTTTTGGACGACAGAATTGCATTATACTTCTTTCGTCGTCATCGGTTTATTTTACCAACCCAAAAAGCTCTGGAGGGATTTTCATGATAAGTCCATTTTAGCTTTTATCAAATACAGGATTACCCTTCAATATATACAGTGTAGATTTTTTGTAATTGCAATATGACGTTCATTCCAAGAATGCATGAATTTATTTTGGTAACGGGCCAGTGGAGCAGGAGGTCGAGGGGAGATTTGTTGGGGCTGGGGCTTTCCTCCTTTGTTCGACGACTTTTCCATTCTGCAAAATGCAAAAAGAATACGAATGATTGGCGATTAACCCTTTACCTAACACGAAAGGCAGACGACACTTGTAAACAAAATTCTTGTTAAACTAATTTTCTTCATTTTTTGTTTCAAAAGAATAGGTTATGACCCCTCATTAGAACGTGCTCAAATGAGCTCGTTCCAAAGTGCGTTCTTAAGCTATGTTATGAAGAAAAAAATAATGAAAATTGAGTGGTGATTTTGGGAATAGAGCTGGCCAGTTTTGGACATCCTCACCTTTTATCGTCATAGATATTGACTCTAGGGAAAGTTATCTCCCCTGTAAATACTGGAGTCTAGCTGAAATCCAATTAATATTGAACCTCTGAAAGGTGTGAATGAAATCTTGATCGCCAGGGAATAGTTGGCGGAAGCAGAAAAATCAGCCGAGAATGAAAATCGGCATTCAATTTTTTTTATATTTTCATTTTTTGCTGCCAAAACATAGGTTATGATCCCTCATTGGAACGAGTGCGACCATGAACGTTACGTTGGGTAAGGAGTTAAAAATATCAGAATTTCCCGGCAGCATGACTTGAGTATTATGTTTTATACCCGTGTTCATACAGATAGATAAGAATTTAAACCAATTTAGAAATGGATGTACTCTGAAGGACGCATCTCAGATCAACGGAAAAAACATACTACACTGCAAATTTATTTCAACACAAATTTCAATTTTCACAACAAACCGTGCACTAAACCATGTATTTTAGAAGACAATGTAAAATGAAGCTACAAGTTCCAGACAGGCGTCAATTTGTACTCTGAGCAATTATCTGTTGGCTTCCGAGATTTTACACTTGAAATGGAAGATGAGTTTTTTCTGAAACCAATAAACTGGTGCTTTTTGATGGGGAGGCAGGTTCTCTATAAAATTGTGTCTCCCGATATACTACATGCTGATCCACTTGAATACACAAGGGATAGATGTAGATAGTTGCATAGTTTTTGCATTTTTTCTGGCGGTGGTGGTGGGGGAGGAAAGACAATCATGATTATTACAGTTAAAACTAAAAGTCATGTCCCGAAATGCGCACAAATAGCACGTCGATATGCGCGTTAATCTACGCGATATGACCACAGTAAGGCTATCAAATTCTGTAAATACGGCCTGTGCACAAGCAATGTTTCAGCCAATGGACCTCCGGGTAACCCGGAGGTCCATTGGCAGAAACATTGCCCGTGTTCGCTGTGAGTAACCAGGAGAACCTTGGTGCTTTGGATGCCATTCGATATGGCAATTGCGCGCAATTCATACGCGCAATTAAGCCTAGATAAGCGCACAATTCGTGACAGGACTTCTAGTTTAACTGTAAATTTCCAAACACAAAGCAATACAGAGAATCGATGCATGTGATATTTATATCCGTCAGAAGTTAACGATGCAAAGCAATACCGCGTCTGTTTGGGGCTTTATATCCCTAATTTCTATAAGAATTTCCACGATCTGGGATATGAAAGGACCACTGTATAAGAAAATAATGCAGCGGAACGCGAAAAGTTCAACAAACTCTACGGTGACGGAGCTAGCGACAGTACTAGGATTGCACAAGCAAACAAAGATTTTCGACCAGATCGGGACTGCGTCGCGATCTTGTCGAAATTCTCTGTCTCCCCCACGACCCTGTAAAATCTCACCTATCGAAAAAGAAATGCGAGAACACTCAGAACATTGAACATCATATGGTATTTTCGTTTGTTTTTCTTCGATTATGATTTCGCTATATTTTATTTGTGGCGTCTAGGCCCACAGGTGCTAGTTTCTCACGACCCACTCTAGACATGGTGGTGTTAGTTTGTCGCTACCAAATCGCGTGCTAGTCGAGAAACTGATCGCTTTCGCGATCATAGTACACTGTACGCCATGAAGAAGTCTTCCAGATTTTTTGAAACGGGTTAAATTAAAAAGCCAAAGGAAAAAGAAACAGTCACATATTCGATTTTAATTAACAACTAACCACAATCGGGATTTTTTAATTACTTCTTCTCTTGTATTTACAAGTATTGTCCCGAAGCTAAATGCACATGTCATGGCTATGAAAAATTAATTTTTCTCTTCTCCAGATCTGTACAATCTCCAACAGATAACAAAACGAGGCCTCGGGATATGTTTGGAGAGGATCCTTGAGAACACTAAGGAGTGGAGAAACTTTTGAAGCCACGGGCACTTCATTTTACTTGTATATCGAGTGCAGATTGGTTTTCCCAAGAAGCCAAGTCATTTCTCTCTTTGAGTTTCTCCCCGTAGAATATTTTTGTTTGCAAAAGAAACCTCATTTGAGAGGAATCTTCAGATTCACTTGTAAAGCTGAAGTCCTTCCGACTGTGTTTATGGGTACGGATAAGATAAGCTTATCGGGCTTGCCCGAGTGTGTAGCCAGGCCTGGCATTCTGAAAAATGCAGGAGGGCAAAAAATCGCTCTCCTCAATCAGCTTAGGAGAGCAATTAGCTTTACACAGCATTTTAAGTATCCAGTTGAACGAACTCATTGAAACTGAAACCAACAGACTACATCAGTGATTTTATTAACTTTACTAAGGTAAAGCGAAATCTCTTAGACATCTAGATGTCTCACTCAGCAACCGAACACACACTTGACAAGACCTGTGTGTGTACCCAGACCTGTTGTCCAAGAAAGTCATACGCCTACCACTACCACCTTCAACCCCCCAAGGGGGGTTGAAGGTGGTAGTGGTAGGCGTATGACTTTCTTGGACAACAGGTCTGCTGGAATCTACAGTCACATCCTGGTGCAAGTGCTTCAAGTGACAGGATAGTAGTAATGGTAGTATATTATAGTGTCAATATTCCTTGAATAATTACCCCTCAAACTGTGGTGTCAGTTGTTGAACTTGAAACTGACAGAAAAAAAAAAATATTGCTGTGACCCATTTTGCTTCAAATGATTGCAACTGTGTTTGGGTATGGTTGCAGCCATTACCCTTTACCACTAAACCAGTTTCAAAATGAAATTACGTGATGTTATGTGACTTCGAAGTTAAATTACATTTTTGCTTCACAACAAAAATTTAATGTGAGCTTAATACATGTAATCTCAATCATCCCAGACTAAAATATTTAGGAGGGCAATTTTTCGCTCTCCTTAATTCTTTCAGGAGGGCAGTAAGGAGAGCTAAAAAATCGCTCTCCTGAAATTGCCAAGCCTGGACTGTAGCCCTGGTATGGGCTGGACATGATTAGTGTTTTGGGCAGTAACATAGATATTTGGGCACGGGATATTCGGATCATATATCCCACCGAGGTTGCTATCAGAAATCTGGCGATTCTTCTGACGATTGTTTTCTCTAGCACGATTATACACTTGCTCTAAAAGACTTGCCAGTTGTCATTTTAGGTAAAGGTCGTCATTTTAGTCACCAAACATTTTTCAAACATTTCTAACTAAAAGGTAGGGAACACTTCTCTACTAACTAAATGCCTCACAGTTTTCACAACGAACGGACACTTTTCCTACAGCCTTTTTGTTGGAGGATATCACTCCTGACCACCTTACATTGTCTCTACGTCACCAGAGACCATGAAATTTCCGAATGAAAGTAACAGGTGAGGTGGCTGATAGGGAAATATTGTAATAAACCAGCCATCACTTTCTTATACTACTCTACAGGGAAATTACTGTAGTTTTCGTTATGATGAGTGCGTCGAGGAATTCGCTAACATAGATTAAATCAGCTTTTTACATCAAGTTCTTACATGTATCTCTCTCAGTGTCAAATTCACGAACAGTTTCTGTAAATTAAGGGGCGATAATATCCCCAAAAGTTACATCGAATGATGATGAGTGTTGGTCATGATTGGCGTCGCTTGTTTCTGTCTAACATTTCGTATGGTTTCGGCCATGCCTTCGCCCCTCCCAACCCCAACACAGCCACTATACAATACACGATTTAACCAATTCAACCTTGTTTGACAGCTCTGATTAAATTGGTCCAATCCCTAGTTGCATGCCTTATGAGAAAACAATGCTGCCTGAAATTTTAGAAATTTGACATCAGAGGGTTATCCACGTCGAACCGCCTCCCTCCAACAGGACTACACCCTTCTCTGTAAGAAACCCCTCCTCTTCAAGCAGCCGCACCTGTACTTGGGTAGGCCTGATGTGGGACGGAGTCTTACAGAAACTGATCTGCGGCGACCTACTGAGATAAGATGACCCTGTTCGAACCCTCCAAAAAATGTTCTTTCATGGTGAAAACATTGGTATGGGTATGATTTCCTCTTTAAGCTCATAGAGTGATGGATTAAGTAATTGACTGTTAACTGCATGAACCGAGTGGCGGTTCATTGATATTCGAAATGATCATTTTCTGTATCGCCACAAGAAACCGAAACTCCCGAATAGCTGCAAGGATAATATACACGCTCAATCTTGAGCCAATACTATAAAACTTTTACAAATGTATATTCTAGAACTGTATTTTCTACCTATTAATATAACTGAGTAAAATGAATCATTAGCATTTTAAAAGATGTGGCAATTTGCCAGATGGCAGATTGCCACATCTTTGAAAATGCTAATGATTCATTTTATCCCATTTAAAGTTATACCCAGAAAATACATTTCTATAAAATACAATTGTAAAAGTTTTATAGTATTGGCCCCTGGTTGCTAGAATTCCATCATCTCCACCAATCCCTGTTAACCCAAGTACCTCTGTGATTGATGAAGCAGGGGATCCTAGAAACCACCACAAACTGATAAGAAACTATTGACTTTTCCAACAAATTACCACTTTCCCTTTCAAATGGACGCCCTGATTGATAGCATGGATACCTGAAAGTAATGTTCGTTTGTCTCCTGTCCGAGAGACACGAGCCCCTGTCTAAGGCACACAGAAGTATGGCGTTCAGTGATGGTATCGTAAGAAACCGACGGGATCTATTCGGATATGCGTATACAGTCTGATTATTTTCTCCACAAAGATAGATTTTAAATTGTGACATAACATCATCGTGACAGCAGATCTGAAAAAGTACTTGTTACGGGACGGATACAATTTCAATTGTTTTGGTACAGCGAGAGTGTGTATTCTAAAAGTAAGACATCAACATTTTTAGCAAACATACATTTTTTTCAGAAAACAAGGTATTGGGGTTTCACTAACCCTTTAAACAAAGTATGCAGAAATTCAAGGTTTTGACCGAGACAAAGATAGCAGTCATAAAGCAGACTACGCAAAAATGGTCAAATAGATGGTGATCAGGGGCATACCCAGAAGTGGGTGGGATGTGGGGGAGGGGACTGCAGGAGTACTTCCTGTCTCAAGCATAAAACATTCAAGTCAAAACAAGAAAAGATAAAAATAGGTCGTAATCTTGGTTGATCTTGTTTGTGATTGTTTGAATGAGTTTTAAGAACATTCAAACAGCCCACGTGCTGTCTATTGATGATTCCCGCGGGTTTTAAGACAGGGGCAATAAAAAATTTACTCCTACAGCCCTGCGTATTGGGTAGCAGAAAATATTATCATTAACCCTTTCTACACACGCAAAATGGATTCCTCCATTTATTATACACAGTTCTCAGCACGTCGAAACCATTCATGAACATTTATTTATTTATTTATTTATTTAATGGTGTTTAAGGTCACATACTTATGCACAATGGCTAATCGTGACCGTGACAGTTTTACGGGTGGAGGAAGCCGGAGTACCCGGAGAGAACCACCGAGCAACGACGAGCAGCTGTCAGCTCCCCAACATCGTAACTCTGAACTCTGCACCGCAGCACAGGCAGGGTTAGAGTGGTTGAAGACATGCGCACCATCGACGTGCAGTACGCCTCAGTACACAGCGTCATCGTGCCCCCATGTAGGCAATCGGGGTGAAGTGTCTTGCCCAAGGACACAACGCGGTTGCCGCAGGTGGGATTCGAACCGAGGACCTCTCGGCTTGCAGCCTGCACCTCTACCAACGGAGCCACCGGGCCCCCCCATTCATGAACAAAGAGTTAAACAGATTAACAGACTGTTTATGGCCATTTCGTTGGGTTAAAGGGTTACACAATTTATTAAACCGTAACAGTTTGTCCATAACAGTTTAAACCCTTATCCCCACCGGGGTCCAAATATGTGTTAATATAAAGCATGAATATAAACTATTGCAGTTGGGAGCGCGTGGGTTCAATTGTTCGACACTGGACTTCAAACCGAAAGGTGCACGGTTCGATCCCTGTTAGAGGGTAACTGCATTGTGTCCTGCACTTGATCTCGATTGCCCAAGTGGTAACACGGTGGCGCTGTATACTAAGGCGCACAGAACGTCGACGGTTCACTTCTCTTCAACCAATGCTAACCCAGCTTGTGTGGAGTTACTAATTTCGCATAAGCAGGGTTAGCATCAGTTGAAGACGATCCGACAGTTGCTCTCTGCTAAAACTGTGCGACACGAAGTGGCCCTGGCTGTCGAAAGTGTCGTTAAAGCCTCAGTAATAAATAACAAAAAAAAAACTATGTCTGTTCCTCATAATAAGTTTCTCAAGCGTTAAATGCAAAAACACGCGTTTTTTATGTCTAAAGTCGTAATGGGTACTATCCCCTAGAAATAAGTGAATCTCTTTATTGCGTCGGTGGTAGTTTAAAGCTACAGCCCTGTTTGCGCAGAATCACTTGTGATATGGATTTACAGCCCCATACTGGTCACAGGGTTGTAAAATTAAATTACAGTTATCCGCCGAGTCTGTTGCCCACTTTATTGTCTGTTCAAGAACCGCAACATTCCTTCACACAAACGTGACTGTTTTTTAGCCTTTGAGACTTCAATTATCGTGACGTTCAAACATCTCTGGGAATTCAGTTTCTTCAACGTTTTTCAAACGCAACGTCAAACGTTGGAAAGTACCAATAAGATATTTTTCACATTAGTGATTATATACGGCAGCGTGCTGACGCCAGTTGATGTATTTTTTTTTACCTGTGCTAAGTTGTTATAACAAGTTAAGCTATGTTGTTATAACAAGGTAGCTAAGTTGTTATAACAAGTTACTAAGTTGTTATAACAAGTTAGTTAACTTGTTATAACAACTTAGCACAGGTAAAAAGAAATACATCAACTGGCGTCAGAACGCTGCCGTAATTATCTGATTGAGGGCTAGATTATTTTTGGTGGTCAGAATTTGTTATTCAAAACTTGTTTTATTACAAATTATTGGAGAGTGCCCATATAACTTTAAACAAATTTATATAAACAAAATGTTATTTGCGTTTGACTGAATATGAAATTTAAGCAAGGGAAGTATTGGCTTTTGCTCTGGCATCCTCATTTTTGAAAGCCCTGATAGTGGCTTCCAGCACTCAACCAATTAAGAAGTCTTGACTGCAGGATTATATTATTATTTTAGGCTGCGATAACATTTGGCTCAACAGCTGCCACTGTGAACTATTCAGGAGAAAATAGGAAGTTGAGGTCAAAACTTTAAAAAATCGAAAAAATAATAACAAAACAAATGACCACAAAGTATCAACTTGCTGTTTGATTTCGTACGTAATAACACATACGAAAGTATCAAAGGGTTAAATTAAACAAAAGATTTCGTACGTAATAACGCGTACATACATCTCAAAGGGTTAATTGTCCATTCGTCCCTTGAGTGGAACAAGGCGTCATATGCAGTGCTTTAGAATTGCAGGCGACACCTTCTTCCAGCCAGCGGACGCATTGTTATTTCTTCACAACGTTTTTAAGGTTTACTGTTTTCATCGCGGGAACATGCAATGTTACCTTTTGAATGAGGGTGGTGTTAACAGTTTTGGTCTGAAAATTAAATTTTAGCTTCAGCAAAAACATTTAGTATCTGTTATGTTTTGTTTTAGAGGACGGAAGTGGGGTTGTGAAGGGGACATAAAAATAGTGATTGTTTTTAACAATAAACAATACTTAAAGAGTCAGATCAATACCGAGGAAATTAAGTAAGTTAATGAACTGTATAAAAACCGATTAATAGGTTTGCGAAACGGAAGTCTCATCATTTCAAACAAAAGGGAATATGTAAATGAAACCGCGATGATGGAATTCGTACAGGCGGGGTTAATCCTTTACCTAACATGAAAAGCAGACGACACTTGAAAAAGAAATTCTTGAATAACTATTTTTTTAAATTTTTTTGTCTCAAAAACATAGGTTATGACCCCTCATTGGAACGAGCTCAACGAGCTCGTTCCAATGAGGTGTCATAACCTATGTTTTGTGAGACAAAAAATGAAAAAAATAATGAATATTAATCGGCGATTTTTTAGAATAACGCTGGCCGGTTTTTGGCCGTTACGTTGGGTAAAGGGTTAAGACACAGATAGACCTTTGGGTTAAAAACAAGTTTTCAAGAAAAAGCGTTCGGGCGAACCTTTTTTTATTTTACTGCAATAACAATTTATTTATTAATTGGTGTTTAAGGTCACATACATATGCACAATGGTTAATCGTGACCGTGACAGTTTTACGGGTGGTGGATGCCAAAGAACCCGGAGAGAACCACCGAGCATCGACGAGCAACTGTCAACTCCTCAACATTTTAACTCTGTTCAAGCTCCGCTCAAGCGGGGTTACAGCGGTTGAAGAGCTGTACACCATCGGACTGCTATTACAATAACGCTGACTTTGCGAAAAGAATAATTAATCATCAGTTTCCACATCACACATGAGGAGAAACATTTAGCCCCAATTTAAAAACGTGAAAAAATTAAATTAAATTAAATGTCGACGGTACGATAAATACACAAACAAAAATCTAAATTGTTCAGAAAACCAAACGCCGCTTTAACTCGTTGAACTGTGTAATCAAACTGCGTTTAAGACAAAAGTCAATAGACAGTGTTGTCATTTTTGTTTAAATCGAAAAGTTCATTTTTATAGTTTATGTTCTCTGGGGTTTTAGCATCATGCCGATTAAATATATTAAATAAAGTCGGCTTTCGAACTATTGCAAGTGTTTCAAAGTTTATTCCGAGTCACATAAAACTGAATAGTCCGCTAATGTTCTTGTGGCTACAAACATTTTCAGCCTACTTCAGATACAAAATATAGTCAAGTGACGGTAACATGACACTAACATTAAAACTAAAATATTACTTTTAAAAAAAAAAACGTACCTGTTTTAATCTCCGAACATTACTTTAGTAAAATTCATCCGGAATGAATGACAGATTCGAGCAAGAACAAACTCCCGACTGCCTAGATCAAATACATTACGATCGTTACTATTAAATTGTTCATAACCGACAACATTCTGTACCTAAAAATCAATAAAACTCCATTCTGCAACAGATTCACATTCGAGTGGTCCCCAAACGACTCATCTGTTCAGTTTATCTTGCTTAATGGTTGGTGCTTGTGAGTCGGGGGAATTCCAATTCAATTGTTGTGTTTTTCATTCTGAAGAGGAAAAATAATTCCCTGTTAACTTGTAATGCATTTAACCACCCAACGTGCACAAATCGCAGACAACAATTCACGGTATATTCTTCTTTAATACAGTACTTTCCTCACAAAAACGAACAGAGAGTTGGACCAGATCGCGACCCTGTACTGTCATTACAAAAGCGAATACAGAATTTCGACAAAGTCGCGATCTGGTCAAAATTCACTGCTCGCTTTGCTTTACTATTCAGAATACTGCAGAATCTCACCTTTCAAAAAAGAAACATGAAAAACACTGAATCTCTTCGCAAGCGTAGTAGGGCCAGGCGGAAATATTTTGAGTCGGTATCTCCTGCAATGGACATGCTATCTCCTTCGTAAGACTTAGTATCTCATACTTTATAGGACTTAGTTAGGACTTAATATCTCCGACGCAGGACATACTATCCCCAAACGTAGGAATTACTATCTGCTTCGTAGGACATAATATCCCCTTCAAAGATCACTGTTTCTCCTAAGGTTTTTTTTATCTGCAACGTAGGACTTAGTATCTGATCTGGTCGTATAGGACATAATATCTCCTTCGTATTACTTATTATCAACTTCGATTGACTTATGTGATACTTAGGACTGAGTCCTACGTATCTGTAACGTAGGGCTTAGTATACTATCTGCTACGAAGGACGTAATATCTCCTACGTAGGACTTATTATCTCCTATGTGCAACATAATATCTCCCCCTTAGCATTTATTATCTGTTACGTAAGACTTAGTATATCATACGGAGGACTTAGAGGTATCGTATATCATGTGGTTTGGATACTTAGATAAGTCCTAGGTAGTGATAGTAAGTCCTACATATCAGATACCGAGACAAAAAAATTCAACCTGGTTTACTACGCTTCCATATATCTCAGATGCTATTTTTTAAAATTTTTATTCAGGTCTTCAGTGTAAAATATTTTATTTATGAATTATTGACCCACCGACGCGACCAGGTTCCGATCTGAACTAGAAAGAGGCCGCTTCTGTGATCACAGTACATTAACGGATGAATTTCATTTTGATCTGCATTTTGATTCTTCTTTTGTACCGTGCCTTGAATCGAGCACCAAGCTCACAATGAGGAGCCATATACTTAGATTTTAATTTAACCCTTTACCCAACGTAACGGCCAAAACCGTCCAGCGCTATTTTCAAAAATCACCAATTAATTTTCGTTATTTTTTTCCTTTTTTGTCTCAAAAACATAGATTATGACCCCTCTTTGGAACGAGCTCGTTCCAATGAGAGGTCATAACCTATGTTTTTGAGATAAAAATGAAAAAAATGAGTTATTCAAGAATTTTATATCCAAGTGTCGTTTGCTTTTCATGTCAGGTAAAGGGTTAAAAAAATAAAAATAACAAAATACGACTATTCGGCAACGCGACTTGCAAAACCTTTTCTAAAGTAAATATACGTTTCCATATTTTGCTTTCGAAACATAGCTCACGATCTGCCATTAGAGTTTTCTTGGCGACCTCGTGGTTGGCCATGAGCCATGGCTGACGATTTTCGTCATTGGAAGAGATTTACAGGGAAGTTAGCTCCCCTTAATTTCCTAAAGCTGTCAGTAAATTTAACACTGTGCTTGGGGCGCGGTGGCTCAGTTGGTAGAGGTGCAGGCTGCAAGCCGAGAGGTCCTCGGTTCGAATCCGGCCACCTGCGGCAACCGCGTTGTGTCCTTGGGCAAGACACTTCACCCCCATTGCCCACGTGGGGGCACGGTAATGCTGTGTACTAAGGCGTGCTGTACGTCGATGGTGCACCTGTCTTCAACCAATGCTAACCATGCTTGTGTGGTGTTAGTATGTTGGGGAGCTGACAGTTGCTCGCCGTTGCCCGGTGGTTCTCTCCGGGTTTTCCGGTGTAAAAGGAATGGAAGTCCGTAGGAACGTTAGTCCCTCTGGACTATTATTCCGCGGAATTATAGTCCTAGGTCTAACATTTCTAGGAATAGTAGTCCGGCGGACTACTATTCCTAGAAATGTTAGACCTAGGACTATAATTCCGCGGAATAATAGTCCAGAGGGACTAATTTTCCTACGGACTTCCATTCCTGTCACACCGGCTTTCTCCACCCGTAAAACTGTCGGGGTCATGGTTAGCCATTGTGCAGAAATATGTGACCTTAAACACCAATAAATAAATAAATATAACACTGTGCTTATGGGGATTTCAAATAAAAATTAAAATTTCGAAATGTCAGCGAATTTGTATCATCGTTGTTCGCATCATTTCACAAACGTCAGGCATTATCCTGTAGAGTTGTATAAAAATTGGACAGGTTGCTTTTTGTAATTTCATTTCCAATCAGTTGGAACGTTTGACTATTTTTCTCTGTTTTAACCCATTTAGAAATAAGAAAACGGCATTTTTGACGTTTTGTAACTTTTGGCTGTTCATAAAATCACGAGTGTGCGCATCGTGGCATATGGGAGCGCGGTGGCTCAGTGATAGACTGTTGGACTTCTATGCTGGAGGTCCCGAGTTCGATCCCCGTCCGGGACGACCCGCGTTGTGTCCTTGGGCAAGTCACTTTATCCCGGTTGCCTACATGGGGGCACGATGATGCTGGGTGCCATTTAAAGCGTACTTCACGTCGATGGTGCACATGTCTTCAACCGCTGTAGCCCAGCTTGAGCGGAGCTTGAACAGAGTTAGAATATTGAGGAGCTGACAGTTGCTCGTCGATGCTCCATGGTTCTCTCCGGGTACTCCGTCCCCCCCCCCCCCCACCAGTAGAACTGTCACGGTCACGATTAGCCATTGTGCATAAGTATGTGACCGTAAACACAATAAATAAATAAATAAATAAATAAATAAATAAATAAATAAACCGTGGCATATAATTCAGACACTTGCCTTTGTTTTCTACTGATGTCGTGGGTATTATTTGCTTCTCAAATGGTATCACAGAACTAAATATTTTCCCATAGGCGACCATTATAACGTTCAGGTGGAAAAAATATGATCGCATCACTTTAATTTTGGCATTCAAATATCTCTGTCAAGTATAGCCTTTCAGACAACTTCTGATGATCTGAAATCAGGGGGTCATGCGACAAATAAGAGAGAAAAACTGACACAAAGGGAAGTACCGGTCACGTGCACATATTTTTTCAGGGAATTCCCTACAAAAACACACAACAAGTAAATTGTATTTTTTAGGTCCAAAGTCATCAAATCAACCTCTTTCTTATCAGGAATATTCAACAATAATGCAAGATGTCAATAGAATGTTTCAAACTTTTATTGAAACAATGGATTTTCCCAAGGCTGTTTATTTTTAGAGATTGCGTCATTTCCGAGTGCGACATTTTAAGGCGGTTCACTCTAATTTCAATATTTAGTTCCGCGATACCAAATGGACCTTCGTGGCTCGTCTAATAACTTAAAGAGGGATACCTTTATCGAATGCCTATCAGGAATTTATGTTTAGCTAGCATTTTTTAAAACGATAACTAAATTTGAATGAAATACTTGCGTAAAGCTGTTTGCGGACATATCAGATTTGTTTGGCTAAAAGTTGACGCTATTCAACCTTATGGTGACATAAGTGGTATAGGTTAGCATGGCTAGACACAAAGGTAAGATAAAAATGGGGCGTATTGCACATACACAGAATCAATACAACTCACGTGTTGTCATCTTCAACCCAATATTGAACGACCATTCAAAGGAGACATTGGAATATATACAATGCAACTTAAGCACTGGCGGCGGAAGCTCCGTAAAAGTCGTGCGGCACAAATTTTCACGGCTTCCATGGTTCGGCTCAGTGGGAGAATTGTTAAAATCGTATATCGGTAAATGTACCGTGACATACTATAGTCTCTTGTTTAGATGAAAATGCCGCGGTGTGGTCATTACCCTGCCCATTTCTTCTACTTCAAACATCTTCCAACCCGAAGGCCGGCCTTCGGGTTGGCAGATGGTTGAAGTAGAAGAAACGGACCGAATAGACCAAAGGTGGGATTTTTTAGCCAATTGTTTGGATTTGCAAGTAATATATTACAGAAATGCATGCATACTGGGGCGTTTGCATTCGCTCAATTTATCTCATAATGCATCATGTCTGTGGAAAAAATTGGAGGGTACGTTCCATGCTCCCAGTTCCGCCGCCTCTGATGGTAAGGCTATATCAAGATAGCACAATAGAAACTCAACCTTCACGTTGAATGATGTTAAAAAACGAACTAAAGCGTCAAAAGAATAGATTTTATACCAAACTGGAGATAAATGTCCGATGCACATATAAGTGGGAGGCCAAAATGAATTTTCGATTGCACTTTAGTAACTTTGACGACTTCGGGAAAACATGTTTCTATTTCTTTGTTGCCTATTTTCGAAAGCAACAAGCGGTCGCGTGAGATACGGGAATGACAACCATTACTTATACATAACACATGTGTTCATACAGAACACCATGATATGCACTTCTACTCCCATACTGTTTGCACTTTGAAAATGGTTGTAACATGACGCGATCAAAACACGAGAGGAAAACAGGTCAGACGCGCTTCATGTGATAATCACATGGTAAAATGTTTGTTCACATATATTTTTAACATTTTATTTATTTTATTTTTTTAAATTCTCACAAATTATATGGAAAAACGGGATTTTTCATTGGAAAACATTTTCTACCCATTTTTGTTACCATTTTCCTTGATCATTCATTCAGCGATTCCATGTTTCCATTTTTGAATGAGTATGGTTGCCCACGCGCATGCTTGTTGATTGTCCAAATACGGTATCACTCGTGTTCCTCATATTTGGGAAACAAGGAGCAATGTCGTTTCCCTTGAACAAAAAGAAAGCAATTTGAATACTTTGTTCAAACATGGAGGCTGCTGCCAACTCTGACTTGTCTGTTTTTAGCCTCGTTCTTGGATATCTGAAGCAGCTTCAACGATAGATAGTTTTTATATAATTTACCTCCGTTTATAGCTATCACCAAAGGCGAAAGCAGACTTTCAGGATTAACTGGAACCTAATTCTAGCAGTTTAGATGTACATATGTATTATAAATGCGGGTTCTGTGCAACACAACATTCATTTTGATGTATAATACACCTGTCTTATTTAGAGATTACATTGTTAGAAATTACCATTAAATTTACGATAATCTACTGGCAACCAGTTGCAGGTCCTGACACCATAAATTTTACGGTAACTGCATGCCGTTTCTGCTCAAAGTGTAATCACACCAACGTAGAAGTGATCATGTTCAAGTGAAGCTTGTTTTCTTAGCGTGAAGGCAATTATTTCTTTACTTGCTGCATTGCGTAACATCTTCCAGGTCGATTTATGAATGAATGAATGGTTTCGCGCGCTGAAGGCGCGCAGGGACAGTTTGGGGCAAACCCCTTTCGACCCTCTTGCTAGTAGTCACTTTAGCTTTTTGCACCATGTCTAATCGTGTTAAAGGAGGAAAGGGAAAGGGAGTAAGTTAGCGACGTCTATGTTTCTTTCGGTTTTTCTTGGGAAGAGGTTGGCTGTGATGGTGATATAGTAGTGGGTGTAGCAGTTGGTGTTGTTGGTGGCGCAGGGCTGTTGTTTTTTTGCTCTACATGTTCTGCTATAAGCCGTTGTGCCTATTCCATTTTCTTCTGAAATTCTATAGAGTTTACTCGCTGATATACTTCCTCCGCTTTCTTTTTTAAGGCTTCATCCCCGATTCTTTGTTCTTCCCATCATGAGGGCGGCTTAACGGATTCTTGAGTCGGTGGTTGTGGACTGGATTCTGGTCTCATGTCCTGGCTTTCGGGTACCGAAGAGAGAGGCGAGTGGGGATCGGGAGACGGTGAGAAGACAAGTTCCAATTCCACCTCAAGTCTCCACAGGACGTTCCACATTCGACATTTCCGACTGGGTTGCCGGCAGTAGGATGGGTTTGTTTCTGGGATTGGGAGGGGATGTGGTGGCCGATGTGATGGCCGCTTCTGGCTCATTCCTTTCCTCAACATTCTCTCTCTTCTCTCCAAAAAAGCCTTCAGGCGTCGGGCATCCCTCCCCTGGGTGGACGGGCTCTTCTTTCTTCTATTCTATCTCTTTTCAGGGCTCTCCTGGATCGTCCAGGTGATGGGACAAAAACGCCAAGAGCTGAAAAGGTTTTCTCACGTCTCGCTGGTGGTTCCAGTGTTTCCGTGATTGCTATCAAGGTGTTCACACTCTGATGCCAGAGGTGCGAATGATGATAATGATGATGATGAGAGTGGGTCAATTTTTCTGGGAAGAGTCCGCTAAAGCCAATTGGCTGCAGGTTTAAGATAATTGGTGTACGTTTGATGATGATTGAACAAGCGTCTGATGTTGTGAAGCTTGTTATACATATCAGACCCCTAGTTCTGCTTTTCGATCGAACAAAATTTCTCCATTTTTAAAATACAGATTTTTACCGTTAACCCTTTCCGACTACGGTTATCGTGGCGTTTTAACGTCACGTAGAATCAGGTTTTGGCGACGTCAAACGCAATCGTTAGCCCTTTGAATTCTGGTGGTATCTTCCGTATCAATTCAAAGACATCAACAGGAAGAGTCCATATTCATTATTTGGGGGTAGACCAATTAATATTTGCAACGTGCAGCCTTGTGGCTGCACGTTGAAAATATTGATTGGTCTACCACACACATGCATTTAGCATCCATCACATTTAATGAAATTATGAAGTATCATGTTTCTGAACGAAAAAGCGGCCGCTCGGGTTCAAAGTCGGAGTACGTATTATTACGTACCGTAGTCGCAACGCACGGCAATTTTCGTACGTAATATTACGTACCGTAGTCGCAAAGGGTTAAATGTTTCGGTAATATACCAGCAGTTAGTTGCCAGTACTTTAACGTATTTTCAACAGTAATTTTTTGACATTATAGTCAAATTTCATAAACAAGAAGTTTTGCTTAAAATATGTTACCGCTACGTGGATATAGCATTAAGGGCCCAACATACAGATTTTCTGTGCATGGACCACCGGATAGAGTACCCTGTGGTCCACTATCAGAATATCTGCTTGTTGGGTCAAGTGTCTGTTAGACAAGTCAGTAGAAGTAAAGATTGGTGCACACCCACTGGATAAAATCACTCTGTGTGTACTGTCTAGGGCCCATGTAAACTGCCATTCGCAATCAGAAACTTAAATGTCGGGGTACATCATACATCCAGTTTAGTAATCTGTAATATCGCGCATTTATACCCATTTTGTTACAAAATGCGTGGCTGAGTGATTAAAGCATTCCATTGAAATTGGAATGTCGTAGGTTCGGTTTTGACCAGTGATAAGTACGTTCTGTCCTTGGGTAAGACTCTCGATCCCGATTGTCATTATGAGGACACGGTGGCGCTGTGTACTAAGGCATACTGCACGTCGATGATGCACATGCCTTCAGCCGCTGCTAACACTGCTTGTGCAGGGTTAGTAAGTTGGAGAGGGACAAATGCTCGTCGTTGCTCGGTGGTTGTCTTGAGGTACTCCTGCTTCCTCCACCCGTAAAATTGTCCCACAAGATCTGACCCCGATAGCTGTTGAAAATGTTAAACTCCAAATGAAACAAAACCAACAAACAAAACCCATTTTGTCCCATATGTAACATAATGGGGTTGTTTGTTTCTCTTTTAAAACAAATTCAAAACGTAACTTAGAGCAACTTCTTAGAACGTGTCCGCTGGTTATCATAGAGAAACGGCGAATTTGCAAAGGCAGAATAAAGAGTTGAATGCGTTCGTTCTGAAAAAAATTCCCCCCCCCCCCCCCGCTTTATACACCTATTTGTGTTTAGTATATGATTAACCTTCAGGCCGTAACAATTGTTACTGTTCAATTTACAGAGTTACAGTAATGGTACCGGCAGCTCGTGGCTAGCACATTACTGTGTTTTTAATGGTAAATTTTAAATGGTAGAGCGATGAATTATTTTTGGCCATCAAAATTTGTTCATATATCTTTGCCTTGTTACAAATTATGGGAGAGTGCCCACGGGCACTCTCCCATAAATTGTAACAAGACAAATCCTTACAGACTAAATAGTTTCATTTTAGGATAATACGAAGCACATTCATTGAGTATGAACCCTTCAAGTAGCGGTACCTTCACCTCAGAATAAAGCCCAATTATAGGCTCCCAGCACTCTACCAGTTAACAGCGTACAAAATCGTTGCTTGCGGTTGCAGGAAGGTGAGGATCACCTCTTATATATTTACGCGATTGCTGTGTGGCCTGATTGCGTATCTTATGGCTTGATCAGTTTTCTTAAACGTACCAAGTCACGGGTTAATAACAAGATAGATTTTCTGTTTTGACTGCAGAAATAAATATTGAGTTTTGATATCCGGTTGAATATGAAAACAGTAATTGGGATAAATATTTTATTTTGCAATATGAGTTGTTAACAATAAACTGTTAATTGAAGAACTTGTTCATTTCCAAAGCAATTGTGGGTGATTTTCGCAGTATTTTTTTTATTTGTTAGGTAGAATTATAAATTATTGAAGCGCAGAGAGATTATTTAATAAGCACAAAATTGATTGCACACGAGTCCTATGACAATTGCGTGATAAAATTTAATTTGTTGTATTGTCTGGAAAAAACTAACTGCTGGAAAAGTTCGGTTTCTGTGGATGTACATCAATGATGGCGGAGATGAAAAATCTCTTGAGTTTTAAATGACTTCCACTTAAAAAAATTAACGGTGCTTTTCACTTTGCACTATGTGCACGGTGCCTGTGAAGTTATAATTGTATATGTGCAGCATCTTGCAATATTTATGCTGTGTGGGTTACTAATTTGAACCTTACTGTAAAACAAAGACCCGTTTGACTGATAAATAACATCCTTCTACTATATGAATAGCAAGCTGGGAATAAACTCCATCAAATCTCAAGTCTCCGGCTGAATCGAATCAGACAGAGGATTTTGAATCGCATCGAATCGAATTTCCAATCGAATATAACCGCCCTTCAAGTAGTTGAGCCTTCCAACAACTATATTATTAGTTACACAGTTTGGTAGTGACCTAATATGGTATATATGGGGTCAGTTAATTCCATATTGGGCTAGAGCTTCGCTCTCGCCCAATA
Organism: Pictodentalium vernedei; assembly: GCA_031216915.1. Taxonomy (NCBI): domain Eukaryota; kingdom Metazoa; phylum Mollusca; class Scaphopoda; order Dentaliida; family Dentaliidae; genus Pictodentalium; species Pictodentalium vernedei. The sequence goes on from CM062297.1 coordinate 816,207,488, forward strand.
TGGAATTAACTGACCCCATATATACCATATTAGGTCACTACCAAACTGTGTAACGAATATATCTTACCGACTACCATATTTTATAATGAATTAGACTATACAATGACTGATAAATGGTAAAATTCCTTCTTGTTAATTTTAATTTCAACACATTTTGTTCTAATTAACACAAATAAATATATCAAAACCAACAAAAATGAACGCGTTTCTGTGACTTCCAGAATTTCGAATCGTTCACAAATGAAGAATCAGATAACACTGAAATGAATTTACATGTATCTTGTAAACTGCCAAGAATTGAATCTTAATTCTTGTTTGGGGTTTGATTGCACTGCGTTTACAGCAGTGCAATTTTGAATTGTGTCATTTTTTCTCTGAGATAGTCTCTTAAAATATTGGCACACCTTTTATTAGCTTTAATGGTATTGTCCGCGTTCAACTGAAGACGTTTTTCATCTTCCTCCTCGTCTGTCGTCTGCGCGAAGCGTTTATTATTTTCCGACATTTTGAAAGATGAACGAACAAAGGGGAGAATACTCTGGCGGTCAGTCGCATATGACTTGCAACTGACGGTATATGGTTTTATATGGGGTTTGCATGTGACATTTGCAAACCAATGAAATTCCCAGATACTTGTAGAAGGTAAGATATATATTGGTAGTCTGGAAGCGCGATGGCTCCGTGGTTACGGAATTGGACTTCAAACCTAAAGGGGTTAGATTGGTTGAAGACATGCGCACCATCGACGTGCAGTACGCCTTGATACACGGCGTCATCGTACCCCCATGTAGACAATCAGGGTGAAGCGCCTTGCCCAAGGACACAACGCGGGAGTCCAAATCGATCGCACAGACGGTCACACACGTTTAAACTATCGCAAAAGTACAGCTCGTCTCAGTCAATCTGCTCAATCAGAGGAAAGGAAAGTCACGTGAGACGAAATATGTAGTGTGTTAGAATAAAAAAAACCCATTAGCCTCCGAGTAGGGTTAATCAATTAACACTCGAGCCTGGCAGGTCGATTATATACAATTATTGACTTTCCTTGAGGTTGATACAAGGAAACTGTCATCCCGAGAAAAGTAATATTCACCGAGTTCGTAGGCCGAGATGAATATTTCTTTTCTCGGGTAGATAATTCCTTGTATTAACCTCAAGGAAAGTCGATCATTGTTTAATTATTATGACAGAAAAAAATTCCTTGCTTTATTACATATTTTTCGAAGAAAAACAGCATATTCATGTGCAACAAAAGTTCATGTTGTACAGTTGATTGTTATGTTTGAACACTGAAACAGGAAAATTAAAGGAATGTGAGTAAGCTGGAAATATCATTTCTATTTTTATCGTAGACAGGCATTTGGAATCATTATATCAACTTACCATTGCTACTTGCAGACAACAATGGCACAACTCGGTTTCTATAACAATAGAATAAACCAGCAATACTGGAGTCTTTCAGCACTTCTGACGAGAGTTTTTTTCCAATTAATTTACCAGATTTTTTTTGTCACATAATAAATAGAGGATATGGAATGAGTGTTTTTCTCATATGATATTTATGAAACGAGTCTAAGAATTTTTTGGCGAGCCTCGGGCGAGCCCAAACGGAAAATTCGGACGAGTTCCATAAATATTATGAGAAAAACACTCATTTCATATTCTATTTATCATATGACACACACACACGCACAAATTAGCCACTTAGTATGACTTTTTAACCCATCATCTAACTTGAGTTGCAGACGGCACTTGGAAAACAACATCCTCGTATAACTAAAAAATTTAATTTTTTGCTTCCAAAACATAGGTTATGACCCCTCATTTTGAATGAGCTCGCTGAGCTCGTTCCAATGAAGGGACATAAGCTATGTTTTGGAAGCAAAAAGTGAAAATATAAAAAAAAATGAATGGCGTTTTTCTTGTCGGTAAACGATTAATATAATATAACCCACCCTAAATAGGACAGATAACATAAATTCTCCATACTGAAATTATGCAAATGTGACCCATTTGTATTTTGTTTAGCCAATCAAATTGTCCAGTTTAGAAATTGATCAATGAAAGCTCCCAACTCTAATTATGCAAATTATGAAAATGTTCAACCAATCAAATTGTCTAGTTTTGAAATTGACCAATGAAATTGACAGAAATGTTTTATTTATCACTGATTAATATGAAAACAAAATATCAAATGTTTTAAAGTGAACAAAACGGACGAGTCATATGATAAAATGTAATATTGCTATGCTATGGGGAAATAAGCGAGACGTGTGTTTTTAAAAATTTGTACCACCGAGTTTTTAATGCCTGAGGATAAAAAATGACACACTCATCTTTTGTTTCTCGCTATATTAACGGCAGTATCACTTTCTAACGTCTCTGTGCAAGCGTAATGGCGTCACTGACATCATAGCTACTATTGGCTAATATTTTTAGTGTTAAACATGACACAATTTATCATCCTAATTCGGTACAAGCGCTCTGCGAAGCTTCGAAATTCGATGCGATTCGAAAACGTTTCGATGATTCGATTCGAGCCGCGTTGATTCAGCAATTTTCGAATCTCCGAAAATCCTACCAAGAATCGCCTCTTGAAGTCTTCTTCTACCACCAGGTCGCCTCAACCAAGCACCGCGACGCCCGATGCTTGGGGAGTTCCTGCGAAGGAAAAAGAAAGAGAAGGAGGAGAAGAAGGCAAAGACACTGACTTCCACCTCCTCACTTCAAAGTCCTGTTACCCCTCTCAGATGAATGCGTTAATTATTGATTATGCGAGTGCCCTCAGAGGTATCACGAAAATTTGTAAATGTCAGTTTTCTTTTTGTAGTATTTTTCATGAAATGAACCGCTTTCACACAATGCAAATACAAGGCTTGACGGATGGATCAATGTCAAGAAGTCTTGTGTACAAGCCATTAGGAAAAACACGAACAAAAATCTTGTGCATCCTTGACCAATACATCCGACTGAGGTATAGAAACACTGTCTCGCCTGTGAAGCTTTGGGAAATGGGATAGTGGTAGACTAGTATATGTAGCTTTGTTGGAACTATGGCGTCGATTTCCACTGAAATCGATATTCCGGGAGCCACAACCGGACATAGACATTAGAATTTTATTTTTGGTATGAAGAAGCATGTTCTTTGATAGAGTCTAAAGACTGTTTTTTGATGTTCTTAGGATATATGGAGAACAGTTCCCGGACAACTACCCTGTTGTCAGACTAATCAGCGCTGGCTTTAAGATGTCTTGATACACATGGGCGTTTCTTTATGTGAAGACGATAAGGCCAAACAAAATTAAATAAATGATTCTCAAGCAATTTCTTTTTAAAACGAATGAGGGAGGGCGGTTTTTATTTTTATTTTTTACTCCTGATGAAATGGTCGCCGATACCTAACATCTAGTTGTGAGAGCCTAAAGTTAAATACTAGAGCTTCCATGTGGATTTCACTGATAGTTTTTATTTGTAACAGTGATCATACAAACCAAATTCAATACAGAACAACTACAATGGAGAAAAAAAATAAAAAGGCGTTTTTGAACTGGTTGAGTGCGAAAAGCCACATTTAGGCGTTCCGAAAAAAAGAGAGTACCTGTGCAAAAGCCAACATTTTCCTTATCCATGTTTCGTATTCAGTCAAACGTAAATAATAGTTTGTTTACACAAATTTGTTATATTACCAATTATTGGAGTGTGCCTATTGGCACTCTCCAATAATTTGTAATAAAACAATTTTTGATGAACAAATTCAGACTTAAAACTAATCTAGCTCTCAGCAAAGTTGAATAAATATTTTTTTTATATATGAGAATCGTGTCGCATTTCGCGAAGAGAATAACAATACTGCACCAGTGTATACGACATATTTGTCCTTGGGCAAGGCACTTTATCCCGGTTGCCTACATGGGGGCACGATGGCGTTGTGAACTAAGGCGTACTGCACGTCGATGGTGCACATGTCTTCAACCGCTGTAACCCTGCTTGAGCGGAGCTTGAACAGAATTAGAACGTTGAGGAGCTGACAGTTGCCCGTAAAACTGTCACGGTCACGATTAGCCATTGTGCATAAATATGTGACCTTAAACCCCAATAAATGAATAAATAAATACGACATATTACATTGCAAATCGCGATGTGATACCGCTAAAATCACAAACCATGATAGTTTTATACATTTTGAATTTTGCCTTCGGAATGACGAACGCGGGCCAAAAAAAAAAAGAAAAACGAACGAATACGCCGCTTCCTGAGAATCAAAAGATTAATTTTCTTTAGCCTAATTGCTGGATTTTTCTATTTCACAAGACTGTGTAAATTGTCTATTTTCTAATTACAAGGAATTTGAGACGTTACATGTATACTGTGCTTGGAAGATCTGTATGGCTGTTTTGTAAGACAAGGCACGATGAATAAAATACTCGGCGTTGACAGATTTACTCTTTTTTTCTCTTAAACTACATTTGTTTGGGGAAGCTACTTTATGTTCGGCACGTCTCTTTTTCACAAATCTACGCCGAACCTTCAGCTTTACTTCTACCCACTGTATTTTCACAAATGCAAAAATTCTAAGATTTCTTTAAATATCCCCTGTTTTGAATCAAAAGATATGAAGATTTGTTTTGGTCTGATGATAACCTCCACTTTGTTCGATGGAAGTAGCTGCGAGAAATTATACTGTTACAGACCAACTATCGCAGATAGTATGCCCTTTTGACGTTATTGTTTTTTGCATCTCAAAATAAATCGATGGACGTGTCTGTCCGTTAGACTCAAGATTTCAATTCTCACTCACCAAGTGCATGATAATTAGAGGTTATGAAATGGCTAGTTTCATATACACGGAGATATCAAGCCGAGGTAACTTCACATCAGGCTGAGATCAAAGTTTGAAGGCTAATGTGAAGTTACCGAGGGCTGATATCTCGGCAGATATGAAACTAACATATAGAATATACCCATAGTATCTTGGTGTACCAAATGTTCACCACGTGTGGTGAAGTGGTGTTAACCGCGAGCCTTCGGTTAACACCACTTCACCACGAGTGGCGAACATTTGGTACACCAAGCTACTTTGGATATATTTTATTTATACTTTGATCGTCAGATTATTAAGAGTCGCTATTATTTTTTCTCGATTTTATTGAGCAGCAGACGTACATACGTGCGAATTTGCTTCTGTTTACATGAGGATCGGTGGGCGGTACTTCCGCTGTCAATTTTATCACCAAAACGAGATAGAAAAAGAAGCAGGGCCTTTTTCATTTTAATAACATAATAACACACTGTTTCGAGTTATGGATGCTTTATTAACACGAGACAATGCATGTTTGTTAATTTTTGGCGTTTTATGGGGTAAACATTTAAAAACGTAATAAATAATTGCCACTTTCATTTCACTCTTCGCGAGGCGACGTGCGATAAATTTAGACAAGTTCGCATTCAGGTCGACGTCACTAAAGGTCAGCTTGGATGTAGCTCCACTGTAGGTGTAAATTTTAACTACTGAAATCCCATTGATGGCGTGTTCACCACGGTTGGTGTATAAAGCAAAAAATTTATGTCATAGGCTTTTCATATATAGTAGGATAGGTAACAATGGTATAAAAAGTAATAACCTCTTTATCTACCAAACCAAAACAAATAATTGCAAAAATTCTCAGATCTGTTACAGTTTTGTAACAGTGTTATTGTTTCTCATTCTTTTCACAAAGTTTGAAGTTTACTCTCCTCAAACTCCGAGTACATCTATCCGAACATCTCGGCTTCTTCACTGAGGAAACTGCGACGTTCGGATAGCTTGATTACCTCTTCTCCCAATTCGACGAATGTCCACTTACGCTCTGAACTGTCTGCACAAATTTCGCCGTTCTTCTGCTCATCCTCCTGATCATTACTTTGTAACCTCATTAACCCTTTACCCAACGTAACGGCCAAAACCGGCCAGCGCTATTCTAAAAAATTGCCAGTTAATTTTCATTTTTTCCGTTTTTGTCTCAAAAACATAGGTTATGACCCCTCATTGGAACGAGCTCATCGAGCTCGTTCCAATGAGGGGTCATAACCTATGTTTTTGAGACAAAAAATGAAAAAAAAATAGTTATTCAAGAATATTTTTACAAGTGTCGTCTGCTTTTCATGTTAGGTAAAGGGTTAATTCCTTTTCATACAAAACACTGTTTCAAACCACTCCACCATGCCTGGTAAAGCCAATTTTTTAGGAATAGCTGTCAACATTTCAATGCAAACGAATTGGTTGCGCATAGTAACACCCTGGGGGTGGGGGTGGTGGCAACTCTAGCTTGGTTCATATTGGCCGAGGTCGGCGTCATACCGCTCGAGTTTGAGGCCACACCTGCCGAGTTTGATAAAGGGAAATTCTAGGAAAGAAAACTGTATCAAATAAATAATATACGCTGTGAAACGGTAAGTTCTCAAAGACGGGCCGTTTCAGACAGGGTATTGGAACTATTCCTCATTCTTCATACTCTCTGTCCGGCGAGTTTGTTTTAAAAATATACGCAGGCTAGGCTTCAGTTTGGCAATCAAGGTCCTCATTTCAGAACTAATGATGGGTAACTAATGTTAAGATCATTCTTTACAATGCATTTGGAACTCTTAAGTTAAGATCATTTCCTATAAAATATTTTAAACTCTCAACTGGTAGAGTGCTTAATTATTTTGGTCATCCAAATTTGTCCACATCTCTTTGCCTTGTTACAATTTATGGAAGAGTGCCGAGTGGCACTCTTCCATAAATTATAACAGAGCAAATCCTCATAGACTAAATAATTTCAGTTCAAAAATAATATGAAGCACAACCACAGAATATGAAGCCATCAAGTTGTGGCACCTGCACTTCAGAATAAAGCCCAAATATGGGCTTTCAGCACTCTAACAGTTAAGTAGACTCGGTACCATCATTTTACCCTGGCCATTCTGTCCGCATCGGAGCAGCTAAATCTACTGCTGGAGTCAAAATAGACTCTCACATAATAAAAACTCTAAGCGATGGTCCGCAGATTATTGTGTGCGATAAATAATAATAATAATATACCCATTTATATAGCTCCAAAATGATTGTTCAGTGGATAAAGAACCATATTCTAAGGCGCTTTACATGTTGCGGAGCTCGTGCAAATATTCAAAGAAAATATATACAATATTTTACAGTTCAGAACATCACTTATAGGACGTTTGGAAATATATATGTTTTGAGCTCTTTCTTGAAAGTGTTGACATTTGATAGTCTTTGTAGATGATCATGTAAATTATTCCACAAGTGAGGACCAGCAAATGATAATGACCTATATCCAAATGTCTTACACCTATGTTTTGGAACATATAGGAGCATTTTACCATCATACCTCAGGTTGTATTGGCACACATTTTGGTACTGATGGGTTCGTCTAAGTAGGCTGGTGACATGTCTTTTGTGCCTTGAAAACTAATAATAAAGTTTTGAAAAAAATATTCTGTATTTTACTGGCGGCCAGTGCAGATCCATCAAAATAGGAGTGATGTGTTGAGATCGTGATATTCTACATACCACACGGGCTGATGCATTTAATACTTTCTGCAGACGAGAGTACTGGTATTATCGAAGGTTGAACAGTAAGGCATTACAATAATCCAAATGTGAAGTTACAAATGCATGAAATAGAGTTTTTGTGGAGACTTTTGTAAGGAACTGTTTTATCCGTTTAATTTTGTACAGACTTCTGAAAGCCTTGTTGCACATATTTGTAATATATTTGTCCATGTTTTAGTAGAAGAAAGCACCAAGATTACGTACACTGTCACTTGCCCTGATGGTGGAATCTCCTACCTTCGCTGAATTGATGTAAATTTTAGTGAGTTGCTGACGTGAACCAATTATTTGGAATTCAGTCTTATCATCACCATTTAATTTGTTTGAAATCATCCAAGTGCAAATGCCAGAAATACATGATTCAAATTATTTCTTGAGCTTTAGTTTGATATTTGGTTGATGGTCGAAAAGAGAAGTAGACCTGTGTGTCATCAGCATAACCATGAACGTCAGGCAGGTGCGATTCAATTATGGCGAACATATTTGAATTATAGAATAGAAACGGACCATGACCAAGGCAACTGCCCTGTGGGACTCCACGTTCCAGACGGAAGTCTTTTGACAGGTTACCGTTTATTGATACACTCTGCTGTCTGTTCTTCAGGTGTGATGGTAGCCAGCTAGCGTCTATACCACTAAGTCAGAGTTCATTGCAGAGTTTTATGACAAACAGTGTCGAAAGCAGCACTAAGGTCTAAAAGAACAAGCAAGGTTACCCGTCCAGACTCCATATTCAGTAGGATGTCATTCTGAACCTTGAGTAATGCCGTTTTAGTTGAGTGGAATTTTCTGAATCTAGATGTGTTGGCCAGCAATGGAGCATGCATATCACTATCTAACATTAGCTGGTCAATGGCTGCTTTTTCACACAGCTTAGAAACGAATGGTGAGCTACTCACTGGCTGGGGGGTTTTAAACACAAGTTCTGCACCTTGTTTCTTCAGAAGAGGGCTCACAGTCACGAGTTTCCACTCATCAGGCACATATCCGTCTAGCAGAGACATGTTGATCATTTTTGTGTTTACAGGAGCCAAAGACTCTACACATTATTTGATAATAGATGTTGGCATTGGGTCGAGTTGACATGAGGCATTTGAGGATTCTTTTATTAATTTGGTTACCTCGTGGATTTCTAAAGGTCGAAATGTTGAAAGTCCTTTTTCTGATGATCTCTGGTTAATGTCAATTTTCTCTACCTTTATGTTGTGGATTTTTTCCTGTCATTTCCTGTAGCTCACATAGCTCTGGCGTATCATACTCACTCACTCACTCTAAAAACAGTTGGGTTAAAAATCAACCCAAATCAAAAGGGTTGAGTGAATATGGACCCTATTGGGTTCATATTCCCTCAACCGAATTGATTTGAGTCGATTTTAACCCAACTGTTTTTAGAGTGTCCGCATATACCACAAAGACAAATGTTTTTATTCAGGGGCATAGGTATATGTGTAAACGTTTGGCTTATGTGATGGTATGGTTGTATTGTTTAGGCCATAATGTAGTCGTAGTTGCTGAAAATGACCTCGAACACCAATACACTTACAAATATCCCGTACGCAAACACTAGTCTGAAACACATATTAAAATGCTCAGACGTATTATACTTGTCAAATGCACAATAGACATATAACGTCCAATGTAAGATTTGAGACATTTTGCCAGGGCTCTATTTAACTGGATTAGCATAGCACTTTGCTCTCCAATTTCTGAATTTTGCTATTCAAGATTTATTAGTTTCAAGTGCTTTTGGATCAACTGCTAATCAATTTTCCAGGGTGAATAGTAAATTGCTATTCAAAATTTTCAGATTAAATCAAGCCCTGCATGATTTTGCAGTTAGGTATATATCAAGGAAATTGGTTTTCCCTAACAATCATATTGTTTAGAAGGACTGGTCTCCATTCGGCAGACATTGGTACCAAAACGAATTGCAGAGAAAAACAGATGTGGGCGGGCTACAAGGGCGGTGTAATTTTGGAAATTTTGTACATGTATTCATGAACTTGGAGTTCTGGTTATATATGTTTGTGTTGTGTTCATATTTTGTTAAGAGTTTAAATGAAGTCTGGTGTTTAACAAGAGATATTTTCTGAAACTCGACGTTTATCACTGCATACATATGTAATTATGTACTCGATTCCGATAGTAATTTCACAATAATGACCCGATAAGCGATAAACTAGTTTTTTAATTTGCTAAATGAAAGAGCAAGTGTTTGCATATTATACTGGTACGTGCATGCCGCGATATGCGAGTATAAAAATTGACACATTTCCAGAAAAAACGCTTATTTACTAAATAAACAGTAAATGTACGCCATATATAAAGGTGTATATTAGCATTGCGTCACAAGTGCAACAGATTTTTTTAAATGGTCTTTATCTCGTTGTCAACATTCCATCTGAATTGATCGAACCGCGGTAGTCAATGAACAAGATTGAGTATATAAACAACACTTACAGTGTTGTATTTACAAGGGAGTTAGAAGTAAGAATTTCGACCGGATCGCGACTGCATATTCCATCTCGTTGGCGAAGCGAGATCAACCATATCAAATACGACGCATACAGCATCTTGTTTGATCGTGCCGATCTGATCTCGTCATTTCGACGGAATAACATGAACAAGATTCATTGACTGTTACAATAATTTGTATTTATCATATATAAATCTCAGGACTTATCTGTTGGATGCGATACAAGTGATGTGAGAACTTAATAATTCCCAATTTGCGTTTGTCAGTTTGCAATTTCGGCACACCATGTGATGGCTTTAATTTTGAACCTCGTTATGGCACAAACAGATATAGACTTCACTGATTCACGAAAGCCAATATGCAAACTGGAAAATAAAACCGCCGTTTAACCTCCACCCCTACCCCCAACACTCTGATATGGAAGAATCAAATTTTAAGATTGCAAGCTTCTTCCATAATGCACTAGCAATTTAACCAATTCATTCTTGTTTGATAGACCCATTGCGCTCAGTCAAAGCAGAATGAATTTGTTAACTCCTAGCACTCTGGTAGTATTTCAAATTTTTCGTCACCGATTCCATATTTGCCCATGTGGCACAAAAAATTTAACAAATTATATCTTGTTTGACAGAGCTCAATGAGCTCTGTCAAACAAGATATAATTTTTTACATTCTCAGTTGCATTGTGGGAAAAATTAGCTGCTGAAATTTTTGGTATTTTGACATCAGTGTGCAAAGGGTTAAATTCCTAGTTACATTCTGAGGAAATCTTGTACGTGACATATCGGTATTTTGCCATGGGTGTTCAGAGGGTTAAAGTTATAATTTTTGACGCAATCATTCGTTGCGTCAGAATCATAATCAGGGATTGCAAGTGTCACCCCGGGTATAGTGCTCAGATTATTTTCTTCAATCGACACCACGGTTCAAATTAGAGGCTAACAGGCCACACTTTCTGGTCTTTGCGTGCGTACTTTTCTGAAGAATGTATGTGTTACCGCTTGTCCCTTAGTTATTACTCCCAACCACAGTGGGTTAGGTGGGGGCGCGGTGGCTCAGTTGGTAGAGGTGCAGGCTGCAGGCCGAGGGGACCTCGGTTCGAATCCCACATGCGGCAACCGCGTTGTGTCCTTGGGCAAGACACTTCACCCCCATTGCCCACGTGGGGGCATGGTGACGCTGTGTACTAAGGCGTACTGCACGTCGATGGTGCACCTGTCTTCAACCAATGCTAACCCTGCTTGTGTGGAGTTAGTATGTTGGGGAGCTGACAGTTGCTCGCCGTTGCTCAGTGGTTCTCTCCGGGTACTACGGCTTCCTCCACACGTAAAACTGTCACGGCCATGGTTAGCCATTGTGCAGAAATATGTGACCTTAAACACCAATAAATAAATAAATAAATAATAGTGGGTTAGGTCCGGGAAATTACACCCGTGTTCAGCGAATTCCGTTTAATCCTGATTTGTTCGTGACTTCTGTAGATTATTACTGGCCTCCTGAACATGCTGATGGCTTTACTAATATTTACTAACCGCGAGAGAGATTACATTTTTAAAATGTGGTCAAGTATGTACTCCCTAACCGTACAATCGGCTTCTTTCAGCGCAGTTTCTTTACTCTAATTTTCCATCGTTTTGTTATCCGTCATCGACACGTGGGTTTCTTTATACACGTTATCTGATCTGATTCTACAACACGATTATCTGCTGTAAGCTTCAGCACAGCGTCGCTGAAGCGGTGTGCTGAGCAAATACTTCACGGGTAAACGAAAAAGGAAGTATAAGGTTTGGTTCAATTTTCTATTACAAAAAAGGATTCGTGCAATAAACTTGTTCATCATATGACTCGTCCGTTTTGTTCACTTTAAAACATTTGATATTTTGTTTCCATATTAATCAGTGATAAATAAAGCCTTCCGTCAATTTCATTGGTCACTTTCAAAACTAGACAATTTAATTGGATGAACAAAATACAACTGGGACACGTTTTCATAATTTGCATAATTAGAGTTGGGAGCTTTCATTACTCAATTTCAAAACTGGACAATTTGATTGGCTAAACAATATACAACTGGGTCACATTTGCATAATTTCAGTAGGGAGAATTTACGTTATCTGCCCTATTTAGGGTGGGTTATATTGTATTAATCTTTTACCTACAAGAAAAACGCCATTCATTTTTTTTATATTTTCACTTTTTGCTTCCAAAACATAGGTTATGATCCCTCATTGGAACGAGCTCGACAAGCTCGTTCCAATGAGGGATCATAACCTATGTTTTGGAAGCAAAAAATGAAAATACGAGGATGTTTTTTCCAAGTGCCGTCTGCAACTCAAGTTAGGTGATGGGTTAAAAAGTCATACTAAGTGGCTAATTTGTGCGTGTGTATGTCATATGATAAATAGAATATGAAATGGGCGTTTTTCTCATACAATATTTATGAAACTCGTCCGAATTTTCCGTTTGGGCTCGCCAGAGGCTCGCCAAAACGGAAAATTCTTAGACTCGTTTCATAAATATTATAAGAGAAAAACACTCATTCCATATCCTCTATTTCTGTAGTTCAGCTTGTTATGCCGTTGGTATTTGTGCGGTTTGGTATTTTGTGCTTGATTTCATTCTAAATCTTTCACTTCTATGGAATTTGAATTACTACATTTCACCAGTATTTACGCTGGCCCAAAACAGTCCAATATTGAATTTTTAACCACTCTATATATCTTTGTGCTTCACAAGTTGTTTTTATTATTTCTTTATTATTTATTTATTTATTGGTGTTTAAGGTCACATATTTCTGCACAATGGCTAACCATGACCGTGACAGTTTTACGGGTGGAGGAAGTCGGAGTACCCGGAGAGAACTACCGAGCAACGGCGAGCAACTGTCAGCTCCCCAACATACTAACTCCACGCAGGCAGGGTTAGCATTGGTTGAAGACAGGAAGACAGGTGCACTATTGACGTGTAGTACGCCATAGTACACAACGTCACTTAATTTGAGACCATCCTTTAAAAGTTTTATCGAGATTAAAATTCAACATTTAACCCTTTACCTAAAATGAAAAGCAGACGACATTTGCAAACAAAATTCTTGAATAACTAATTTTTTTTATTTTTTTCTGTCCAAAACATAGGTTATGACCCCTCATTGGAACGAGCTTGACGCGCTCGTTCCAAAGAGGGATCATAACCTATGTTTCTGAGACAAAAAATAAAAAAATAATGTAAGTTAATTGGCGGCTTTTGCGAATGACGCTGGTCGGTTTTGACCGTTACGTTGGGTAAAGGGTTAAAGATCTCTATCAGAATTTTGAAGACCTTCTGTTTCCCAACTCAAGCTTGCGTTTACTATTTTTTATGAATGTGACTGTCGTTGGGATAGGACATTCATGATTTGAACCTGTGTACAAAAATAAAACAGCCTTCTCATGTCGCAACAAATACTCCATGAAATAAAAACAATTTGAGAAATAGTAATATACTTAACGTAAATCTGACCTGGCGTATTGTATAATAATAATAATAATAATAATAATAATAATAATAATAATAATAATAATAATAATAATAATGTAATGTTAATGTCTATAATCCACCGCAGTGCTCTTTGACTTACATTATTAAAATATCTTGGAATAAAATTTTATATGTTCTCATATTTGCAATAAATAACGAGAAAGGTGGTAAATATTGTGAAGTTAAAAACAGTGTTCAGTGTGGATGCGAAATTATTTATGTCAATCAAATGATAAACAGTTGTCTTAGAGCAGCGTGGCGTTAATTAACAAACAGTGCAGGTCAGTGTAATGTTCGCATTAGTTTAATTCAGAAATTAGTGTCCACCTGTAAAGGTGAATTGGTCATTATATTTCGCTAATGCGAGAGTGTAGTTGAGGTGAACTGTTTGGTCTCATCACCATCTCTGTAAAGCCATGTGCGTTTTGAAATGTTCACCAGAATCACCTGCGGAAATTCGAGTGTTCAGTAAATAAATTATAATTATATATACTAGCCAAACAACGCACATAAGAGAATACCTCAGACTATAATTAAAATGTTTTTAGGTGTGAGTGTGTGTGTGTGTGTGGGGGGGGGGGGGGGGGGGGTCCTCTTGTGCACCCAGGTTTCTACGTCCTTGGTTCTAAAGTTGTTTGCTTTTGCTAACAACGTATTACGGTAAAACATGGATGTTGTCACTTTTGTATATTTTCAAATTTTTAGTCATTTTGTGCTCACATAGCACATATGTGGAAAATAGTGGCGGTTGGGGAGAGCATGGTACGTGTGCCCTGTGCGTCCCAATCCCGGTTCTGTCGTTCCAGCGGGGGGGGGGGGGGGGGGGGTCCTCTTGTGCCCCAGGTTTCTACGTCCTTGGTTCTAAATTTGTTTGCTTTTGCTAACAACGTATTACGGTAAAACATGGATGATGTCACTTTTGTATATTTTCAAATTTTTAGTCATTTTGTGCTCACATAGCACATATGTGGAAAATAGTGGCGGTTGGGGAGAGCATGGTGCGTGTGTCCTGTGCGTCCCAATCCCGGTTCTGTCGTTCCAGCGCTCCAGAGAGAGACAGTTAACGTTTCCTGGCTGCAGTCAGTGATATTTGTACAAACTGAAGAGCGAAAGCGCGAAAGAGCGACACGAGAGACGCTCCCTTAACCCTTTACCTAACCCGAAAAGCAGACGACACTTGCAAACAAAATTCTTGAATAACTAAGTTTTTTTCATTTTTTTTTGTCTCAATGTCGCGACACTTAAAAAGAAACAACGCAGATGACGCGGATCAGGCTCGAACTCTCGAGCCTGATCCATGTCATTTGCGTTGTGTCCTTTTAATTATGTATCCACCATGCGCAAATCAAATTATGGACGATTCTGGAAGAACTACCAATGCTAGACACATGGGAAGTGCCGTCCATTCAAGTTTCAGATGTCTGACGATTGTAATGTCTAAGTACTTAAAGCATTGCACTTTGAGTGTTAAAATCAAACCCTAAGAGTTAGAATGGGGTTAACACATTGAAAGTGTCAGTTTTAACACTTTAGTTTTAGTGTGTAATAAGGAACATAAGACTAAAATAGGTACAAATAAAATATTATGTTTACAAAAAGTTCTGCTGAGTTAAAAGTCATCGCGATTGTATCTGTTGTTCAAAGACATTTGTCATCTACTGTCACTTTATAGTTAATTAATGTTTGAACAGTGGTTAATACTGTCCATCAAAAAGGTACTGATGTATCTCGGCATGAAGCAATAAAATACTCTGCTCTTCAAATGTCTCACAGACTTCTTTTAAAATTACATGTTACGGTGAAACCTTGTGACAATCCGGAGCAATTTATCCGACAACTGTCAATCGTGTCTTTTTATGCCCGTGGAACATATAACTACAGAATTATCTGCAAATGTCAGCTCTGCTATTATCCATTCAATTAACTCATGGCTTTAAACAGCAGCAAATAATCAAAGTTTCACTTGGAACAATGATTATGTCAGGAACTTTAGCTCGCTCCAGTGACATAAATTTGTAGTTCGTTTTTAGTCATTCTTGTATTATTTTTTCGCCCATCAAATAATCACATTTGAGCATCACATTTGCCAAGTGGTTGCAAATAGACTGAATTGTGTGTATTCTGTTAGCTGTCAAGTAATGTGATATATAAATATAGCAGAGGAACATCGCGTGTGACGAAAAAACACCCCACAAAACAATTTAGATAATAGTACTGAAAGTAAAAATCTGACAGAAATTCTACCGGATTGTAACCGGGTCGCTATCTGGGTGAAATTCTCTGTCCGCTCGCCTTCTGAAAAAGAAATACGAGAATAAAGATTGACCACAGTACTGTATGAGTCATATGTTTCCGGTCCCGTGGTAAAACATTCGCCTCATTTCCGAAACAAATATCGAAAGAGTTGATCTCATATGTGACGTCATGTTACGTGCCCCCGTGGCGCCATGTTGTGTTGTCATGGTAACCATTGTGAGTGGCCATATTGTGACGTCATCTCCATTGTGATGCGTGGTGTTTGTGCGAATGCGCAGCGCGTGTTGTTAGGATGATACGTGTTTCCGTCTACGTGGTAGCACGTGGTTGCTATGTTACCTAAAACCTTCTTATAGGACAGGGGTACGATCGGAGGGTGTATTCGATTGAATAGAAGTAATTTCGCGATTCGTAGAATTACCAAAAACAACCTGACAACTTTTACTATTTCGAATTCTTTCAGAATTCTCTGCTTCTATCTATCTATGCAATAGTTTTCGTCTACCTGGGCATGTTCATTTGTCCTGGAGTATACTCCAGTAGAGTAGAAGAACCTATAAGCTGGAACAGCTTTGCTTATTATTACTATATTTAGCTGTTCTGGTCTATTCTTGTTAGTTCTGACCCTATTCCGCGTATTCTTGCGGTTTCATTTATCTATATCACCCAATCAGTTCACTTTACTGGCGCTAATTAACCAATCAGATTGCTTGATTTCCCGTAATCTCGAGTTATCTCCCCTTATTGCAACGAAGTCCTATCAGATTCCCGTCACCTCAATATCCAATGGCCATATCCCATGGAATCCCATTTTTGGAAAACACCCTGTGGCTATGGAATCCCTTTTTTGTCGTATGAGGCCATGAGGGCCATAAGAAAGCCCTCAATGAGGCCTCATTTACTATCCCTCTTAGCCTCATTTCTTTTGAGGTCCATGAAAAAATCCATCAATGAGGTATAATTTACTATCCCTCTTAGCTCATCTCGGTATTTAACAGCCATATCCCATGGAACCCCATTTTGGGGAAACGCCTGTGGCTATGGAATCCTTTTTTGTGGTATGAGGCCATGAGGGCCACGAGAAAGCCCTCAACGAGGCCTCATTTACCATCCCACATAGCCTCATTTCTTTTGAGGGCACGAGGGCAATGAGAAAAGCCCTCAATGAGGTATAATTTAATATCCCTCTTAGCCTCATCTCGGTATTTAACAGCCATATCCAAGGCACCCCAAATTCGGCACCCTTTTTTGGAAAACATATGGTCTTCGGCACCCCTTTTTTGTCGTATGAGGCCATGAGGGCCATGAGATAGCCCTCAACGAGGCCTCATTTACCATCCCTCATAGCCTCATTTTTTGAGGGCATGAGGGCCATGAGAAAAGCCCTGAATGAGGTATAATTTACTATCCCTCTTAGCCTCATCTCGGTATTTAACAGCCATATCCCCAGGCACCCTAATTTATACTCCAGGACAAAGGAACATGTCCAGGTAGTCGAAAACTATTGCATAGATAGATAGAAGCAGAGAATTCTGAAACAATTCGAAATAGTAAAACTTGCCGGGTTGTTTGTGATAATTCTACGAATCGGGAAATTACTCCTATTCAATCGAACACACCCTCCAAACATACCCCTGTCCTATAAGAAGGTTTTAGGTAGCATAAGAACCACGTGATACCATAGAAACCACGATGGCGGCCTCCAGTATACAAAATGGACGACGGAAACACGTATCACCCTAACAACACGCGCTGCGCATGCGCACAAACACCACACATCACTGTGCAGATGACGTCACAAGATGGCCGCTCACGCGGGTTACCCTGACAACACAACATGGCGCCACTGGGTCACGTGACATGACGCCACATATGAGATCCGGCCAATAAGGGACGATCCATACATGACATACTACTATGGACATTTCGTTATGAACTTTAACACTCTGACCCGCTGAGCCACTACGCTCCGTTATGACATACAATCTCATTGTTAGAAACCTCAAACTCCTTTTCCACAGGAACAATCAATTCAGATTATATGTTACAGTCTTCGTTTCCAGTCAGGTGTGGTGATGTTAATACATTCTACTTGCTCACATATCCAACACAAAACAGATGGTTAAATATCATGAATCGAGGCTGTAAAAAGAGCATCGTCAAAAAATAAAAGGTACTTGCTGATTGTTTGAATACTCATACGCCGTTTGCAACTTCTTCGCAGTGAGATATCAGTATAAATACAATCCATGACATATATTCACACGCAGAGTTGGACGGGTGTATTCGGTTAGATTCGTTTCGTCGAGGAACTTGTCCATTTCTGTAAATACAGATGTTCTGCGCAAACCAAAAGTAGAAAAATAAAGTGTCTGATAACACTTGTTGATCGATTCTAGGACACACAGTTCCATAACTGATGTTGACCCCCAGCCTGATTACGTGGATCCGATATCGCGAATTCCCTCTCGGCCAGTTTGGAATTAACTGACATCGTATGTACCATATTAGGCCACAAACAAACTGTGCAACAAACTATATCTTACCAACTATTTTTGTGAACACGGTACTAGCAACTGCGATGAAAAGTAAAGAGTTGGATTCTTACTTGTTTAACGTGAAGCGGCTATCCATTTTTGCCACTTTGACATGATATCAGCCGCATATGGATTTCGACTGAAAGTATAAAGTTTAAATATACAGAAATGTGTGAACCCAGTATTTACAGTAAATTGATACAATTCCGGATTCAGCTGGGAAATACATGTATTTATTAAACATTCTAGAAAATACGCGTAAAAAATGTGGCCAGGGAATTCACATATTTACTGGAGTAAAAATATCTGGAGGACAATGTTTTAATTTTATTTAAGAAATGGGAAATGATTATTTGACTGAGTACCTACTCTGGCATCATAAATCTATCTCAACAATACAAAAACACAATGAAAAATTTCTTTCTCACACACGAGAGCGCTTGTTTGTTTTTACAGATGAGGTTGCCATGAAATCTAGAATTACACAGAAATTGGCGCGTGAATCACTTGCACCGCTTGGTCTGGCATTTCTTATGGCCATTACAGTCAAATTTCATGAAGCTTTGTCCACAGAAACAGACTGAGCAATGACAGCTGGTCGCAATGAATCTGTCTTATCTTGAGAGCAAGGGGGTAAACAACACCTTAGAGCAAGAGAGGGGGATGTAGGGGGTGGGGTATCAAAAAGGGCACTCGACTCTGGGTATGATGTTAGACCGGAAGCTTACAATTGTAATGCGATCCTCAATAATATATATATAGTCCACTGATTAGAACAAGACGCCATCTACAATGCCCTTGAAGGGGCACGCCCCCCCCCCCCCCTTGGGCTCATGGCAAGGAGAGCAGCTGCCCCTTCCATCGCCCTTGCTTGAGAGATATTATCAGGCTTCAACAACCTTTGAGGGAATAAGTCAAACATTATGGAATACAGTCCTTTTAATATTCCAGTCTTAACCCTTTACCTAACATGAAAAGCAGACGACACTTGCAAAAAACATTCTTGAATGACTAATTTTTTTCATTTTTCGTCTCAAAAACATAGGTTATGGCCCCTCATTGGAACGAGCTCGACGAGCTCGTTCCAATGAGGGGTCATAACCTATGTTTTTGAGATGAAAAATGAAAAAAATAATGAAAATTAATTGGCGATTTTTGAGAATAGCGCTGGCCGGTTTTGGCCGTTACGTTAGGTAAAGGGTTAACAGCTGTTTATGTAAGACTGCCATCCAGTTAAAAGACTTCATCGCCACCATTTTTCAAACTGCAAACTATGAGGGCCTACGTCAAACTGGTTTCTGGAACGCAGTCCTTTTAATAATCCATCCTTAAAAGCTAGTTGGGAGCGGGTTGGCTCAGTAGGTAGAGATGCAGGATGCATCCCGAGACGTTCTCGGTTCGAATCCCCCATGCGGCAACAGCGTTTTGTCCTTGGGCAAGACACTTAATCCCAATTGCCCGCGTTGGGACGCGGTGGCGTTGTGTACTAGGGCGTACTGCACGTCGATGGTGCACTTGCCTTCAACAAATGCTAAGCCTGCTTGTGTGGAGTTAGTACGTTGGGGAGTCTGACAGTTGCTCGCCGTTACTCGGTGGTTCTTTCCAGGTTCTCAGGCTTCCTCCACCCGTAAAACTGTCCGACACGAGGTGACCCTGACTGCCGAAAGTGTAGTTAAACCCCAATAAATAAATAAATAAATAAATAAATAAATAAATAAATAAATAAATAAATAAATAAATAAATAAATAAATAAATAACAACTAGTTGTGTAAGACTGCCATCCAGTTAAAAGACTTCATCACCACGATCTTTCAAATTGCAAGCTTTGAGAGCGTAAGTCAAACTGGTTTCTGGAATGCTGTCCTTTAAACTCTTTCAGTATTCCAGCCTCAACAATTATTTATGTGAGATTGTCATCCAGTTAAAAAAACTCCATCACCACCATTTTTGAAACTGATTATATGTACCAACCATTTAACCATTTACCTAACATGGAAAGCAGACGACACTTGCAAAAAAAAATTCTTGAATAACTAATTTTTTTCATTTTTTGTCTCAAAAACATAGGTTATGACCCCTCGTTGGAACGAGCTCGTTCCAACGATGGGTCATAACCTATGTTTTTGAGACAAAAAATGAAAAAATAATGAAAATTAATTGGCGATTTTTGAGAATAGCGTTGGCCGGTTTTTTCCGTTACGTTGGGTAAAGGGTTAACATCAGTTCTAAGGCAGGAAATAATCTTTAGATCTTAATTCATCTTCTTCACATATTTACTGAAAATCACTAAAATCAGATCACTGAATCTTTCTAAAATGATCCGCAATTTCTGTTAATACACGCGTTTCCCACAAGTTTTAGTAAATAACTGTATTTCCCAGGTGAATCAGGAATTTTCCATGAACTTACTGGAAATTTCGGAAAATACAAATATTTACTGGTTTCTCACATTTACTATAACATATGCATCGTGCACGTGGCGTTTTGTAATCATCCACATTCCCAGAAACATGTAGCATGTACGATATATACTATATCACCAACGCTAAACCTCTAGCTTAAACCTCTGAGCCGCGTTGAACGCGAAAAGATGCCCTTTTTACAGATCGTTCACCCACAAGTCTTCAGTCTCCCCATCCCGGTAAATGGGCAAACAGGTACTTACAGTACAACCGTGGACTGGTGGTCATCCACGCGTGGGCAGTGATCTCCACGCATGTGTTTACTAGGTAATAAAAATCATTATCAGCAAAAGTTTAACTAATGAAGCACCGGGTTGTAGCCGGTGCTTCATTAATTAAATTTTTGATTATCATTCCTATAATTCATGTTTGGAATCCAATATTATTGCGTCCTTCCACCCGTGGAAAGTGACCATCCCACGACAGCCGAACTGTACCACTCACTTGTCTGAATTTGAGTTTCAGCTGTTTCTATCCATTATCTCACGTAACTTCAAATCCAACTCGCGCTGTTCACAAAAATGGCTATTCAATTTTAAATATTTTTTTCTTCTGTTTTTGGCCCCAAAATATAGGTTATGATCCTACAGTGGCAAAAAAGAAAGAAGAAAAACATAAAAAAACAATAAACTTTTAGTTTCTCACCAAATGTTTTGTAACGTATCCAATACCTTCTTCAGATTATGGGTTTGTATGGCATTGGGACTTTGTTTGAGCTAAGGTTTGGTGCAGTCCAGTATGTACTAGAAAATGCTTGACCATTCACTTGCTGTAGCCTCCGCTACATCCCACCCTCTCATATCTACTGAAGAGCCAGGGATGGATAGAACTGATGTAGACTTTCAAGGCTGAATGCGCTGGGCCAGTTTGTGCCGGCTGTTTTGTCTTGTGTTGTCTGCATCCCATGGTACACGCCTGATCTTAATTAGCCTATATTATCTTAACCATGCGGTGCGTGGGGGTTGTGTTGGTGCTAGTTCGCCCGTGGAGTGGAGATTCTACCAGCCAATGGACCTCCGGGTTTTCCTCTCCGGTTTTTTCTTTCTCTGTTTCTCTGTATATACGGAATTTGAAAGTGATACTTCGTGTGACAACTCCGATCCGCGGGTGATTTGGTCACATTCCACTCTCCGCGTACTGTGGATTAGACTAGGAATATTCTTTACTGCATGAATGACTATGGTAACCTTAACTTTCTTAATTTCTCTCCTCTATCTGTTCATTATAACTTACTCAGTATGAAATTGTCTAATTTTCGTTTCATGTAAATGTTCTATGAATGCTTTGCCATTGTATGTCAGGAGAGAAACTTCAATAAGTTGCAATAACTTTTCTTCCTATCCTTTTGTCAGTCAAAATCTAACGACAATAAAATATGTTTAATTAAAAAAAAAGTGTACTCCACCAGTGGTGGTGGAAAAGTTTATCCAACTCTGTCCTACATTCATAATTTGTGGGTTTCATGTTTGTTTTGGGGAAAAGGAGTATGATGGTTTTGTACAGTCCATCTAGTTGGGGATGCTAAAACCTTAAGATTTTTTTTTGAAACGATGTAAACGTTACTTCTTCTACCAGGCAATCTGAAAAGTGAGAGGGCTAAACGAGGATATAACCCCAAGTTTAAAAATGGAGGGATTTTGCCCCCTCCCACCCATCGACTCCATTTTCCCCGCGCCTGATAATGGTGCGTTTATAAACAGTATATACAATAAGTCATTGATACTAGGAGGGCACCTTAAGTGATAATAAAGGAATTGTTCTCTGAACATTAGCGATGGAAATGTAGAATTGATTGTACCAACATTTTCTGATCTCTTCTATCATTTATGGCACGAGAACTAACATGTTAAGTGAATCGGTTTTCTTTTTTCTTCACAGCACGAGAACATCTGCTGAAATACTAAATTGATTTATAAGGCCAAGTATTTGTTCCACTCACGAGGCAAGCAGAAAATAGCCATTTTCAACGCCAGCCTGGAACCGTATTTCTACCATTGTTGTTCGCTAAACAATTCCGAAATCAGTTCATTGGTAACACGCTAGCAAAATATTATTTGATCTTTTTTTCCAAACGATGACACGTTTCCAAGTGCGTGCCCAGTGTGTCACGAAAATTGTTGGCTGTGGTGGTGGGATGTGACATGGTGGGAAGGGGGGCTCAATGTAACTCCCGGGAATGGAGAGTTGTGCCAGCCTTACAGTATTTTCTCAGACAGGCACTTTGTCAGACATTCGTTTGAACAGGCGCGTAGTCAAAACTATATAATAGGGGTACCTTAGCCACATATATATATATATTTTTTTTTTGGGGGGGGGGGGGGGGGGGCAAAGATAATATTTGAAAGCCCTTTTTGGCCTTTGTGTGTGGGTTTTCTGTAGCGTGTGTAGCCCTCATATTGTCGACCACTTTTGGGCTCTGTGTTGTGAGAAACTCGCATTGGGCCAGTGTTTTGGGTGGAACGAAAGTTTTAGGGGCCAACTCCGGGGCCCCCGGCCCACCCGTCGCTACTCAAAAGGTTGGGCAATTGCTGGACATTGGACTGTACACCTATCGACCAGGAAACATGACACCAATATCCAACATAACTGCAAGGAAGATGGTTGACAGACTTAATCGTTATTTCACAGTGGAAATGATTAGCAGTTTCAATTGCAGGCCTGTTTGAATAAGAAAATAAGGCAACCAGAAATGAAGTTAAGCATAAATATTTTCAAGCGACCTTTTTTCAGGTAACCCGTTTTCGGATTTTCCGAGCTGGAGAAAAGGCGAAGTGGAGTACTGATATCGTTTCGGTGCGCGTGTAAAAGCTGAGATGACCGACATAGGAAAACTACAGCCTATTCATTGACGTTCTTTTATTGAGGAAGTGGTGCGATGTGATCAAGGATGTAGGAACCGGGGGAGGGGGGGGGGGGCTCCAGCTAACGTTAGGTCCCTCCTAACGTCAGTTTAATCATATTTTATTGCACCAAAAGTACTAAATAGATTGGAAGACAAGTGCGTATCACTTAAGCATCCCTCCTCTCCGTAGATAATACCATTTCAATTAAATAACTTCCCAGAAATCTTCAAGAAAGAAAGAGAGAGAGAGAGAGAGAGAGAGAGAGAGAGAGAGAGAGAGAGAGAGAGAGAGAGAGAGAGAGAGTGAGAGAAAAAAAGTTTAGACCAACATTATCTTCACTAACCTGTCATTGCAGTCTTATTAGAAATTAGAAGGTTGGGGCTGTAAAAACGCCTTACCCTTAAGATGTGACCGAAGATTCCTCGTTTGATGTTTCTCGACTATAATCTTTAAGGTCGAGATAAATGTACATTTTGGGCTCCATTTTTAACAACTTTTTTAAATATGGAGCCCAAAATGTACATTTTTCTTAATGCAGAGGTACGTGACTCCCAAACAGAGCTTCGTGCATCGCATTCTTACCATCCCACTAAAGCTCATGGGCCTCTACCGGCATAATATATACCAGCGTGTGGGGGAGAGGGGGGGGGGGGGGGGGCTTGTATGGCGTGCCCCCCACCCCCAGTTCGAAATTCTTCCTAAGTCCCTGGATGTGATATAATACTCTGTTAACCCTTTACCCAACGTAACGGCCAAAACAGGCCAGCGCTATTCTCAAAAATCGCCAATTAATTTTCATTATTTTTTGTCTCAAAAACATAGGTTATGACCCCTAGTTGGAACACGCTCGTCGACCCCGTTCCAATGAGGGGTCATAACCTATGTTTTTGAGACAAAACGTGAAAGTGAAAAAAATTAGTTATTCAAGAATTTTTTTTGCAAGTGTCGTCTGCTTTTCATGTCAGGTAAAGGGTTATAGAACCCTTTCCAACAGTGTACTACATCACAGAACTTCATCGTCAAAGTCAAAGAACACTATTTATTTATTATTATTTATTTATTGGTGTTTAAGGTCACATACTTATGCACAATGTCAAAGAACACTAAGTTTTACCGTCATTAAAAAACTGACAATAAACGAATTCAAATATGATTCGAGTGTACGATCTTGTTTTTTGTGTAGGGTCTAGTAATGTAGGCCTTGGCGAACGAAATATCGACTGTCGTTTTTCTCTCCAGGCGAACGAAGCGATAGTTCGTGCAATTTAACTTACAATAGGTTAGTATTAAATCAGTAGTTTCCCAATGGGGTGTGTACCAGGCACCCATGGTACAAAATCTGTATCTTTCAACTGCATAATAGAAGCGCGTGCTTGGTTATGTTTTGCTTACATTGCAATTTATAGAACATCACACGCTTTCTAAAGGCGTTGTGAGAGGTCGTATATGTTTCTATGTATGAAAGGGGAAAACACTATTCTCAAAAGTATGATCATGAAATTCTGAAGCCACATAACTTTTCTTTTTCTCGATTGTTGGAAGTATTCAAGATGAAACAACGCGGCGTTCGCAGAGCACAGTCTTTTCAGAATGTTTCACAAATGCGCTCATGATGTTTATCCGGGGGTCGGGAAAGTTCATGGCAGCCGCATACATTACAGTCTCCAGCGAAACAACCTGCGGTTTATGGATGTGAAAATGAAATCTGAAACTAAATGCCAGTTAATCTTATACACAAACATCTAATCGGGTATTGCCGGAAATCATGAGGGTAGTACGGAGCCGATCGAACCCCAATCCGGATGTAATTGCCAAGAAAAAATTTGCTCCAGTGTCACATTTCCACCTTGTATGTGAAGGGGAGAATAAAATTATTCCTGGGAGAGAGAGAGACAGAGAGAGAGAGAGAGAGAGAGAGAGAGAGAGAGAGAGAGAGAGAGAGAGAGAGAGAGAGAGAGAGAGAGAGAGAGAGAGAGAGAGAGAGAGAGACGAACAGACGGACGGGCGGACGGACGGACGGACGGACGGACGAACGGACGGACGGACCGTTGGACGAACGGACGGACGGAGAGAGAGAGAGAGAGAGAGAGAGAGAGAGGAGAGAGAGAGAGAGAGAGAGAGATGGGATAATTTTCTTTCTTAGGCCAATATGCAATCCAGTCTTCATGCCATAGTTGGGCTTGGAATGACATTTATACCATGATTGGTATTTGATATGTATAGTCTGCTAATACAGGCATTGGGAAATGTGCTAGATACATTATAAGTGGAATACGGCCCACGTGAAAGAACGTCATATAACATCCTATCTGATTGGTCGTCACGTATCTGAGTGACGTCATGACGTGAATGAAATGCTTCGATACAAAACAGTGTCAAGCAAGAATGCAAATAAACCACCGAAGGTGATATTTATCTTTAAAAATATGTTTCATCCACTGAATTCCAGTCAAATTGTGGTATAAACACAGAACACATCTCTAATACAGTGCAGGTGGGGGGGGGGGGGGGGGGGGGCAGGTATCAACGACCCTTAGTGAAGTTTTTTTCTGTATTTCACGCGCGCTTTCGGCGCTCGTTAAATACAGAAAAACTCCAACTCGGGTCGTTGATCCAGTCTCGTTGTGTTCTGTCTAATTTCGTCATGATTTGGGTGCCCATACCTCTAGCAACAGTGTTATAGCGACCTTCAGACATCATTGTGAAGAGAGAGAGAGGGGCATACGGTGTACAACCCCATCACAAAAATTATACCGATCGTCAGACATCACTGTAAAAAATAAATCACGATATTGTACGGACCCTTTATCACTGGTCTTTGACTTTCAAAGGAAATGACATATATCATCTCAACTGATCGGAAGTCACACAAACTTCCGAGCCTTGATACACTGACAGCATGAAGTTGATCTCTCTTCAAATGCGGTAAACAAAAACAAAATCGATGCCAGTCTGTAACGTGTGGTGGCTTGAATGTCTTACAAAGATAGGTTTGGAGCTGAAATATGGCCTATTGGCTCACAAGTATATACCAATGGTTAACAAGGTCAGACCAAGCGACAAGTCTGTGCTAAAAGAATTTTCAATAGACTGTTTTCTGTCTTTATTGTCTGACAGTTTATGTGCGCATATTTAAATCAATTCGTTTAGTAATTAGAAGTACTGAATAAAGTGTAGATTGGCGTCAGAATTGATTACGAAATCAGCCTCCAGGCCACACGTTTTCGTCAAGGGAAAATAATGAAAATGCTGCGAAGTGCTTTGATTTAACATTCGTCACCAGTTTTTTTTTAAAGGCCGATCGCAATTCGTCGGATGATAAAGAGTCTGCATTTTTTGTGATTAATTTTATCTACAGCGTTAACCCTTTACCCAACATAACGGCCAAAAAGGGCCAGCGCTATTCACAAAAATCGCCAATTAATTTTCATTATTTTTTTTCATTTTTTGTCTCAAAAACAAAGGTTATGACCCCTCTTTGAACGAGCTCGTCGAGCATGTTCCAAAGAGGGGTCATAACCTATGTTTTTGAGACAAAAAATGAAAAAAAATTAGTTATTCAAGAATTTTTTTTACAAGTGTCGTCTGCTTTTCATGTTAGGTAAAGGGTTAACCCATTTATTTCTGCTTTATCAAATGCTGTATCTGTGTCATACAACCCAATAGAAAACTTTTCGTTATTAAATGCTGTACATATCTGTATCAGACTACCAAGAGGTATAGCCATTGGGCGATTCGGGGAACTCTCCCCGCCCCGTCACCATCCGTCCCTCCCCTTCACTTTTCCTGAAAAAATGTCAACCTTATTAACATTCTTGGCTGAAATCCTTAAAACTAGTTTATATACTCTCACCTTAATATTTCTTGGGTCATTTCGCTGCAGCTAGACCTTCATTTCCAGGGTACTTCCGCCTAAAAGTACTCATAATGATCCAGCTGAGATGAAAAGTTTTTGGGGTTTTTTTGCCCCGTGAAAGAGCTTGGACATTCGCCCATCGGCCATGTGAGATACATACCTCTAACTCAGCACGATGTAAAATGAAGTGGGGAAAAAACATTGGCAGCGGAACATGGCAACGCCTCTGATACTACATTTTCAAGATGGCATTTTAACTCCCTGCATGCTGCTGGTGGATATTCCTGCCCGAGGCATGAAATATCTACCACTGAAAAATAAATATAATTTGGGCACATTTAACCAAATTTTCCCCCAGGAAACTGAAAGGGGTTCTTGACCATTGATTTCTTTGGTGTAAGTGTACTTGAATTTTCAACAAATTTTGTCATGGCCTTTGCAGAGTATTTTAAGAATACTCAACTGGTTACGAGTTAAGTAATTTAACAAAAAGTAATGATTTTATGGGCGATTCATTTTACTGGTAATATTGAATTATTTTTGCTTAGCAAAACTTGATCGTGTCTTTTCCTTATTACATTTTACTGGAGACTGCCTACAGGCACTCTCCCATAAATTGCCACAAGGCAAATCCATACAGACTAAATATTTTCACTTCAAAGATAATACGAAACACAACCAGTGAATATGAAGCCTTTAACTGGTAGAGTGCTGGAAGCCCAAATATATTTGGGCTTTTTCTGAAGCGCAGGTACCACAACTTGAAGGCTCATATTCAGTGGATGTGCTTTGTATTATCTTTGAAGTGACATTATTCAGTCTGTAAGGGTTTGCCTTGTTACAATTTATGGGAGAGTGCCAGCTGACATTCTCCCATAAATTGTAACAAGGCAACGACATGTGTACAAGATTTGATGGCCAAAAATAATTCAGCACTCTACCAGTTAAATGACAGCACTTGCAATTCAGAGTAAAGCCCAAATATGGGCTTCCATCACTCTACCAGTTAACACGACTAGAAGACGATACTTGCAAAAAAGATTTTCTTCAATAAGCACCACTGTTCATTTTTTGTCTCAAAAACGTAGTAGAAGTTATAATGTGGTTTTCACCCCCCATTGGCCGGACCTCGGTGCCGGACCTCGCAAGTGACATCATGTCACGTGACCTAGGGCGCCATGTTGTGTTGTCATGGTAACCCGCGTGAGCGGCCATGTTGTGACGTCATCTCCATAGTGATACGTGGTGTGAGTGAGCATGCGCAGCGCGTGCTGTTAGGGTGATACGTGTTTCCGTAGTCCATTTTGTATACTGGAGGCCGCCATCTTGGTTTCTATGGTAGCACGTGATTGCTATATTACCTAAGGCCTACAATAGGACAGGGGTATGTTCGGATGGTATGTTCGATTGAATCGGAGTATTTTCTGGAACGACTTCCCTGGATAATTACCACAAACAACCCGACAACTTGTATTATTTCGAATTCTTCCAGAATTCTCTGCTTCTATCTATATATGCAATAGTTATCGTTTATCTGGCCATGTTCCTTTGTTCTGGAGTATACTCCAGTAGCGTAGAAGAGCCTATCAACTGGAACAGTTTACCTTATTGTTGCTATATTTAGCAATTTCTGGTCTATTCTTGTTAGTTCTGACCCTATTCCAAGTACTCTTGTTGTTTCATTTATCTAAATCATTTATAACCAATCAGATTGCTTGATTTCCCATAATTTGTATACAGAGTTATCACCCTTCTGTATAATAAAAGAATATATCCAATGGCAATATCCCCAGGCACCCCAATTTCGGCACCCCTTTTTTGAAAAACATATGACCTTCGGCACCCCTTTTTTGTCATATGTACTTATGTGAAAAAGCACAATGTGACACAATGTGCCCTAGCGCAATGGCACATGCTTTATGTGCCGATATGTGCTTATGTGAAAAGGCACAATGTGACACAATGTGCCCTATCACACAGGAACATACGAGTATTTGAGGATACCTATGGCCTGGTATTATATTATTTGAGGATACCTATCTAGGATACCTTCTGGAGAATCCCTTTTTTGTCATATGTGCTTATGTGAAAAAGCACAATGTGACACAATATGCCCTATCACATAGGCACATGCTTTATGTGCCGATATGTGCCTATGTGATAGGGCATATTTTGTCACATTGAGGAAAACCAGCGACAACAGAGAATGTGGGCCCGCAAGTGACTCAAAAACTGTGTGGGTATGGGGTGATTGACGTTTTGTTTATCATATTCATTGGATTCCATGTAAGTCACAAATTACCGTATTTATTTATATGTGTGTGTATTAAAATTGTTGTTTTCAGTGAACCCCTGTTGATTTATGCTTTTCGAGGAAAGTTTTTAACCCCTCCAGGATAAGAACCACCCCAACAAAAGTGAAATGGGCGGGTTCGTCACGGTGAAGCATACGTTCATACGTCCACGCACGGATTCAGGCGACACTCCTTGAGTTGGCTGAATACGCGGCGTGAATCTATTTCCCCCAGCAGCGACAAAACCCGGTTCCCGACACACTCAAAAACTAGACATTCATATATGACATACTAAACATGAGTAAAGACCATTTGAATTTTATCAGTATCAGTCATACTTTGTACTTGCAGGTGAGTAACTCCAGATGTTGCCTTCACTGTCATAATGAATGTGGTAGAGTGTGAGAACGACTGGTGGCGAGTAATTAAACCTTTAGCTGCAGTATCACCATTGATGCTTTCCGAAATTAAGAAGCAGAGGAGCGGGGGCTCATCATGTCTTCAGTGATCGGCGATCAGGGATGTGGCTAGATGGTTTCAGCTGGGGGGGGGGGGGAGGTGGGGGGGGGGGGCGCTACCGGTGTAAATTCCAACTGTGAGTGGTTTCGATAGGTGGTTGCACTGCAGCGCTGGGTGATATCTTTTAACCCTTTACCCAATGAATAGCCGCATCCGCCCACGTAATATGCAAATACATCTGCTGAAAAAATATTATTTTTCGAAAAATTTCAACAAAACCATATCATGTGACCCCTCTTTGGTACGAGCTCGCCGTGATAGGGTTTTGTTCAAATTTTTTAAATTTAAAAAAATGATATTTAAAATAATGAATTTTGAAATCGTCTGCGTTGGGTAAAGGGTTATGAACCCTTCTGAAAATGTTCACTAGTCCTGAAACGGAAGAAGCATCATTTATAATGTGTCTGCGTCAGAAAATTTACCGGATTGATGTCAGAGTCGAAATTTTGAGGCCATGTCAATTTTAGAGTAGGAAATTTGAAACTCAAGTTTCCAGTTGGAAATAAAGGATCAAAATTTCTCATCATTAGTTGGAATTTTAATATTTTTCATGAACAATGTTAATTTATTGAATTTCCATCTATTTGATTTTTGACCTCGGAATTTCCAACTATTGAAAAAAATACTCCCAGCTGGGGGATGGGGGAGGGAGGTTAGACACCCCCCCCCCCCCACACACACACACCCTGTCGCCACATCCCTGTCGGCGATTTGCCAGAGGTCTTTCCGGAAAACATTGAAATTTATTACTTAAGAATCACATTCTTGTTGATTTTTCGAAGTGTTTTTCATTACTCTGATAGCCACATAACTGGAACGATCCACCCCCTCCTCATCCTCCTTCTTAGGAGAAAAACACGTAAAATATATACAAATTATAGTTTTGAAAGCGAGTAACTTACCGATGCCTGAATGGGTTTAATGCAACTAGCAAGACGAAAGAATGTTCGCTGTGTTAAGAACAACGAAACCTCCTCCGTCTTGCTAGCTGCACAGTCTGTTGAGTCTTCGTCAAGAGTAAGCAATTCCGGGTCTTGTAATTGTGGAATTGTGGGGGGTGGGGGTGGGGAGGGGGAGGGGGGGGAGGGGGAGGGGGGCTCTGTCCCCCATGAGAAAAAGAAGGGAAACGGCGTTCACCTGCGTTCCCCAAGGAAAGTGTTGGAAGAAATGTCTACTATGAAGCAAGAAATTTATCGTCAAATTATTATCGATGCTGAAATTCCAAGGACAGTGTAATCGGAGTTAACAACACATTGCACTGCTCAACTGAATAAACAATAGAACTCGTACGGGTCATGCAGTCCTGGGGAAGTTACGAGATTTTAAAATTATTGTTTGAGGCCTTGGAAAGTCTTGGAAAATACAGTTGGGAGTTTGGACAGGTCATGGAATTTAGAAGTGTACTGTACATGTCAAACAATGTGACAAAACATTGACAACATAATACTATCTTATTTTTCGGTTCAATCAATGCACAGATTTCCTGCAGAATTTAACCCACGCTTAATTCATAAAAAAACTTATTACTTTCCAAAGTGTGATTTACTGGGATTTCCGGGTTTGATTATAAACGATAACTTCACAAGTGAATTATGCAATCAACAATTGTGTCATGTATCCGTGCGCGGAACGAAGACACTTTGCCGTGGGTGTAATGGGGACTTCATTGGTTTTTTTTTAACCCTTTACCTAACATGAAAAGCATACGACACTTGCAAAAAAATTCTTGAATAACTAATTTTTTTCTTTTTTCTGTCTCAAAAACATAGGTTATGACCCCTCATTGGAACGAGCTCGTCGAGCTCGTTCCAATGAGGGGTCATAATCTATGTTTTAGAGACAAAAAAATGGCGATTTTTTTTAATAGCGCTGGCCGGTTTTGGCCTTTTACGTTAGGTAAAGGGTTAAATAATATAATTATCGTTAATAATGGAAAGTAATAAGCAGAGTAATCGCTTGACTTGACTGGTTACGTGAAATAATTCATTCGAGGCGAGGGACTATATTGTAAAACACTCGTGCGCATTCGCGCACTAGTATCTGTACAACGTCCCTCACCTCTCATGAATTATTTCACGCAACAAGTCCAGGCAAGCGATTACTCTCTACTTCCTCGACTCTACTTGCAGATAACATTTAAACTATCATGAAGTAAAATTTATCATTGTTTTCTCCTAAAACATAACTTATCACACCCAATTCAGAACGAGCTCAATGAGGGGGGGGGGGGGGGGGGGGGTCATAGGCTATGTGTTACAAGTATAAATTGAAAATATACCAAATTTTCAGTGAAGAGTTTGGCGCAGCACAGGCTTACCTTTTTCATTTTGGTTAAACAAGGTTGTTCAACAATGGTCATGGATACATTTTAGAGCGAAGTCATGGCTGAATGTATATGGAGGAGGGGGGCAGGGTAAGGATGGAATAAAAAACGGAGCTTCTCCCCAACTTTCTATAAAATGCTTAAATTATCCTGTGACATGAAATCTGTATATATGTTTTTCTTTATTGTGTTACCATTTTTATATTTTCAACGAATACCGCCAAGAATATTACAGACCATAGGTATTCCAGGTAGTCCATTCACTTGTATATGCAATTCATACTTTGTTGAACGTAAGTCCGTGAGTCATACCCAAAATTGCAAATTTAGGGGGAAGGACAATTTGTTCTTAGTTCTGATTTGCTCAGGATTGGTGCTCTGTTGCGTGGCCAGAAGACTTGGTGATTATTCTGAAAACAGTTATGGCAGGTAACATTACTCTGGACGAGGTCGTATCAAATAGCGAATATAACTTCCTCACTGTCTACAACGAAATGGTGGGGCAAACTTAGTCTGATGATGATTTCCCCTTTAGAGACACTCAGCACCAGAAATGTCGATATTATTTACCGAAGGACGTACCTCCAAAATTTGAAAATGTTGGTAAGAATAGGTTTTCAATATTTCATTTAAATTGTCAAAGCCTAAAAGCGCTTTGGGATCCACTGAAAGAGTTGCTGTATGAAATCTAGGAAACCGGTGTGACAGGAATGGGAAGTCCGTAGGAAAATTAGTCCCTCTGGACTTTTATTCCGCGGAATTATAGTCCTAGGTCTAACATTTCTAGGAATTGTAGTCCGCCGGACTACTATTCCTAGAAATGTTAGACCTAGGAATATAATTCCGCGGAATAATAGTCCAGAGGGACTAACGTTCCTACGGACTTCCATTCCTTTTACACCGGGACAACATTTGATATTGTAGGGCTGTCAGAAATATTTAAAATTCCGCCAAATTTCTCCCTTACACTGGATGGTTATCACCCTCTTGTTAAAAAGCATTCAGGACCAGACAACGACGTCCGTAGAAGTGGGGTGGGGGTTTACATTAAACAGGATATACCATTTAAAGTACGCCATGACCTATTAGTATTTATTCCTCATGCCATTGAGACTCTTTTCGTTGAAATTAAAATCAAAGGAGCTACTAAAATAATTGGCATAATTTATAGGCCTAACACCCAACCGAAAGCCGACATTGACATCTTTTTGTCCAAAATAGGCGAAATTACTGACAGATTAAGCAATGAAAACAAGAAGTGCTATTTAATGGGTGATTTTAACATTGATCTACTGAAGTCGGATGTTCATTCCAAAACAAACAACTACCTTGATCTAATGGTTTCTGAAGGGTTTTTGCCTCAATTCCACATCGTCCCTGTGAGCCTTCGGCGCTCTGAAACTTTTCATTTCATTCAATTTTGCCTCATATCACAAAACCAACGAGAGCAACAGGTCATTCGGCGACTTTGATTGATCACATATTTTCAAACAAAATCGTATTAAAACATATATCTGGCATTATAATGTCTGATGTGTCTGACCATTTTGGAATATTCTACAAAGAAATTGAAGACACACAGGTTTTTGAAATAAAGTCTGTATTGAAACGCATTGTAAAAACAGATAATGTTGAACTCTTTAATCAACGTTTAATTCCGTGGGTATCCCCCCATAAGTCAGACACCCCAGTTGTCAGACAGTTTATAATCACAGATTATTGGGTTCAGTGAACTGTTAATCCCTTACTTATCACCTTCAAAAGAAAGTGGGATATGCCAATAAGTCAGACAGAAAAGAAACAATTAATTAGCTTTTAGTGATTTATTTCTTCACCAATGTGTTTCACGACAAAATAAATTGAACTTACGAAATAACTGACAATAACATGAATAATCACACAAATAAACAGTTTTTTGTGATAAATGCACAGAAAATCATATTTTTGGAAACAAAGAAAATAAATAGGAAATTAATGACAATAAAATGAAAAATATGAAGTACAATAAGAAAAGATTTCTAGACAAAATAAATTAAAATTATGAAATAAATGACAAAAACATGAATAATCACACAAATAAATATTTTTTTGTGATAAACAGAAAATCATATGTTATGAAACAAAGAAAATAAATAGGAAATAAATGACAATAAAATGCAAAATATGAAATACAATAAGAAAGATTTCTAGACATGAATAATCATACAAATAAATAGTTTTTTGTGATAAATAAACAGAAAAGACAATAAAATGGAAAATATGAAGTACAATAAAAAAAACATATAGACTTTTTTATAGTAAATAAAAAAAAATTATATTTCATGATAACTCATTTTTATTATAAATAAATAAAAAACATGTTTTCAATGTTCTTTATTATATTTATAAATCTGAAGAGGTTAGGATGTCGATTGGTTGGTGATGAATTTAGGCCCCTAACTATGAGTTTTGTACAGAGTTTGGAGGCAAAAGTGCTAGCCCAAAAGCTCTTCTTATCCATTGTCCAACCACGGATTCTTCTCTGTGAGGTCGGACAAGACCTAAAAGACGAGTTTTGTTTTTTTACAGAACTTATGTTTGACTCTTTAATTTTGGTTAGTTATCAATGAATAGTCAAACATCGTTTCTACAAGGAAATAAAACAACAGCAAACTGTTTGGAAAAAAATATTTTGTTTTCAAATTTTAGATCAAAGTTATCAGTGTTATATTACACAATATATGTGTGATTCTTATGTTTTGATTAATTTTCAGAAGATAATTAAGTTGTTTCTTTTATTATTTGTCAACCTTGAAAAGGACAAAAACAATACCAAACAAGATGTTGAAAATAAATTTTATTCATGTTGCACACAAACAGTGCACGGCAAATGCGCCCTTGTGCTATCTACATGTGAAGTTGAAAAAATACACACAGACTTACTAAATAGGATAACGGGTAATAGAAAATTTAAAAAGCTATATCCACTGGGAGCAATTATTGTGGAACGCGTTTTGTAAGAATATCCTGTGCTGGAGAGGGTTTAAATATATATATATGTGTGTATGTGCTCAATAAAACCGCATTGGTTTGCCCTACTGCTGTCGGGGGAGGGTGCCTACGGGCACTTTCCAGTTGACGGAGGTGGGACTAATCTGTATGTATAGTACCCCCGTAACCATCAATAGAATGAATACTGGGAATTGGATTTAAAATCCGTTTCCGGGATATAGTGGAGCCTTCTTAGTTGAACAGCCAATTTGCTAGAGCGGGGTGCTCAATTAACAGGAGTGTGCAGTTGAGGGGAATTGGACCATTTTCCGTCTTCTGATGATAAATTGGGTATTTATCCTGTTTTATATTGTTTGACATAGCTCATGAGCTCTGTCGGACAAGATATAACAAATTGAGTGTCAGTAATGTGTAAGGAGGTCAGAAATGTCTTATCAATGTGTGGAGTTTGCTGACCTACAGAGTAATAATTTGATGGATGGTAAGAATTTTGATTTAATTAACAGGAGTAGAGTCTGTAGCTTATATGCAATTAGTGCGTCAAACTTGTATTGAAGATATGGTAAATGGTCTGGTGTTTAGTAATTTGTATTCGGGTGGCGGAGATGTTTCATTTGAGGGATACCAAGTTGGGTGGGATGCATTGTACTGGTTCAGTTTACTACCTTTCTTATTGTCTTAAGCTGGAAGCAGTTTCGGGAAAAACTAAAACCAAATCTTGAATGTATACCTAGGGATGCAAATGTCCAGAGTATTTCAGATGGCATAGTAAATAGCCTAACAGAGGCAGGGAAGGAGTGTATAGGAAGGGTGAGGGTTCCAACGAGAGAGCTTGGATACAGGGTTAACGAGGGACTGAAAAAGGCTATAAAAGAAAGGAAGGTAAAATGCGCTGCTTACAGAAGAAGTAGGAAGCTTAAAGGGGTGGATAACAATGACACGAGACTAATGAAAGGAGAATATGAACTGGCACGGAAAAAGGTGAATGAGATAAAGGATAATAATAGGAAGGAGCGCAATTGCAGTCTTGCCAGAACAATAAAGAAAACGGGGGGTTCGAGCTCAAACGTATTTTGGAACTGGGTAAATAAACGGGGGAAAAGTAGTGTGCAGAGTATCAAAGTGGATGGGGAAAGTACAGAAGATAAAGGCCGTATCGCTTCAGAGTTAGTCAAGCACTGGGAAAAGATAAACGATAGGCGATGGGGCAGTGGGTCCTCACCAAAAAGAAATACACTGGTGGAGGAGAACCTATCCAATCGTGTATGTAGCGAAATAACGGCAGAAGAAGTGCGGAACGTGGTCTCGAAATTAAAAAATGGTAAAGCGGGAGGGACTGATGAAATTCCGAACGAATTCCTCAAAAATGGAGGGGAGGCACTTATTGAAGTCCTGACAAACCTTTTCAACCTGGCTCTGCGAAAGCAAGAGGTCCCCAGAGAGTGGAGGGAAAGTAAGGTGTCGTTCATACACAAAAAGGGGGATAAGGAAGTTCTAGATAACTATAGGGGGATATCAGTTAGTAGTAACATCGGAAAAGTATTCTGTAAGGTCATATACGGTAGACTAGAGGAAGTTATAGAAGAGAAAGGTTTTTTAGGAGAAATTCAAAATGGTTTCAGGAAAGGACGAAGAGTCACTGATCACCTATTTACACTCACCCAACTGATAGAATCAACAAAGGCTGAAAAGAAAAAGATGTTTCTGGCATTTCTAGATGTGAAAAAAGCGTACGACCGAGTGTGGAGGGAAGGTATGTGGCGAAAGCTCGAGGGCATCGGACTGGGGGGTGACTTTGTGGGAATCATGAAAGCACTGTATACAGATGTGCAAAGCCAACTCAGTCTAGGGAGTATCACTACAAAACGAGTCCCTATGGATATAGGCCTCAAGCAGGGGTGTATCTTTTCACCGATTTTGTTTGCATTGTATGTTAAAGATTTAGGGGACGAACTATTTCAGAGTGCGGAGGGGGTAAATGTTGGAGACATAAAGATACCAGGCTTATTCTTTGCGGACGACATGGTGTTAATGTCTAGAACTGAACAGGGGCTAGAGAAACTGCTGGAAATTGTTGGTAGATATGGGAACACTTGGCGGCTCGAACTAAATGAAAATAAAAGCAAGGTAATACCCGTTGGACGCAAGGTAGATATGACGAAGAGATGGAGAGTGGGGGAGTTCTCAATCCCCGAAGGGGAAAGCAAACAAATCACTGTAGGAGAAACGGGAGAGTATGAGTATCTAGGGGTAAGCATAAATATAACGGGAAGAGGGGTGTACAGAAATTACTCAGCCAAACTGATTCTGAAGGGGAAAAGAATTCTGAACCAACTAAAACTTTTAGGGAAAAATAGTTTCAATAAGGTCTTTGTGGGGAAAACACTGTGGGAGAGGGTGGGTTTACCAAGTATAACGTATGGCACGGACGTGATTCCATTAAACCAAACCGTTATTAAGAAGTTGGAAAGTACTCAGAATGATGCCGGCAGATGGATAACAGGGTCGAGTAATGCTGCAGCTTTGGAAGCAGTAAGGGGGGAGCTTGGGTGGATGAAAATCAAGGACAGGGTAGATTTGGGAAAACTGTGTTACTTTAACTACTTGAGAAACCTGCCTGACAACCGGTGGTGTAAATTGATGCTCGATACCATTTGGAATTCTAATATAGAAACGGGGTGGTCAAAACATGTGAGGGAACTAATGGACAATTACTCTATAGAGGTCACAAACATAGAAGTAGGAATGAAAGAAGGCAAAAGGTTTGTCAAAGAGAAAGTCATGGAAGACTGCAATCGAAACTGGCGAGCAGGGGTTAGCGTGAAAAGATCACTGCAGGGGTTACAATATAAAGAAAAGCCAGCTTTTGAGAAGTACCTAGATGGCACCTTTGGAGGGTCACTGCTGTTCAAACTGAGATCAAGATCACTGGAGCTTCGGGGAAAAATTGGGAGAGATGGGGAAAAGGGATGCCAAATGTGCCACTCTGGAGTAGTGGAGACCCTGGAACATTTTCTCTTGGAATGCCCACAGTATATACCTCATAGAATAAAATTTACTGGAAGAATAATGCAGAAGTGGGGTGAAGAAACAAAGGATAGATGGCTGAAGGGGGACACGAGGGGGAGGGTAGGAATGCTTATTGAAGAAATTGAAAAAGAGGAAGTGAGGGACACTATTAAGCAGTTTATATCTGAATGCTGGGAGGAGAGGAGGGGAAGAGGGGGTGGGGTGCAGGGGGAATGATGGCCTTCTCTTATGAGGACCGCGACGAATCAGCGGCTGGCCAAAGAGTTATTATTATTATTATTATGTTATGCTATGCACACATCTGGGTTGTTCCATTTATAACAATAGGTAATCATCTATTTTAATTTCAGCTAGTCTCTAATTAACTGTCTGACAACTGGGGTGTGTGATAATTGGGTGTCTGACTAATGTTGGTAAACTACTCAGTGTGACTTTTCATCAGTATTCGAGGAGAACTGCCCAAACATAGCATATAATAACCTCATTAACATATACACGTCTATATATGAACAAACACTTTCAATAAAATCTATTTGATTAAAAGAGAAATTTATCAAGCAACAACCATGGATGACAAAGGGGTTATTGACATCGTCACGAATGAAAGCAGAATTTTTCCATAAAAAACTCAAAAGTCCTAATGAACAGAATACTCTAAATTATAAAAAATTCTGCAGGGTATTTAACAAAATTAAGAAACAAAGCAAGGCAATGTATTACAAAGATGTATTAAATGAAAATAGGAACAATTTACGAAAAACTTGGCAAATCTTAAATGAAACAATAAACAGGGTCAAAAAGGTAACTTCCCTGCCGTCATTCTTTGCACTGGATAATAACCATGAAATTAACGATCCACATTTAATTGCAAATGAGTTTAATAACTTTTCTGTAAACATAGGAAATGCACAAAGTGAACAAATGAGGAAGCCCCGTAAAACTGTTCAGGAGTTTATGAATATTAATATTACGAATAACGGTCTTTGAAACTCAAGAACAGTGAAGACTGCGATGGTCTAACGACAAGTATCACGAAACAGTCTATGAGTATCTTGGCTCAACCCTTGTCTCATATAATTAATAACTCATTTATAAGTGGCATAGTTCCAGATAAGATGAAGGTCGCCAAAGTGATTCCCATCTTCAGAACTGGTGACGATCACAAATTTAATAATTACAGACCTATCAGTATCTTACCCGTTCTGTCCAAAATCCAAGTAAAACTTATGGCAAAAAGAATGATCAGTTGTATGACGAAATTCGGAATCCTCTATGAACACCAGTACGGATTTAGATCAAAACATTCCACTATTCACCCCATTTTACAACTTCGTAAGAATGTTAGGCACGGAAATAACAAGCAAAGTAAGGACCTCTCTTTTGCAACATGCATCGATTTTTCTAAAACATTTAACACTATAAATCGCAGTATTCTCTTGACCAAATTGGAAAAATACGGTTTCCGAGTGATTAGTAATAATTGGTTTAAAAGTTATTTGACAAACAGAGTAAAATATGGCATTACAAAATCACCCTTAGCCCAGAGCGCGTGTGGTGTACCCGAACACTCTATACTGTGACCTATTCTCTTCTTACCGTTCATAAACGAGAAAGCTTCTTCAACGTCTCTGAATCTCTTGTCTTTTGCCGATGATACCGTCTCTTATGAATCTGCCGTAAAGGCAAACGAGTTAGCAGTTCAAGTTCACCTTTATAGCGAACTCGATAAATTACTCGAATGGTGTTCTGCTAATCACTTTGCCCTAAATGCAAAGAAGATAAAATATATGGTCACAAGTCCATCAACCAAGCCAAGAAAAAACTTAAACATTTACATAAATAATATAAAAATTGACAGAGTAGGATCTAACAACAAAAGAAAATTTCCTACAATTTTGGAGTATTGGCTTTGATGAGAATCTAACCTATCGTCATCACATCTCGCGTCTTAATGCTAGGATAGGAAGAGCAAATTACGCCCTGAACAAAGTTAAAAAAATATTACCCTACAATGCCATGAAGACGCTCTATTATTCTCTAGTTCACTGCCGTCTAGTATATCGAATCCAGATATGAGGAAACGCAAAGACAATTAGCGAGCTTCAGACCCTACAGAGCAGGCCTGAAAATAGTCTTACATTTGCAAAATGAGGTGCCCAGAGGGTACATTTGATGATGCTATCCTATACAGTGGGCAAAGTTACCCCTTGGGTACCTTTTTCTGTTTATGCTTGAGACCCTGACTCATATTGAGGTCCCCAGGGGGTAAATGTAGTGATGCTACCCTGCTATGCAGGGTAGCATAATTAAATTCACCCTCTGGGGACCTCATTTTGCAGATGACAGTCTGCTTATTTTCTGGCTTGCTGCAGAAACGTTCTCTCAGAATTATTAATAATAAAGGATATAATGCACACACAGACCCACTATTTGCGAAAGACAAAATTCTTAAGTTAAATTACCCATTCAAACCCCAAGCTTACCTCTTTGTATTTGATTGGAAAATGGCAATCTTCCCGATTCCTTAAACGATTATTTTGGCACATCAAATTCATTAAACTTAAATACTAGACAGTCTCAACTATTATACATCGGAAGAACCCGCATAAAAGCATTAGATAGATTGCCAGTGTTTGCCTACCCAAGACTATGGAATAATCTAAATCAAACTGTACAAAATGTCACAAATAGAGCAGAGTGTAAGAAAAAGCTCACGTCACAGTTCTTATCTTCATATTCCACAAGCGCCCAGTGTGATAATCCCTATTGTCAAGAGTGTAATCTCTAATATCCACGCTGCACTCCAAGCACCCCAAACCCCCACCAGACTGAGATGATAACATACCAACTACAATGGATTTGTAAAATAGTAATTTTGTTGTACATTGCTATTCTTCAAATACCACTGCAAGATTACTAAGCTCACACGATTGTCTAACTCGCCCTCGGATGTTCCCTGCCTACTGCACGCCACCGAGTCTCATTTAATCCGCTGCGTATGATTGTAAATAACCTTACATACACCAAAAGGCGTTCCCTATGGTCTGTATACATATATATCTCTTATTATTCATTTTATGTGGAGTTGTCAGGTAGACAGCCAATCTAGCTATGGCACCTCTCAACGGTAAAGCATACTTGTAAAGGATATTTACCTTCTTGATAAGTGTTGTACTGTGACCTAACACACACCAAATGCGTTTCATATGGTCTGTATACATATATATCTCTTATTATTCATTTTGTGTGGAGTTGCCAGGTAGACAGCCAACCTGACTATGGCACATCTCAACGGTAAAGCATACTTGTAAAGGATATTTACCTTCTTGATAAGTATTGTAATGTAACCTAACACACACCAAACGCGTTTCATATGGTCTGTGTACATATATATCTCTTATTATTCATTTTGTGGGGAGTTACCAGGTAGACAGCCAATCTGGCTGTGGCACTTCCCAACGGTAAAGCATACTTGTAAAGGATATTTACCTGCTTGATAAGTGTTGTACTGTAAACGCTTACACCGTTAAATAAATTATCCGTCTATCTATCTATGGAAAGGTCTTGAAAAAGTCATGAAATGGAACAGTGAATCAACCATGACTCCAGGGAGAAGGAAAGGTTTCTTGAAATCACTTAGAGAAAAGATTCTCTAAATTAATTACTCCTAGCAACATTGGATCGTTTCTTTTGCAAAAAGGACGTGTGCCATTCATGATAATTAACGAACTGGAAACGCATGGCTGCTACAAGAAGACTACAAAAAATTGAAGTTTATATCCAAGCATCTGTATATGCATTCAGGTCAGGACTTTGACAACGATGCCCGTAGTCATCAACGGAGACGGCCGGCGATCAACACCATACCTGGGGTGATGCTATAGAAGCCGATGCCCTTATTCTATTCTCGACTTGTAACAAAACAATTGACTATCGCGGCATTCAAAGAAAAATAGTGCTAGTTACTTATCAATTTTATATAAGGTACGAATCCTTGTCATTCTGTGTCAGCATGTTTTATGACTACAAACGAGACTCGACTTTTATAGCTTACGTTGTATGACCATTTATCCCGACAACAAATCAAATGTTTCCTAGTGCCTTATCATTCACGCAGATCAAGACATTTACCGTGACAGCAACAATGCAGACCCTAAATCCTGCTAAAAAACCCCACCAAAAACAACGAAACAAAAGAAGAAAAAAAACAAAACAAACAAAAATCCAAAACAAAGAAACTCCATAACCCATGTTTGTTCGAACTGGCGATCTTCCATGCTTTGACCTGTGCCCAGACTGTGTGGTCACTTTTACATACAACAAAGATTTCACATCCATCTGGAGGATCTAAAGGTGTCTTCCCACTAGACCAATTCCCTTTAGACCAACTCCCACTAGGCCAATTCCCAAAAGACCAACTATTTACTGTTATTAACTGGTTGAGGGCTAACTGGTTGAGGGCTAGATTATTTTGGTGGTCT
Source organism: Pictodentalium vernedei (assembly GCA_031216915.1). Lineage (NCBI taxonomy): Eukaryota > Metazoa > Mollusca > Scaphopoda > Dentaliida > Dentaliidae > Pictodentalium > Pictodentalium vernedei. The sequence goes on from CM062297.1 coordinate 816,250,667, forward strand.
AATTTAGTTCATGAAATGTGTTTTATTACAAAATTATTGGAGAGTGCCCACAGGCACTCTCCAATAATTTGTAATAGGACAAATCTATATAAACAAAATATTATTTGCATTTGACCGAGGGTGAATCACAAGAAAGGAAAATACTGGCTTTTGCTCCGGTATCCCTTATTTTTGAAAGCACCGATAGTGGTTTCTAGAACTCATCTCAAATTATTGATATAAAATTATTTTGAAAGTAGAACACATCAGTTGGTCTAAGGGGAATTGGTCTAATGGAAATTGGCCTAGTGGAAGTTGGTCTAAAGGGAATTGGTCTAGTGGGAATAAACCGGATCTAAATGAGAATGGTGCAACTGATGATTTCGAACCATTAGACATGACCCATATGTACGACAAACGATGCCCAAAGAGATCTTGTACCAGTTTACAAGGCTATACGACATCCATTAGCGAATGATTATCCAGTTTATCTGTGTTAATAATTCTAACAATGGATTTTCGAGTGTATTGTCATAAGAGAATTGAACAGATAATTCCGATCTCTTCACAACAAGGTTTCGATCTGTTTAAATTTGCTCGCTTTTCTGTTCACAGCACCCCAAACTGTCACCTAACAAAACAGATATGCAAAAACATTGCATCTCATATCCTATTTTCGTTTGTTTTTCTCAATTCAGACATGATTTCGCAATGTTTTATCAAAGAAATCTCGCAATATTTTATCCGAGTTTGTCAGATCTTGAGAAACCACTCGTGAAATCACATTATATCGAGTGTTTTGGTGAAAGAAAATATTTTCATACTTTTCAAGTTTGTGCTCATAGTTTTTCTCTAAAATGCATCCCCACCATGAATGGCCCCTGACTCTTCATCAGTACAGTACGTACTGGTATCATTTAGGTTAGTGTTGGACAAATCGTTAACTTTTTTGGCGCGGAATAATCTGAGAAACAGAATTCTTAGCGCCTAATATTCATCAGAAATGTTACAAAAAGTATAGGTTGTTAGACTGAAGCGCTATTATTTTAAAAGATGTTCTAATGATCTCATTGACAGTTTTTCAAATGATTTCCTGTATATATTTAAATGGCACCTTTATATTTTCAAGGGACGATATCGCTGTTCATGGATAGGACATAAATGGTGCATGAAACATAGGAATACGTATGTTTGTTCAACCCTTTACCCAACGAATCGGCCGCACCACCCCTCCAGCCTTCCCCGCGTAATATGCAACTTCAGCAGTTGAAAAAATATTATTTTTCAAACAATTTTAACAAAACCGTCGAGCTCGTTCCAACGAGGGGTCACACGATATGGTTTTGTTGAAATTTTTTGAAAAATTTGAAAAAATGATATTTAAAATAATAAATTTTGTTATCGTCTGCGTTGGGTAAAGGGTTAAAAGTACTTGGAAATGGACGCACACAGTTGGCTAAAATGACTATTGCAGTACCTTTCCGCGGTTTGCCGTCTGTCGACTTTAGTCGCCTGTCGCGCCAAAAGAGTTAATGGACTATTCGAATATTCGATGATATTCTTGTTATTGTTTTTCCCGGTGTAGCGTTGCTCTAAATGTCCGCATGACGTTCCGCAAGATAATTTAATCGAAAATGGAAGTTGTAATTCAACATTCGCTCGTACAAAACTCGTCTGCTTCAAATATAGTGTTCGTATTTTACCATAGCCTGCGATTTAAATGACAACGGTTTAAAAAATGTTGGGATATGGGAGCATTTCACACTCGATCTGAAGAATAAAAAGGCCACATGCAAAATAAATCCCGACCATGTGCTGAGTTATTGTGGGACTACCTCTAATTTGTGGAACCACATGAAAAACAAACACGACATCGAAGCAGAAAGAGGGAAATCTACCTTCTCAGCGGTTGGTATCGGTATCAAGAGTTTCTTTTCAAGCATCCCGGCTAGCACTGGGACAACAAAGTATGAAAACAAAAATCAATAACATTTCAAATGTGCAAGTTCATCGCAAAAAATTACGAGCCACTCAGTCTTGTTGAAAGTGAACACTTCAGAGAATTGCGTTGAACCTCTCATACAATATGCCATCTCGAAAAACAATCAAAAGAGAAATGGAAAGAATATACCATAAAAAAACGAAACAAAATCAGGGACTTAGTTAACAAACCAGGGCAACAGATATGTGCCGTGACCAGTGATATCTGGACATCTGATTCTCAAGACTCATATATCAGCCTAACAGTATCAATGACTGATAATGACTGGAATATAACATCAAAATGTTTAGAGGTAAAATCTTGTCAAAGGTCACATACTGCCGACAACCTCAAAACGCACATCCGCGGGATGATAAATGACTGGGGCATCGTGGAATCGAATGTACCATCGTTCATGACAGTGGGGCGAATATTAAAAATGCGACATCGGAGATACAATTTCGTTTGAACCTTAGCTGTTTTGATCACATACTTCAGTGTACGGTTCTGAAAGCCCTATCAGAAGATACTGCAGATGAAATATTGAAAACAGAAAAACGAATAGTTGCACATTTCCACCATCGCCCCCCCCCCCCTCCCCGCCCTTCCTGGAAACTGAAAAAAACTCAAATTGGAAGCCGCTAAACACGATACGGACGAAGCACGTTATCGAAAGCACAAACTGGAGTGCCCAGCTAGATGGGGGTAGTACCTTTGAAATGTTAGAGAGGCTTGTGTCCATGCGAAAAGTGATGACGAATGTTTTGATGGATAACCAGAAAGCATAGATCCGAGATCTCGACCCATCGACTGATTTTTGGATCAATGGTACGGCTCTGCACAACGCTGGAACCACTGAATGTTATATCACAAGAGATGGGGGCTGGGCAATTTTGAACAGTTTCGTCGGTGTATGCAGTTATGATGAATCTTATAACATCTGCCATCTGAAGCCGGAGAAAGAAAACCCGTTATTCATACAGAGTGTCAAAACCATCTCGGAATACTTAGAAAGAAGACTCGGGGATGATGACAAATGGAAAAACGTCTTGTGGCGCTATGCGGATCGACTTCGTTTGAGCGCTATGAGCCTGCGAATAGGGCTGCACGATATATCGATAAACCGATATATACCGGTATTGAAACCAATATTGATTGAATACCGGTGTGATTACAAAAATATAGGTTTATCGCCATTATTTACCCACAATTTAATTTTCAAGATGTCTTTAATCTTAACTGTAGCCCAGAATGAAAAATATTATCCTTTTATCCAAGGAACCGTCCGCATGTGCCCTTGTAATCTACAAATTCAGCAGTGGAAAAAATAATTTTCAACAAAACTGTATCATGTGACCCCTCATTGGAACGAGCTCGCTGAGCTCGTTCCAATGAGGGGGTCACATGATATTGTTTTGTAGAAAGTTTTGGAAAAATCTGATAAACTATTATTAAAATAAGAAATTTTGATACCGTCTGCGTTGGGTAAAGGTGTTTCGAACCGCATCATCAAGGCATGCTGATTCGTTCCGACTGTGATGCCTCGAGTCTTGATGTGGAACTTATGTTCAGATATTTGAACAGTTTTCGATATACCGGTATACCGCGGTAATTTTTTGAATACCGATACCGGTATTCAGTTTTGAATATCGTGCAGCTCTACCTTCGAAAAAGAAAATCGTCAAGAAGTCGTTACCTGTTCGAGATATTGATGGTAAAAAAGTGCTTGAGATCTACCTGACATCTGACGCTATCGGGTTGGACAAAGAGCCACTACATAGTTTCAGACTTTTAAAAACGGAAACACCGTTCGATGTTTTTGTTGAAGATTAATTTTGTGATATTAAACAAATATAATGTTCATCGATATCGGATTTTTATTTTTTTTCTATTTTTTCAACACCCATGACCATTTCACCAAATATTCGAATATTCACTCGTTAGTTTGGCCAAATATTCGGATATCAACACCGTCGAGTACCCAACACTAATTTAGGTGGTGCCATTGGGACTCTGTTCAAATCCCAGATTTAAATGAACATTCCTCCCCTTTTGTGCGACATATGTTCGCATAAAATATCGCCGTATGTCTTTCACGAGGACAATCTTAATTCATGACCTTCAGTGCTTTATGGTCAAGTAAATTCGATATCGATAATTACATGTGTTTCCAGTTAAATATTCCTTGTAAATTTACTCCAAACTTATCATGGGATTTGGGGCAAAATTGTTAGGTGTATAATACATATCGAATATGTTCTGTGATATAATGTGCTGCGATTCTTAACACGTTACGTATAATACATTCCCCGTAGACTGGTCGTAATAATAATAATAATAATAATAATAATAATAATAATAATAATAATAATTAATTAATTTTATATAGCGTGAAACCACCTAGGGTGCCCTAAAACGCTTAACAGATTGTGTTTGCGGAAATTATGAAATTAAGTAATTTGAATAGATGAGTTTTAAGCTGTTTTTTAAAGGTGGGTAAACTTGTTTGTCACCGAAGATTCTGGGGCAGTGCATTCCAGAGTCGTGGACCAGCAACCGAGAAAGCCCGCTCGCTCGCCAGCACTGATCTCGTGAAAGGTACAGTCAGTGACAAATTGTCAGAAGAACGAAGACAGCGTGTGGGTGTGTGGAGAGAGAGAAGGCCACTCAGGTACGCGGGTGGAAGACCATGAATGCATTTAAATACTAGTAGGAGGATTTTAAAATGCACTCGACTTTGGACTGGAAGTCAATGTAGATTCTTCAAGATAGGAGTGATATGGTCGAAGCGTTTAGTGCTTTATCATATCACTCCTATCTTGAAGAATCTACCTCACTGGGCACGCGTGAATTTTTTAGTAATCCACGCGTGCCCAGTGAGGTCTACGCATGCGTTTACCGATTGTACCCGGTGCTTCATGAAATAAATTTTTCATGATTATTCCTATAATTAGTGTTTAGAATCCAATATTATTGCGTCCGTGGAAATATTGCACACCTGAGAAAAGTAACCAGTCCACGGCGCCCGTACGGTATCAAATCGGCCAAATCCGCACATGGTTGAACTCACAGACTAACAAAAAGTTAAAAAAAAAATTCTTTCTTACAGAGCATTGCTTATGTGTGTATTATCATTTGCAGTGTTGTAGGTAACCGATCCACAAGGGGAAAAATAACAGAAGGGCTGGTATTTCCTTAACCCTTTACCCAACGAATCGCTCGCATCCGCCCAGGTAATATGCAAATTGAGCAGTTAAAAAAATTAAATTTTTCAAACTATTTCAACAAAAACATATCATGTGACCCCTCGTTGGAACGAGCTCATTGAGCTCGTTCCAATGAGGGGTCACATGATATGGTTTTGTTGAAATTTTTTGAAAAATTAAAAAAATGATATTTAAAATAATAAATTTTGATATCGTCTGCGTTGGGTAAAGGGTTAGAGATAAACATTCAACCTATTTCGGCGGCTATCGTAAACTTCTAGTAGTTAAAGTGCATTTCAGCTCCACGAAGAAATGTCTTCTTCGATTTTAGCTTCTTTTATCATCCGATATATCGTAGATGGCTAACAATATCTATCTCTCTTGCGCTAAAAGAACCTAATACGAAAACCTCGTCGGGATGTATGCATGGTGAGCATGAAAAGAAAATTGATTTTTTTTTGTCTGTGAAGTAAGCAAATCGATATGTTCAGGACCCGGGCAGAAAATTTTCTCACTTCACAAAACAAAACAAATTGTTCTATTATTTTAAGTCATTTAAAATTAATTACGCGATTCCCTGGGAGATTTGTCGATCGAGTGCCAGTTTTTTCCTAATACTGTTTATGTTGCATGAATAAAATTTCTCAGATCGGTTGTCTTGCACTGGACTCAAAATACTACCACAGATGCGATCGAGTTCACTGGGAGGTACTGCACCAAGAAAGATACGAGTAGTTTGTATTTTTTTAGATATCAATATATTGTAGAATGGAGATAAAACAGATCTGTGGTCGCAAGAGCTTGAAAACGATGTGAATGTAATTTTTGTTTCAGCATATACAATTGCAAACAAAACTGGTGAGGCTGCCTATTCGAAAATTCCAGAAAAGTTTCAAAATTCAAAATGGCCGTCCTTTCTCTCAAAATTTCCATTTAGTGACACCTCACAGCGCCACATCAGGAAAGGTTGTCGTGCTTGGCGTCCCTCGGCTCGCAAAGAAAAAAAAAATTATATTATTAAAGAAGACTTTATTCCGTATAGATTTAGGTGTAATTCAATGGAATATCACGAGTAGTGTATTGTTTTTATGGATGTGGCCTGATCAAGATGATCTTGTGGAAGAAGCACAGAGTTAGCGCACAAGGGCAGTCCGTGTGCTGTTGGGGTGAAGCAATGTTCCATTGTCCATTTTGTTACTTGGAGGCTTCCATTTTGTGCATTCTGAGATTGCACGTAGTTTCTATGGGACAAAAGGGCTTGTTTTAGGGAAGGGTTGTATTTTATTTCTATCTTCTATTGAAGGGAAGTATATATTTACGGACTCAGACTCATAACGAATTCTCGTTTTCTTGCGTTAAAATGTGGGTATATTTGAGCAGTTCAGTGCTAAAGAAAGACCATTAACGTCGCATGGGCGTATTTTCAGTCAATGTAGAGAATAACGAACGTCAACAGCTTCACTATAATATCGTGCTTTCGTGGATCATTTTGTTTCGCTGAGTGTACTTATGTTTTGTTAGCGTTTATTTTGGTTGGAGATCTGACTAAACCATTACCCAACATGAAAAGGAGACGACACTTCAAAAACAGTTCGATCGTCAATAACTGTAAAAAGTTTTTGGGGCCTCAAACACATAGCTTATGACCCTTCATAGGAAAGGGCTCAGTGAGCCCTTTCCAATGAGGGGTCATAAGCTATGTTTTGAGGCAAAAAATGAAAGGATAAAATTTGAATGGCTGTATTTGTGAATGGCACTGGCCGGATGTGCATGGCCGTCACGTTACATACAGGGTTAAACAAGATATTATATCATTACATGCCCCTTGAGTGACTCCATATAGTCCCTGTTTGTGTGCATCGCGTCAGAACCTCAGATCTTACATATCACATTAAGTTATGGGTGGATAAGTTACGAGTCTGGCGCATCGTATTGCCTATTTGCGACAATGTTTCCCATCGTGTCTTCTATCGTTGGCCTAAAAAAAACTTGGAACGATATCTGCATACGCAGGAACAGAAGGCCCAGATTCAGTTTTTCATCTGACAAAATGCCTGTGGAATCTCAAATTCTCTGTTCAGTCGAAGATTCCCCTGAACATTTAGTCACAGGGCTAGCGCTCCTTCAATTAACGCTCAGTTGACTCATTCCAGTCTTTGATTGCATTGTCCACGATCTCCCGATAATACACTGTTCTGTCCATTGATACTCAAATTTTCGCGAAGAGTCCACTAGTCGCACGGGCTAAAGTCCCTTTGAGAATATGTTCCATCGACTCTTTAGCTTATTCGACCAATCATGCATCACATGGGTTCCAGGCCAAGGCGGGAGATGCAGTCTCGTGCGTTGCTTATCCGAATGGGATAATCTGATTTCTTATTTCAATCAGTTGATGACAGATTAATCACGGATAGATAAATTGAAACCTATACTGAACAAATTGAAGGACGAATTGAGTGACGATTGAACAAAATATGGCCTGAAATGATCGAAAATGCACAGTATAAGGTCAATGAAAAACCCAAAGGAGAATTTGCTCCAGGAAAATAACAGGAGTAGACGAAGTAGAGTGAGATGCTGAAAAAATCAAACGAAAAAGCAAGAAATAGTAACAAAATATGTTTCTGTACCAAGCTGAAAACTCTCTCGTCCAACCGCCAGGAGCGTAAATCCTCTGAGGGCTGGAGACCCCACGACCCCATCCCTTAAACAAATCCCCAGCTCGTCAGCCTGTTAGAGAGTAGAGTATTATTTGGCAAGTTCAAATACATTCCCATAGTCATAAAACTGTCACAGGCGGTTGTAAGTTTAGTTAATGTGTGAGTCAAATCAACCCTGTAGAAGCTAACCGTGACAATCGGCAATGCTGTGGTATGGGCCGTGACAGATGCAATAGCTTTTTATCGCGACACAGCCACTTTACATGGCTAATCCCATCGATTGTACACTCCTTTTTGGAAAGCATGCCAAGGTGCATAGGAATGTGTTCATAAGAACCGTCAGACAAATTCATGTCACGGTCATGCAAACATGGGTCATACCCCAATTCAAGGTCTGAGGCCAGCAGTCCAATTATGTAAGAAATACCACGCTGTTGAGGGTTGTTTGTGTACCCACTTTTTGTGTAGTTTACGTGGAGGCCTCTCGGTGATGAAATGTGTTGTTCATGCATGTACTCACGAAAATATATAGATATGCTTTCGTATCCCAGTTATAGATATTCCAATCAATAAGTATTCAATTCGCCTTCAAACCATCAAGATATAAACACAAAAGATGGAAAAGTATTGTGTAACTATAAAACTACAATTGTGGTTAGTCTCCATTCAAAATTATTCAATAAACAAACATGTCTAACAGTCGGTATTGCTGAAGTCATTACAGATTTAGTCAAATCAAGTGCCGGATGAGAAATAAATCTCGCGTTGATTCGAAGGAATTTAAAGTTTATGGTATTTTTGTTTAGATTCAGTCGTCTGGAACAATTCAACTGAAATGTTCCAGACGACTGAATCTGAACATAGTAGATCAACTATTTAAGGGTTACATTGGTTCGAGGCCATAAGAGCGTCGAATGCCTTACAGACTTTGACTGGTAGTTTCTGAGCCTGCCCGAATATCTGAAAACAGATACAAACCTGGTTATCTGCATAAATCCCGAGACAATACAACACATCTGTAAAACACAATACTTAACCCTGTAAACACTGGTGGTATCTTCCATGCCAGTTAATTGGGAGAAAATGGAAGAGTCCAGATCCATTATTTGGGGGTAGTGCAATTAATATTTTCAACGTGCAGCCTTCAGGCTGCACGTTGAAAATATTAATTGCTCTACCACACACGTTCACTAAATAGCCATCCTACTTAATGAAATTATGACGTATCGTGTTGCTGGACCGGAAAAGCGGCCTCTTGTGTTGAAAGAGTTAACGCTCATTTGGTAGTATCGTGCAGAGAGTTTTTGCTGAAGAAGCTTTTTTTTTATCTAAAAATGGACCACAATGGATACTGACCATCATAACGATACTGTCAGAGTTTCCTCTTATAACTTTCCTCCCGTAACAGAGCCTTGTAATGTACACCGATACTGACAGAAAGCCGTCTCACATACGAATGGCACAGAAAAGGTGATGTAAGTAGCAGCAAGGTAGGTAAAAATGAACGAAAATTCTGAGAGAATTTAGTCTGTCAAAGCCTCCATAACACGTGATTCGTTCTAACGTATCCATGACTGCGGTGCGAACAAAATAGATAAATTACCAGAATAGGAATAAAACTAGCATTCACTTCCCAAAATTTCCCAATAGACCAATCCCATTTTTCGACAGATTTCAGCTTGGGCATCCGAGTTTTTACCGTTTTGAACTGTTGGGTCAGCTATCGAAAATTCAGTCAAAAGTCACGTTTTCGCCAAATTATCAATTTTTTTCTACTTTACAACATTTTACCAACAAAAAGCCTGAAAATTTGTTCAACAAGCCCAAAATGTTCAGACAAAAATTAAATTTTTTATAAGGCTGCCGCCCCAAGACCACACACACGTTACGGTTCTTACTTTGTCAGTTTTCATAATTTTTCCCCTCCGCAGCGATATCTCATCAATGAGTGGATGGATTTCAGTGAAACTTATGGGGGATCTTTGTGACAAGCCGCCCCTTCAAATGTTATGCAAACGTTGTCCGCATATTTTTCACCAGTGTTACGGCCCTTACTTTGTCATTTTTTCCGCCCACAGCGATATCTCAGCAGTGAGAGTATGGATTTCATTGAAATTTGGTACGAGAGGTCCTCGTGATATTCCCCTCTTGCACCTGTTATAAAAAAGGTTACCCATGTATTTTTCATCACAGTTACGGTCTTTGCTTTGTCGATTTTCATCATTTTTCCGTCCGCAGCGATATCTCAGTACGCGCTAAAAACTAAAGTGTTAAAAACCGCACTTGAAGTGCTGTATTTAAGACTTATTAAGTGCTGAACTAGCACTTTGTTCAAGTGTAGATATCCCAGAACTTTACAGGTGTTACAATAATACCACTTGACAAGTGTAATGTCGCGACACTTAAAAGGAAACAACGCAGATGACGCGGATCAGGCTCGAACTCTCGAGCCCGATCCGCGTCATCTGTGTTGTGTCCTTTTAATTATGTACCCATCAAGCGCAAATCAAAATATGGACGATTCTGGAAGAACCACCAATCCTAGACACATGGGAAGTGCCACCCATTCAAGTTTCAGATGCCTGACGATTTAAATGTCTAAGTGCTTCAAGCATTGCACTTTGAGTGTTAAAATCAAATCCTAAGAGTTAGAATGGGTTTAACACATTGAAAGTGTCAGTTTTAACACTTTAGTTTTTAGTGTGTAGTGTGTGGATGGATTTCAATGAAAGTTGGTATGAGGGATCCTTGTGGCAAACCGCTCCTTCACTTGTTATAAAAAAGGTTGCCCTTGTATTTTTCACCAGAGTTACGGCCCTTACTGTGTCAATTTTCAAATTTCCTGCAGTCACGGATGAGGTAATTCTAGAACCTGATCTAAAACAGGAGTATTCCTTTTATTACATGGGTTGCAATGTTTTAATTTAATTTAAAACATGTTTTGGGGGCGCGGTGGCTCAATTGGTAGAGACGCAGGCTGCAAGCCGAGAGGTCCTCGGTTCGAATCCCACCTGCGGCAACCGCGTTGTGTCCTTGGGCAAGACACTTCACCCCCCCATTGCCCACGTGGGGGCACGGTGACGCTGTGTATTAAGGCGTACTGCACGTCGATGGTGCACATGTCTTCAACCAATGCTAACCCTGCTTGTGTGGAGTTGGTATGTTGGGGAGCTGACAGTTGCTCGCCGTTGCTCGGTGGTTCTCTCCGGGTACTCCGGCTTCCTCCACCCGTAAAACTGTCACGGTCATGGTTAGCCATTGTGCAGAAATATGTGACCTTAAACACCAATAAATAAATAAATAAAACTTGTTTTAATTGCAACTTAAACACACAAATGCCGAAAACGCGCAGTAATGCCGATCTAACCTTACAATACAGTCGCAGTGGACTGGTCGTTTTCCACGCGTCGGCTGTGATGTCCACGTCTACACATGCGTTTACCAGGTAATAACAATCGTCATCAGCAATTTTTTTTATTAATGAAGCACAGGGTTGTACCCAATGCTTCATTAATTAAACTTTTGTTGATTGTTCCTGTAAATAGTGTTTGGAATCTAATATTATTGCATCCATGGAAATGTTGCCCACCCGTGGAAAGCGACCAGTTCACGGTGGTCGCACTGTATTGTGTAAAGCGTGTCGCTTTCAGGGAGATATTATCTTCTATCTATCGTGGCAACATATTTCGGAAAATATTTTTTATATATTTTCCACAATCTTATAATATCATTAGGTAAAATATCCATCAGTTTGGCGTCGAACAATTTTACTAAGCAGAATGAAAGCAATATGATGATGAGGGAATTATAGTTTGACTTTGTTCATAGGGCGTGTCGGACAAAACGTTAAAAAGTGTTGGCTAGACATTAGATTACTGTTAAATTGGTGAAATTAGAGCAACCGTTTTTTCCTGTAATGGTTAAATGAAAAAAACCCAAAACGTCTGAAATTTATATTCATAGATGCGTTGACATTTAAAAAATACGAGCGCGCTACTTGCCATTATCTTGCTAATTTTTGTGTATAGTGAACCCTCTCAGACTCTAAATTCAATTATTTTCACGTTACGTTGATGGCAATCAGAATATTTATAGTTTTCTATAGGAATCGAATTTGCAATTGCGATATCGAATCTGACTTCCGCGTAACACCATGTGTACACTAAAATGTAGAAATATTGTAACGACTTTATCGACATGTCCGCATTGTGGAACAAAGTGCCGACAATCTGCATAACTGAAAGTATAACGCAGTTTCTCACCCGTTGTTTTCATTAATTAGAAAAATGTCAGTCCCCGTCCGCAGAAACACATTTAAAAATGAGAACTCGTGCGTCCTTACTCTCCCTCTCTCGGCTTTTCGCAATTGTCAAATTCTTCTTGTGGTGACATTTATTCAAGTCTTGGCTGCCTGTGTAGGCAGCCAAGGCTCGACTAAAAATCACTGCCCACCCACTGGCTCACCAGCTACGGGATACTTGAAATTTCGGAACATGCCCAAGCCTTAAAGATTTAAAACAGCACTCTTCCTTGGACCCACTGCTATACTTACATTTAAGTTCCGTTAGCACCATAGATCTAGTGTTATCGATGAATGGTAAACTTTTCGACAGTTATTCTGTTTAGAATCCAAGACCCAACAACAAAAGTAAAAAAAGTACCTGAATATCTTGCGTCGTTATTATCTTTCCAAGCAGTAGTCATTTTATCCCAGTAAATTGGACTTAAATTTGATTGCACCATTTTAATACCGTCCCACGTTGAACATCGCTATTTTTTCTGCCGCCCGTACCAGAAAACTAGCCGAAACACATATCGTTGCACAGAAAGGTCGACGTCTCAATTTTTAAATTAATATTACTCCTCAGATAAGTCAAGCACAGTTCGTCTCTTGAGTTCCAATGTGTTCTATGTGCCTACTGGCACATAGAACACATTGGAAGTCAGGAGACGAGTCGTGCCATATTCTTCGAACTATTGGAAGTAAACAGAATAAAAACCGTACTTTTTCATGCTATCGGTTGAGGGTAAAGAGAACGGTACAGTACGGTACTGCGATCATAAAAGCGGTCTTATCGCGATCAAATCGCGACACAGTTAAGTTCAAGCTTATTATTTGACAAGTACTGTAAGCAATGTATACTAAAGCCTCGCCTTGGTCCAATGACGCAGACATGTAGGATGACCCCCGCATTGATGCTGTCAGAGAGTGTATGTGGACAACTCGAAATCGGCGGATCGATCCCGGGAACTTTAAAACGATAGACCATCGCACTTATCCACATGGCCATCACTCTCTTACACCAACTGGTGACGATATTCGTAACTAAAATACAGGGGAACCAAGATAGCATAAAAACACAAATGAAAATTTTGCGTGCCGGATTCATTGTTATGTCTTTTTCGACACGTTCTTCACCCCGAGAACTTTCTCGACTGAGATTCAATCCTGGACCGTTGGCCGGATAGACCAGCGCACTTAACCACTCGACCATCATTCTCTTACAACAATGGGTCACGATTTAGTAAACAAAATCCAGCGAAATCAAGACCGCATTAAAACAAACGAAACATACTCATTGGCATGGCGGGGGTTCGAACCCACGCCGAGAGAGCCTTCGGCACCAACCGCCTAGCGAAACTATACTAAACCACGCACACCACTCGGCCACCGACAGGTCTGTCGGTGGCCGAGTGGTGTGCGTGGTTTAGTATAGTTTCGCTAGGCGGTTGGTGCCGAAGGAAGCTCTCTCGGCGTGGGTTCGAACCCCCGCCGTGCCAATGTAAACAAAACCAGCGTCCTTTCTTAATTCTATGGCATCCGAGAAATTTGAAAAAGACAAGTGTCGCTGATTTCTTCTGAGGTGCAGTTCGTGGAATTAAGTACTTAGATGCAACTATCTGATGAAACATACTCAGATTCAGTGGTCTCGCACGTCTTTTTCGACAGTTGAGATTCTGTGGGGGAGACAAAAGCCCCATAGGACAAAAACACCATAGACAAAAGCCTCATATGACGAAACTGTCATAGTAAAAATGCCTCATAGCAAAAAAGCCCCATAGGACAAATCTCCCCCATGTTAAAGTTGAAAAAGGATAAACTTTGAAAAGGCCAATGGTAAAACACTTAATGACAACTAAATCTTTCCCATTGTGAGTATAATTTGCTACAGCGCCTAAATTATTCCATCAATTTATAATCATTAGAATAACAATTGGTACAACGGCTGTGACTTATGTTTATGCTTTTCTGGCTAGTAAGTCCCAGCATGTTTTTGAAGAACTAATCCAGTCTGTCAGGAATTGCTGTGATTAACTGGATCTCCATCCTGATCCCTGATTGAACAACTGTTATTACATACAGACTTTGAAGCAGTAGTGGTGAATGCAGTAACCTCCCTACTATGGCAACATGTGAGATCGCAGGGTTTCCTTTACCCTTAAAGTCAAAGTACGTGGCATCAAATTCAAAGCTTAGGACTAGCTGAACAAAATAGAACTGATGACAAAGTGAAACACTTTTGTGGTATATTGGATTGTTTAGCGTTTTTACCTGTTGAGGAGGTCATAACAGGCATGGGTTATTTTCTAAGCAATACACGCTTTGTGCCAGAAGAATATGTTGCCTATTTTAACAACAATTATGTATCTGGAACTTATCGCCGTGTCCAACCTACTGCTACACATAAGAAAGACATCCCACAAGCTGTATGCATGAGGCAAATTCCCCAACTGTTACCCCAGGGCTGTGGAATGTTAACAGAGTGATATTAGAAAATGGGGACAGAACAAATAACTGGTGCGCAAGTTGGAATCAAAGTTTTAAAGAACTAATTGTCAATGATCACCCTTTATCATGGAGGTTTTGTCCAGTGGGGGTTTTCCCCTTTGGGGGTTTTGTCCATGTGGCTTATGTCCTACGGGGTTTCGTCTTTTGTAGCTCTTGTCCTAGACATAGATTCTATAGTGTTGCAGAGAGGTAAATGGGTAGAGAATTTCGACCGGATCGCCATCCAGTCAAGATCTGATCGAAATTTTGCTTTTGTGGTCACAGTACTGATTAGTTAGGTGTTCTCGGTAGTATTGCAGTCCCAGCAATAGTACAGTTCCTTTACATCTCGTCAGTCTATGTTTTATACGAAATACGCCGCAAGTGAATCCGAATGCAAACCACCAGAGTGGATAACTAAAGAAAACCCTACACATACTTTGTTGCTCTCAAAACACAATAATTACCAAAAGGTACAGTTAAACTTTGAACTATAAGTCCTGTCACGAAATGTGCGCTTATCAATGCTTAATTGCACGTAGTAATTGCGCACAATTTCCCTATCGAATGGATCCAAAGCATGGCAGGTTCTCTTGGTTACTCATCGCAAACACAGGCAATGTTTCTGCCAATGGACCTCCGGGTTACCCGGAGGTCCATTGGCTGAAACATTGCTTGTGCACGGGCCATATATACAGAATTTGGTATCTTTACTATGGTCATAACTCGTAGTTTAACGCGCAGACCGACGTGCTATTTGTGCGCATTTCATGACAGGACTTCTAGTTTTAACTGTAAAGTACCGCACTGTATTTACAAACGGACAGGGGATTTCGACTGAATCGCGACTGGGTTGTTATCCGCGGTCGGCGTTCTCTTTTTGCTCCCTTCCCCAAAACACTGTAAAATGTAACCAGTCGAAAAATATCCGTAAACATTATTGAATATCACATGATATTTTAATTTGTTTTTTTGTGTTTTGTGTGGAATTAACAATATTTTATTCATGAAATCACTGGTGAAAATATTTCACGATGGGGGCGCGGTGGCTCAGTAGGTAGAGGTGCAGGCTGCAAGCCGAGAGGTCCTCGGTTCGAATCCCACCTGCGTCAGCCGCGTTGTGATACTTCACCTCCATTGCCCTTGTGGGGGCACGGTGACGCTGTGCACTAAGGCGTACTGCACGTTGATGGTGCACCTGTCTTCAACCAATGCTAACCCTGCTTGTGTGGAGTTAGTATGTTGGGGAGCTGACAGTTGCTCGCCGTTGCTCGGTGGTTCTCTCCGGGTACTCCGGCTTCCTCCACCCTCCACCCATAAAACTGTCGTGGTCATGAATAGCCATTGTGCAGAAATCTGTGACCTTAAACACCAATAAATAAATAAATAAATTAATAAATAAATAAATAAATATAAATAAATAAATAAATAAATAATTTCACGATCCGGTCGAGAACGAGGTCGCTTATACGATTACTGTACGGTAATTTGAACTCCATATCGCCAAAAATAAAAAGCTGTCATGAAGAGGCGGAGATAATTTTCGTATTTCTGGGCAAAGAAGACTGGGTTTTGAATACGAAAAATCGTGATCGTGCAAATGCGTTTGCACGATCACGAATTTTCGTATTCAAAATCTGGTCAAGTATGGGTTCGATGGAAAAAATTGCTAATTATTGGTATAACATTACAGGTCTCCATTAAATCAATGAGCAATTGAAAAACTATTCTATCCCCGATGTGCATAACAGATATTGTTTTAGTAACGTCATCGATTTGAGTAAGTAATCTGCAGAGTAAGGTTTATAGCTGTCTATGGGCTTGCGCGTTAACATTTCCATTAAAAAATGTGAGAAGATAACCAGATGGCTGCTCATTGGATGCATCTGTTATTTCTTGAAACAATATAACGTGGATCGTACAATATGTGTTTTTCTCTTTCAAAGTATTCCAAAAGCTCTCCAGCTGAGCGACATAGTATGGTCGAATGTATCCCCTGAATCCTCGCGTAACTCAGGTAAAAGATGTGGCCTCAGAAGAGGTGTTCCACGGCGCAGACGTAAGAATTTCTGTGACATAATTATCAATATCTTACCTCCTACAAGTATCTGAGAATTTCATTGGCTCAAAGACGTCACATGCAGACTGCATATAAAACCATATACTGCCTGCCGACATCAATATACGCTGACAGCTATGGGTAATCTCCCCTTTGTTCATTGATTATTCAAAATGGCGGCAGCCGATAAACGCTTGAAGTTGAAAGACTGAGTGTTGGGAGCCCATATTTGGTCTGAAGTGCAGGTTAGGCAACTTAAAAAGGCTTCATATTCTGTGGATGTGTGTCATGTTACCTTCTAAGTGAAACTGTTTGGTATGTATGGATTTGCCTTGTTACAATTGAGGCACTCTCCCATAAATTGTAACAAGGCAAAGACACGTGAACACATTGTGAGAATTCTCTCATTTAATTTTGATCGCTGTTGTTATTAATTCTGTGCATCGATGCAGCAGTCGGTAAGATATATTCGTTACACAGTTTGTTGGTGGCCTAACATGGTACATACGGTATCAGTTAATTCCATATTGAAATTAACTGACACCATATATACCATATTAGGCCACCAACAAACCGTGTAACTAATATTCCAGTGAAGCCTTGGCTGACCAAATAGGCAGGCTGTGGAATTGTAATTCAAATTTGATAAATATTGACAACCCATAAAGGTAACTACATGTATCGTAATCTTTCTGATCTCCAATCCGCTAAGCCACAGCTAGGTATTCAAAGAATGGAGAAAAAAAAACTTTCGTACAAATATTGGGTTATGCGGATCAGTAAATGAAAGCGGGTAGCAGTGGCGGACAAACACAGACTGCCACTCGGAGCCAACCATAGGTACCGCCTTATTCCCACACATCGCTTGGTATTTTTACATGGCTGGTTTTATATTCACAAGGCTTTAAAGACACATTTTGCTGCTCGAAGAGATGCCGATCGCTCCCACTACTATTGACTGTCACTGGCGGGTTGTCTGATATAGAACGATCGCTTCATAGACCGATTATTTTCTGCTGTCTAAAATACTTTTCAAATATTTTGTATGTTTTGGATATAGAACCAATGGGTTGGGCTATTACTGAAATCCAGTTTGAGGCAAGTTGGTGCAGATCTGTTTTGAGGTAGTACGGGAACCACGATATGGCGATAAAATGTTCCAATAAGACTAAAATCCTCCCCCTCTGATTGGACGAGAGCTCGCTTAGTATATTCTATGCTTACGGCTCAAGTGGCAAATGTTACCGTCTGACGTCACAACGCGAAATATTTGAAATGACGTCGCACGTTTCGTAATTGCTTCACCAACAGAGTGACGAGCAAGCGGCTTCATTTTTCTGGATTTTTCACGTGTGCAGCAGACGATGTTCCGGATGAAGTGTTGTTTAAATTACAAACCGATTTACGATTTGAACTGAGATGGAATGAGTTTATTGGTTTATTGATTATTTATCCAGTGTCGTCGGTGGACACACTAAATTTACTAAACCTGTGATCGTTAAAAGTTGCCTGAACAAGGCAACTTTTAACGATTATATGTTTAGTAAATAAACCTCTCGTGTTTTACGATGCAGAGTTTGGGCTCCGAGTAGTGTCTTATTGGAACATATGCGTTATTGTGATGAATTGACAGTAACATGATCTGCGGTTTGCAGATTGGAGCGTATGTTCAACCTCGACGCTTCGCGTCTCGGTTGAACATAAGCTCCGAGAGGCAAACCTTAGACCATGTTACCGTCAATTCATCACAGGAACTTATAATGTTGAGATGATCCAAGTACCGTGTGCCAATCGCGAGAGATGAAGTAACGTACTTAAAGGGATAATTTTTTATCTAATTCGATTTGGGTACAAATGATATTTACTCATGCGGAATAGGGGGGATTATTTCACATCTTCTACAGAGTATAATAATAGTACTCACAGCATACCAATTAACTAATGTGATTTCTAACATTTTACCCGGGGGCGCGGTGGCGTTGCGATGACCGGTTCTTGTCAGATCACCGAAGATAAGCAACGTCGAGCCCTGTTAGTCCTCGGATGGGTGACCGTCTGAGCGGTCGATTTTTACTCCCGCGTTGTGTCCTTGGGCAAGGCACTTAACCCCGATTGTCCACATGGGGGCACAATGACGCCGTGTACTAAGGCGCACTGCACGTCAATGGTGCGCATGTCTTCAACCAATCTAACCCTACCTGTGCTGCAGTGCGGAGTTACGATGTTGGGGAGCTGGCAGCTGTTCGTCGTTGCCCGGTGGTTCTCTCCGGGTACTCCGGCTTCCTCCACCCGTAAAACTGTCATGGTCATGATTAGCCATCGTGCATAAGTATGTGACCTTAAACACCAATAAATAAATAAATAAATAAATAAATAAATAAATAAATAACGTTTTACCCAATGTCCATATCCGGTTAACGCTGTCCTCAGAAATTCATAATTAAAATTCTATTATTGTTTCGGTTTTTGCCTCCAACACCAAACTACCTTGTAATCCCTCGTCGCTCCAATGGAGGTGGGGTGGGGTGCATGAGATATGTTCCACTGTGAGTGTGAGGGCACCAATATTCAAAAGCTTTTAATTCACCACAAGACCGATCACAAGTGTGAATGAAATTGTGGATGTGTCCACGATGCTACAAACCAACAGGAGATTAACGACAGCTTAAACTGTTACTTTGATGGACAATCTCGCTCCACTGAAAGCTCTTAAGCTTCATTTTGACAAAATGTATGGTGATTTTTGTGTGTGATTTACCCTTTACCCAACGCACACGGTTTCAAAATTTATTATTTTAATTATTGTTTTTCCAAATTTAAAAAACCCAAAACATGTCATGTGAGCCCTCATTGTAACGAGCTGGTTGAGCTCATTCCAGGGAATGTTTCTGCCAATGGACCTCCGGTTTATCCCGAGCTCCAATGGCTGAAACATTGCTTGTGCACAGGCCATATGCACAGAATTTGATTTCCTTACTATGGTCATAACGCGAATATTAACGCGCAAATCGACGTGCTATTTGTGCGCATTTCATGACAGGACATCTAGTTTTAACTGTAGTTGAAGGCAGGTGTATCATCGACGTGTTAGTACACAGAGCTACCATGCTCCCATTTGGGCAATCGCAATCTTCCGTCTCGCCCATATTCACAACGCAGATGAGGGCCCCTCAATCTTTCTATTTGAAGGCCTGCGTGCTAAATAATTAGCCATCGCAACCCTTAGGAATACCAAACTGAACTGACGTCAGTTTTGGTTCTCCCGAAACGCGCGACCCAGCTAATTGTGTGGACCTTGTCTTCATTTCCCTCGTATTTTACATACTCAAAAATCAGTTGAGTAAAAAATCAACCCAGATCAAATGGGTTGAGTGAATATGAAACCAATGTCTATGTATGTTGTAAAAATCAAGTAAAACGAAAAAACTACATGACATAGAAAGATAAAAATTTGTGCTAACAATAATAACCGCCGATAGCAGTAAATAAATTTGAATGCTAACGGATGTCCACTTCTCGAGTTTACCGGGGCATACACTCATACATACGCACAAACATATGAACAAACATAGCCTCAACTTTGTTTGATATATATATATAGATGATGACCATCAGACATGGCTGTTAACTCCTTCCACACTGCTGGAGGATTTTCCTGCCCAGGAAAGGAAATTTCTTGCCACTGAAATAAGTAAAACTTGTGAACATTTAACAAAATTTCCCTTGCAAATTGTGTTGATCTTTTGACTAGTGATTACTTGAACTGTTCATAAAATCTAACCATGGCTGTTTCACAACAGCCATGACTAGATTTAATGAAAAATATTTTTTAAAATCCTCGGCGGGTTAAGAGGTTATGCCGAAAACAGTGCTAAATTAGCTCTCTGAGGTAGTGGGGTGCGCTTCAGATTTAGTTTATTGAGACATCACAATATTTTGATCAAAAGAATATAAAAAATCTGACATTGAGTCTTTTCTCTGTCAAAATAACCATCTTATCAAATCAAGCACATTGTACTGCTTTGTAAAAAATCGAGCGGAGATCTTTGTCAAGAAATCTGATAAAGAGGGCTTTGGCAGACAATGTTTAAATTTTAACAAGTTCGGATGTATCGGATTGCAAATTGAATGTATTGAAAGGAAACTTAAACAAACAGATCGGGTATATCAGCTTTCGATAATTTGAACAGGAAGGAGTCTGCCCCAAGCAGATGATTTAGCCGAGGACAAAAAGTGTGGGCCACATTGATGTTGTTACAAACACACTACCCACCAATCCAGGCATTGTTAAGATTTCGAAAACTTGTTAAATTTATGGAAACGTAATTGATAATAAATTAGAATTAGCCACAGGGAGGTCACATTTTCCAAACATCTCCTCTGTGGGTGCCTCGATTTTATTAGCAATAAATTTCTATCGTTGATCAGATGTTAGGCAGATTGAAATAGATTGGAATCAGTGTGAAACTACTCTCTAAGTTCCTCAAATCAAATCTGTCCTTAACACATCAACTATCAAACCCCTAATTTCCGGCACTTTAACTGCTAAAGCGTAATGGAGAAAATGGCAGCGACAAAAATGGGAACATTGCGCTGATCTTTATATAACTGGATTGTTGGAAAGCTCATTGGCCATATACAGAAGAAATGTCCCCTTCGCCAGGGGGTGGGGGCACCAAAAATTTGCAAGACGTGACGTGGGGGTGGGTGGGTCTCTTGAGTATGCCAAAAATGTGCATTTCCAACTTGTGCAATTTTTTTAATTTTTTCAAAATATATCAATATATCAGCTAATATTTACCATCATTTGTGTTTCAAACCTTAAAGATGATGTTGTACATCACACACTTAACATAAATATAACATCAGGAGGCTTTATATGTGAGAATATTGGGCTTAATCTGGGAAAATGTCACACGTTAGTAGGGGGGGGGGGGGGGAGTGTCTTGTTCGAAATGTAGAAAATGTGCAGACAATATTTTGGGAAAATTCTCTCTGATGCACTAAATTCAACCCAAGTTATTTATTTATTAATGGAATTTGTATGGATAGAAGAGGAAAGTAGCAAACACCTGAGAGTACTGACAGAATAATTCAAATGAAAATTTGTTCCCGTATATGTACACCTGCTCTGGCCAAGCCTGATAATGAACAGCTTGTCATTTGTAGACTAGGGCCCACAGAGGTTTAAATTGGTCGTACCAGTTTAAGAACCCCCTAAAGACAGCTGTGCCTACTAAGTTTATAAGTTTATTTTGGATTTTAATGGGAGAGTGGGGGTGGGTGTCTGAGAACGGTAGTAGAAAATTTGCACGTAGTGGTGGGTGGGTGTGAAAAGGAACCGAATAAAAAATAGGACGTCACGTCTTGCAAATTTTTAGTGCCCCTCCCCCCTGCCTTCGCCGCCATTTTTGGCTGCGGAAGCTGCTATGAATATTTACTTGTTAGATATGATTTTCTTTCCCAGAATTGTCCATTATCAAACTCGGTAGATATGATTTCAAAGTCGGCTGATATGACGTCGATCTCGGCCGATATGAACCAAGGTAACGCTGTCCCCCTTGAGGCGTTACAAGGTGCAATCAGGTTGTTTACACAGAAACCTTTTATCGTTTTCGTCGAAAACAATCAGAAGAATTGAGGCGACCAGGTATAATGGAGCGACTTGATGCTGGTTTGTTGTATAATGGGAATTAACCCTTTACCTAACGAATCGGCCGCATCCGCCCGCGTAATATGCAAATTCAGCAGTTGAAAAAATATTATTTTTCAAAAATTTCAACAAAACCATATCATACGACCCCTCGTTGGAACGAGCTCGATGAGCTCGTTCCAACGAGGGATCACATGATATGGTTTTGTTGAAATGTTTTGAAAAATTTCAAAAAATGATATTTAAAATAATAAATTTTGACATCGTCTGCGTTGGGTAAAGGGTTAAAGGTGGCAATAAGTAATGATTAGGTGGATAAAGAGAAGAAAGAATAGGGTTGCGCAGAAAATTCAACTCAAACTAAGATTCCGAGACGAAAGCGGCGATTCTTCGAAGTGGGAGAAGAGATGGGGCAGCTATCCGAACATCGCGGCGTCCGCACTGGGGAAACCGAGACGTTCGAATATCTGAACTAGGAGAAAAGGAAACTTGGTACTTCATTAAAAGAATGTGAAGTAATAACACTCTTTGGAAACTCTAACATATTTCGGAACATTTTGTACGGTAATTATTTGTTTTGGTTTAATAAAGAGGTTATTAATCAGGAGCAGGGACGGCGGAAGCTCGATAAAAAGTGGAGGGGCACACATTTACAATGCTACCATAGTTCGAACCAGTGTGAGAAAGGTTTCAATCGCTATAGTCTCTCGTTTAGATGAATATGCTGCTGTGTGGTCACTGTCCTGTCCGTTTCTTCTACTTCAACTATCTTCCTATCCTAAGGCCAGCCAGTGAGATTCTTTGGCTAAATATTGTTTGGATTTGCAAATAATGTTAACGTCTGTATATTGACACGTTTGTATGCGCCCATTTTAACTCATTGTGTAACTGCGAAACATAACTGTGAAAAAAAGTGGAAGGGCACGTGCCCCCTTTGCCACCTCGCTCCACCGCCCCTGTTACTTGGTAACCAGCTTTCAGCTTTCGGTTTCAAGCTTATATGACGTTACCTCGGGCTGATATCTCGGCCGATATAAAACTTAACAAATAATAACCCCTAAGCAACGCTAAAAAAATAAATATTCTCGAAGGTTTTCAATTTTGCGACGCCTCGTAATCATCCACCACTTTTTATCCCTTTACCTAACATGAAAAGCTGACGATACTTGCAAAAAAAAAAAATCTTGAATAACTAATTTTTTTTCATTTTTGTCTCAAAAACATAGGTTATGACTCGACGAGCTCGTTCCAATGAGGGGTCATAACCTATGTTTTTGAGACAAAAAATGAAAAAAATAATGAAAATTAATTGGCGATTTTTTGTGCATAACCCTGGCCGGTTTTAGCCGTTACGTTAGGTAAAGGTTTAAACAGTATACTTTGATGTCTACGAAAGATAAATAGGTTGATTTTCACATTTTTCTTTACAATGCAACTTGGGATATTTACAATATAGTTTAGTTATTATTTGACAGAGACAGTTCCGAGATAGGAAAGCTGATGTAGTGTTATTAGTTTTCAAGCAGGGTAGGACGCCATGGCGCTTGATGAGAAGAAAGTTGTTACGCTACAACGTAACAGCTTTTATCATATGCTAGCTTGTGAATTATCGCAAATTATCTAAAAGATATTTCTCGATATCTATCGGCTCGATAGATATCGAGAAATATTTCTCAGTAGCTTCCTAAATGACGTCACGCTACGCCGCATCACGTCTTTGTTATTGTTTTGAAAGGTACGCATTTGGGATCGAATTGGGCTGAATATTGTGCAATAAAATGTCTCGTAGCATATAATAAAAAGAAAATCTACTCCATTGTAGTCAGTATCTGCAATTATCTCATGAGTGTGGACCTGAAAGTTTTATTTTTCACACGCGCTTGCGCGAGTGAAAAATAAAACTTTTAGGTGCACACGGTGAATTTTTTTCAGTACCCTCCTAAATGACGTTACGCTTCGGCGCATGACGTCGCCTTGAACGTCGCCCTGAATGAACGATCAGCTGATCTTTGTTATTTTTTCAACATAACTGTTTGCAGTGAAATTGGGCTGAATATTGCACAGTAAAATGTCAAGTAGCATATAATAAAAAGAAAAATAAAACTTTCAGGTCCACACTCATGAGATAATTCCCGATATTCACTAAAATAGCGTAGATATCCTCTATTTACGTAATCAAATGTCATGGATTGAGAGCAGTTATCGCATTGATTGACTTGACGCTATCATGAAGGGTGCAGTCTGATTGACGACGCTTTCCGCTGACCTTTCAGAAATCCAGTTGCACAGATATCAGTGGATTGATGGGAATGGAAGAAATGAAAATGGCCATGACGAAAATGGCTGCGACAAAAATGAGTGATGGCATCAGATGGCATCAGAAGCTTTATCGCGAAATGAAGTATTAAAACGGAGACAAAACAATTTAAAGTCAAGTCCGTGTAACCCTTTACCAAACATAACCGCCATAACTGACCAAAAGCTATTCACAAAAATAACCATTCACTTTCTCCACATTTATATTGAATCGAGCTAGTTCCAATAAACTGGGGGGGGGGGGGGGGGGGGGGGGGGGGGCTATATATAGTTTATGCTCCTTCATTGAGGGGCCATAAGCTATGTTTTGATGCCACAATTGAAACTGTCAGTGCAAAAATTGTATTTACAAGTGTCATGTGTTGGATAAGGGTTAAAGTATTTAAATCCTGTTCAAGTTATTAAGCTGAAATTGGTTCTGTCTACTTCAAAAGCCTGCATCAAGTTTAACCCTTAAAGGAACGCATATTTCTTCAACAATTGTCTTAACTTTAGAAAATATTAAGAGAATAATGGTCCAGCAGTAGTTTCCAGTCAGGACATGTCTGTCAGTTGGGCAGCCAAAACTTAACCAATAAACCACTACCAAATTTAATTAATCCATTCATGTTCAATGAATTATGTATTGTATAAATACATATCCGTCAAAAGTACAATTCAAACAACGATTTTAATCATATGTACAACACCAATAAAATCTAGATTATTTTGAAATCGCAAGCTAATTTCCAGAAGTTGGCCAACGAAACACGTTCATCAACGAATGGGCCCATTAATGAATAGAAGGTTATGCAGCCTTTTAACAAACTAAGCCGCTAAATAATATGGCCCAGGTCACTCCCTGTCGTCTGAAAGGCGTACGCATTTAAGGCCAGAATGAAAGTCCCGTCCATTGACAGTAAATTTGACCAAACTTGTGGGAGCAGCTTCTCAAAATTTTCAGTGTAATTGTAGGAAACCTGCCGAACATGATCATAGCATTCTTAACCCTTTACCCAACGTAACGGCCAAAACCGGCCAGCGATATTCTCAAAAATCGCCAATTAATTTTCAAAATATTTTCATTTTTTGTCTCAAAAACATAGGTTATGACCCCTCGTTGGAACGAGCTCGTCGAGCTCGTTCCAACGAGGGGTCATAACCTATGTTTTTGAGACAAAAAATGAAAAAAATTAGTTATTCAAGAATTTTTTTGCAAGTGTCGTCTGCTTTTCATGTTAGGTAAAGGGTTAACTTATAAAAACGTTTTAATCCTTAACCCTTTACCCAACGTAGGGTCCAAAACCGCCCAGCGCGATTCTCAAAAATCGCCAATTAGTTTTCATTATTTTTTCATTTTTTTTGCTAAAAAACATTGCTTATGACCCCTCCTTGGAACAAGCTCGTCGAGTTCGTTCCAATGAGGCGCCACAGCCTATGTTTTGAGACAAAAAGTGAAAAAATTAGTTATTCAAGAATTTTTTTTTGCAAGTGTCGTCCGCTTTTCATATTAGGTAAAGGGTTAAGAAAAGCTTAGCGTTGTTAATAAATATGTAAAGAATGACCAAACTTTGTGGTGACGTAAAAACGTAAAAATTGCAATGAACCGAAAAACTACAAAACAACTATCTCGTAATTTTTACAGCTCTGCAATATACTAAAATTTCATCAAAATGGGACGTCATTTAATTTTTAATGACTTTGATGTCAATAACTTCACCTTCAATTCAGTCATAACTAGTGGGAATTCCCTAGTTTAACTGTTTGGTACCCAATTTTGAGACATGGTTTTGTTGGAGATAATATGTGCAAAACGATATAGCGTTGATATTAACAGAATAAGAAAAAAGGGAAAAATGACGTTTTGGATAAAAGTTGAAATTTGAAAATATTAAAATGGCGTGCCCTAGAGCTCCCACGCGTGGGAGAAGTTTCATTGTTGTAGATATTATAAGGAGGGAGTTATGCGTGTCGCCGATTTGGCATTTCAGGTTATAAAGCTAAAATGTGCTAAAACGTCAATTGCCGTAAAACGTCAAAAATAGGGATAAGTCGAAAAACTAAAAAACAGATATCTCCTAACATTTTAGCTCTACAACATACTAAAATTTCATGAGAATCTGACGTCATTCAATATTTAATGACGTGGATGTCAATACCGTCACCCTAAATTCGGCATTAACTATTTGGGAATTCCCCCGGTCGGTACCGAATTTTTAGATATGGTTTTTGTTGGGATTTGGTTTTTGGTAGATCTCACAAACGTGAATAAGGTCGCGAAGTTTCATTGCTGTACATATTGTTACGAGGTTATGCATGTCGCCGTTTTGGCCTCTTTGGTTAGAAAAGGTAAAAAGTGCTAAAACTTCAATTGACATAAAAACGTCAAAAAATGGGGATAAATCGAAAGACTAAAATGCAGTTATCTACTAATTGTTTAAATAATACTAAAATGTAATGAGAATCCGACGTCATTTAATTTTTAATGACGTTGACATCAAAAACGTCATCCTAACTTTGACCATAATGATTGGGAATTCCCAGGTCAAAACCGAAGTTTTAGATACCGTTTTTATTGGAGATGACATATCCAAAATTTGAAAGAGGGAGATTTGATAAGGCGTTGATATAAAAAGCGTAAGAAAAAACATTAAAACTGACATTGTTTTGGATAAAGGTTGAAAGTTAAAAATATAAAAAGAGCTTGCACTAGGTCTCCCAAGCGTGAATAAGATCACGTAGTTTCATACCTGTTGATACAGTAATGAGGGAGTTATCCGTGACGCCGTTTGACGTTTTGAGGTTTTAAAAGATAAAAAGTGTTAAAACTTTAATTGGCGTAAAATGTAAAAATAGGGGAAAAACAAAAAAGCAGGTATCACCTATTTCTTGTGCTCTATAACATACTAAAATGTCACAAGAATCCGACGTCATTTAATTGTTTATGACGTTGACGTCAATACCGCCACTCTTCAGTTCCGCCATAACCATTGAGAATATACAGGTCAGTACAACATTTTTAGATATGGATTTTGTTGGAGGTGAGATATGCAAAGTTTGACGGGGGGGGGGGGGGGGGGGGAGGCTTTATATAGGCGTTGATATTTAACTCTTTTGGCGAGACAGGCGACTAAAGTCGACAGACGGCAGACCGCGGAAAGGTACTGCAGTAGTCATTTTAGCCAACTGTGTGTGTCCATTTCCAAGTGCTTTTAACCCTTTACCCGACGCAGACGATATCAAAAGTTATTATTTTAAATATCATTTTTTCAAATTTTTCAAAAAATTTCAACAAAACCATATCATGTGGCCCCTCGTTGGAACGAGCTCGACGAGCTCGTTCCAACGAGGGGTCACATGATATGGTTTTGTTGGAATTTTTTGAAAAATAATATTTTTTCAACTGCTGAAGTTGCATATTACGTGGGGGGGGGGGGGGTGCGGCCGATTCATTGGGTAAAGAGTTGAACAAACATACGTATTCCTATGCTTCATGCACCATTTATGTCCTATCCATGAACAACGGTACCGTCCCTTGTAAGTATAAATGTGCCATTTAAATATATACAGAAAATCATTTGAAAAACTGTCAATGAGATCATTAGAACATCTTTTAAAATAATAACGCTTTAGTCTAACAACTTATACTTTTTGTAAAATTCCTGATGAATATTGGGCGCTAAGAATTCTGTTTCTCAGATTATTCCGCTCCAAATGAGTTAAAGATTAAGCAACGGCGTTAAAACCTGCGTTACTTTTAGATAAAGGTGGAAATTTGAAAATATTAAAACAATTTTGAAATCTGGAATTAGGTGTTAATGGGTGTGCCAAATTTCATCGCTCAGTGTGAATGATAAGTTTCTTAACTTAAAAAATCTGGTGTGGCTGAAAAAAACAGGCTGACGATCACTAGAAGTCATTCCCACTTGGTTGGATGACTTAATGACCCATTATAGAACCGCAGTCACCATGTTTGATTATGTAACTAATTAACAGATGTTCCAGTTCGATAAACTGCAAAAAGTTTAAATAAATTCAGTGTGGTCACACAATCGCATTATGAACTAACTTTTCAGTCTAGTTTTTGGTTGTCATCCTTCTGACTAAAAGTAACTGTACAAATGATGTAGTCAATTGGAGGAAATGTGCAAGAAAAAATCTTTTTATGAGTGTCAAGATTCATTCTGTAATAAAAACTAAAAGAGCAAACTCATCTGTATGAGATCTTTTGTTTTTCCTGCTTCTTGTAAGCTTGATTATTACGAAGAATAAACAGAGTGTAATACAACTACGGGGCCATTTGATGCATTTTTTTTAAAGTCATCATTCTTGTGTCAGACAGTGAAATAATTGGTCTAAACTTTAGAAATTAGTATAACACAAACTAATTTTGCCGACAATCCTGTCGTGTGGCGGGTATATTTTCTTTAGAGTTTTATTCTTAGAAGCCGGTTGTCAAGTTTTCTTGCCTGTGATGTAATTCGGCAGGTAATCTGGCAGTGGCGGTTCGGCTATCTTTGGGCTGGGGGAGAATCAAACACTGAGCAGGTGCTTCTAAGCACCTGCTTTACTGTAAGTTTTTCGCGGTTTGTCATGTTCAATAAATTCATTCTGATTCCCCGGCTTCTAAGAGTTAACAGACACAAGTTCAAACACTATACATATATATGAATTTAAATTTAAATTGTAACAACAAATATATATGTATACATACGCAGACAACTATGGCAGATTGCTTTATCAATAAACCTAGAACCTCTCTTAAACGATGACCCAGACCGTCCAGGAAAACCCAGAGATAAAAAAGCCACGTTGTGGCCAAAAAGCTCTAGAAACCTGTGTGGAAAAGATGAGATAATACTATCACGGTCAAAGCCATCTGAAGAGAATTCACTTGCACTTGTGAATATACTGATGGGGAAGAAAAAAAAACGAGCGTGTGAGACCAGGTTAGCACAGGCTAGAAATGACTCAGCACGTCATTGATCGTCGATCTCAAACAACCGTTATGTCCTAAATTTCCAATCAGTCATTGGTCAAAAAATACCCGTACCCCTATACGGAATAATCTAGCGTTCAGACAAAACTTTTCCGCTATTCTGCCAAACTCGGAAAAGTACATTGTCTAATGGTGGGAGACGCCAGAAAAATACGTTTGACATACATTTAGAGTCAGTTTTTTAATGTTTAATTACTCAATGGCATAATGGGACTGTAGATTAGTGTTAAAGAGATCAAATGTCTGAACAAGCATTTTGAAATCAAGTCAGGAGAGTGACACTCACCCTGAACCATAAAAAATATATACCTAGACTATCACAAACACCCGTCCCCATCCACATTTCAGATTTACTACAGCAGGCACCCAAGACTCCGGTAGTTGAATAGGTTTGGATATGAAGTGACCATCGCCTATGTACTATTCTGCTTGTAGGATAGCTATATGGACAATAATACTAACAACAGTTACTCCTTATTAATGCCATTACTTCATTAACACGAGAAGTTAGCTTAACTGGTCGAATGCTGGAAACACATATTTGGGGGTCATGCTGGAGTGCAGGTAACACAACGTAAAGGCTTCATATTCTTTGGGTATGCTTCATATTATCATTTACATAAACTTATTTATTCTGTATTATTTATTTACTCATTTATTTATTGGGGTTTAAGGTCACATATTTCTGCACAATGGCTAACCATGACCGTGATAGTTTTACGTGTGGAAGAAGCCGGAGTACCCTAGAGAACCACCGAGCAACGGCGAGCAACTGTCAGCTCCCCAACATACTAACTCCACACAAGCAGGGTTAGCATTGGTTGAAGACATGTGTACCATCGACGTGCAGTATGCCTTAGTACACGACGTGAACGTGCCCCCACATGGGCAATGGGGGTGAAGTGTCTTGCCCAAGGACACAACGCGGTTGCCGCATATCTATTCTGTATGGATTTACCTTGTTACAATTTATGGGAGAGGAGAGTGCCAATTAACAAGGCAAATACATGCGAATAAAATCTAACAAACGAGAATAATTCAGTACTCTACCAGTTAACTGATTGAGTGCTAGAAACCACTATCAGGGCTTTGCACAAAATGAGGGTACCGGGGCAAAAGCCAACGATTTATTTGCTCATGTTTTATATTCATTCAAAAACAAATAATATTTTGTTTGTATAAATTTATTTTATCACAAATTATTGAAGAGTGCCTAAGGGCACTCTTCAATAATTTGTAATAAAACAAATTTTGATGAACAAATTCTGACCACCAAATATAATGTAGCCCTCAACCAGTTAATGCATAAATATACTATCCCCCAAAGTAGGGGATATCCAAACTGATGTTGATATTTTCGGAAAATGGTATTGGATTATACGTGTGATTGGACACATCAATATGTTACCAAGTTTAGTGTGGATCATGAATGTCACCGGACCACGAAAACTTCGTGCAGGTTTTTCGCACGAGCGCCACATTAATGTCTGTGCGGTACGTTTTGAAATTTTCATTTGTACTGGACGGGCTTTTTCGGAAGTCTCATCGTTCTTTTCTTGTATGAACTCGTTCATCAATAGTTTCTGGTCGAAACGTAACTTTTGAGGTATGCGAAGACTGGCACGTGACGAACGTTTACCTGACGTTGGCATGTTGGAAGCTGGCAACAGACAGATTGCAGTGGCTCAAATTCTCAACGTTACTCAATCGGTGATTAGCAGGTTGTCGTCACGCTACCGTCAGACAGGCAATGTTGATGACAGTAGTCAGTCAGGTCGTCCAAGGGCGAAATCTGCTAACCAAGATCGTTTCATCCGAACCACAGAATTACGTAACCACCATCAAAGTACCTCAGAAATTGGATAGCAGCTGCACCGAGCGACAGATGTGCGAGTCAGTGGTCAGACTATTCGAAATCGCCTACACAGCTGGAATTTGTACGCTCGACGACCTCGAATAATTCCACGCTTGACGGAACGACACATCGCAGCAAGGTGTAATTGTTGTGGAGCACGACAGCGCTGGGGCAATCGTCAGTGGAGCAACGTCATGTTTTCCGATAAATTGAGGTTCAACCTCGACTTCCACGACAGGCGAAACAGAGTGTGGCAGCGGCGGAACGAGCGATACCATAACGTAACCGTTAGGCAACACGATCGTTTTGGTGGTGGATCGGTTATGGTGTGGGGAGGCATAACCATGACAAACCGAACAGCATTACATGTCATCTAAGGGCGTGTCACAGGGCAGTACTACCGTGACATGTTAGTAGCTCACGTGGCACCATTTGTGCGACGTCACGGCCGTCGATTCATTTTCCAAGATGAAGAATGGAATAACATCACTCGAGCTGATATTGCACGATTGGTGTGGAGTATGCCACGTCGGATCCGCGCTAGTCTCTCCAACCGAGGAGGATTTACAAGGTTTTGAGGTTTTTCACTAAATGTGGTAAATTCTCTGACTGACCGTCCATGTCTTCTGCAGCTCAGTGCGTGGAATGTGTGCTTGTCAGTCACCCAACTATCGCTAAAATCATTCACCGGATGTCACAGTGCAATGCCTCAACTGTCTTTTTGATGAAAATATAAATGTATTTCTTCATATATCTCACTTTTATCAAATATCCCCTACTTTTTTTAATAATATATATGAATACAGGGAGGGTCTCTTCTTGGTCACTGTTTGATAAATAATAAAAAATACCCCATCCATGATATTTAAAAACTGTGATAAGCAAGATATTTATATTTTATGGCATTAACAAGGTTTTAAAATAGTGACCTTAACCACCAATAAACAAATAAATAAGTAACAAGGGGTTAAATATTACGACAAAAATCCGTTTGCTTTGCATAATTTGGGCACGTGCCCATCCTTTGCATCGCTAATATTCGTTGAGCGGTATTTGATGATCTCCTTGTTCCATTCGCTCCAGACACCCCCACCCGCCCCTTCCAGACACACAATAAAAATATGTTGCTCTCTCCATTGATGGATCATAAACTGTAGTTAAAAAACGAAATTTTTACATTATTTGGAGAAAATAAATTGATGCTCTCATTGCAACTGTTAAACTTAATAAGGGATTAATAGGTTTTGTATCATCCAGTATTGCAACACAGCAATCAACCTTTTTATAACTGGAGATTATTTTGCTCAATATCCTTAAAATCCGCTTCCACGAGAAGTACGTGAAAAGATCAAACACTATTGATAGTATTGGAAGGGTTTAGTCCACATGACGTACGCTGTGATTGATTCGGATCGCCCAGCCTATTCACGTGGAGTAGTACTTGTGCTCTTTTTATGAAGCCAGGGATTTAGCGGACTTGCATAAGTGGGATACAAGATAATTCCTTCGAAATAAATGACGAAACATCGGAAACATCAAAGAAGAATTGGGCTATTAAACCACTAATCTGACAAATACAAACACAGACAATGAATTAGTTAATAGTCCCACTGTAGCGAAATACATGAAATACAAATATTACAGCCAACCCCCAAGATCAATGTAATAACATAGAACTCATCATCGTAGACCAATGTGTATAACAAATTTCTTCATTTCTATACTTCTCATTAAATTACGCTGGCCAATTCATATTAATCGAAAAACTGAAATCAGAAGATGCTTCTTGAAGAATATGGCCAATGGTATATATCTGGATGGGCTGCGAAACAAACGATTTTGAAAGTAGAGGGGATTGAGTCTAAGGTTCGATTTTTATGTATGTATGTTTTGTGGAGGAGGGAGGGATATTCGTTTCTTTTTCAAAACGTTCACATGAATTAACATGTAAAATGTTTAAATCAAACTGTATGCTATCGCTGATACACATTAGTAGCAACGGTAGTACAGGGTTGTTTTAAACATTTTAAACATTACGCCCTTCATGTAAGAGGCACGAACTATATATATGTTCATGGCGGCAATTTCACGAAGTTATATATATATGTATATAGAACAAAAGTTTGTCCACACAAGTATGACATACAGGAAAAAGATTCTAAAAGATACCATTTTCAAACAATTCTTTATATGTCTGTATTATTCATAGTAATCCACATTTACATAGGATACAAAAAATCTTTGGTCATTTTTACACTGTGTACAAAAATTTCGGTAAGTACTTTCGACACTTAAAGTCTCAACAGACCGACATTTTTACACTATGTACAAAAACTTCGGTAAGTACTTTCGACACTTAAAGTCTCATCAGACCGATATCGGTCTGATGAGACTTTAAGTGTCGAAAGAACTTACCGAAGTTTTTGTACATAGTGTAAAAATTCCCAAAGATTTTTTGTATCCTGTGTAAATGTGGATTACTATGAATAATACAGACATATGAAGAATTGTTTGAAACTGGTATCTTTTAGAATCTGTTTTCCTATATGTATATATATATTTATATGTCACATGACTCATTTTAACTCATTGTATAACCATGCAACATGTCTGTGGAAAATAGTGGAGGGACACGTATCCCCTGTAAACGCCCTGGTTACGCCGCCTCTGCATATTTTACTTTATTTTATTTCTATTTTTACATTTCAGACATACAGTCAAAACTAGAAGTCCTGTCACGAAATGTGCACAGATAGCACGTCGATCTGCGCGTTAATCTACGCGTTATGACCATAGTAAGGCTACCAAATCCTGTACATATGGCCTGTGCACAAGCAGTGTTTCAGCCAATGGACCTCCGGGTAACCCGGAGGTCCATTGGCAGAAACATTGCCTGTGTTTGCTATGAGTAAGCAGGAGAACCTGCCGTGCTTTGGATGCCATTCGATATGGCAATTGCGCGCAGTTCCTACGCACAATTAAGCTTATAAAAGCGCACAGTTCGTGACAGGACTTCTAGTTTTAACTGTACACGGTAACGGTTCCTCGAGCCATTTTGAGTCTGTTTGACTAGTAAAATGCTTCATAAAATAATCACCAACTATGTAAATGTGCGTATACTTATCTTCAGTTCTCAGTATTCCCCTACCCGGGGTTATTACTATATGATTACATCATTTATTGTGATAAAATATGAGCAAAAGAACTTCATTCCAGAATATCCACAGAATAGCAGATACAGTTTGGAACGTAGGGGTAGTCGCTACGTTCAGATTGCTGAACTATTAAGGGGTGGGGGAGGGGGGGCATTTATTTATTTATTTATTTATTTATTTATTTATTTATTTATTTATTTATTTATTTATTTATTAGGGTTTAACGAGACATTAACAGTCAAGGTCATATCGTGTCGGTGACAGCTTTACTGGTGGAGGAAGCCGGAGTACCCGGACAAAACCACCGAGCAACGACGAGCAGCTGCCAGCTCCCCAACATCATAACTCCGCACTGCAGCACATTCAGGTTTAGATTGGTTGAAGACATGCGCACCATCGACGTGCCGTACGCCTTAATACACGGCGTCATCGAGCCCCCATGTGGACAATCGGGGTGAAGTGCCTTGCCCAAGGACACAACGCGGGAGTCCGAATCG
This sequence comes from Pictodentalium vernedei, assembly GCA_031216915.1. Classification (NCBI taxonomy): domain Eukaryota; kingdom Metazoa; phylum Mollusca; class Scaphopoda; order Dentaliida; family Dentaliidae; genus Pictodentalium; species Pictodentalium vernedei. Next base: position 816,285,775 of record CM062297.1, read on the forward strand.
ATCACTCAGACGGTCAACCATCCAAGGACTCACCGGACCGGGGTCGACGTTGCTTACCTTCGGTGATCTGACGAGAACCGGTTACCGCAACGCCACTGTGGGGGGGGGGGGGGGCATAAGAAGAGGATATGTGCGCAGCCATGTAGTGGCGAGATGGGGGTGAGCACAAGAGGGGGGGGGGGACATCGGTGGGGGGGGGGGGGTAGGGGGGACTTTCCCCTGGGAAAAATTATGAAATTCGAGACAAAAAAAAAAAAACACAATGAAAGGACATTGTTTTATGGTTTTACCAGATCCACCAAAGGAGTTATTTAACAAAATTCAAACAATTTTTTATAATTTTTTGTGGTCCGGAAAAGTTGAAAAAAATTAAACGTTCAACAATTATTGGCCTTTTTGAAAATGGTGGAATTAAATTTCCTAAACCATTTACAGTTTTTCAGGGTATTATAAATGCATTACCCAAAGCTTGGAAAACGGAAACCAGATCCAATAAACCTTTGAATAATATTCAGCACAGAAAAGTCGAAACGTTACAATCTACTAATAAAGTCTCCCGAACCTTTTATTTCAAATTTTTAGAACTGTACTCAACACTTCCCTTTCATATGCGGAATAAATGGAATGAGGTTTGGGATATAAACAGGGACCGACCTGGGCATGCGCCAGTGCGTATTTGGTTCTGAAACATCAGGACCTGGCTCTTAAATCTCAGAAATAGACTTCTCGGTTGGCGCGTAACTTCTCAAATCATATTTTGATATTCTTTCGATGGATAATCGAGAGAGACACTCTTACATGTATTATATGTATGATTATCATTTATCATTGTTGTAGAGTGCTTAAGTTAATACTTCAAGTCTTAATTACCAAGCATTAATCTTCACTGTGGTTTCTGATCAAGTCTTGGCTGCCTAAATAGGCAGCCAAGACTTGATCAGAAACCACAATGAAGATTAATGTTTGCTATAGTGTACTCAATGAAAATGATGAGAGCTATTACATACTTGCAGTATGTGTTACAAACAGCAGTGTGACTCCGTAAATTGAAATCTGGCGCATGAATTGAAAAAATAGGCTCCGAGGCTAGAGCGTATTTTAAATAGTCCTGATCGGTCCCTGTATAAATCTGCACTCAGATGACTGGAATATATATAAAATCCCATTTTCAATAACGGACGATACATATTTACAAAGTTTGCATTTCAAAATTGTCCACCAAATATTATATACGAATTCAAAACTTTATAAATGCAAACTCTCTGAAACGGAACTATGTACCTTCCGTTGCAATACAAAGGAGTCAATACTTCACTTGTTCTTTGAATGTTCTGTTGTGAAAACAGTTCTTCTGAATTTTTGGGAACATTTGAAGGACAGCTGCGATGTTGAGTTTCCCTTCACCCCAGAATATATCATTTTAGGCTACAGAAATATCCTTGCTCCACCCAATAACACAACAGACTTCTATATGTTGATCTACAGAAAGTTTGTTTATTCCTGCAAAGTGAAAAATAACTTACCAACATATACAGGATTTATTGAACAATTATACGAAACTACAGAAATCTAGAACTCATGTCCAAATATACATACTCGAATAAACGTACAAAGGAAATAAACTTAAGGTGGGATACAATCAGTTCATTGCTAACTGGTTAACCCCTTTTACATTTTTCATATTCTGTTTTGTTACGACAATCCTTTACCTAACACAACATGTGCGTAGATTGATATGCATGTATCACCTCGATCCCATACCAAAACACAGACGGCAGCTTCCTGCAACACAGTACAGCTACAAATGAAACGTCATGTCACTATGAATGAAAATCAAACTTTGCTTTTTCTCTTTTTCTGTCATATATGAAATCTCTTTGTAAAATTAGTTCATGGAAACAATGCTTTTGATTCTATTTGAAAACCTTAGATCTGAATAATAAAAAAAAAATCCTCACCGACTCCACGCAGTTTAAAAAAAAAAGTTGTAAAAGGCATCAATAATTACGCCACATCACCTGGGGCGGGATGGGTGGGGGGTGGGTGGGGGTGGGTGGGGGCATGACTGAAATCAGCCCCGTCCCCTGGTTACGCCGCTGCGACTTGCAGTTCAAAATATAAACAATGAAGACAAGATCTAAGACTCCCTTTGAGTGACGTCAGGACGTAACACAATGGGGTTTCTTGCTCACCAAAAACAAGTATAGTGTGTCGAACGACAGGAAAGTATTATTGTGAAACTATAGGAATTCTGTTTGATTCTGTACCAATGTTAAAGACTGTAAAACCAGATTTTAATGATAAATGGAATCGTGAATAATAAATACTTTCAATTTTCTTGTCCAAAAAGCATGTACATTTGCGAAGAATGAAGCGACAATGGCAAACATAAGGATTACTTTGTCAATACTACAACAGCTACAAAGGAAAAATGGACGTTTCTAATAAAAACCGCGAGTTTTTAATATTTCTTTTTAACCCTTTACCCAACGTAACGGCCAAAACCGGCCAGCGCTATTCTCAAAAATCGCCAATTAATTTTCATTATTTTTTTCATTTTTGTCTCAAAAACATAGGTTATGACCCCTCGTTGGAACGAGCTCGTTCCAACGAGGGGTCATAACCTATGTTTTTGAGAAAAAAATGAAAAAATGAGTTATTCAAGAATTATTTTTGCAAGTGTCGTCTGGTTTTCAGGTTAGGTAAAGAGTTAAAGTTATTCTTTGAATTTACTGTTGCATGTTGTTAAAGGCTAAAGTTGAAAACATGTCCAGTCGAAGTGGGGCGTTGCTGTCGTCTCTCCTCGAGAATCTTGATACATTCGCTGTGAAAATTTGAAAAGCATTTTGGTCAGCCGTGTTCACGCCTTCCAAGTTTATTTCCAAACTGAATAAATTGTTCGTCTTTGTTTGAGACCTCCACCCCACCCCCCGAATAAAAACCACCACCACCACCACCACCACCACCACCACCAACAACAACAACAACAAAAACAACAAAACCACCACCTCCCCCCAAAACAACAACAACAAAAAAAAAACCGAAACAAACAGCCAGTGTGTGCTTTATGATATCCACTGATCAATGGCAGATAGGCTTTCATTTTAAGTCGTCCCTTGAGTGCAATAAGGCGCCATCTGAAATGCAAGGGCATTGTAGCAGATGGCACCTTGTTGCACGCAAGAAACGAAGTGATAACGCCACCACGGAAGAACGTTCCGATAGTACACGTGTGTTTGTAAAAAACTCAAGGGTAATGATTTTTTTATAATGATCCAATTCATAATTCACGGTTAGTGATAATAAAGAGAGGAATAATAATAATAATAATAATAATAATAATAATAATAATAATAATAATAATAATAATACTGTGATAATATTCTGCTTCTGCCACTTCAGTAGCCATTGGCGAAACGGGTTCGCTGGGCACAAAACGTCAACCGATTCGAATTGCAAATGACCTTACCACGACAGAAAGGTTGTTTTTGCGATTGTAAAGACCTATGATTCTTCCAAAGACAATGTGTCGACGTGTTCGAAAAGCACATGCGATGCAACCCACACCATATCCGAACCACCAATGTCTCGCTCATATTGTCGAAGATTGATATTACTAAAGCTTCAAATTGCTAAGCCTCCGCACGCATTCGTGTGTTGAGTGTCAATGTGGACATTTTTGAAAACACGACGTTTGCCGTGTCCAATGTTGTCTTGCAGTAATACATCGAGCTGTTACTCATGGGATTACGCGCCGAGCGCAGATATGTTATCTGTGTGAGCGATTTCGAATAGTTTGTCGACAAACTCTAACACCGGTTTGCGCCTGCAGTTATTCTTCGAACTGATTGGCACTTTGTCGGCAATTCCGGAGAGCAGTCGTTTTGATGAAACGATCTTCGCCTTCGTTGTTTGAATTAGAGAGACATCAACCCTTTACCAAACGCAACTGCCAAATACGGCCAATATCTTGGAAAGTGAAAATGTATATAATTTCGAATAAACCTTCGACCTTTAAATTTAAGAGCAGAAAATATAATATTATGTATATATTGGAGGCGAACACTTGATGTAGTTCTTTGACCCCGAGAAGTAAAAAAATCAGCGAGAGAGGTCCTTTGCGGCAGTGAAAATAAGTTGGGGTACAATCCTGACCGCAGAAGTTCAGAGACGGCGATCGTATAGTCAGGACGGAAGGGTGGTGTATAGTTAACAGCGAAGAACTCAACTAGCAACTAGCAACTTATAAAAACATTACTTATTCGCACCCCCAGTATCCCCAACATCTTTGAATAGTATACAGCTGCATGACAAAATTAACCCTTTGAACCCTAGCGGCCGTTTTCCCGGCCAGGAACATAATGCGTCATACACACTAAAAACTAAAGTGTCAAAACTGACACTTTCAAGGTTTTAAACCCATTCTAACTCTTAGGGTTTGATTTTAACACTCAAAGTGCAATGCTTTAAGCACTTAGACATTACAATAGTCAGACATCTGAAACTTGAATGGATGGCACTTCCCATGTGTCTAGCATTGGTGGTTCTTCCAGAATCGTCCATAATTTGATTTGCGCTTGGTGCGTACATAATTAAAAGGACACAACGCAGATGACGCGGATCAGGCTCGAGAGTTCGAGCCTGATCCGCGTCATCTGCGTTGTTTCCTTTTAAGTGTCGCGACATTACACTTGTCAAGTGGTATTATTGTAACACCTGTCAAGTTCTGGGATATCTACACTTGAACAAAGTGCTAGTTCAGAACTTAGTAAGTGTTAAATAGAGCACTTCAAGTGTAGTTTTTAACACTTTAGTTTTTAGCGTGTAACGTCAGGATGGCTGTTCAGTAAATGTTTAGGGTAGACCAGTCAATATTTTCAACGTGCAGCCCCGAGGCTGCACGTTGAAATTATTGATTGGTCTACCCCAAATAATGAATATGGACTCTTCTAATTGCTGCCAATGAACTGGCATGGAAGATACCACTAGAGTTCAAAGGGAAAATAACACATTGTGTTTTACCTAAATTAATGATACATTTTATTTTTTATGAAAAATGATAAACAGAAGCCTCAAAATATTTTAATTCCATATTTTGTTTTCAAAACAGACACAGAGAAACATTTGTTATATGCTAGCTTGTGAATTATCGCAAGTTATCAAAAAGATATTTCTCGAAATCCAACGACTCGATGGATATCTATAAATATCCCTCAGTAGCTTCCTAAATGACGTCACGCTTCGGCGCAAGACGTCGCCTTGAAGGAACGAACAGCAGATCTTTGATAAGATAAGATAAGATAAGATAAGATAAGATAAGACTTATTAAGCAAATACACCAGAACAAAGGCAGATTGCTTTGTATATACAAAATCAACATAAATAGAAACATAAAACAATACTAATTCCAAATGACAAACATAAATATCAAGGCTTATAGTGGAAGTAATATAATATTATTAATGTCACCTCTTGGTCTGATTGCGCCCATTTTAATTTAACGTTTGCATGCGCTCATTTTAATTCATTGTGTAACCACGTAACATGTCTTCGGAAAAAGGTGGAGGGGCACGTGTCCCCTGTGCCCCCCCCCCTCCCTGGTTCCGCCGCCTCTGTTTTCGTGTTAATCGTACTTAAACAAGAGGTCACCTTTGTTATTGTCTTGAAACTGCTTGCTGTCGAATTGGGTTGAACATTGCACAGTAAAATGTCACGTAGCATATAATAAAAGGAAAATCTACGCTATTTTAGTGAATAATGGGAAGCACTCGTGAAAAATAAAACTTTCAGGGCCACACTTATGAGATAATTCCCGATATTCACTAAAACAGCGTAGATATCCTCTATATATAAACATCGGCTAGGCCACACAAAGTAGATCTTCTGTTTCTCGGGCCATTATTTGTGAAATTGCATGCGGGCGAGCGTTTTTTAATTGTATTTTTTATTTCAGTAATTACTTCTTTGCCATCAAAAGTTCATGTTCTTGGTTCAAGTTTTAGGCCTCATAATCTACAGAATAGCATGGGTGCTGGTGTATTTCATTCCTTGAGTGCAAGAAGGCTTTGCAATGCTAAAGCATTGCAAAGCCTTCTTGCACTCAAGGGACAAATTCATCAATTTTTTTAACTTGGTAAAATATCAGACATAAACCATTTAATTTTAATTTTTTTTAAAGTTTAAATTGGTTATAAAAAGAGAGCATGCGGCAGCCAAAAGGACCATGCGGGAGGGCCTGAGAAATAGATTTCTTATTTTTTTAGGCCTTACTCAAATATTTATTTCGACCGCGTTTATTTCTTGGGGGAGATGATGTTCTTCCATATTTTTTAAAGTGCTCTTTCGTCTTTTGCTAGAAGGTGTTGGTTTCCATCTTTTCCTTCTCAAATCACAAAATATTCCGTTCTTCTGTACCTCTTTTACTTCTTCAGAATAGTGTACATGGAAATATTATATAGCTCTTCCATTTACTGTGCTATAATTTGCTATATTGATTCAGTTTATATACAGTACGTGGAGAGTGGATTGTAACTAAATCACCCGCAGATTGGGGTTATCACCCAAGCTATAACTTTCAAATTTTGTAGATATCGACAAAAAAAAAACACAAGCAATGTTTCAGCCAATGGACCTCCGGGTTCAACCCGGAGGTCCATTGGCTGAAACTTTGCTGGTGCTGGTTATGCTTTGCAACAAATTTGCAATTATTGCTCGGGTGGAATCTCCACTCTGCGGGTGATTTAGTGATAATACACTCTCCACGTACTGTAAAGATAAATTTCGAAACCGACCACGATTAAAACGTGGGTTGGGACAGACAAAAAATGACGATGAGTTTTATTTTGAGTGTCTTGTGTTCAAGAATTCATAAATGAGCAAATCTCCGCTCACGAGTTGTTTAAAAATTCATTCTTGCTCACACCCTTCATCATTTTTTATCGACACACCAGCGGCACCATCGAGTATTCACACCTTGGTCTCCCGTTTTTAGAATACCGTCAACTCAGCGTTCCCCTGACACTCTGATTCTAATGGAACATGCCTCGATATTCGCGTTCTAACACATTTGTAATCGGTTTGGATGCAGTTATATTTACACATCGAAAATAAAAATGCGATAAATTGAAGATGAGAAACATTTCATAATGGAGTGTCCTGTATATGTCGAATTAAGAACTATATTATTTGACACCATGCAGAGGTATCATACGATATTTGGTGAATTAAATATAGATGGACAAATGGATCTAATTATATCAAATAATTGTCCAGAAATTGTGTCGAAAGTTAGTAGCGTTATCCGACTGTTCTTTGATACCCGGCAATTGCTGCTAAGTACCTTATTATCGTTTGCACATTGAGATTTACCTGTCATGTATTTGAATTATAATTCATATATGTCTGTTCTTTTCTATATGTATATGTTCATCGTTGTTATGCAATCTGTCCATATGGACGTGTTATTGCATTTAAATTTATCTTATCTTTTCATGTTTATTGTTACCGCCATGATGTCACCACTCAAAATATTTGAAAAGAGGATAAAAATGGGAGGAGATCCAAAGTGCATACTGCCTTGAAATCGGATTTTTCGAGGCCAGTGGTAATTCTATGGATGTATACTCACAACCCACTTAAAAGTTCGTGATTTGAACTGAGATGGTGTAACCTACAGTTAAAACTAGAGGTCCTGTCACGAACTGTGCGCTTATCTAGGTTTAATTGCGCGTTGGAATTGCGCGCAGTTCTCATATCGAATGACATTCAAAGCACGGAAGGTTCTCCTGGTTACTCATAGCTAACACAGGCAGTGTTTCTGCCAATGGACCTCCGGGTTACCCGGAGGGCCATTGGCTGAAACATTGCTTGTGCACAGGCCATATGTACAGAATTTGATAGCCTTACTATGGTCATAACGCGTAGATTAACGCGCAGATCGACGTGCTATTTATCTAATCTTATATATTTGTATTCTTTCACTATCTTTTTTCATACACAGTTTCAGGGGTACAAACTTCGTCCTGTGGAAGATTCTGTGATTTAGAAGAGAACTGAAAATCTGATATTAGTTGCGCAAATGCTACACCAGATGTTCACTCCCCTCCCCACGAGATCCAGTCATCCAATTTTTCAATGGGCCCAAATGATAAGCCAGCAAATGGTATACCTTTAGCCCGAACACAAATAGAATAAGACACCCAATAATTTGAAAATATTAATTTTTTTTGCTTCCAAAAACGTAGCTTATGGCAAATGAATTTGTCCAATGGGTATATGAAGCTAATTTGGGGGGGAGGGGGGGGGGGGGGGGGCAAAAATTGAAAACATAATAAATTCGAACGCAGTTTTTGTTTTTGTGAATAGCTCTCTCCGGTTATGATAGTTAGGTTAGGTTAGGTTAGGTGAAGAGTTGAGAGAAATCCGAACAGCTGCTCTTTTCTGAAAAAAACAATGCAGGAGAGGCCCTAAAGTTGTCTTAGCCCATTATCTTTCAGAAATGATCAGTTATGAAGATTTTGTCCAACTTAAGACCCTACTCTCCATATCCACACGTTAACAAGTATCTCTTACATTAACTGTTTGTTTATTTGGGTTTAACGACACTTTCAAAAGCTAGGGACGGACAGCTTTACGGGTGGAGGAAGCAGGAGTACTGGGAGAGAACCGCCGAGAAACGACGAATAATTGTAGAACTCTCCAACTTATTTACTCGGGATGAGCAGGGTTAGAATTGGTTGGAGGCAAGTATGTTGTCGTCGTTCCGTATGTTTTAGTACACAGTGCCACCATGCTACCACATATATGCCAAAATAATAACTGATGACGTCATATCTAGACTCCAGTATTACCCCCACAAACTGCCAAACCCTGTTATTGATAAGGTTACTTCCCGTTTTCTGTGTTCAAACCAACATGAACTTTTTGAAACCCAGTGGTGCCTTCCATGCCAGTTCAATGTCAGTAATTGGAAGCGTTCATATTCATTATTTGGGGTGGACCAAATAATATTTTTAACCCGCAGCCTCAGGGTTACGCGTTGAAAATATTGTGGTCTGACCCACACATTCACTTAGCAGCCACCCCAGTTAACCCTTTACCTAACCCGAAAAGCAGACGACACTTGCAACAAAATTCTTGAATAACTAATTTCTTTTCATTTTTTGTCTCAAAAACATAGGTTATGACCCCTCATTGGGACGAGCTCGACGAGCTCGTTCCAATGAGGGGTCATAACCTATGTTTTTGAGACAAAAAATGAAAAAAAATAATGAAAATTAATTGGCTATTTTTGAGAGTAGCGCTGACTGGTTTTTGCCGTTACGTTGGGTAAGGGTTAATGAAATTATGACACATCATATCCCCGGGCTGGAAAAGAGGCCTCACAGGTTCAAAGGGCTTAACATTGTTGTTCCATATTTCGAATTACTACAGATAGGGAGCGCGATGAATCAGTGGTTACGGCATTGGACTTCAAACCAAAAGGTCCACCCACTGTTAGATCCCCGCCAGGGATAACTGCGTCGTGCCCACGTAAGGGCAAGGTGGCACTGTGTACAAAGACGTGCTGCACGTCGATGGTGTACTTGTCTTCAACCAATGTTAACCCTGCTTGTGTGGAGTTAGTACGTTGGGGAGTCTGACAGTTGCTCGCCGTTTCTCGGGGTTCTCTCCGGGTACTGCGGCTTCCTCCACACGGAAAACTGTCCGACACGAGGTGACCCTGGCTGTCGAAACTGTCGTTAAACCCCAATAAATAAATAAATGAATAGAATTACTGCAGTCTTAAAAAATGTAAAATATCCATTGTTACGAGACAACCTCCATTTTTCGTACATTCTCTGTCTCGTAACTGAAGGCTTTGTGGGATGAATGTTACTGTACTCACGCTATTGGAACAAGAAACATTAGACGCAAACGGAATGAGCTATGCGAAATAATTCTTATTACTTTCAGCTGAACACAATGACCACTGGGATCCACTGACCTGTTTTCTTAAATGAAAATATGTCGTCTGGCAACTATCAAGTAATTTGGAAGTTAATTGTCAGAGAGATGAGTCATTGAGATAATACACATGCGCCATCAATACTCCCCTCTCATATTAGTCCATCTGTTTTCTTACCATAAAACACCTGATTATTTTTCTAATTTCCTGTGAGTAAATTTGTACTTCCCCGGGGTGATGGAAATTCACATCTCTTCACAAAGACATGGGACCAAATCCTTCCAATTAGCCCGACATCATGACCAATTCAAGTCATTATTGCAAATAGAAAGTGAAGAAATACGTTTCGCTCTTACGGAGTCGTTTCATTTTAGCCGCAAAACTGTGTACGGTTTGTTCAGCTTAACCTTCTGATCCCCTATTTTACAGGATGGTATCTTCTATATCAATTCAAAAACATGTTGCCAAGGGTGTTGCCAGGACGTGTAATAGGGGGTAATGTGACCCTCCACACTCAAATTCCCAAAAGGTCCACTATTGGTAAACATTACTGAAAACTTGGACCCAAAGGTGGCATGATGTTTTGGAGTGGTACGAAAGAAATCAATTGTATATACAATCATGCGAACCTATTGACATACAGTTAAAACTAGAAGTCCTGTCACAAACTGTGCGCTTATCTGGGCTTAATTGCGCGTAGGAATAGCGCGCAGTTGTCATATCGAATGGCATCCAAAGCACGGAAGGTTCTCCTGGTTACTCATAGCAAACACAGGCAATGTTTCAGCCAATGGACCTCTGGGTTACCCGGAGGTCCATTGGCTGAAACATTGCTTGCGCACAGACCATATGTACAGAATTTGATAGCCTTACTATGGCCATAACGCGTAGATTAACGCGCAGATCGGCGTGCTATTTGCGCGCATTTCATGAGAGGACTTCTAGTTTTAACTGTCGGCACACACACACGTGTGGGTGTGTGTGTGTATGAGGGTGTGATGGGGTGGGTATGTGTATGTACATATGTTCAAATGAATATATGTGTGTGTGTACATATGGCTGAGGGTCAATGCGTTGTTTTTGAGAGCTGAGAAGAGACCAGAGCAGAAAACATTACGGAAATTGCAAATATTATATATTTATCATTCATTATATTATGAAAGGACTTTACTCCGAAGCATGACAGGATATGCTATTGCTGATGATGTTTTGCCAAATATAAATGTTATTAATTATTGTTCACTATTTGTGTATTGTTATCTATGCAATCTGCCCCAATGCGGGCGATTTATTGCAATAAAGTTCTATTCTATTCTCTTCTATTCTATTCTATAACGGCCTTTCGGTTCAATTTTGGAGTAGTTGAATATGGTTAAGCTCCACTAGCAATACTGTAGAAAACAGCAGGATATTATTCTACTCAACAAAATTCACTCATTTATATTGCCTGAAAAGAGCATTGGAGTCACAGATTCACCCTTAACATTCCAAAACATTTCCTGGGGGAGTGTCAAGGTGATAGCTTGGATTTTCGATTTGGTTGTTTAAAAGTGTATATATTTTCGATAATCTTTCTCACTCGGGCTAGATGTAAAGCGTAAAGATAGGTATATGACGGACCCCGAAAACCGATTTGTCATTTAAACAGACCAGCAATAATTCAAGCACTGCTAATTAAGCATGAAATTTAATGTCCATTACCGCGTTTCTGTTTAACGCTATAATGGGATATGTGGTAAGAGATTAAACGTAGTGGAAGCCAGTGATCTCCTGTAGTCATTATCTGTGTAATTGGGGCCAGTTAATAGGTAATTGCGGTGAAAACAGTACATCGCACATGTTCTGGACACACACCCATATTACGCATCTAACCTGTCACTGTAATGTCAGGGCATGCCGAAATGCGAGTCTTTCAAAGAAACTTAAAAGCGAGTATTAAATTAAGATAGATTTAAGCGGCCAAGTTCAAGAGAAGCAATTAAAATGAGAATTGATGACCTGGCTATGGAAATAAAAATCGGGGGGGGGGGGGGGGTTTCTCGAAAAATTCATTCCAGTCTGAAGCCGTGTAAGACTGTGAGTCGAGGCGAGTAGATGGGGATGTCCCATGTTATAGGTTAGAGGATGTGCCGCATCGGTGCGAAAGTATAGACAGATTGTTATGTAGGGGAGCCACAGAGCTCATAATTATTTAGAATAGGAGCAGTCGCGGGCCAAGTCGGTGGCCATATATGAGAATAGGATCAGAAACACGAAGTACGAGCTCCGGGAACTATTTGCATTTAGGTAAACGGCATTACGTGTTTTAGAAGGCAGGCCATACGTAGGCAGAGTAGGCTTTGCCTGTATGAACATTATTCTGAGATAAATGGAGGGGAGCTTTAACCCCATTGGTAACGACTGATTGAGTAAAAAACGTCCAATAAGCTAGTGGCCGTACCACGGCAGTGGTAGAGTGACATTCCGTCACTTGTTGGAGGGAATGCGATATAGTGAAGTGACAATACGTTAGTGGCCTTGAGACGGCAGTGGTAGAGTGAAATTCCGTCACTTCTTAGAACAAAGGCGTCGGGATAAAGCGACAATACGTTAGTGGCCGTTCGACGGCCGTGAAAGGGTGAAGTGAAGAGGCGACCAAAGAACAAACACCAGCGAGAAGGAGACAAAACCAGCGACAGCAGTGTATGCGGGCCCGTAAGTGACTCAAAACTGTATGAGTAGGGGGTGATTGACGTTTTGTTTTCTTATCTTTTGGATTCCATGTAAGTCACAAATTATCATATTTATTTTTATATATATGTATTAAAATTGTTGTTTTTGTTGAACCCCTGTTGATTCATGCTTTTTGACGAAAAGTCACTGACCCCTTCAGGATAATAACCACCCCAGCAAAAGTGAAACGGGCGGGTTCGTTACGGTGAGACATACGTTCGCGCACGGATTCAGGCGACACTCCTTGAGTTTTGGCTGAATACGCGGCGTGAATCTATTTCCCCCAGCAACGACAAAGCCCCGGTTTCCGACAGGGAGGTCTCACGTCCCCCCCCCCTCCCCCACCGACGAGACGTACACCCCACTCGTGCTCTCCCCAAGCTTTTGCTTGTGGCAGTCGATGGTGACCTTCGGTCATCGAGGGTCCATAAAACCCAAATTATTACCTATACTGTAAAATTATAGCTACAGCGCGGTTGGCACTTGGGCAGTTCACACTAGGAACGCTTTCCTTCGCGGAGATTTCCCATTATGGACACCCCTCCTGAATATGTGTTGTTTCTTTATTTTACAAATACATGTCATATTCAAAACAAGGAAACAAATTTAACAATCTTTTATATGAGAAGTTCTGTGAGAAGCTTTAAAGACAATTATGGTCGATGGAGATTGATCAATATTTTCAACATGCAGCCTCATGGTTGCCCGTTGGAAAATGAAATTATTGAATAATCAGTGGTATCCTGTAAACTGTTCCGAATAAGCCTTTTTCAATACTGCTATCTTAGACTTTAATCTATGCAAGGTCACAGGTCGTGAGGTGTAAACATTTCAAGAAAACACGTTGTGAGCAATGAGAGAAGAGAGCGGATGAAGTGCTTTGGACCCCATTATGTTCATTAGTGAGAATTCAAAAAACATTTAGCCAAGGCTACCATTTGTTTAAGGCAATAGCAATATTGTATGAGAACTTTCATTATTTCGAACTGAGTTCCTGTCGACAAAAATGGTGTTTGAATGCACGCTGTGTCATTACTCCGTGGCCATGGGCACTGTTTTCAACAACTTCCGGGGATTTCCCAAGCCGAGAAACTCCGTGCAACACGTGTCCATGTTGCCATTCTAAACAAGTCCTCACCTCCGTAAAAAAACTCTGTAAACCTGCGATATTCCATCGTTTAACATCGTCTAAGGTTGCCCCTTCAGTTAATTCGATTGACGACATCGGTTTTACGAATTTAAACTTGATATTTCACAAAAGTAGTTGATTGATTTATTTATTTATTGGTGTTTAAGGTAATATATTTATGCATAATGGCTAATTATGACCGTGACAGTTTTACGGGTGGAGGAAGCCGGAGTAACCGGAGAGAACCGGGCAACGACGAGAAACTACCAGCTCCCCAATATCGTGACTCGGCACTGCAGCACAAGCAGGGTTAGATTGGTTGAAGACATGCGTACCATCGCCTTAGTACACGGCGTCATCGTGCCCCCATGTGGACAATCGGGGTTAAGTGCCTTGTCCAAGGACACAACGCGGGGGCCGAATCGATCGCTCAGACGGCCACCCATCCAAGGATTAACCGGGCTCGACGTTGCTTAACTTCGGAGATCTGACGAGAACCGGTTACCGCAAGGCCACCGCGCCCCAACTAGTTGATTTGGCTGACACAGAACTCAACGCAATGAACATGGAAATCGCTTTGTTTACATCCCACGACCTGTGACCTTGCATAGATTAAAGTCCAAGATGGCAGTTTCGAAAAGGGCTTATTCAACATAATGTATAGCTGTCTATAAAATGATGTTGAGATTAGAGAATAGAATATTTAATATTTTCGGTACATTATGACTGGAGTTGAAAAAATTAAATGATCTTCCGACGATTTCTTATCGTTCGGTATTATACACGTGTATTCGAATTTAAAAGCATTCCTGTGCACTGTAGCGAAATGTAATACGAATATTTAATTCTTTACACAAAGTAATGACCACAACCGACCTGCACTATTCACAACATCGCTAATAATTTTGTTATTCTCCCTCCCTTTGTCTTAAAACATACCTTATGACACCTCATTCCAGTTGTCAATACGAGAGATGCTTGGTCCACCTCGAACTCGGCCGTACTCAGAGGATTTCGTTGGATTTAACTCTGAACCTAACATGTAAAGCAGACGACACTTGCAAAAAATTTCGTGAATAACTCATTTTTTTAATTTTTAGTCTCAAAAACATAGGTTATGACCCCTCATTGGAACGAGCTCGATGAGCTCGTTCCAACGAGGGGTCATAACCTATGTTTTTGAGACAAAAAATTAAAAAAATAATGAAAATTAATTGGCAATTTATGAGAATATCGCTGGCCGGTTTTGGCCGTTACATTGGGTACAGGGTTAAGATGTCACGTGTTAGCTGCTGAGATACCATAACCAGTCTGTTAAGATCTACATAAAATGTACAGTTAACACATAAAACACTCTTAAAATCCCCAGCGAGTATGTTTAACCTTGTGAAAGCATATATGTGTATGTGAAAGCATATATGCCAAAATTGATCATTCGGGCGTCAAGTCATAACCTATTTGAAGAGAAATCATATGCCTTACCTCCATAGAGAGGTCATTGTTATATCTATACTAATAGTAGAGCATATATCGTTTCTTTAGTGGAACAAGGTACCATTTACAATGCTTAAGCAATGCAGATTGCACCTTGATCCACTAAAAGGACGATACATTCAACAGGTATCCCGAATTCGTCAAATTAGCCTCTTCCAGGATGCATTCAACTCCAGGTTAAAACTTACCAGGCACGCATTTAACAAACATGTCTTAATTTTGATTTAAATTCCTAGAGAGACAGAAAGCTGTACATATTAAGTCAGCCCACTCATTTTTATATTTAATTGCTATAATATTGAAAAGCTCTATGGAATTTTTTATTACTGAAAGACGTCTCTGCTATATAAGTGTGCTATTATTGATTATTATCTCCTCTTTGTTTATTCATTTATCAGCCGGGCGATGGAGGATGACCGCTTCACGTTAAACAAGTAAGAATGATATTGTTTATTGATCATTACTATTGCTAATTCGGTATATAGGAAAAATAATCGGAGAAATATATTCGATACACAGTTTGTTAGTGTATATGCAATGTAATTAAATTCTCCCACCATTCAAATAGTGTTTTCATTCATAGTATCATACTTAATACTGTTCAGTTATAAAATAGGGACCCATGTGCTGGCGCAGGTTGTTTGCATGCATACGTGAATGTGCGTGTGTATGTGAGGGTGCGTGTATGTACTTGTTTTGTTCTACGCCTTCCTTGGGTCCCTTGTGTCTAAACGCCAAAGCTGCCTAAATGTAAACTTAATGAATTGCTATCATGGAAACAGCCCCGCATAAGCTCGAAGCTTGTTGCTGAATCCATTTCCTCCTGTGTCTATTGTTAAGTAAGCTATACAAGTTTGTATTTTATTGTCTTTTTGTATCTAGATACTACGAAAATAAATACTGTTTAAACTAATTAATTCCATACTGGGAGAGAGACACCGATTATACCAATTCGTTCGCTAACAAACTGTGTAACTATTCACAGGCCCAACTTCGAACTTTATTTTTCCCTTCTGGTGCATTCAAAACTCAGCGAATACAGTATACGCGGAATAAAGTTGTGAGATAAACTCAAGCACATCACATTTTCCTCTATTGACAAAAGATTTGAAATCATAACATCATTTCTCGGGAAAGTCGAGAGCTTGCCAAGAAATGAAATTGTAATTGTTAGCAGGGTGTTAAAGATCACTTTGATTATCCGTCACCTTATTTCACAGGTACTGCATATCCTTTCGTAGATCTAAGATATCTTTTGCCTTCTGCGTGTTACTGGATGTTCGTGCTGAAGCTGTCATAGTTTTATGTGGAAACTTGTCGGCGTAAGAGAGGCCCACGTGTTCGTCGCAGGGTACATGTGCAATCCTAGAAATGTCATATTATTAAATTTACTTCGATATTATTATAGCTCAATTTTTTATCCACGAGAAACTACAAGTTATACCCTATTCATCCTTTTGTACCACAAGGTAGATACACAGAACGACACGCGTGTGTGAATGGGTTAACCAGCCAGCGCGGAACGATAAAACGAAAGGCCGCAGGCCTTGAGTTTTATCCTTCCGCGATGGCCCAAGTGCCATATCGATCAACTCACACACACGTGTGTCGTTCTGTGTTTATTACGCGTCTTCACGTCTAAAAACAATTATTAGAAGGACACTCAGCAATTCATTTGACAACTATCAATACAAAGAACACATTTTATAACCAACCAAATTTACGAGGGGAACCCGTGGTACTATTTCATTCCCTGAGTTCCAATGTGTTCTATGTGCCCACTGGCACATAGAACACATTGGAACTCAGGGGACGATTTTCAGCTATCGCTAGCGATTCAAATTGTAATTGCGCTGCACGATTTGTAGTAAATTCCAGTGAAATTTCGCTTCCATTTAAATGTAGTCCTTCAACGATTTCCGTTCCGCACATATATGAGGAACAGATTTTCATTTTCCACATGCTTTAGTATTGCTATATGGATGGGGGTTCATAGAATAGGCGTGTAATAAACAACAAAAATGTGACATTAGAATATAAGAACAAAGGGAAAAACAAAACATTTGGATACACAGTGCTTACCACCCCTCCCCCCCACCCCCATAGTCGTTGTAATCCCAACCTTGACCTTTAAACGGTTACTTAAGCCTTTCATCTCACTGCGGCGAAACAAACTGCTAGAACATTAGAACTCTGTTAATTGAATGGCCACTTTCCAGTGACAATTATTCAATTAGAAGGGATATTCAATTAACAGGAATTTGATCACTTTCCTGTATAGTGGAGATAAATTGAAACACTTCTACTAACATTATATCTTATTTGACAGAGCACATGGAGCTCTATCGAACAAGATATGACATATACTATTCAAAAAAAGTAGGGGGATATTTGATAAAAATGAGATATATGAAGAAACATATTTATATTTTCATCAAAAAGACAATTGAGGCATTGCACTGTGACATCTGATGAATGATTTCAGCGATAGTTGGGTGTCTGACAAGCACTCATTCCACGCACTGAGCTGTAGAAGACATGGACGGTCAGTCAGAGAATTTACCACATTCAGACCAAGACCTCAATACCTTGTACATCCTCCTCGGTTCGCGAGAGAAGCGGGGATCCGACGTGGCATACTCCTCACAAAACGTCCAATAGCAGGTTGACTGATGCTGTTCCATTCTTCCTGCAGTGCTACGGTGTGTTCCTGGACATTGTAGGGGGCTGTTGACGTTGTCGTAGGCGCCTGTCAAGTATATCCCAGACGTGCTCGATTGGTGAAAGGTCTGGGCTTAGTGCTGGCCAAGGCAGTGCAGTAATGTTCTGCTCCTGGAGGAACTCTGTAGCGACACGGACCCTGTGTGCTCTTGCATTGTCATCTTGGAAAATGAATCGACCGCCGTGACGTCGACAAATGGCACCACATGAGCTGCTAACATGTTGTCACGGTAGTACTGCCCTGTGACACGCACTTCGATGACATGTAATGCTGTTCTGCTTGCCATGGTTATGCCTCCCCACACCATAACCGATCCACCACCAAAACGATCGTGCTGCCTAACGGTTGCGTCATGCTATCGTTCGTTCCGCCGCTGCCGCCGCACTCTGTTTCGCTTGTCGTGGAAGTCGAGAGTGAACCTCGATTCATCGGAAAACATGACGTTGCTCCATCGACGACTGTCCCAATACAGTCGTGCTCCACACCAACTACGCCTTGCTGCGATGTGACGTTCAGTCAATCGTGGAATTATTCGAGGTCGTCGAGCGTACAAATTCCAGCTGTGTAGGCGATTTCGGATAGTCTGATCACTGACTCGCACATCTGTCGCTCGGTGCAGCTGCTGTCCAATTTCTGAAGCACCTGGATGGCGGTTACGTAATGCTGTGGTTCGGATGAAACGATCCTGGTTAGCAGTTGACGCCCTTGGACGACCTGGCCGACGTCTGTCATCAACATTGCCTGGCTGACGATAGCGTGACCACAACCTGCTAATCACCGATTGAGTAACGTTGAGAATTTGAGCCACTGTAGTCTGTCTTTTGCCAACTTCTAACATGCCAACGGCACGTAAAAGTGTCAGTCTTCTCATACCTCAAAAGTTACGTTTCGACCAGAAACTATTGATGAACGAGTTTATACCAAGAAAAGGACAATGGGACCTCCGAAAAAGCCCGTCCGGGACAAATGAAAATTTCAAAACGTACCTCACAGACATTCGATCGTGCGAAAAACCTGCACGAAGTTTTCGTGGGCCGGTGACATTCGTGATCCACGCTAAACTTGGTAACATATTGATGTGTCCAAACACGCGGATACAATATCATTTTCCGAAAATATCAACATCAGTTTGGATATCCCCTACTTTTTTGGAATAGTATATTACACGCCTGTGTTGGATGTACTGAGGCCGCATAGATCTACAAGTAAGAGAAATGTCGTGATTGTCGGGTGTAATTTCTCGACGTATCGTCTCTTGAGTTCCAATGACGATATTACAAGATATTTTATTCATTTAACATCAGTTTATTCTATAGCACATATGCAATTAACAGGTCAAATCAGTAATGAAATTATGGTAAGTGGTTTGGTGTTTTGTAAGTTATACTCAGTTAAAAGGGTTATCCAGTTAACCCTTTACCTAACGTAACGGACAAAACCGGCCAGCGCTATTCTCAAAAATCGCCAATTAATTTTCATTATTTTTTTCATTTTTTGTCTCAAAAACATAGGTTATGACCCCTCGTTGGAACGAGCTCGTCGAGCTCGTTCCAACGAGGGGTCATAACCTATGTTTTTGAGACAAAAAATGAAAAAAATAGTTATTCAAGAATTATTTTTGGAAGTGTCGTCTGCTTTTCAGATGAGGTAAAGGGTTAAGATGCATCCAGCTAAGTGGTCTCCGCTGTATCACAATCAGAAGACCGTGTGGATCGATAAAGAGGTATACCGAGAACGAATCTAAAACCTGGAGGAGGCTACTGGTGTCGATGGGGATCTTTAGTATGAGAATATCCCCTCTTCCGCACTCATAATCATCTTAATACTTAGGTCCGTATATATATCCCCCACAGTTTGTTGAAGACCCCTCACAGACAGAATTCCAAAGAAAGATGATCAGGTGCTGTTTTTAGCAAAGACAAAAATAGAAGCTTCAGAATGTCTTGAAACCAGAGGAAATAAAATAGAAGTTTCAGAATGTCTTGGAACTAATCTCCAACTCGATTCGACTTGTTGTATGAAAAACTAATATTCTTTTCCAATCCTTTGCACAGAAATTACAACTTCCTCGTTTGCCAGACGTATCTTTTGGCTTTATAAAATCAATGTTGTATTGGTATCAGATGGTCTAATTTTTCACTAATTGCTTCTTTGGATATCCTATCTCCAAATCAATCCCAGACATCTTATGTATCGTTAATGGTGATCGATTTTGCAAAAAAAAAAATAGATGATCAAATCTGATAGTATAGTGTATCAGTTTAAATTGGTCATTTCCTGCTGGCAAAATACGAAAAGAAATATGTCCGCGATGTTAACCCTTTATACAAATTTATTATTTTAATTCTTTTTTTCATTTTTTTTTAAATATGTTTTTCTGACATTGTTTGAATGTTTTTTCAACTGCTAAGTTTGTAAATTGCGTTATGGATTCGACAACCCATCAAAATAGAGAGATCGTTTTTCCGGCCCGAGAACATGAGGTATCGCGGAACTAAATATTGAAATTAGAGTGAACCGCCTTAAAATGTTGTCGAAAATGACGCAATCTCTAAAAATAAACAGCCTTGGGAAAATCCATTGTTTCAATAAAAGTTTGAAACATTCTATTGACATCTTGCATTATTGTTGAATATTCATGATAAAAAAGTGGGTGATTTGATGACTTTTGGACCTAAAAAATACAATTTACTTTTTGTATGTTTTTGTAGGGAATTCCCTGAAAAATATGTGCACGTGACCGGTACTTCCCTTTGTGTCAGTTTTTCTCTCTTATTTGTTGCATGACCCCCTGTTTTCAGATCAGAAAAAGTTGTCTGAAGGGCTATACTTGACAGAGATATTTGAATGCCAATATTAAAGTGATGCGATCATATCATATTTTTTTCCACCTCAACGTTATAATGGTCGCCTATGGGAAAATATTTAGTTCTGTGATACCATGAAATGTCATGATTTCATTAAGTAGGATAGCCGATGAGTGAATGTATGGGGTTAACAATCAATATTTTCAGCGTGCTGCGCGGCTGCACGCTGAAAATATTAATTTCTCAACCCCCAAATGATGAAAATGGACTCTTCTATTTGATGTCATTGAACTGACATGGAAGATACCACCGGGGTTCATAGGGTTAAATAAATGGTTAACTCTCTTTATGTTACTTCTGGGAGCGTAGATATAGGGTTGTCACTCCATACCAAAAACACAGTACGATGCTCTTATCGCCCAAGTTTCGACTACCTTCCAATCAGACGTGCCTTTCTATTGCTGTCATGAACATTATGGACTCGCCTTCTTTCTCTTCCCTCCTCTCCCCAACCATGACAGAAATCAAACGACGGGTACGCCATTTGTTAATTTTAAATTTTACTGTATTAAATTGCAGCTCTTTGATTTAATTAAATATTCTTATTTGTATTATTAGCTTGCAGTCATGAAGTTACAATATATGAATTACTGTTGTGATCTACCATGATGATAGATCGCTATTGGGATGCGAGGGGATGCAATCGGCACCTATTTTACTCCCGGGCAATTTTGTCCAAGTAGTAACATAAAATGTCTTTGATGTCACCGACGGCTTTAACATCCATTTTCTTTCAACTACATCTCAATTTTCGTCGACATGTGGAACTCAAATATGGCACTCCGGAGGAATTTTATCCGAGGAGAAACATTGCATGAGTTTCGATTGTCTTCGACATCGAACTCTGGCGTCACCATCATTTTGTTTGAGTTTCGATTGTATTCGATGTTGCACTCTCGCGTCTCCTACGCCAATCACTTCATTTCTTATCGAAGTCGCATATGTCCTTTATTAACCCTTTACCCAACGTAACGACCAAAACCGGCCAGCCTTATTCTAAAAAATCGCCAATTAATTTTCACTATTTTCTCAAAAACATAGGTTATGACCCCTTGTTGGAACGACCTATGTTTTTGAGACAAAAAATGAAAAAAATGAGTTAAATTTGCAAGTGTCGTCAGCTTTTCATATTAGGTAAAGGGTTAACCCCTCCTTTGCGTGCAACGCCACCGCCGTTTGGCATTCGGGTGCAGCTGCAAGAAATAACAATGGGTGCATTTTGCATGAGTACGACACTGCACACTCACGACACTGCTGCTATTGACGTTACTTCTTACCAACCTTTCAAATTTCGTTCCTCAGACTCTCCATCGCGTCCAACGCAGAAATTTGACATAGTAGTGTAATTTAACAGAGGATGGATTTCGATTGTCTCCGACATTACACTCTGACATCACCAACGTCAATAACCTTATTCCTTACATCAGCCGTGATTGGTTAATTTGACACCTTCTAAAAGTATGAGTACTGGAGTTTTTGGACAAAACATGGGTACTATCAGAACGTTCTTCCCTGGAGACATGAGAAAATGTAAGCTCAACTTCCATAGATCAGCGTCGATTAGGCACGATCTGATTGGAATTTCTCAACACCAAACGCTGGCGCCGTGTCTATTTAACCTTTTTCGACACCGACAGACAATTTAACTGCAAACAATGAATTCAAAAGAATCAGAAATATTAAAAACTCAAGTGTTGTTCACCGCTTTAGTGAATCATGAATGGGACTTCAATCAATTATAATTTATATTTCCACAAGTTTAGTATTACTCCTCGAACTCAATGAGTCTCCGCCTCAAGTTCAAAATAAATTGTTTCACTCCGCTTAATTCTGACAACTGTCGTCGTCCAAGAAACATGAATTTATATTCCATTATGCCACTTATCACACAAGCATTAATAATGAATTTTAACATGAACAACATGATGCAGTTGTAAACACTTGACATTTGGTGATATAGAAACTCCCAAAGCCACGGCACTTGTAACAAGTCATTTTCGAATTTGGTGATCTGGAAACTCCTAATGAGACGTCATTCGTTCCAAATAACGTCAATAAAAGCATGTTTTTGGATTCGACTACTTTGTTACAAGATTGATGGCATGTTGCAGTTAACGCTTAACAATGAAAGAAATATTTTTTGCTCGGCATAATAAAATAATTAGAACGTTTCTTTTCATGTTCTATCGGTTGATAGTACCCGAGTTAGTGTGATTTCTAAAATAAAGCTTTCAGCAGCTTCGCTGCTTCAGGTTTTATTTCAGAAAACACACAAACTCAGGTACTATCGACCGATAGAACATGAAAAGAAACGTCTAATATTTCGTTTCTCAACCTCTCTATCCGAATTGGCCGAAGTTTGGCTCTCGGGTATAATGTTTTTTTTCTGAGACGTGACATGGCATTAGCTTTGATTGCTTCTCTCGGCAGTTACAGACGTTACTAATTTCCAAAATTCCAATTATTACAGCCTCTCTATCACACACTGCGTCCTAATTCCGTAATGTAGTGTAATTTTGTGCAAGGGCAATACATTCGATTGACGGCATTGTACACTGACGTCCTTGAGTCATGTATATTTTTGTTTTAACAGTGTCTCAGTTTTCAACGAAACATTGAGCCCAAATTAGACGCTCAGGGTAATTTTTAGCAGAGAGTTACATGGGGTGGATTTCTATTTCCTTGAATTCGCACAGTCACTTCTACAACGCCATTTCATACCAATAATACATTTCATGATAACAACCTCTCCATCACGTACACATCGAAATGTGGCCTTCATTGGACGGAAAAAGCGTGGTGTCACTTGCAATGATCACCAAAGTCGTATTCTGTCGTCACTGACGCTATTACCGTTATTTATTATCAACGTTACATTTTTTGTCTTGATATTTTTTGTCCATCAAGTGCAACGTCGAAATGCGGCAGACGCGTCTTAAAATGATTGGATGGCTATCGTTTGCCCGCGACGTCGCATTGTAACACCACCGATGTCATTTACGTCCTTTTTCGATCAATTATCACGTCAAATTTTCGGTAATCTAATCAGAAAGGGAATCAAATCGTACAGCTCTGGGCAGCTCATGTTTTAGCTGTTTAACCCTTTACTCAACGCAGACGATATCAAAATTTATTATTTTAAATATCATTTTTAAAAAATTTTCAAAACATGTCAACAAAACCATATCATGTGACCCCTCATTGGAACGAGCTCGACGAGCTCGTTCCAAGGAGGGGGTCACATGATATGGTTTTGTTGAAATTTTTTTTAAAATAATATTTTTTTCAGCTGCTGAATTTGTATATTACGCTGGCGGATGCGGCCGATTCGTTGGGTAAAGGGTTGAAAGTAACTTAAAACCCGTCATTTCCCATACAAAAATAGTGACCGTTACTTCCAATTTATTGACAAATGATATTCGTGTTTATTTTCAAAATGTTAATTGAAATTGCTTCCCATTAAATGACAGTCGATATCACCTCTCATGTATTTGGCTCACAAAAATGTCGACTTGTACACTTATCAATGATGGATGAAGTCCACCATTAGCTCTTGAAACGAAATTCTCACAAAATTTCGAGCACTTTTGAGTCCCATATAGACGTTTTGCAGAAAGACGAATCCCAGATGGACGCTTCCGAGATGGACGATAGGTTTCTGTGAATGAGGGACGTTCTAAAAAGTCGCTAAGTACCAGGTGGATGCTTCGACATTAGAAAAAATAGATAAGTGAACAATAATACTGATATCAATTTTTTTATTTAATATTACTCACTATTTTTCTCATTATTACATCATGACAATATTATCAACATATTCTATTTAAAGAGCCATTACATTTCCTATCCCTTGAACTCTGTACATGCATATATCTAATCAAAGTCGCTATTTTTTCTAGCTATCTCTTTGACTGTGACAGCCGATGATTAGACAGCAACCTTTACTTTCTAACATCTTGACAAATAGTAACTTGAGTTCCTGCCAAGTAAATCTGTACGTCACGAACAGTAGACATGTGTGCTGTGTGCTGGAGTTTCTATTGGTAAAGAAAGTAGAGGTGAAGCTTGATGACCACTCGTGGAGAAGTATCATATCGACATATTCTACTTTCAGAGCCTGTTACGTTTTCTGTTCTTTGAACTCTGCAAACACATTTAGCGCATAGTAGTCGCATTTTTTTCTCTAGTTCGCGAAACTAGAATCTAAAATAAATAATTAGGACGCCCCGCCCCATTCTATCCCAGAAACATCCATCTGGGGTTCGTCTATCTGGGAAGCGACCAACAGGGACTCGTCTATCTGAGGACCGCTTATCTGGGACTCGTCTCCCTGGGAATCGTCGAATTGGACTCGTCTACCGGGAGCTCGTCTATCTGGGAACTGTCCATCTGGGACTCCTCCATCTGAGAATCGTCCATCTGGAACCGTCTATCTCGGAATCGTCCATTTAAACATCGTCTATCTGGATGTAACGAATCGGTGTGTGTGTGGGGGTGGGGGAGGGGTGATTTCAAAACAGAAACGTCACAAATGTTAGAATTTTGTCGTAAAAATAAAGTTGCATCAGCGGCTGTAATGAACGCTTCAAATTAATAAGATATCCACATTTGTAAACCAAGCCAACGCGTTAGGGGGTCTCCTTTCGTCCTATTGTGAAGACTGGATAGTAGAGAAAATAACTGACGTGACAGCCGTTACTTATGTTCCTTATTCGACATTCGTTATCAACCGATAAATCGGTTGATAACGCATGTCCAATAAGGAACTGGGAATAAGTAACGGTTGTCACGTCCCTGAGAAGATAGTGCTCTTTCTGAGTTATACTCTGTTAATCATCAATACAAGTGAATATATTTTGTAGTTCTTAGCTTATACATATATTTATTGCATTATTCATATATATAGATATTGCAATATATGTATATAGCAATACATATACTGAGTAATGCATAGTACATCTTCTATTGACGAAAAGAGAACTGATGTTTTGATAAGTGATGAAACGGGAATTGACGAAACGGTGATGAACCCACTGATGATACTTCAACGCTTCACTCAACGCAACGACCATATACTACCAGCGCTACAAATTTTCCATTCAAATTTTATAATCTTTAAAAATATTCGGCCCCAAAACATACCTTATGTCCCCCATTGGAACGAGTTGCTTCTAATGGGGGCCAGAAGCAATGTTTTGGAGGCCAAAAATGAATATTTTTAGGCATTCAAAAATTACTTTTGCACGTGTCATCTACTAGCCATGTTAGGTAAATGGTTAAAGCATGAGATAAGCATATCTCGATCTCTCTGCTCCGACTGAGGGCTTCGTGGAATGCAGCGATTCATTCCAGTTGTCTTTGTGTACAAACAATCGACATTTGTCATTCTTGTGGGAACAGATTGCAATTATCAGGTCAACGATCTTCCGATAATTAACTAAGTAAATGTACAAAGGATGCCATAACACCAGAAGATATTATACTTTCTCAGAAAACGCTCCTTATGTCCACAAACCCCTAGCTTACCATAAATCAATGATTAGGTGTGAGAAAACGCGATAGTCTTATTGCTTAATTTGTGTATTGATTCCACATCCCAGTTTTAACACTTCGCATTATAAATCGACCGGATTCCCCAGTGCCATGTTGGAAAATCACCTGTTTGTCGTCCACAATGCCACGCACTCACAGTACAATTTGCTTCCTAAATATCATTGGTACCTTCCTAAATTTAAAGTCGAGGCGACGCCCGTTCTGATTAGGCGCGCAACGATGGCCGATGCTGGACGCGCCATTGGGCGAGAGCCCAATAGGAGTAACCTCCCCCCTCCCGTCTAGTAGTAGGAGACGGCGTTCCCCGCATTCCCTTAGACAAGCAAAACTGCCACGTGAGTGAATTTTGACTACCATTTGAACTTAAAATTAGTTGGGTTAAAATACGACTTTAATCACTTTTTATTCTAAACAAGGGTTTTGTTGGAAGGCAAAATAAACCAGATAGTGAAAGCATAACCTCAGCACATGTGACGCCCACAAATATCAGGGTGAGACAATATGAACCAGCTTTAGAGATTTCAAGAGTGAATGTATATATGGCTGACATTTCGTACCCTGAGTTCCAATGTGTTCTATGTGCCAACTAGCACATAGAACACATTGGCACTCAGTGGACGACTATTCATGAAACGAAAGGGGAACAACCCCCCAATCCACCCCAAGCTACGCCGCTGATCAAAAGCGTATATTTTAAAAAAACTGTAAAGAGCTGCTCGCCTCGAAGTTTACTTCTGATATTTTTTCGGTTAACTTTCGTTTTTATTTTGCAGTTGTTAAGGCAGGAGGACGGCAGGATTCTGGTGGTTCAATTGATTGTACCATTTTCACGAATTTGTGGCATATGCCGTTATGTCACACTGTGCACAGGTCCTTTCCACGCCCTACAGGTTTGCTATGCCTATTTCACCCGTAGTGATGGCAGTTTCCATGTTGCCGACTAGGCGATATACATGTTCCATCACCTCCTTACAGTGTCTCTAAGCTCTTTGCCAGTTGTTACATAAATTGGTGCTTTCGAGGAAATCTCTCAGTCCGTTCAAGTTGTAAGGGCAAGCTCAAAGACACTTCCCGAAAGCAGCTCGGGGACTGACCGGGCGGTAGTTGCACGGACTGCTCAGGTTTATGTCTGGTTTAGGAATCGTGACGAAAGGAGCCACTTCCCAGCATTTGGGGAAATGGTCTGAGGAAGTCATTGTGTAGTTCGCAGAGTGTGGGATGAATGAGTACAATTAAAACTAGAGGTCCTGTCACGAACTGTGCGCTTATCTAGGAATTGCGCGCAATTGCCATATCGAATAGCATCCAAAGCACGGCAGGTTCTCCTGGTTACTCATAGCAAACACAGGCAATGCTTCTGCCAATGAACCTCCGGGTTACCCGGAGGTCCATTGGCTGAAATATTGTTTGTGCACAGGCCTTATGTATAGAATTTGATAGCCTTACTATGGTCATAACGCGTAGATTAACGCGCAAATCGACGTGCCATTTGTGTTCATGTCATGGCTGGACTTCTAGTTTTAACTGTACAAGCATAAAATAATTCGTAATCAGTCACGGTGTATGCACAAATATTTCCCATGACCAACTCGCAATGGAATGACTGAGCATTTTTGATTGTGTGTTGAGGTCTCGGGGGCGAGAATAAAATACCAAAAGTGCTGATATATGAGAAGTCATATACGTAATGAACAATCGGGATTTCAGGTAGTGCCGAACCCGTCACACGCCTTCATTAACATTTTCCTAATTCATGTGTGCAAAATCAAGTTTTATGGTTATAGTTCTTTTCATTTAACCCTTTACCTTACATGAAAAGCAGACGACACTTGCAAAAACAATTCTTGAATAACTATTTTTTTTTCATTTTTTGTCTCGAAAACATAGGTTATGACCTCTCATTGGAGCGAGCTCGACGAGCTCGTTCCAAAGAGGGGTCATAACCTATGTTTTTGAGACAAAAAATGAAAATATAATGAAAATGAATTGGCGATTTTTGAGAATAGCGCTGGCCGGTTTTGGCCGTTACGTTGGGTAAAGGGTTAACATTTATAATCTTGACATTCCTTTTCATAAGGAATTATTTAGTCTTAATACCCACCCACCCACCCACCCCCCCCCCCCCCCACGCACACACAAAACGAGGCACCCCAGAACTCGTTTCGTGTTCAAAGAAAAGACCCTGCGCGAATGCGAAACCTCCTTATTAAAGAATAGTACTGCCCCTCAGCCCCCTGTAAGCATAATCTCTGGGTTCGCCCATGGCTATGGTGCTTGACTCTGAAATGAAACTATTTAGTAGTCGATAATATTCCCTTTGTGACTAAAACATTGCTTTCATAACCAAGACATCCCAATTGATCTTGCTGTCAAATCTAACTGCTAACTATCTAACTGTTACTACCATTGCGTAACTGTTAATACTCCCGTGGTTTCATTTCGCTTTGAAGTTGATAATGCTGATTGTTTAATCGTATGAGTTTATCTAATAAAGCTGATTGGAACATTTTGTATTGTTGTAAGCTTCACCTTATTGGTCTGCAGCACGATAGTACTTTATGATGTACACGTCACGCCTGAAAATGACCAAATTTTATTGACGAATTATGCCAATTGATTTTCCAAATTTAGTCTATCTCTGGACAGTGGCGGCGCCATGGGTGGGTGGGAGGGGGTTACAGGGGGGGGGGGGGGTACTTACCCCTCCACTTTTTTCGCCAAGCGTAGTAAAAAAATACTATCATTTTAATTTTTGTATTGAACTTTGCCGTGTAATGGTGGGTATGTATTCCATATTCCCAAGTGCACTAAATCAGAGAAGTTTTTTAAAGTATGTTTGTGTGTGCCCCCCCTCCCCCCCCCCCCCCCACCACACACACACATTAGCTGCAAACAATAAACAAGAGTCGAGGTCCCTAATTGCAACAAGGCGTGCCGCGTTCAAACGGTCTGAAACATAACGCTTAAGAGTATTCGAGGAATACTAGAATCGAGAGCGTGCAACGCATCCGTTTGGAATGCAGCCTACTTTCATTTTCGATCTGAGTGTCGTTTGGTGCTTTGTGCTCGCACTTTACAACAGCGTTCTTCAGTTAAAATGTCACCATATACGGCGTTTTCTATAACTGAAAGACCTAACCAGTAAGCTTCAAAAGGATAAAACTGTTTTAATTTAATTGTCTGAGAATGCTCCAGAGAACACCATTTACAACTTAAAACTTACGCGCGGCGGGCAATACCCAACTGTACCTCCTCACTTTTGTAACTCTAGCGCTGCCACTGTCTCTGGAATTATTTTCACCTCACAAGAAACAGGATCTACTCCCAGTATATGGAGAGACAAACTTTATCAAAATAAACACCGATAAGTAGTGCAGTAGGAGAGGCCACGATTTCATACCACAAAGAAGAGTCCCAGATAGACGTTTCGCTTATAGACATCCCCAGTTTAACGTGTCTCAAATGGACGTGTCCCAGATTGACGCTTCCCACATATGGTGTCCCAGATGAACGGTCCCCACATACAATGCAGTCGCCATGGACAGGTCGTAATCCATGCGTGGGCAGTAATGTCCACGCATGCGTATACCAGGTAATACAAATCATCATTAGCAAATTTTTAATTAATGAAGCACCGGGTTGTACCCGGTGCTTCATTAATTAAAATTCTGATGATTATTCTTATTATTAATATTTGTAATCTAATATTATTGCGTCCGTGGAAATATTGCCCACTCGTGGGGAAAGAGACCAGTCCATGGCGGCCGTACCGTGGGTGCCGAATAATATAGACGCCACATAATATAAACGTAATATGATACATTCACGTCTCAATAGATATTTGTTTTTAATTACTTTTTACACATGGAATGGGGATATCCTGTTATATATGGAATGTTTATCGGGATAAAATACTCACAAACAATCATGTTGAAGGTTGGCATTCAAGGTTAAAGAAGACATTTGCGCAGCTTTTAAAAAATGAGCAACCAGAAACAGAACTTCTAATAAGAAGAGCGAGATTGGGGAGAACCAAAACCACAGAGACATAAGTATAGAGAGGTTGATGCTTGTGTTCAAAGAGTGTTTGAGTCACTTGCGGGCCCGCATTCTCTGTTGTCGCTGGTTTCCCTTCCTGGTCGCTGGTGTTTGATCATTTGTCGCCTTTTCACTTAACTCTTTCACGGCCGTTGCACGGCCACTAACGTATTGACACTTTATCGGACGCCTCTGCTGCAACTTGTGACGGAATGTCCACTACCACTGCCGCCACACAGCCACTAACGTATTGTTACTTTACTATATCGACTTCCCTCTAACGAGTGACGGAATGTCACCCTAATACTACCGTCGCACGGCCACTAACTTATTGTCATTTTACTGGGCGCTTTTCAGTCAAGCAGCCGCCACCAATGGGGTTAAATGCTACCCTCCATTTATCTCAGAATAATGTTCATACAGGCAAAACCTACTCTGTCTACGTATGGCTGCCTTCCACATAAGGTAATGCCGTTTACCTAAATGCAAATAGCTCCCTGGGCTCGTACTTCGTATTCTAAATATGAGATCTGTGGCTCCCCTACAATACAACGTGCCTTTACTATCGCACCGATGCGGCACCTCCTCTAACCTATAGCGTGGGGCATCCCCATATCCTCGCCTACGACTTACAGTTTTACACTCCTTCAGACTTGAATTAATTTTCGAGAAATCCCCTGATTTTTATTTCGATAGCCAGAACATTAATTTTCATTTTACTTGCTTCTCTTGAACTTGGCCGCTTAGACCTATGTTAATTTAATACTCGCTTTTAAGTTCCTTTGAAAGACTCGCATTTCGGTATATCCTGACATTCGATGACAGGCTAGATGCGTAATATGGGTGTGCGTCCAGAATATGAGCGATGTACTGTTTTTACAACAATTACCTATTAACTTGCCATAATTACGTAGATAACGACTGCAGGAGAGCACTGGCTTCCACTACGTTTAATCTCTTACCACAAATCCCATTATGGCGTTGAACAGAAACACGGTGATGGACATAAAATTCCATGCTTAATGAGCAGCGCATGACTTATCGCTGGTCTGTTTAAGTGACAAATCGATTTTCGGGGTCCGTCATATACCTGTCTTTGTGCTTTACATTTAGCCGGAGTGAGAAAGAACAAAATCGAAAATCCAGGCTATCACATTGACACTATGTACTAAGACGTACTGCACATCGACGGTGCACTTGTCTTCAATCAATGCTAACCCTGCTTGTGCGACGTTAGTACCTTGGGGAGTCTGACAGATGCTCGACGTTGGTCACTGGTTCTATCCCGGTACGCCGGCTTCACTGTCACGTAAACAGTACAGTAGATGACCCTGGCTGTCGAAAGTGTCGTTCAACCCTATAAAATTGATAGGAAATTCAACAGGCTCCTAATGTGGAATATGATGATTTGGTACTTTTTCACGGGTGGATATTTAGCTTTACATCTACTTTCTTAACCAATAGAAACTTGAGCACACGACCAGCACGTCCACAGCCCGTAACCCGAAGATATGCTTGTTTACTCTGCGTCTATTTGGGACGCTACCCATTCAGAGAAGCCATAGAACATTCAAATTTGCAATGCTGGGAGATTTCTAACCGATGCTCAGTAACGACACGAAATGTTTGTAAGAACAAGAAAATCTCTCTGAGTTTTAAATCCAATAAGGACTATAACTACGATAAAAAATAGCGGATGCGACGCGTCCCGTGTAGGGAGCCAGCCTTTCCCCATGCTGGCTTACCATTATAGCAAACGGCATCCAAATAGTTGTATTGATATCGGAGTTGTGACACAAATACACAGAACGACACGCGCGTGTGAATGGTTTAATCGATATGGCACGAGTGTCAGCGTGGAAGAATAGAACGAGAGGCCACAGGCCTCGAATTTTATCCTTCAGGGGTGACACAAGTGCCATATCGATTAACCCATTTACATACGCGTGTCGTTCCGTGTTTATTACACGCCCTCGCGTCTGTAAAAAAAACAACAATTATTAGAAGGACAATCAGTAATTCATTTGACAATTCTCAACAAAAGGAACATACTTTATCGTCAATCAAATTTGCGAGGGGAACCCGTGTTACTATTTCGTCCACTGAGTTCCAATGTGTTCTATGTGCCTACAGGCACATAGAACACATTGAACCTCAGGGAACGATTTTTAGCAATCGCCAGTGATTCAAACTGTAATTGCGTTGCACGATTTGTAGAAAATTCCAGTGAAATTTCAAGAATAGTCCGTCAACGATTTCCGTTCCGCATATGTGTGCAGAACGGTTTTTCATTTTCCACATGGTTTAGTGTTGCTACAGATGGGGATTTCATAAAACAGGAGTGTAATAAACCGTTTGTACGGACGTATGGATGTACATCCATAAAGGTGTACGACATGTCATAAATCCAGCCCGACAGACGTACGGACTGGATTCTCGACTATATACCTCAAGACCTCCTTGAAATCGGGGCATAATAAAATGTTTTACAATACTTTTCTAATGAAACGGAACAGAAAATCGAACTGTACTGGAGGCAACAATGTCAGTTGGTTTAGTAGTAATACGTGGGTATTCGGATGGGTTAATTGTATTCTTAAACCTTAAATTTGCATACGGAAAAAGTGTTTTTTCTCTCTATTGTTGACAGAATAATACCGTGGTTTAAGAGAGTTCCATTTTTGTGCCCTTTCAAAAATAAAATCTATAACCCGGACATGACAGAAAACAAATTCCCATTGATCAAACAATTCGCAATCCAATACGTTGCTAATCCACGGTACAAGCAACCCGTTCGTCTGACAAGAAAATAAATTCCTCAAACAAGTATAGGAAAAATCATTCCCCTTGTAAAACGAAAATTATACCAGTCTATTTATTCTTGTAAATAGCTTTATCTGAACGGTATTTTCGATCGACAGGCTTTCAACCTTTTACCCAGCGTAATAGTCAAAATCGGCCAGCGCTATTAACAAAAATTAGCAATCAATTTTCTTTATTGTTTCATTTTTTGTCTCAAGAATATAGCTTATGAGCCCTCATTGGAACGAGCTCGCCGAGCTCGTTCCAACAAGTAGTCAAAAGCTATATTTTGGACGCAAAAATTAAAAAAAATAGTTATTCAAGAATTTTGTTTACAAGTGTCGTCTGCCTTTCGTGTTAGGAAAAGAGTTAACTCGTACAAACCTGAGAAACAAGAGTGAATCTATTGAACATCCCACACTGGTCCAGTCACATGGCCGGTAGGTGTTTCTAGTCGAGTGTCGTCTGCTTATTCAGAACAAAAGCCACGGTTCAAATTTTAAGACCCTACTCACTATTATCCGAACCGGCAGTGCCAAAGCACCCTCTGTATTGCATTACAAATGATTCGACTTCAGATTGCTATTGTGTTAACACACTGGAGTTTATTTAAAAGCTTTCGTGTCCATTTTCTCCTATTTTGTGGATGCAGTGCTTTCAGAAAGAGAGAGAGAGAGAGAGAGAGAGAGAGAGAGAGAGAGAGAGAGAATTTTTTTTTTATTGTCAAATACAGTTCAACATGAAAATAGTTGTACAATAATCACCAAGAATGAGCATCTTACCTTTTTGGTTAGAGCATTGGGCTTTAAACCTAAAGGCCGATGGGTCGATATTGACCCACACCATTTGTGCCGCGCCCTTAAGCAAGACACATACTCCCGATTGCCCACCAAAGAGGAAAATATCAGATAAATTCCCATAACCTCTTTCATCTACAGTACGTGGAGAGTGGATTGTAACTAAATCACCCGCGGAGTGGAGTTATCACCCAAGCTATAACTTTCAAATTTTGTATATATCGGCAAAAAACACAAGCAATGTTTCAGCCAATGGACCTCCGGGTTTAACCCGGAGGTCCATTGGCTGAAACTTTGCTGGTGCTGGTTATGCTTTGCAACAAATTTGTAGTTATTGCTCGGTGGAATCTCCACTTTGCGGGTGATTTAGTGATAATACACTCTCCACGTACTGTAGTACAGTATTTATGATTTCTATGTTCCATGTTTATTTCAATCGCGTTGGACCCCAAAGTAAATGAGTTGGAAGTTTGCTCGTCATTCTTTATTTCCCAAATAGGGAGCGCGGTGGCTCAGTAGGTAGAGGTGCAGGCTGCAAGCCGAGAGGTCCTCGGTTCGAATCCCACCTGCGGCAACCGCGTTGTGTCCTTGGGCAAGACACTTCATCTCCATTGCCCGCGTGGGGGCACGATGACGCCGTGTACTAAGGCGTACTGCACGTCGATGGTACGCATGTCTTCAACCAATCTAACCCTGCCTGTGCTGCAGTGCGGAGTTACGATGTTAGGGAGCTGGCAGCTGCTCGTCATTGCTCGGTGGTTCTCTCCGGGTACTCCGGCTTCCTCCACCCGTAAAACTGTCACGGTCATGATTAGCCATTGTGCATAAATATGTGACCTTAAACATCAATAAATAAATAAATAAATATTTCCCAAATATTGTAAATATCTTTTTCATATAATCATCATCAAATAGCTCCTTACGGAAAATATCGTTCACAACACGTCTAATATGGGAATGTCGTCAGACGTCAGCATCGACGTCGTAACGCTGGTTTCGGGGGCAATTGAATTAATATCTTATTTTTCATTCCCTGTATTTTCAAATACAAATAGCAGACGACATTTGCAGAAAACATTGCCTTAATAACTAATTTTTAAAAAATTTTGTCTCGAAAACATAGATTATGACCCCTCATTGGAACGGACTCGACGAGCTCATTCGAGTGAGGATCATAAGAAATGTTTTTGAGGCAAACATTTATAATAAATAAAATTTGGATGGCGATTTGTGAGAACAGCCTTCGTCGTTACGGTGACAAAACGTTTAAATTACACATTATGTGATAAAAGGAAACACAAATTTGTCACAATAGCAGCGGGCGACATTTGCAGAAACATTTCCCGAATAACTACATATTTTTCATTTTTGTTTCAAAAACATGGCTTTGGACACCTCGTTGGAACGATCTGGACGAGCCTGCTCCACTGAGGGTCATAAGCTATGTTTTGGGGAAACAAATAATAAAACTTGGCTGGCGATTTTTATGAACAGCGCCGGCCCCATTTAGTCATTCACGTTAGCTAAAATGTTAATTCATACATTACGTGTTAACCCTTTACCTAACGTAACGGCCAAAACCGCCAGCGCTATTCTCAAAAATCGCCAATTAATTTTCATTATTTTTTTCATTCTTTGTCTCAAAAACATAGGTTACGACCCCTCGTTGGAACGAGCTCGTCGAGCTCGTTCCAACGAGGGGTCATAACCTATGTTTTTGAGACAAAAAATGAAAAATATTAGTTATTCAAGAATTATTTTTGCAATTGTCGTCTGCTTTTCATGTTAGGTAAAGGCTTAAAGTGAATCCCAAATCCCGTTCACTAAAATCTATCTGGGCCGAGGTAAACCTCGCGAATAATACCTATGCCTTTTCAGAGAGATTTTGGAAAATATATGTCAACTGTTACTATGTTTTCTGGTAAAGCAGGATGCGCTGAAAACACAATCATAACGTCAATTTTGCGCATGCAGTTGAGAATGCCAAATGGATCACCTTAACCGACCCTGTTTTATCGTAATCTTACAAGATCCAGGTACTTTATTTATATACACCGTGATATCGAATTTACATAATTCACTTCACAAGTTACACAAGAATACTGCAGAGCTACCTGGGTAGCTTAAATGAAGACTCCATCAAGTTCGTACAATTGTCACCCAACTGTGTCGCAAACATCATTAAAATTGTTTGTTTTCATTGTTAAATGGCTTCAGAATGGAACATGGGTTGATGGCAAGTTCTACAATGTGACATTATAATTTCCTGGTTCTGCCGACATTAATGCTTCTAAAAATATTGAACCTGCATGTCTCTGAATATTTTAAATACGATAAACCGTAAGAGTATTCTCAAGGGAATTAGAAAATGGTGTGGGTTTCGCTTCTGGCTGTGATGTCAATTGTGGATATGCAGAGCATGGCCAGTTTCTGACGCGTGCCATTCTTTCTAGATTTTAATATTTGACGAAGAAGGAATCTGTTCAATATTTTCTAAAACATGTTTACACTTTGTTTGATGGACTGTGACCATCAGAATTTAAACTTTTATAGCCCGGAAGGCAAATAATTAAAAATGGAGAAAAATGTCACATCTGCAGTCGACGAGCAGACGACACAGTGAAACATAAACACCATGTATGATAAGTAATGATTTAATTCTACAGCCCTCTCGGGTTGTAGGATTAAATTATTGCTTGTCCTTGTTACATATCGAAAACAGATTTGATAAATTTAGGGTGAATAGTATTTTATAGGCTATATATAGAGATTATTACCATTATGTGGATGTACAAAACATGTATCCGAGTCGAGCTCCGGGTTCTAAGGGCAGATCACGACGAGTCGAAAACGAGTCGTGATCTATCCTTAGAACCCGGAGCGAGACTCGGATACATATTTTGTACATCCACATAATGGTAATAATCATTTTATCTTACAATATATTGGGGATAAGTCAAGAATGTAGACGAATATATAACGAACTATTTATTCGTACGGATGAACAGAAAGAAAAAAAATGGAACTCACGCGAAAGGAACGTGCTTGTATCCGACACTCTGATACAAACATCTGTATCAGGGGGTCGGATATACGACAGTTGCGGAGTTAATACAGACAAAATACATGTTGATTGTAAGATAATTTTCGTACACAAGGAATATTCGCTAAGTTCGATATTTGTGGTACAGCGATCTGCGTGACCAGAGAGGACCAAGAACTGGCTAAGGAAACATTTTGGAGGTGGCGGAAAAACCGTGTTGGACAAATCACAGAACATCGAAGACGATAAGAGGTGGCATGACATAGCTAAAACCACACAAAACACTATGGTACACTAAGCCTCTTGTTGAGACTTTAATTGATCGATTAACAAAGGTGAGATTGGGTCGAAAGAAAAAACCCTTCACATAAACAACGTGATGCTCAAGTGCCATAATTGAACAGAATCTGGTGTGCTGCAGATAGAAATATTTCACCAACTCTTCACTTTCTCCGGGTTCTGATAAGTTTCGGCGCATTATGGAACACCGAGATTCGTATGAAATCTTTCAGATGCAAATGGCCAGATACTGCAAGTCTCAATAGGAGGTGAAAATGGACAGCAAAGCCAAATTCGGATACAGGATAGCATAGCAGATGTAATAATGTGCCTTGAATATGATAAATTGTGATAATTTTCTAAATAAGTTATCCAAAAATGTGAAAACTAACATACATATAATAACCTGCGATAACTGTATTATACTTCCACAAATGTAATAAACCGCCAAACTCTGCTACCATTAATTCCATAAAAGTTTCTATTACCACTAATGCATTAACTTAACCCTTTACCTAACATGAAAAGCAGACGACACTTGCAAAAACAATTCTTGAATAACTTTTTTTTTTCATTTTTTGTCTCAAAAACATAGGTTATGACCCCTCATTGGAACGAGCTCGACGAGCTCGTTCCAATGAGGGGTCATAACCTATGTTTTTGAGACAAAAAAATGAAAAAATAATTAAAATTAATAGGCGATTTTTGAGAATAGCGCTGGCCGATTTTGGCCGTTACGTTGGTAAAGGGTTAACGAAACGGCCGCATCTGCCAGCAAAATTTACAAATTGAGTAGTTGAAAAAAAAATGTTTTGGAAAACATTAAAAAAAAACCATATAATTTTACTCCCTCCCCATTGGAAGAAGCTCGTCGAGGTCGTCCAAATGAGGCGTCACATGATATGGTTTTGTTGATTTTTAGCTCATCTTGACAAAGTCAAGCTAAGCTAATCTCATCGCTCTCCGTCCGGCGTCCGGCGACCGGCATCCGTCGTCCGTCAACACCATGTTTTGGTCTTCTCCTCCAAAGCCACTGGGCCAATTCAAGCGAAAGTTTGTGTGAGTGATGATCCCAAAGGAGCATTTCATTTTTGTTCAAATCAACATGCCCAGCCCTATAGGGAGGGAGTGGGGGAAAATGCTCCAAAATATTTTTAAAATCTTCTTCTCAAGAACCAGGATGTACAATGACTTGATATTTGCTATGCAGCTTTCATATGAGGTGTAGAATCAAGATTGTTCAAACGAAGTTCGTGAAGTAATATTTGGCTTTGTAATAGAAGGGGTAAGATTTTTGGCCCCGCCCAAAATTTCTATTTTCTGAACCGATGGTCCGATATGAACCAAATTTGGTTTGTGATATTATTGGGTCAAAAGTACTTGACCTATGCAAAAAAAAAAAAAAAAAAAAAAATCCCGCATCCCCATGGGAACCTTGGGAGCTAAAAATAGAAATATTTTCAAACGCCCATATTTCCCAAACCACGCGGAACAGAGAGCTGTTATTTGGTTGGAAGTATCCTTTGGTCCCAGTAGAATTGAATGGCAAAAAAAAAATTGCCATCGGTTATGTTAGGGTCTTCTGTAATAGGCATCGAAAAAATGCTGAGTCAGCAAATTTGCAAAAATTTAAAAAAAATCTTTTCCCCAGAACCAATCATCAGAATCTTTTGATATTTGGTATACAGCATTCATAGGGGGGGGGGGGGGGGGGGGGGGGGTGGGGGATGTCAGATAAAAGTTTGTTGAAATAAAGCTCATTGGTTTATATTTGGGCTCTCTACATGAGCCCAAAGTTTTAACATAGGGT
Source organism: Pictodentalium vernedei (assembly GCA_031216915.1). NCBI lineage: Eukaryota > Metazoa > Mollusca > Scaphopoda > Dentaliida > Dentaliidae > Pictodentalium > Pictodentalium vernedei. The sequence goes on from CM062297.1 coordinate 816,324,967, forward strand.
AATATGGGGAATATTCTTTAAAAATCTTCTTCTTCAGAACCACCAGTCAGAATCTTTTAATGTTTGGTACACATCATTGTTATGAGGATCAGATTCAAGATTGTTCAAACCAAGTCCCTAGGTTAATATTTGGGTTTCCTAAGCCCAAATTTTATCTTTGTTCAATATGGAGGGTAATTTAAAAAAATCTTCTTCACATCCACCAGTCAGAATGCTTTCATATATGGTATGAAACATCTCTAAGGGGGTCAGATTCAAGTTTGTTCAAATCAGATCCCTAGGTATATATTTGGGCTCACTATTGAGTACCTCTAGAGGTGTGTAACTAAGATTAATCCACATATGTTGTATCAAGGGGCTTCAAAGGGGAGCTCTACATTTGACTTTATGATCAACTGAAGAAAAGGCATGATGCCCAGATTATTTTTGTCACTCCTGAGGGACTCAAGGATTGACAGTGTAGCCTATGGAGATGGCATGCTTAACGTAGACTCATTCTTGGACTCTGTTTAAATTGTGCTCTGTTCAAGATGAGCGCTTCAGGCCCCGTGGGGCCTCTTGTTTTAAAAATGTTATAAAATGTTTTAAATGTTTAAATGTTAAAAAAGTAATATTTAAAATAATAAATTTTGATATCGTCCTCTTTGGGCAAAGGGTTAAACGTAGCCATATATGAAAACTTACCACAAATATAAAAATGGCGATAAATTATTAAACTGCCACAATTCGTCCCCTGAGTTCCATTGTGTTCCATGTGCCAGTGTAGGCACACAGAACACATTGGAACTCAATGGACGACATATGCATCAAACTGACAAAAATGTAAAAAACGGGCATAAACGTTATATAATGCAAGAATATAACGAACTGATTGCTGTGAATGAAATGAATGCACGACTTTCCACAAATGTAAAAGGAAGTGGTCATAAATGCAATATATGTTCAAAATTTACACTGAAAACTTTTGGACAGTCAAAATGGTTAACTTTGGTTAATACGAGACTCATGCCATCGCAGAAGGATAGAACTGGGTGCCATCATGCCATGTTGACGAACGCATTCACACATCGTGACGCCCTGTGCACATATCGTACCTCACACATGTATCTGAGAGTTTCATTGGCATAAAATGTAACATGCAAGCTGACTACAGACTATATGCGGTCGTCAAAAACTTTTAAAGGCCAACAGTCAAGAAAGATCTGTCGTTTGTTGTTTAGTACTCTTCAAAATGTCAACAGGCGATAACAACTTCACCTTAAACAAGTAAGAGTCCAATCATTTATTATGTGCCGACGTACCCACAAGAAGAAATTTATAACCACAGCAACAAACTCTTATCCATACATAATCGTTCTGTACACCTTAAAAGACATGGATCCTAAAAATCATTCAATATACATTTGGTCACGAGTTGCTCTCCGGAAATATTATTTTATTACCAGATCTGGTACGAATACGGCAGCAGACGTCCAGAAACCATTGATGTCTGCTGTCAACCCTGTGAGTTGATTGCATGCATTTTCGTGTTCTGTACATGACAGCCCTCATTTGAATGTATTATTTGTGAAAAAAAAATTTAATTCGAATTTCTGGAATATCACAAGTGGTAATTTCAAAGTAAACAAATCTTCCTTACTTATAGAGCTCCTAAAAGAAAATAATGCAGCTAAGCGGGAGATTTTGTATTCATTTCAGATGTGCAATAATAATTTAAATGCTACAGACCTATTGGGCTGTCAAATTAAATCATTGCGAATTGTCCTTACCAATTGTTGTGTATTGTGTCGGCTTATCACCAAACGCTACTCTTACCATTACATAAGAATTTATTTATGTATATAAGAATTGAAATGAATTATCTGCCGCTTTATGGGAGTTTGAATGTGGAATGGACGTGTGTTAAGTTGTATGAATTGCACATCATACAAAACACCAGACGTCTACAGTACAGCCGCCGTGGACTGGTCACTTTCCACATGTCGACAATATTTCCACGTACGCAATATATTACATTCCAAACACTAATTATAGGAATAATCATCAGAAATGTAATTAATGAAGCACCGGGTACAACCCGGTGCTTCATTAATTAAAATTTTGTTGATGACGATTTTTATTACTTGGTAAACGCATAAACATCACTGCCCACGTGTGGATTACGATCAATCCACGGCGCATGTACGGTATTTCACAGTCATACACCAATAAAGCGGCATTTTAATCATTTCAATTGTTATAATTTAATTCTGGGCGTTTGCTTGTATTATAATGTACGCTAACGCGGCCGATCTCTCCGTCATTTATATCATTGTACTCGTATCAACTTTTATTCACACGACAGTTTAAACATTTTCAACATCGGCGATCTCGTATATGGAGAGAAAAACTTGTGTCAGCACTCAGTCTCCAATGCTGAAGAGAAACTGAACAAATCACGTGAATACTTACTAACAGATCATCTGCACCAATTACTGTTTAATAGATCCGTTGGACACCCCATAATTTGAAAAAGGGCGGGACAAAGTAGAATATTCATACAATATGAAACTAACCATCGAGTTATGAAAAACTCATCTCTACCAATCATATGTGAAGAAATCGGATATCATTATAAAAATAAATTATAACATTTTGAAAGGGTTAAGTTTTGGGGTCTTTTGACTGAACGCCTCCATATACAAACATAATGAAAGTATGGAAACTACAAGGTTGCTACACTGTCTGTTAGAATCTTTATTTATTAATTTATTTATTGAAATTTGACAAAACTATCAACTGATACTTATAATATTAGACAATTGTGGAGGAAGCTGCGATACTCCGAAGACCCACGGAGAAGAAAAGTCACAGTCAGGTTTTTCAACAACAAGTAACAACAAGTAAATAGGCTTGTGTGTCGACTGCCGAGCCAGGGAATAAGGCATACCACCTCTTCAGAGGGTTTATGGAATTCTTCAGCTCGTTTACTAGGGCTGCACGGTATTTCGATAAACCGATATATACCGGTATTGAAAGCAATATCGATTGAATACCGGTGTAATTACAAAAATATCGGTTTATCGTCATTATTTATTTACCCACAATTTAATTTCCAAGATGTCTTGAGTTTTGTTTAACTGTAGCTCAGAATGAATAATTTTTCGAACCGCATCATCAAGGCATCAAGGCATGCTGATTCGTTCCGATTGTGATGCCTCAAGTGTCGATTGTGGTACTTATGTTCAGATATCTGAACAGTTTTTCGATATACCGGTATACCGCGGTATTTTTTTGAATACCGATACCAGTATTCTGTTTTGAATATCGTGCAGCTCTATCGTTTACACCTGGAAAATATTGAACATAAAAAACAAATTAGACTTCAGGCAGACGAACCTCGACTAAAACAAATGCAAAAGTCATGAGTTTTTCTCACCACATAAGTCATCAATATTACAGCATCTGCTGCAAGGCAAAATGGGATGTATCACCCATCGCCTAAGGTATATAACACACATGTTGCTAATGATAATCAATAATAATAATTTTACAACCTAAAATCCGCACATGGGTGCTCTTTAGCTGTACAAGATAGGAAAAATGACTTATGGAAAAATGAAAGAAAAAAAATGTTATTCTAAATCTCTTGTTTGGGATGTGGCTAGATGGTTTCAGCTGGGGGTGTGCCACCGGTGTTAATTCCAGCTGTGAGTAGTTTCGATAGGTGGTTGCACTGCAGCGTTGGGTGATATCTTTTAACCCTTTAACCAACGAATCGCCCGCATCCTCCCGCGTAATATGCAAATACAGCTGCTGAAAAAATATTATTTTTTGAAAAATTTCAACAAAACCATATCATGTGATCCCTCTTTGGAACGAGCTCGTTCCAAAGAGGGGTCACATGATATGGTTTTGTTGAAATTTTTAAAAAAAATTTAAAAAATGATATTTAAAATAATGAATTTTGAAATCGTCTGCTTTGGGTAAGGGGTTAAAGTGATTATTTATATATATATATATATACACATGCTTATGAACCCTTCTGAAAATTTTCACTAGTCCTGAAACGGACAAAGCATCATTTATAATGTGTCTGGGATAGAAAATTTACCGGATTGATGTCAGAGTCGAAATTTTGAGGCCAATGTCAATTTTTAGAACAGGAAATTTGAAACTCAAGTTTTCAGTTGGAAATAAAAGATCAAAATTTCTCATCATTAAGTTGGAATTTTAATATTTTTCATGAACAATGTTAATTTATTGAATTTCCAACTATTTGATTTTTGACCTCGGAATTTCCAACTATTGAAAAAAATACTCCTAGCTGGGGGTAAGGAGTGAGAACCCCCCCCCCCCCCCCCCCACACACACATATACACACCACCCCTGTCGCCACATCCCTGTCTCTTGTGAGTCGGTCGTGGCCGGGTATAGCAATGTGCAACACCCAACATAATCATTGATGTTGGTTGTTTGTCGTTCCATTGTTGAACCGCTCATTAACCCTTTACCTAACATGAAAAGCAGACGACACATGCAAAAAAAAAATTTCGAATAACTCATTTTTTCCATTTTTTGTCTCAAAAACATAGGTTATGACCCCTCATTGGAACGAGCTCAACGAGCTCGTTCCAATGAGGGGTCATAACCTATGTTTTTGAGACAAAAAATGAAAAAAATAATGAAAATTAATTGGCAATTTTTGAGAATAGCGCTGGCCGGTTTTGGCCGTTACCTTGGGTAAAGGGTTAAACCCTGATGGTTTATTCCATGCCAGTTCAGGGTCATTAACTGGTAGAGTCTATTTTCATTACCAGAGGAAGATCAATCAAGAGTGAGGCTGCAGGTTTGAAAATCTTAATTGGTCTAAAACACAAGTTTACTTAGTAACTACCTACTTTATGAATTTAGGTCGTATCACGATCCAGGATCGGAAATGCGTCCTTTCGGGCTCAACGAATTAAGAAAGATATTGACGTTTCTACATTAAAAGTGAATGATCCAAGAATGTTTATTAATTGTTCACGGACTGTCGGGTTGACTACTTGGTGTTCATTGATTGGCAAATTTGCTTGTTGTTATGAAATTTTTATTTGACAGGCGGGTTGGAATATGAATGGATGGCCAATTGACAAAATTATGCTTGCAAGTGTAAATCGCGAAGGTAATACACGCAATCTGTCGGAAACCGGGCTTTGTCGTTGCTGGAGGAAACAGACTCACGCCGCGTATTCAGCCAAAACTCAAGGGGTGTCGCCTGAACCCATGCGTCAACGTATGTCTCACCGTGACGAACCCATCCGTTTCACTTTTGTTGGGGTGTTTTATCTTGAAGGGTTCAGTGACTTTTCGTCAAAAAGCATAAATCAACAGGGGTTCACCAAAAACAACAATTTTAATACAAAAATATATAAAAATCAATATGTAATTTGTAACCTACATTAAACCCTGAATCGGAAAACAAAACGTCAATCATGCCCTACCCACACAGTTTTTGAGTCACTTGCGGGCCCACATTCTCTGTTGTCGCTGTTTTATCTACTTCTCGCTGGTGTTTGTTCTTTGGTCGCCTCTTCACTTCACGCTTTCACTGCCGTCGCACAGCCACTAACGTATTGTCACATCACTGCCTCCTTTGCCATTGTACCATTGCTGTCGCACGGCCACTAACGTATTGTCACTTTACTGAACGCTTTTCACTGGGGTTAACTCTCTTCTACGTTTATCTCAGAATAATGTCCATACATGCAAGCCTACTCCGCCTACGTATGTCTTGCCTTCTGCAACAGGTATGCCGTCTTCCTAAATACTAATAGCACGCACTTTCTATTTCTGATCCTTCACTCAGATATGGCCACCGACATGGCCTGCGACTGCTCCTATTCTAAATATGATGAGCTCTGTGGCTCCCCTACATCACAACCTGTCTATACTTTCGCACCGATGCGGCACCTCCTCAACCTATAGCATGGGGCGACCCCAGCTCCTACGATCCACAGCCTTACCCGTCTTCAGACTGGAATGAAATTTTAGAGAAATCACCAGATTTTTATTTCGACAGCCAGAACATCAATTTCCAGTTTAATTGCTTCTCCTGAATTAGGCCGCTTAGATCTATCTTAATTTAATATTCGCTCAATATTCGCTTCAAAGTTCCTTTGAAAGACTCGCATTTTGGTATATCCTGACATTCGGTGACAGGCCAGATGCGTAATATGTGTGTGTGTCCATAACATGTGCGATGTACTGTTTTACAACAATTACCTATTAACTGGCCATAATTACACAGATAATGACTTCAGGAGAACACTGGTCTCGCTTACTTCTTTAATCAGTTATCAGATAGCCCCCAAATGGGTTCACCAGACCCGCGATAATGGAAATAAAATTCCTTGCTTAATTAGCAGCGATTGAATTATTGCTGGTCTGTTTAAGTGACAAGTCGGTTTTCGGGGTCCGGCATATACCTATCTTTACGCTTTATATTTAGCCCAGTGAGAAAGATTATCGAAAATATATACACTTTTAAACAAAAAATCGCAACTTGACGCTATCACCTTAGATTAAACAATATTTATTTCCAAACGAACAATAAGAAATACAAACAATCAAGCCAGTATTGTGTACATAAGTATGGAAATAGATCCAGCAGGAAGGTAGAAAGCTTATGCAAGTCTGTCTCCATATGAGAGTATTAATGTAATGATATCAGCAGTGCAGGAGATTTTTATTATTTCCATGGACTAATAAATATAGTTGAGTGCATGAGAAGGATAGTGGGAATAGAAGGTGCAAAAGGAATTCAGGGGCTCAATAGTGGAGGCAAGAGGGGAGAGACCCAAGGGTGTCAGTAGTGCCGATCACTTAGATGATTGAGTGGTGTACATCGGTATCCGCGAGTATTGAATCAGTGGTGCTGGGTTGATCAGTCGAAACGTTTGGATAAAAGAATAAATTCATTAACTTTCTTGAAAATGGATTTGTTTATTTCAGGACAATAGTGTTCACTACCGTATAAGGTGTCAGTAGTAATATGGTGCTTGATGCTACTTAATGTTTGTATTCGTATCTGTGCGTATCTATAGCAATGGAAACGGTAGTGATCCACAGTTTCACGTTCGCCACAGTTGCATAAGAATGAATTTACGACGAAGTTATTAAATAGATCATTTTTCAGACCACTGCAGCTGAGTCGCAGTCGACAATGTAGGACTTGAGCTCGGCGTGACCTATGCCCGTGAAAGTAGGATGGGACAGTGCGTCTTTTCCTATTAAGATATGATTTGAAGTTAGGCAGCGAGTCATTTTTTCTTACTTCGAGGGGTAGGTCGTTCCATAATCGGGTGGTGGTAGGTAGGAAGGAGGTCTGATGCAGGTGCGTTCGGCAAAGTGGAGTTCTTAGATTGTTAGTATGCCGAAGGTTATAGCCTTGAGAGCCCGAGCTGACAGGAGGAATCATGTTAGACGAATAAACAGGAACAAATTCATGGGCCATTTTGAAATATTGTATAAGATTGTGGTTCTTCCTTCTAGTCTCAAGTTCTTCCCAGTTTCGATATATAACTGAGTTCTGCTTGAGCTTTTCGTACCCCCTGATACTTGACGTGCCGCTTCAACTTGGATTTTTTCCAGTTCGTCGGCTTCGGTCGCTGTACATTTGTCCCAAACAGTATCAGCATATTCAAGCACTGGACGAACGGACATATAATAGGTTGTTCCGAGAATTTTACGGTCGAATCGATACTTGAAACGCCTCAGGATATTAAGACGTTTCCAGGCCTTGGCTCTAATTATGGTGAAGTGGGCAGACCATGTTCCTATGTTGTTGTGCGTTAGGCCGAGGTGTTTGTGTTGAGAGACTTCGTTGATGTCTGTTGAGAACATTTTTTAAGGGTGGGTGTGTTGGTGCGCTATTTTTGCTAGTGATTAGTAATGTTTCGTTTTTTTAGGTTAAAGTTAACAAGCCATTTGGTGGCCCATGTCTCAATTCGTTTAATGTCGTTGCTTAATATTTCAGCGGCAGTGTTTGGGTCCTCAACAACTAGATATAACGAGGTATCGTCTGCAAACAATCGTATACTTCTGGTAATGTCGTCAACAATGTCGTTAATATAGATAAGAAAAAGTAAGGGGCCGAGGATCGAGCCCTGGGGAACTCCAGCCTTGACTGATGCCCAAGAAGATGTCACGGGGTTGAGTACTACGCATTGCTGTCTGTCCCTCAAGTAAGATTCAAACCATTTCAGAAGAGGGTCTGCTATTCCAATGGCTTTGAGTTTGTGTAACAGGCCTTTATGCCAAACCTTGTCGAAAGCTTTACTCACATCACATAATACAACCCTTATTTCCTTACCATCATCAAGTGCTGAGCTGAATGCATTATAGAAGTCAGTTAATTGCAGAACGGTCGAGTCAGAAGGTAGGTAACCGGACTGGAGAGGTGTGAGCAGCATATTAGTTTTTAAAAATGAATGGTCTTTATCAAAACACATTTCTCAAACATTTTGCCCAGCCAACTGAGTAGGGTGATCGGTCTGTAGTTCTGTAGCTTACAACTGTCTCCTTGCTTCAAGATAGGAGTCACATTGCCTTATTTCCATTGATCCGGGAAACTCGAACCCTTTAACATAATATTGAATAATTTACTCAAGGGTTAGAAAGACTTCAAGCGCATTTTTTAACAGGTGGGGACTAACCTTATCAGGACCGCTGGCTTTAGATACATTGACGGAGTTCAGAGCTTTCAGCACATCGTCGGGAGTTAGTGTGATATCTGTGAGTGTAGGTCGATCGGGACTGGTGTGGGGCTCGGGAAGTGTATGATTTGAATCTTCAACCGAGGATATGCTGCAGAAGTAGTTATTAAAAGCTTCTGCTTTTTCCAAGTTGGAGGTAATTATTTTATTATCTACATCCAACACTGTAATGGCTGTTCCTTTGGTTCAGATTAGGCGATTAAATGTTTTCCACCAGTTGAAGTCACGGGCGTTGGCGGAGTTCAGTTTGGAGTCCATTTTAGAATAATAGTTAGCTTTCGCTTTACGAATGTCGGAAATAGTCTGATTTCGTTTCTGGCGGTATTTCTACCATGTCTGTGGAGTGTTGTGTTTTTTAGCGCTGCGATAAAGGCGCTGACGTTGACGTATCAGTTTTCTAATGTTGTTGTGCTTCCATGGAGGTTGTTGGGCTCTGCGCGAGATCATCTTATTTGGAATATATTTAGCCGCATTGGTAAGTACTATACTTGTGAGCTTATCAACGGTATTGGAATGTAAAATATTAAGTACTGCATCTTCCTAGTCCATATTATCAAATTCATTGTTAAGGCCGACGTAGTCGCCTCTATCGTAGGACCAGATATGGCGCTTAAGGACTTTAGCTTTTGTTTGGGGATTTTCAGGACCAAAATTATTGGGCAGCGGTATCGTATAAGCTCTGGGAAGAATGGATCAATAACGTCTGTTTTAGAGATATATGGAAGTAGTTGATCATTAATTAAGAAAATGTCTATAAGAGAGCTGGATGTTTCTGTAAAGTGCGTTGGTTCACTTACAGTTTAAATGAGATTATACTCTGCAAGGAGGTGCTGTAGTGCTCCACGCATTGTCCCAAGTTGGTTGTCGTTAAAGTCACCGGTTATAATAACCTTCAGAATATTTGAGTCTAGTGCTTTCTCGAATGCAGTTGAAATTAAGTTCGCTATCACCTTGAAACAATCTAGAGTACAACTCTGATTGCGACTATGTCTCTCATTAACAGTCGGTTTGTCTGACGTCAAATGACGTGCTTCATGAAGTGACAAGTCCGATGATACAAAAACACTGCCTACAGTACATAATTTCAAGACGAGTGGACGTAGAAGCTGTGGTATTCATTACACGCTCAACTATAGATAACAGAATACATCACGGGAAAGTAATAATCGTACTTCCCAGAAAGAAGATGTTTATTTATTTATTTATTGGGGTTCAACGTAAAACTGTCCGACACGAGGTGACACTGGCTGTCGAATGTGTCGGGAGGAAGCCGGATTACCCGGAGAAAACCACCAAGCAACGGCGATCAACTATCAGACTCACCAAAATACCAACTCCTCACAAACAAGGTTAGCATTGGTTGAAGACAAGTTCACCATCGATGTGCGGTTCGCCTTACTACACAGCGACACCGTGCCCCACCGCACAATGAAGATATAGAAATTTTCATTTTCAGTGTATCAAGAACGTTACGAAATCACTTCCGTGTATTTATGCTATTGTTGTTTATAAATATGATGTATGTTAGCAGTTTTTATTATAGTTATATTAAATCTATTACATGTTAATATTGTATACATTTATGAGATGTGCCAACGGAAGGATATGGGAATTATATTTTATCACGGCAGAAAAAAATAAATGCGGAATGGGCTGCAATCAGCTGTGGGCCTTCGTGCTTCCATTTGAAGCATCATAAAAGGGAATGCCACCACAATATTACTAAAAACTACCAACTTCTTCTGAAACGCGTAGAATAAAAAGAAAATCTAGTGTTTTTAAGTTTTCGTCGCATATGCCTTTAGGTATCGCGGCAGTAAATATTTGAATTATAGTTATTCGCCCTCGGATATGATGCAATCTCTAAAAATAAGTAGCCTTGGGAAAATAAATTGTTTCAATAAACATTTGAAACATTCTAAAGACATCTTGCATTATTGTTGAATATTCCAGATAAATAAAGAGGGTCATTTGATGACTTTTGGACCTAAAAACTACAATTGACTTTTGGTGTGGTTTTGTTGGGAATATCATGAAAAATACGTGCACCTGACCGATACTTCCCTTCCTGGCAGCTTTGCTCTCTAATTTGTTGCATGACCCCCCTGTTTTCAAATGAGAAAAACTTGTCTGAAGATGTCTGAATGCAAAAAAAAAATTAAAATGATGCAATCATAAGTTTTTCCATTTGAACGTTATAATGGAAAATATTTAGCGCTGTGATACAGTACAGTCACCGTGGACTGGTCGTAATCCACGCGCGGGCATTGATGTCCACGCATGCGTTTACCAGGTGATAAAAATCATCATCAGCAAAATTTTAATTAATGAAGCACCGGGTTGTACCCGGTGCTTCATTAATTAAATGTTTGATGATTATTCCTATAATTAGTGTTTGCAATCTAATATTATTGCGCCCGTGGATATCCTGCAAAGTGACCAATCCACGGCCGCCGTTCTGTACCTTTATGGTGCATGCGATGTTGCACATAAGCACATCTCTACACATCCGCGTGTATCCGTGTGCTGGATATGTTGTGTTTACTTTGCTAAACATAACATACGCGTATCAACAGTCTCTAATATGTAAAAAGCATTAGCATGCACTAGGTCACGGAACTGTATATGCAGATACCGGTTAGATGAATGGAATACTTTATTGAACCAACTGAGACCTGATCTAATGATGAGGGCGAGACAGGGTCTATAAGTTATGAGAGGAAGGTAGTGGAAGCTGATCAAAATACAGATAGCTGTGACCGCGGGCAAGTCAATAGCAGTGGTCTATGAGGTGTGAAGGCCGTGGGGTAGGTTGAGGGTGGGTTAGGATCAATGAAGCTATAAGGTGATACAGAAGTCTATATTCGTGTGTTAACATGTGCTGCATGTGTATTGCGCATATGACACTTGCTCACAGGCTCACATTGGCAAATATGATATGTGCGAAATGTGCTACATGTGTTGCGCACACATTGTTCACTAGAACACCTTATGGATGTCTCTGTGGAGGCTATGAGGTGGTTAGTAACTATCAATAGGGCTGTCACGATTAATCCATTGTCGATCGGTCACGCCGAAATCGATTAGTATTTTTCGTTGTCGACGAATCGCTAAATTTTAACCCGTTTTAGACGTTTAATAATTAAAAAAATTGGATGAAAAAACTATTGTTGCTAAAGGTAAAAGATCAGGAACGTCGACGTTAAACCTCAAGAAGCCGTTAGAAGCATTTGTCTTTCAGATACATCAAAGCTTTGATGTTCTGAACTTTTGAACCGTCAGTGTAATAATCAAGACCGGTCGGTAGTTGCGAACTTGCGAAGTTCGCAACTGGCGACCGGTCTTGATTATTACACTGACGGTTCAAAAGTTCAGAACATCAAAGGTTTGAATGTACCTAAAAGAGGATCGTCTTCGTTGTTTACTCGGGGTAGGTCAACTGACTTGAACTTCATGTTTAACGACTTCAAAGAGAGGGAGAGGGTCATCTGGGTACGATTAATCGATTATTATCAATTATTTGCGACGATAAATCGATTCCGAAATTAAAAAATTGTGACAGCCCTAACTATCAACGATATCAACGATACCATGAAGATTGAGCAAGAGACTAGAAACCGCATAGAAATATGAGCAGTGTGGGAGTTAGGAACAATAAATGTTTGGGTGGTTCAGGAGCCAATACCGAGACCATTCGAAGAGTCGTACGAGAAATCACTCTTTCGAGTGATTGCTCGATAGCTCATTTGCTCGATAAATTCTGGTAGTCAAAGAAAAGCATATTCCAGTCACTGTTCAACTGACTATTGGACTCATTTGTGGGATATATAAATGAAATGGGCTGGTTTATAGGCCTATATCCAGATGAATGGACGAATAACTAGAAGAAGATGGAAATGTTTGGATGAGAGCAGTGGGAACAGCCCAGAAAAGCTGAGCATAGTAGCAAAACACAGACCCTTATCAAAGTTTGTGGTTGTTTTTTTTTAGGAGCACACCCCAGACTAATTGGAGACTCCTTTTGAAAGCACCCTGACCCTATATCACTAAGCTATCACGGTAGGAATATTCACTTACAATTGAACATACCCATCGAACACACCTCATCCTAGCTCTTACAAGGAATACAAACCACGTGGCACCATAGAAACAATAAGGCGACCCCGGCGAATGAAACGGACGACGGAAACACGTTGTCCTAACAAGTGGCATGTGTACTACAACTACTCATCACCATGGCAACATTGCTGCCAATACGAGCCATCACGACAACACACGTGACACCCACAATGCAACGCTACATGACGTCACTTCCTCCTACTACCCCCGGCAAATGAGGCATAATTTTAACATGGCATACAGCTAATGTATACAATTGTTAATGTGCCTGTGGCCATGGCCAGTATGAACAAACCGCAAAATTTTAAAGGCATTTGTCGTTTCCTGGATGGAAAGTCTCCTCCTTGCATTGGTTATTTTTCCCAGATTTTAATAAGTTTTTCTCCATGTGTACAAGATGACTATCCGTTCCCAGCAAAGCCCATGTCCGTGTGAATAGAATTGTTATAAGTAAATCGTTCGTTGCTAGATACAAGCTCTCGCTTTTTAAATTTACAAACCACTTGTTTTGTTAACATAGACAAAACGAACTTTTCAAATGGAAAATTAAATCAACGCTAATGGAATGCTTAATGGAACAATATTGGAAATGGTTCTCTGAATTATTCACATGCGTGCGACAACTTTCTGCATAACTCGGCGACATAAGATACTTTTCTATGATTAGATTTTTAAAAAAGTTGGAGATTTAAATGCATTCTCAGCATTCCACATTTGTAGTCTGTTCTTCGTATCCATATTTCAGACTGCGTAGTATCACTGAGTACAATTAGAGCCCCGCAAAGCTTCGAAATTGGAGTCGGTTGATTTTGAAATTTTTGATTGGTGAGATGTTCTCAAAATCCCAACAAGTGTCTTCTCTTGAACTCCGTCGAAGAAAATAGTTGGGAGGGGATGTTTCCCCAATCCCGCCGCCTCAGCTGTACCTCCGTTTAACCTCTGAACACTGGAAATTCAAGTATCAATGTTTTCCCACAACACAACTAAGAATTTAATCCTTTACCCAACGCAGACGATATAAAAAATTTATTATTTTAAATATTATTTTTTTAAATTTTTCAAAAAAATTCAACAAAACCATATCATGTGACCCCTCGTTGGAACGAGCTCGACGAGCTCGTTCCAACGAGGGATCACATGACATGGTTTTGTTGAATTTTTTTTAAATATAATATTTTTTCAACTGCTGAATTTGCATATTACGCGGGCGGATGCGGGCGATTCGTTGGGTAAAGGGTTAACAAATTCAGTCTTGTTAGACAAAGCTCAAGGAGCTCTGTCAAACAAGATTGTATTGGTTAAATTCCCAGTTCCATGATAGGGAAAAACTTGCAGATTGAAATTTTGGTTTTCTGACATCAGTGTTCAGCGGGAAAAAGACGAATGACGGATTACCTTATTTACTCCAAGAAATACTGTACATACCAAACACACTCATGTATACAGAGGTGAAATGGTTACTTATAATAAAAATGCACACGGACCAAGACATGGCCCATCTTTTTATAGCGCCCTTTTTTGAGATGAAATGCTAAGTTGTTGATCACGAAATTATCAACAGCTGCGGTTTCGGTGCAGTCGATCGGAAGCGGATTAGCTCAATCTCCTCGTCATTTTTTTCTTGACATTCTTTCTGAAGCGACATCCGGAGAAAACATTCAAAGAAGACGTTTTGTGAAAAGGTTACGTCATTGTGGTTAGTATTCTATGGCTGACATTGTCAAGAACAGAGCAACGAAGCTCAAAATTAGGGAAAGTCAAAACCATCTGCCAGACTGGCGGAAATAAAAAGTCTCAGTTTTCTTTCCGCTTTATCTACAAATGAAATTATACTTTCGGTCTGGAAATTATCGGAGACATCTCGAGTTACATACTAAATCACCTGTGGCTGTTTTTTAACATTGTCGTAGTTTCATTCAGATTACCAAAGAGAAAACCTGTCAAAGCCAGAAATTGATTTCTTCGAAAATGATGAATTGATGAGCCTATACCAAACAAAACCTCCGTCATATAGACTGATCTGTTCGTTTCTTTATTGCGGTTTGACGAACGTTTCAGCTGCTAGTGTCATACAGTACAGTCGCTGTGGACTTGTTGTGGTAATCCACGCTTCGGCAGTGATGTCCACGCATGCGTTTACAAGGAAATAAAAATCATCATCAGCAAAATTTTAATTAATGAAGCACCGGGTGGTACCCGGTGCTTCATTAATTAAATTTTTGATGATTATTCCTATAATTAGTGTTTGGAATCAAAATTATTGCGACCGTGGAAATATTTCCCATCCGTGGAAAATGATCAGTCCACGGCGGCCGTATCCTGTCAGAATACCCAGAGATAACCACCAAGCAATGACAAGTAATTGTCTGACTTTCTGACTTCTACCCCGGCACAAGCAGGGATAGTATAGACTTGACGTACGCTTTTGTGCATAGCGCCACCGTGCTTCCATTCGAGAAGTCGGGAATACATGTCTTGCCTAAGGATACAACTCATATAACGCGGATCAGGAACGATCTTTCAACCTGAAGTCCAATGCGCTAACCATTGAGCCACAGCGGCCCTCCTTGGCTAAACTGGTGGTTGTTATAATGCTGTCACATCCTCTAAAATGGGAAACATGGGTATAAACGATTGACTAAACTTGATTTTATCTCCATATCCCAGTCACGATTAGCCATTGTTTAGAAAAATCTGACCTCAAACATCAATACATAATAAATAATAAATAGGCCATCTTCTTGTTGTTACATTACAATCCATCAAAAGTTAAATTTTCCACAACAAATTGTCCATCTTTTTTTCTCAGTTTTCTCCTTCAACAATCAACGTTCAATGTTCCCGATTGGAAGGACAAAGCACCGATCATTGAACAATTTGATAGTCCAAAACTCTGATGGCGTTAGGTCTTTCATTAACGTCAGTAGATGGTCCACAACCCTTGCCCCGACGCGTTGCTGGGGCGGATGACTTCCCTGGTGGTTCCACAGTATCAACTATTCCCGAACCCAACATTTCTCTATCATTCATTGCGACTACCTAAAAAGAGTTTGAAATGTTGTCTTGTTATGCACATTCCCATGATATCTCATTATAAACAAAAATGTTTTGTCAAAAGTGGCGACAGTTATTCCATGGTTCGACTAAAAATAATGACATCTTTAATTTTATCCTCATCAACACCCTACTCACCACAAGCAGTGTCGTAGCCTCGAGAGTGATTGGAAGCTGGCAGGTTCACCCCCCCCCCTTTCCGACCCAAACGTTTTCATGAATATATGTATTCTCACCCTGATAGTTCTCAGTTCATTTTGCTATAGCGAAACCTCCACCTTCTGGATATATAAATCCTTAACAAGAGCACCTCTGGGCGTGGCTAAATACGACCGTTGGCCATTTTGAATTGTACTACCCTCAAAATACAACCGGAGTATCGCCAGGCGTTGCTTAATACGCCCGTTAGCCATTTTGAATTGTACCAACTTTGGATGGGATCAAAATTATCCAAACTGGAGTTAGCGGTCGGAAACCAAAAATGTTAATAGACGGACGAATTCTAAGTCGAAAAAGGGCCGTAACTCATGCAAAAATAAATGGACGGAATCCATATTCGAACTTGTCCTGTATTACTATCTGAGTAATACACACGCCAACTTTGGTTGAGATAAAATAATTCAAACTGGAGTTATCGGTCAGAAACCCAAAATGTTAACGGACGGACAGACAGGCAGACAGGCGGACGGACAGACTGAACACATAATACGACCGCTTTTCAAATGGACGTGTAAAACGTACTCAGGGTGCAGCATTTAGCATTAAAAGTTAATTGTCTTCCCATGGGAAAGACCGTGGATCTTCAACAACTATTGTGGATAAACACTCTTAACCAGGGACATGGCTAACGGTTTCCAATTGGGTGTGTGTGGGGGGGGGGGGGGGGGGGTGTAGGATAGTGAATTTCCAACTAGGGCAGGGACCGGGACGGGGAACCCCCTCCAGGTCCCTCCCCTAGTTGGAAATTCACTGCTGAGAAACATTTTGAAAATGAAGCCATGAAAGGGGACATAAAATTGATTCTAGTGCCTGAAATGCCAACACATTTATGATAGAATTATGAGGTTATTATTATTTGGTATTATTCTGGGAACTGAATATGTGCTAAACAACTGCTCAAGCTTAGAACTTTGAACAATTAGACCTGTCCTAACATTAAATCAGATCTTATGCAGGAATGATCAATTTTCGATGTTTCATCATTTTGTAACTGTGAATGACGGAATTAACTCAAGCTAACGATTTTACATGACGTGATTTTCTTGAAGTGCATTTCGAGGATTGTTTTTTATTACGACAAGTAACGTGCTATAGAAATCTCGTACCGACTGACATCGTGCATACTTGTGAAGCTCGATATTGCGTACACTGTAGTTGTAAACAGTAACAGTTGGAATTTTTGCCGATTTGAAACCGAGTTGGGATTTGGGAAGTAAAGGAGACATCAGCATCACCAAAGAAGCTCTTAAATCCAGATAGATGGAATTGTCAACTACTCATGACTTGCCCTCCGAATTTCCAACTCTAGGAAATTTTGGCCAGGGTTGGAGGGTGTCATCCCTCCCCCACCCCCCCCCCCCCCCCACACACACACACTCCCCCTGTTGCCACGTCCCCGCTCTTAACGCGGCACAGTGTAAAATGAACTGGGGGAAAAATATTTTGTCGTCCCCATTTCATTTTGTCTAGCTGGGCCCCTGCCCACAAGATAACGATGAATACCCTGCAACGAATTGAACGACCGTAAGAGCATTGGCAGTGAGGTTTTTTTTGCACCCCTGAACTTATTCTGCAGCTGTTAGGAAACCTCTGGGTAATAACCTGCAATTAACTGTAATTTGTAGCTAAACAAACCGCCAGCATATATGATCATTTACATTACAGACGTCTTATTCAGTTTCGAATCATCAAAGTAAAAATGGAGTCCTGCCATTTATGGGCCATTACAACAGTTAATGCCTCGATTTCGTACTAATGTCCTGATGGATACAGCAATGTATCTTATCAAGTGAATTATTCCCACCTCCATACAAGACCGGAAGATATGATAAAGCGATGATAAAAAACCAACATCCAGAAATCCTGACTTGTATGCTCATATTCCCTCAGTAATTCTCTACATAGCCACCAAATTTCTGTTGTAATCTCATAAAATGGAATACATAATTGAAAAACACGCACATTTCTGGTCTCCCAATTTCCCGAAGGGATATTCCTAAAAGCGTTTCAACAAAATGCTTGAATAAATAATCAAGTAATTGCGGAAACATTATTTCATCATTTTTTTAGATTCCCGATTAATCTCTTAGTGTTGGTATAGATTCTATACGATAGTTTGTTCACATATACTGGAAATTGACCTTTTTGTAAGCATTCACCTTTATATCTGCCTTTTTGTATCAGTGATGCAATAGATTTGGATAAGTTAAATTCTTTCAGGCCTGGGTATTTAAGTTTTTACAAATGTACAGACTTTCCCACACCACTTCGCACTGTAAAACATCATCGTTAAAACAGCCTCACGTTCTCAGGAATCCTACTTTTGAAATCACCTTCTATGGCCAGTCTGTGGATAAGTACTGTTAGAAGAACATCGGGATTCTATAGCCAGAGTTTATAGAATACCAACGTAATTCTAACGTTGGATATACACACTAAAAACTAAAGTGTTAAAAATGACACTTTCAAGGTGTTAAACCCATTCTAACTCTTGGGGTTTGATTTTAACACTCAAAGTGCAATGCTTTAAGCACTTAGACATAACAATCGTCAGACATCTGAAACTTGAATGGATGGCACTTCCCATGTGTCTAGCATTGGTGGTTCTTCCAGAAGCGTCCATAATTTGATTTGCGCTTGGTGGGTACATAATTAAAAGGACACAACGCAAATGACGCGGATCAGGCTCGAGAGTTCGAACCTGATCCGCGTCATCTGCGTTCTTTCCTTTTAAGTGTCGCGGCATTACACTTGTCAAGTGGTATTATTGTAACACCTTTCAAGTTCTGGGATATCTACACTTGAACAAAGTGCTAGTTCAGCACTTAGTAAGTGTTAAATACAGCACTTCAAGTGTAGTTTTTAACACTTTAGTTTTTAGCGTGTAGAATTCCAGTGTAATTCTAACGGCAGCTACAGAATCCCGACGTAATTCTAACAGTGGCTGTAAAATCCCGATGTAATTTTAATGGTGGCTACAGAATCCCGACGTAGTTCTAACAGTGGCTATATAATCCCGATGTAATTCTAACGGTGGCTGCAGAATCCCGACGTACTTCTAACAGTGGCTATAAAATCCCGATGTAATTCTAACAGTGGCTACAGAGTCCCGAGGTAATTCTAACAGTGGCTATAGAATCCCGATGTTATTCTAACGGTAGCTAAAGAATCCCGACTTTATTGTAACGGTGGCTACAGACTCTAGACGTAAGTCTAACGGTGGCTATAGAATTCCAATGCAATTCTAACTTTGGCTACAGAATCCCGACGTAATTCTGACAGAGGCTATAGAATCCCCATGTAATTCTGACAGAGGCTATAGAATCCCGATGTAATTCTAACGCTGGCCACAGAATCCCGACGTAATTCTAACAGTGGCTATAGAATCCCGATGTAATGCTAACGGTAATTAGCCACAGACTGACCATAGAAAGAGATTTCATAAGTGGGATTCCCGAGAACGTGGGACTGGTGATAAGTGGAATCCCTCTTTTACAAAACGAGTAGGTGAGGCATAAGGGCATATACATACCACCAGGAGCAATTGCTATCATTTCAGCATCTGCTTATGTCCGTCGTGTTTGTGTGTACACGTGGAATGAAATACTGGTCGCAAATTTCAATAAGAAGGCCAACGAATTGACTCTTCGAGGCCAAACTGTTCTGTACAATGTTTTCCTAAGAGCCCCACCGAGGGCACTGTTCTTTCATGCATACCCTACCCCAGGCTATTACATTTGCCAAAAACCTTTGAACATTGACACTGCCACTCAGATGTGCGAAATATAGATACAATATCATTTGAACACAAATTCCTTTCATTAGCCGGAATGCTAGGTTTAATACAGAGTAAATCCTACTTTGGTTGAAAAGATTTGTCTGGACCAAGTGAGCAAGTTTCTCACTCAAAAGTATCTAAGGATAAAAAGTTCTATAAATTGTTATTATCTTAACCCTTTACCCAACGTAACGGCCAAAACCGGCCAGCGCTATTCTCAAAAATCTCCAATTAATTTTCAAAATATTTTCATTTTTTGTCTCAAAAACATAGGTTATGACCCCTCGTTGGAACGAGCTCGTCGAGCTCGTTCCAACAAGGGGTCATAACCTATGTTTTTGAGACAAAAAATGAAAAAATTTAGTTATTCAAGAATTTTTTTGCAAGTGTCGTCTGCTTTTCATGTTAGGTAAAGGGTTAAACAATAAATATTGAGATTTTATTAGACAAGGAAACCCCCAAAGCAAATACTTAGAATTTTAGGACTAACATTTAGGGTGGGAGCTTAATTATTTCTGCCAGTCTTGTGGAGACTCATTTACTTTATTCACCATGTTGATAATTTGGGGAATTTAGAATACCGCAAAGGCCATACTTTTTATCGTTTTGTTGTTCTCATCATGGGAGCTCTTAGATTTGGTTACTCGTCTGTGAATAGACATAGTCTCGTGTTGTACGCCAGAATCGCCAGTGAATTTTTACGAAGTCGTTTGAAATTATAGTCACGTATATTGCACAGCTTAAATTTTCCATGTAATTTATTCGAGACCCGTAAATGTAAACTTTACCGTCAAAGATACACGGTAGAAGGACTGGTACCTAGCTGCCCGTTATGTCAGCACAGATCTTACAGTGGCAAATCGGCCCCTGAGTTCCAATGTGTTCTATGTGCCAGTAGGCACATAGAACACATTGGAACTCAAGAGACGAAATATTCCTGTTTAATGTGAGATGATATGATTTACTAAGAGAGGAGTGACCACTTTCATTGCAAACAAACTCTTCTTCGCAATGTGCCGATTTAAACCCATATAAATCTTTCATTCCTGCTTTTGCAAAGTGGCATCTTCCATGCCGAAAGACGACGCATCGCGAGAGAGCCATTCTTAAGCCAAACTAATTAATATTTTTTAAATGCAGCCCATTGGCTTCAGATTAAAATTATTAATTCGTCTGACTTAAGAATGGATCTTAAATTGTCTACTCTTCAGGCTTATTCAGCAGCCTTCCGTTGAAATGAAGGTAGCCCAAATGTCAGTAGACTTTATCAGCGTCTCCCATATTGATGACGCACGCACCACCCCACGTGTCCTTTATCTACAAAACACAAAACACGTCTGGGGCGAAATGGAGAGAACAACGATGACGGTTATCGCCAATCGCGTCATATTTGAATTCTTTACCAACATATAACACAAGTATGCAAAATGCCGAAATAACTGATATTGACAATACATTATTTTGATCAATGCATTTTTGAATGTTAGACTTCTGTAATGATAGGTCCGAGTTCCGTTTTGCAAAGCAACGAAAATACGCTACCCAGGGCTGGGAGGAGTTAAAATTTCCCTCAACACGTTAGCGTGTTACATATTTCTGCGTTAACGTGTTAAATGACGTTAAATGTTAAATTGAACAAAATTGTAGTAAAACAGACCAATTCCGGCCATTTTTTGCCGATTTGATCTTGAATATGATTGAACTTACGTACATTATTAGCCCTTATAACTCCAGTGGTATCTCCCATGCCAGTTCAATGGCAGCAATTAGAAGAGCCCATATTTATTATTTGGGGTAGACCAATCAATATTTTCAACGTGCAGCCTTGGGGCTGCACGTTGAAAATACGGATTGGTATGCCTCACACATTTCCTGAACAGTCATCCTATAATATAATGACGTTATGACGTGTCATGTTCCTGACCGGCAAAGTGGCCGCCTGTGTTCAAAGGGTTAATATAGTTCTCTCGGGTTATCGTAAAGTCTAACATTCAGCGATGTTTTCATGTTAGAAGACAATCGCTGCGGCCGTATCCTTATAATTGAGAAAATGGTAGAAATCGACTCTTCTTTCACTTTCACAATTGATGGCATAAATCGTCATCACACACAGCAAATGGCGCAAAATTCGACGTCATCAGCATGCGAGATAATGACGCAATGCTACATACAGGTGTTTATTGACGTTGTTAGTTTCTGCGTCGCTTATGTCATATTGCTTAGGTAATTGATATTGGGTGCGGCAATGTTGACTGCTGAGGCTGTGGTATAAGAAATTACGCACGACATGACTATGAAAGGGTCGACGATGCGGCACATTTTCAATTAACGGAGTGAGCCGAAAAATTAGATGAGTCACGATGAGTACAAAATCAGTCCTGATGCACCCTAATAAACTTCAAAGTTAAACGTTAATAACTCAGTTAAAAAATTTTGTTAAAATAATTTAACACGCTAAGTTTGAAACGTTAACTGCTCCCAGCCTTGACGCTACTTTATTTAAACTACACGTAGTTAACATTTCAACGTGTTCGTTACCTAGAGTTTCGTTTTCAACTCAGACTTACAATATTATTAATATCACAGTTGATACTTATTATAAAAGCTCATTTTAATACAAATGGTCATGCGCTTAATCTGCCAATATCCAATTACTTAACTTTGAGTCGAGTTCACGTCAGCCATTTCGTTGGCTGGGTGCTAGAATGTTCTATGTCCCGTAGGGGACATAGAACATTCTAGCACTCAGGCGACGATTTTATGATATAGTTTGTGCATTGCGAATGTTCCACGTGCGTTGTGCTTTGGAAACACAGGTCACGTGACGGGGGGGGGGGGGGGGGGGGGGCGTTTTGATGGAAAAAGCTCACCTCCTCTATTCCATCGTTCTTCTAGTTACAACAGATTTTTATTGTATAAGTTTACGGTAGCAGTAACAACTACTGATCGACAATCTTTTTACCGTATTTTTAACGGAAGCCTTTGACAATTTACTCATTCAAAACTGCTCGTTCTCAAAAGGCATTCTCGTTTCCAGTGATAATATACCGATGACGAAATTCGAAAGTTTGGAGTTTATTCTATTTTTGAAGGGATGATTGATTTTACATTTGTCAATTTGGTTGACGTGGTAGCGTAAAAACGAGAACACGGTGATGCGTAAAGTGCATGATAGAATTAGCATGATATTTAAGTCAAGTGGAGATCCGTAATCGTGGTTAAATGTCTTCGCATTTCTGTGTTGAAGATTTTCTTTCGAGTTAATGTGACTAAATTGAATTTCCCTTCCTTGAAGTGGCTGTATTCCAGGAACGGTTGTATCTAATAAGCCTAATATTTTTTGATAGTTTTAGTGGTGGAAATGAAGTGAGCTATCCGCATATTATATTTAATTCTGGGCGCTCTTGTGTCTTTTGTCCTGTTCAATCTTTCAGGACATGTGCCCTAACATACATCTTTTGGAATCTGTAACGGAAAATGATGCACAAGAAGTCTGGTTAATGAGACAAAGAAGCATCCTAGCCCTGAATGAACAGTATTGTCAATTCTAGAGACAAGAAAATATGTTGATTATTTTGCTTCTCCAGCAATTAAAACCCACTGTCAAGGTGATAGCGTA